>JARHVA010000510.1:3287500-3962500 GCA_037957365.1 Torreya grandis | reverse complement strand
GGTTACAAAAAAATAGTGAGGATGTGGAAGACTTATGAAGAATTTCACAAGTTGAAATTACAAGCCTCTCGAGGACATGATCCTTTTCATTATGAGGAAAGGTATAACTCAATCCATTATGCCTAGATTTAATGCTTGATTAATGTGTGATTATAGTTTTTAATTTTAGGCATTTTTTTGTATTATAATTATGTTCTAAACTTGTTTTTCTCGATGTAGGATTGGCCTTTTTGCTATAGAATGGCATTAGTTGTGTTCAAATTGTTTTGGAAATGAGATTTTTCCATATATGCACATTTAGGGAGCCCATGATCTAGAGATGATGAAGTGTATTTTTCCATGGACTATTAGGTGATTAAGGAATGAGGTTATGGAGTGCAAGCAGAGGGAAGCATAAAACTTGAATATAAACCAATGAGGTGGCCCAAAGCATCTAAATAATGAAGATGAAAGTTTGGGTCATAAAAACATGCTTAAAATAAATAAAATGTGCCTTGTTAATGAGTCGAGGGCACAATTTATCAAGCTTATTATAAGATTTGAAGGCCTCTTTCATAAATAGAAACACTATAGAATTCTATTAGCATATGTTTGAAGTGATCTTTAAGAGGAGTATGATAAGGACCCTAAAAGTATTGAAATTGAAGCTATGGTAGAGTTGGATTCTCATAATGAGGATAACACCCCTACATAAGTTTGACAACTATTCAGTTCATGGCAGATATAAAAAAGGACATCAGCCTCACTTCTTATTGTAATGATATTATTTTAGTACCAACTCTAATTATTTTGATATACTTGCCTAATCAACTTATTCTAGTTTTTTCATTTTTATTGTAGAATAAGTATCTATCTAGATTCTTACCTATGAGTGAACATGCAAAAGATGCTTGTGTGGATTCACATCATTTTGAAAAGTCTCATTGTAATGATAAGGTCTACTTATATCCTTTGTTGAAATTTCACAAAGAACTTGAAATACAATATGATCTTCTTACAAATAAGGAGATGCAACCATAGGCACAGGGTAACACAAGTGTTCAAAATATACTCAAGAGACCTCATCATGTCCCAATGTCTACAAATTTGGTAGAAGCAACAAAAGGGTCATCTACTACTCAAAATAGAAATACAGTGCAAATAATAAAATTCTCATAAAGCAAAGCTTTAAGACTTTTATTTGATTAGAATGTAAACAAGTGATCATTGATTCATGTATTCATTCTCTGTAGTTTATACCTCTTAAGGGACTTTTCTATTCATTCTAAAGCTTTGCTTCTTGAAAAATTTAGCAAGCTTAAATTTTGAACATAACTGATATATGTGTTGCATTTTCAAATCTCAATAGTTGTATCTAATTAATATGAACATTGTAATGGTATTTAGTATTTGATCAATATAAACATTGTAATGGTATATAACACCTAAATGGTATTTAGTATCCAATCAATATGAGCATTGTAATGGTATTTACTACAATGGAATGATATTTGGTATGTGCTCAATATTTATTTAACTTTTTTTGGCAAGTTACTTAAAATATTGCTTGGCTAAAAGCAATAAAAAAATATTACTATTGAGAGAAAAATGGTAATTTTAAGCATCAATTACTTGGTATAGAGAGATGCTTCTTGTCCCCATATAGTAGAGTTCCCTGTTGACTATTCTAACATTAAATTTATTATTTTATTTAATTTTGAATTTTTAAACACCTTGAATCTACCAGTTGTATAACAACTACAATAATAAAAGTAATGTCTTAAGTGCATTATATATTTAAATGTAGATGGAAGTATTTCTCATCATAATACAAATTTGGCTAAAACATTACATTAGTGTACTATTATATTATTTCATGGAATCCATTCTGTTTATTTTTAAACACATAAATAATGCACTTATTGCATAATATTTGTGATAAACATATACTAATTTTGGTTTTAAAACACCTACTTATTTTGTTTTCTCATCAAATATATTTATGGGAGTGTCTTTTTGGTGTGAAATGGCACATTTTTATTGTAGGTTTCTTGACTAGTAATGCCATGCCATCTACACGTGTATTATAATTAGGTAAAAAAGTTTATAGGTTTCCTAATTGATAATTATAGAAACTAGTGTATTATAATTAATCAAAAAAGTAGGGTTCCCTTTATCTGCCAAGCTTTTTCTCTCTGATGATGTGTTCAGTAGTGGACTCAAATGTATCATAAAAATATTGGAAACACTATTTGTAGGTTTATAAGTAAGCTTAGAGAAACCTCTTGGTATCCTCAACCATGCTTCAAACCTCTTAAAAACTACTTGTAGACCTGTAATGTCACATTTCCTACTTAATACATTTGTTTTGACACTACATCCTTATCAAAACTCACAGATTCCTTTAAAACCTTGAATGCATCATAAACCCTACTAAAACCCTACTTGTGGGAATATAACCATGTTTATTCCATCACAAAATTATTTATTCTACTTGAACCATGTTTGGAATGGTGAAAACTTATGAATTTTGCCTAAGAGTTAGCTCTTGATCATTCATATTCCTCTCTTGGAGATATTCAAAAATTTGTTGTAGACTTGTGTGAAGATCTTGAAGACTATGAAACCTTTTATATCTTCATGAAAACCATTTTTAAAAGTCTGCAGGCCTGTTATCTTCATGAAAACCTTAAGAACCTGACATTATATATTCTAGAAGGCCTCTAAAATGTCTACAGGCCTTGAATTTGGAGTTTTGCCTATTCACTTATGTGTTTTCTTATTTCTTACTCTTTCCTTTCTTAAGAACTGCCTTAAATTTTCTTAGGAGTCCTTAATATCATGATCTTCCTTTAAAATCTTTGATAAACCCTAAGATGATTAAAACTCACTATATTTATATACCTGAATAAATTCTATCATTGCACCTTATAAATCATGATTGGAAACATGAACTAAGTCCTGATTGTCTTCTTCATAGACCTAAAAGCTTCTTGATCACATATGTGTTGTGTTTGAATAAGTATAAAGTCTTATTTGAGGTCCTTGATGCCCTGAACTCTTTAAAATCTTGCTTGCAGACTGAAAACCATGTTTGCAGTCTTGTTTGAGAGCCTTGAGGCCATAAACTCTTTAAAATCTTGCCTGCAAACTTGTAGTATTAGGTTTTTGAGACTTGAAAACTTTGTACTTTCTACTTTGTGAACCTCAACTTTTAGATATTTTAGATTTATATCTCTCCCTTAAAGCCCCTATAACTTCTTATTTTGTATATTACAAGCCTGTATGAAATCTTGGAACATGCGTATAGGGAAAAATTTATCTTTATTCACTTGTAGGTGTTATTATAGAAACTCTAAACCTTAGAAACATGTTTCCTCATCATACAAAATTTGTGTAAATGATACACATCAATTAGCTTAGCTTTGGAAGTCAAAAAATGTAAATCCCCGCAAGGTTTCACTAGCATAATGCAATAATTTTTTTTAAAATATTTACACAACACTTATTCTTTCTTTAGATTTCACCACGAGAATCTAGTAAGGGACCTTAACATAAAAATTAATTATATTAATCATAAGTAAATATGTATTAATAATAATTACTGATCACTGGCATCATATGTTACATAACATAACTACATAAAGAAAGTAATTATATTAAAATCTAGCCATGACTGGTACAATAATACAACCACTGCTATCAATGTAAAATAATAAATCAAATTAAATTTCTAGTAGACATTTTGACTATAAATACAATAATAGATAAAATGATCCATGGAGCTCGAGTCACTCTAACTCCTGTATCCCTGATAATCTCAAGTATAGTCTTCTGGTAAGTACTATAGTGGGGACATAGAGCATCATCTGAGAACTTTTCCACACCAACCATGGACCATCAATCCCCCATATAATCCTCTAGATAGGTAATGACCCTCCCTTCATGGATGATTATATAGTGATGGTGTGAGAATCTAGAGAGATATGCTAGTACCTATGTGCTATAATGTTTATACTACATGATATGTACCATAAAAAAATACGTTATAAACATGATATCACATAAACATGTAAATAATACATATGAAATGACAATGTCTATCTAAACATTACTTTGGATAATTTTTTTAAATAGTTATTGATCTCTAGGGTCAGTCAAATTTATACACACCACTTGATCATATTACTTTCATCTAGCATTGGTGGCACTAAGTAAGCCAATGAAGTCCGTCTCACTATTTAGTTAATACCAACAATGCAAGATTTGGTTAACATTATTGTAACAAAAAATTCATACAATTATTTTTACTAGCAAGTATAAACACATGTTAATTACTAAAATAAATACTACACATATATTTAGTTTATCAAACATATGAATGAACCTCATTCTTATTATCATCACTTAAACCATAATTATGACAAACAAGTTTATTTACCAAATAGGTAGAATACAACTTATTTAAAAGAATCTACTTTTCGTAAGTAAATGAAATAAAATCAATCATCTCAACACATATGGCACATACTAATTTATTATTAAAAAACCAATAAAAAATTAACTTATAAATCCAAAGTTTAATCTTTCTTTTCATTATGCCTATGGAGAGGTTTTATCAAATAAATTAAAGCACCCTAACCTTTATGTTTCTGACTTCATTATTTAAATCTGTAATGTGTGTGTGTGTGTGTGTGTGTGTGTGTGTGTGTGTGTGTGTGAGTGAGTGTGAGAGTGAGAGAACTTAAGTTCACACACACACATATATACATATACATACATATACACATATACATATATATGTATGCATATGTATATATACATATACATATACACATATATCAATCATTCTGCCATACTATGACATTTCCATTTATCTTTAGGTTATTATATTTAATAACCTATTTATGAGCAAGCATATAAAATTAAAAAGAGACTTATAATTCTTTTAGTCCCAATTAAATTCGTAGTAAAACTCTAAATTAGATATGATACATTAATGACCCCACATTGCTCCATATCCTTTACACCATTTTTACTTGAAAAGCCAAAACCATACATCTCTAATTCATATTCCCAGGTACACAATTTTTACACAGTCCTTTAAGTACACATTTTCAATGTTTTCCATCATATCTCTAAAGAGATGAACCCACAAAACTCTAAACTCACAAAACTCTAAAAATTCTTGTATTTGTTATAACCAAATGTATCTATATCAATTCTGATTTGAGTAAGAATAAATGGTCAATGGTTTAGATATAAATATCCTATTCAAACATCATCCTAGTCTCTAACTTGTTCTTGTTTAAAACACAGTCCTTGTATATGTATAAATATATGCATAATATTCCTAACTTACAATGTTTTAAAAGATAAGAAACATATATAAAAAATGTATATATACATATATACGATTCAAATTTAATATAAAAACACACATAATCAACATACACACACACACACACACACACACACACACACACACACACACACACACACACACACACACACACACACACACATATATACACACACACACACATATATATACACACACACACACATATATATACATATACATATATATATATATATATATATATATACATATATATATATACATATACATATATATATATACATATACATATATATATATATATATATATATATATATATATATATATATATATATATATATATATGTATGTGTGTGTGTGTGTGTGTGTATGTGTGTGTGTGTGTGTGTGTGTGTGTGTGTGTCTTCACTATTTATTGTCAACCTATAATGTAAATCGACTCAGGTATAATTGTTTGTATATTCTATCACATATACACAATCTGACAGTATGTCAAATTTCAATGTTAATAATAAACTTATAACCTTTTGGCTTTGACATGTTCTATGATTCGAACCACAAATATATATTCATATTCATACATACATATTTATATATGTCCTGTTCACATAGGTCATATATAAATATATATGTACCCTGTGTCCGTATTCAAAATTCCCAAACCTTGTGTATGCAAAATATAACCATTCTGCTCATAATTTGTCTATAAAATTTACACAGTCTAAAATCAAATCGACAGTCCACACAATAGTTTTATTATGTATTTATAAAATTTAATCGAATAGTATAAAAATTTCTCAATTTAAACCATTTTAAAAATCATTAACTCAGACCTAGTTATATATATTCATCTAGATATATGTATGTTCCTATATACAAATATATATCCATATATATGTATATATACCTATCAAGTCATTTTTCCCTTTTTATGTTCATAATGTGTGTGTGTGTATATTAAACCCATGTAAATATCATTAACATTTAATCTTGGTTATTTGTGTATATAATGCAATTTAATTTATCTAGGGTTTTTAATGTATTCTCATGAATTTAAATTCATTTACACTCCAACACTCAAAACTTAACTAGTTTTAAGTCTTAAGGTTTAGGAAGGTAATTTTGGCTTAGTTATGTGGATGGCCGAGCCATCCACAGGGCTGAGCCTGTGTTTCTTTTTATAATAAACATATATTTCTAAACCTTACTATTTCAAACCATATACAATAATTATGCAAGCAATTTGAAAAAAAATACTTCAACAACTTGGTAAGTAGCTTCCAAAAACTAAGAATAAATAAACTTAAACCCTTTTACTCCTTGCTCTATATCTTTATTTTCTTTCTCGCCATCCCCTCTTCTCCTCTTAGCTAACCTTTATTATATTCCACTCGCCCACCAATTTTTGCATGCTATTTTACCAACTTGCAGTTGCCATATGATAATTGGGTTTTTCCTAGCTAAATAGTGACTATCAATCAATTAACTTCCATTAACCTTGATTATGCATGCCCTAATTTGAACTTCCCTAAATTTTTTATTTAATAAAATATTCATTTCTAAAATGCATGTCAACCTATGTTTTAATACCAAGTATACCACTTAAAGTCCACTTTATTAATCATTTACAAAATGATAACTACACGTTCAAAATTTAACGTAGTTCATGCAAAACAATAAGATTAAGCTTAGCTCTTAGGTTAGTAATTTAGGATAATTTGATCTCCTCGATATAATTAAAGGTAATTATCTCTATTTACAAAATTAATTATCTTTTATATGTTAAAATGATATACCAATCAAATATTGATTCTAATTATAACAAGATAATTGTTTTAGTTAATTACTAGTGTATATAAGTTATATATGTATTTTTTAATTTTAATAGCTTAACATATATTGATATTCTCGAATATCAATAATAATAAGCTTAACATTCTAAAATATTTTAAAGACATTTCACTAGTCTATATATAATATTAATTAAATATCTTATACTTGATTTACATTTCGAAATCATAGACAAACACAAGTAAAGTAACCTCATATAATCCTACTGAAACATCAAGCACTGAGTCTACGTAAAAAAATGTAATCATATATAATATTTATTTCATAACTACATACTAACATTTAAAACATGCAATCTTTAATATCTAACTGTAATTAACTTTGAAAACGTACTAACTCTAATAATCAAACACATAATGCATACAATATTTTTAATCTAATGTGGTGTGTGCATGGGTCTTAACAATTTTTTTTGTCTTTCTTAAACATATCCATATACATCACCCTCTCTGATGATGCTCTCCTTTAGTCAAACTCTGAGGGATGAAGTCTCCTACATCCATCTCATGACAAAAAGGTAGTTAGTCAAATACATCATGATATAAATTATAAAACAATGCTATAACAATAAAGTAACATAATAATTATGTACGTAATTCATAATTATCCATATCATAATAATTAATTCATGAAATATAAGTAACATACATCTGTCCCATAATAGCGTATGATTTATAATTTAGTTAAAAAGTAACAAATCAATTTAACAACCATATTAATTCATGAATGATTAGGTAAATCAATTTAGTGATAAAATTAGATGTAACATCCTTCCCCCTAAATCTAGTCATCATCCCAATGACACTTATTAAAATAATAGTTTTAAATAGCAAACAAAGTTTAGCAGAATAAAAACATAGTATCTGACATCAAATCAAGCAAAAAATGTAAAAATAACCTGTAGAACTCATCATAGTCCTCCTAAGTAGCACTATCCTTAGAATATTGGTCCCACAAGACCTTAAACTGACACTTATCTATTTCAAAAATTAAGTTTTTTAGTGTCAATTACTCTGATTGGTTCTGGCATGAACATCCTGAGATTTATAATCTACAAAGCATTCCAATCTAACACATGCAAAGGATCAACTATATATATCTTAAGATAATATACATGGAATACATTATGCAATAAAGCTAGGGATGGTGGCAATACAAGCCTATATACTACAATATTGACCACTTTTAAAACCTCAAAGGGTCCCACATATCTTGGTGAAAGTTTTACTAACTTTTCAAATCTTAACATGCATAATACTTTTTTACCAACTGCAAACTGCCTAGCTATTCTCTTTAGATCAACATAGCTCTTTTGTATATCATTGAACTCAATCAATCTCTACCTAATTACTTTAATCTAATCCTCTATTTTCTAAAATCATCACAGGTTCAAATACTATCCTATCTTGCAACCTATCCCAATTGATTGGTGTCATGCACCTTCTTCTATAAAATACTTCAAAAGGTGCCATCTTCAAAGCATATTGGTATGAATTATTGTATGCAAAATCAACCAATGGAAGGTATTCTTCCTATTTGTATTTCTGATCCATACAATACATTCAAAGAAGATCCTCTAACCCATGAATAACTCACTTAGTTTGACCATCAGTTGGTGGGTGATAAGTAGTGCTAAAATTTAGTTACATACTCAAAGATGAATTCAGAGTTAACCAAAATCTATAAATAATTCTCATATCATGATTTGATACGAGCTTCTCTAAAAAACCATGTAATCAATACACTTCCTTTATGAATCTTTTTTCAAGAATTGGTGCATGATCTATCAAATTGCCTGGTATAAAATGTGCTACCTTAGTTAGTTTATCAACTACAACCAATATCATGTTGTGCCCATTTCATAATAATGGTAATCCTTGGATAAATTTCATACTGATCACCTACCATTTCCACACTGGTATGTCAACTGGATATAATAATCTAACTAGATGGACATGTTCAACTTTGACTCACTGAAATTCTAGATAACATGACATAAAGTTCTCTACATCTTTTTTTTATTCCCTTTCAGAAATAAATTGGTCTAAGCTCTACCATAAGCTTGATTGCTCCTGTATGTCCTAAATATGAGGTGTTGTGTAGTTTATTTAGCACTATGATCCTCAAATTTTACCAATCTGGTACATACATCCTTCCGTTATAATGTAGAAGACCATCACTCTCTAAGTTGTATAATTTATTCCAAAGATATTGAGCATTCTTAAACAAAACTTTCTTGACCTGCTCATAAAATTCATCTCTTAGTGATAACTCAATCACACAATCCTTGAAACAAATCTTAATAGTAGTCATAACTTCTATGTACCTTCTACAACTTAAGGCATCAACTACTCTAATATCAAAGTTATAATTAGACAAAAAATCTAACCAATGCCTTTGATGAGCATTCAAATTTGGTTGAGTGAAGATGTATTAGAGTCCCAAGTTATCAATCTTGAGCTCAAATGATTTTTCCAACAAATAATGTATCCAAACTTATAAATCATGAACAATTGTTACAAGTTCAAGATCATGAAGGGCATAATTCACCTCATAAGTCTTCATCTTTCTTGACTCATAAGCTACTACTGCACCATTCTGCATAAGGGCTCCTCCTATTCTGTCCCCATACACATCTATGATCACTAAAATTGACCATTGGGATTAGGAACTTTTAACACTAGTGTTGAAATAAGCCTTATTTTTTATTCTTAAAAAGCTACTTTGCACTTATCTGACCAAATAAAACTTTGATTCTTACATTTTAGAGAGGTAATTAGATTAGCTATCTTTGAAAAATTCAAAACAAATTTACTGTAATAAACTACTAATCCCATGAAAATTCTTACTTCATGGACATTCCTTGGTGTTGGCCACTCCATAATGGCTCTTATCTTAGCCAGATCAACAAAAATGCCATACACTAAGATAATATGTCCCAAATATTGCACTTTATTTTGAAAAAATACATACTTAAAGAATTTTTCGTACAACTTGTGCTTTCACAAACATTGTAAAAACAACTCCAAATGTTGAAGATGCTCTTCTTCATCCTTGGAATATATAAAAGTTTCATATAAAAAGACCAAAATAAAATGGTCTAAGTAATCTTTGAACACACTGTTCATGATATTCATGAATGATGTAGGTGCATTCATCAACCCAAATGGTAACATTGTAAACCCATAATGCACATAATGGGTTATAAATGTCATATTTGGAATATATTCATCTTTTATTTTTAACTGATGATATCCATTTCTAAGACCAATCTTAAAAAATATCATTGCTCCTCATATTTGATTGAAAGATCATCAATTTAAGGTAGTGGATACTTGTTCTTGATGGTTGATTTATTTAACATTATATAATCGATGTAAATTTGAAGAGTGCCATCCTTATTATTAATGAAGACAAATGGTGCACCCTATGGTGACACACTTGGTCTGATCAACCCTTTGGACAATAATTCTTGAAGTTGTGCTTTCAATTATACTAACTCAATGGTTGTCATTCTATACGGAGCCTTAGACTGAGGTTCTGATCCTAGTTTGTTATCAATAGAGAATTAAAACTCCCATTTAGGAGGCAATCTTGGTAATTCCTCTAAAAACACATCATGAAAATTTTTAGAAAAGAAAAATCTTCAATTGATGGTTCCTTAGTTTCCTTCATCATTGATATTGATGATAAATGCTTGACATCCTTTATCATAGGCCTTCTTGAGTTTCATTACATAAATCTACCTAAGCTTTAACTCCCTTTTCTCACCCTAAATTAGTATCTAATTTATAGAGTCATCGAGACACTCAACCCTTTTCAAGTAATAGTCAAACTTGGCCTTATGCTTTGCAAGCCAATTGAATCCTAGGATCACATCTTATGACCCTAGTGGTGCTACAAAAGAATCCACAACCATTGTGAATTCATGCAACCTAATTTCTACTTCTACTTAACACTTGTCAACTATGCTTCAACTCCATCTCCCATAATAGTTATGTCAAACTTAGGTGGATTCACCTTTTTCATATCCCTTGCTAATTCTATGGCTACACGTGTTCTCACATCTTGAGGCACTTCATCATGTCTCTAAGTTTGAAGAATTTATTGCTTAACAAGATTCTCTTTAGGCTCATCTTGATGGGCTTCTTCCTCATGTCCATGAATTCTTATTCCAGGGCTATGATTATGTCCCTAATCTCATTCATGGCTGCAATAATTTGATCTAACTTTGTTGCTTATTCAATGACAAATTAGTTAGGATCAAAAAGAGGGTTATTGTCATTGACATTCGAAGGACCCTCACCTAATGCTCTTACTCACACCATTTTTATTTTTGATATACAAAGAATACAAAAACATTATCAAACTCATTAAGTCCTAGAGTTTGATCCACAACTCTGATACCACAATGTAACATCCCTACAAGGATTTACTAGAATAATGCAATTTTTTAAAAATATTTACACAACACTTATTATTTCATTATATTTCACCATGAGAATCTAATTATTGAATTTAACATACAAATTAAGTATATTAATAATAAGTAAACATGTATTAATAATAGTTACTGATCACTAGCATCATATGTTACATAACATAAATGCATAAGGAAAGTAATTATATCAAAATCCAATGATGATTGGTACAATAATATAGCCACTACTATAGATTTACAATAATAAATCAAATTACATTTCTAGCATACATTTTTCTTATAAATATAATAATATATACAATGCTCCATAGAGCTTGAGTCACTCTAAATCCTGTATCTTTGATAATCTCAAGTGTATTCTCCACGTAAGTACTATAGTAGGGAGGGAGAGCATCATCTGAACACTTTTCCACACCAACCATGAACCATCGATCCCTCACACAATCTCTCAAATATGGAATGTCTCTCCTTTCATAGATGGGTAGATAGTGATGGTGCAGGAACCCAAAGAGACATTTTAGTACCCATGTGTTGTAAGATTTCTACTACATGATGTGTACCATAAAAAAATATACTCTAAAAATGATATCACATAAAAATTTAAGTCATACATATGAAATGACAATGTCTACCTAAACATTACTTTGGATATTTTTTTTAAATAACTGTTGATCTCCAGGATCAACCACATTCATACACACCATTTGATCAAATTACCTTCATCTATAATTGGTGGAACTAAATAAGCCAATGAATTCTGTCTCACTGCTTAATTAGTACCAACAATGCAAGATTTGATTAAAATTATTTTAACCAACAAATTTATGCAATTATTACTACTAGCAAGTACAAATACATGTTAATTACTAAAATAATTACTACACACACACACACACATATATATATATATATAAAATCCATCAAACATATGAATGAACCTCATTCTTATTATCATCACATAAACCATAATTATGACAAACACGTTTATTTACCAAATGGGTAGGATATAACTTATTTAAAATAATCTACTTTCCATGAGTAAATGAAATAAAATAATTCATCTTAACACATATGGCACATACTACTTTATTATAACAACATCAATAAGAAATCAACTTATAAATCCAAAGTATAATCTTTACTTTCATTATGACTATTGAGAGGTTTTGTCTCATAAATTAAAGCACCCTAACCTTTATGTTTCTGACTTCATTATTTAAATATGTAATATAACAATAGGTATTCATCTAAAATAATATGTTCATACCTTCTTTATATATTTATGTGAACCTAAGTTCACACACACACACACACACACACACACACACACACACACACACACACACACACACACACATCATTCTGCCATACTATGACATTTTCATTTATCCCTAGGTTATTATATTCAATAAACCTATTTATGAAAAAACATATAAAATTAAAAAGAAACTTATGATTATTTTATCTCCAATTAAATTCGTAGTAAAACTCTAAATTAGATGTGGTACATTAATGACCCCACATTGCTCCACATCCTTTACTTTATTTTTACCCGAAAACCCAAAACCATACTTCTCTGATTCATATTCTCTGGTACACAAATTTTATGTGGTCCTTTAAGTACACATTTTCAATGTTTTTTGTCATATCTCTAAAGACAAACCCACAAAACTCTAAAAATTCTTGTATTCATTATAACCAACTATATATATATATATATATATATATATATATATATATATATATATATATATATATATATATATATATATATATATATATATATATATATATGTTAATTCTAGTTTGAGTAAGAATACACGGTTAATGGTTTAGATAGAAACATCATATTCAAATTCCAGCCCAGTCTCTAACTTGTTCTTGTTTAAAACACAATCCTTGTATATGTATAAATATACACACAATATTCATAACTTACAATGTTTTAAAAGTCAGATGCATATATAACAAATGTATATATACATATATATGATTCAAAGTTAATATAAAACCACACATAATTAACATATATATACAAATGTATATATGTTTTCACTATTTATTGTCAACCTATAATGTAAATCGACTCAAGTATAACTATGTGTATATTCTATCACATATACATAGTTTGACTGTATGCTAAATTGTAATGTTAATAATAAACTTACAACCTTTTGGATTTGACATGTTCCATGTTTTGAACCATATATATATTCATATTCTTAAATATATATTTGTAAATGTCATATTTGCACAGGTCATATATGTACCCTGCATCTGTAATCAAAATTCCCAAACCCTGTGTATGAAAAATATAACCATTTTGCTCATAATTTGTCTATCAAATTTACACAATCCAAAATCAAATCTACAATCCACACAATAATTTTATTATGTATTTATAAAATTTAATCAAATAGTACAAAGATTTCTCAATTTAAACCATTTTAAAAACCTTTAACTCAGACCTAGTTATATATATTCATCCAAATCTATGTATGTTCTTATATATATATATATATATGTATGTATGTATGTATACCTATCATGTCATTTCTCCCTTCTTATGTTCATAATGTATATATATATATATTAAACCCATGTATATATAATTGAGATTTAAACTCAGTTATTTGTGTATATACCATAATTTAATTTACCCTAGGTTTTGAATGTATATATATGAATTTAAATTCATTAACGCCTCAACATTCAAAAACTTAACTAGTTTTAAGTCTTATAATTTAGAAAGGTAATTTTGGATTAGTTTTGTGGATGGTCGATCCATCCACACGGCTGAGCCTATATTTTTTTCTAATAAACATATATTTATAACCCTACTATTTCAAACCATATACAATAATTATGCAAGTAATTTGAAAGAAATTACTTCACCAACTTGGTAAGTAGCTTCCCAAGACTGAGATAAAATGAACTTGAACACTTTTACTCCTTGCTCTATATTTTTCTTCTCTTTCTTGTCATCCTCTCTTCTCCTCTCAGCTCACCTTTATTCTATTCCACTCACCCACCGAACTTTGCATGCAATTTTACCAACTTGCAATTTCCATAACATAACCATGTTTTTCCAGCTAAATAGTGACTATCAATCACTTAACTACCATTAACCCTACTTATGCATGCCCTAATTTGAACTTCCCTAAATTTTTTATTTAATAAAATATTCAATTCAAAAATGCAGGTCAACCTATGTTTGAATATCGAGTATACCACTTAAATTCCACTTTATTAATCATTTACAAAATGATAACTACACATTCAAACTTTAACGTAGTCCATGAAAAATAGTAAGATTAGGCTTAGCTCTTAGGTTAGTAATTTAGGATAATTTTACCTCCTCAATATCAATTAAAGCTAATTATCTCCATTTACAACATTAATTATCTTTTATTTATTAAAATGATAAACCAATCAAATATTGATTCTAATTATAACAAGATCATTATTTTAGTCAATTACTAGTGTATATAGACTATATATGTCTTTTTTATTTTAATAGGTTAACGTATATTGATATTCTCAAATATCAATAATAGTAAGCTTAATGTTCTAAAATATTTTAAAGACATTTCACTATTTTATATATAATAGTAATTAAATATCTTATATTTGATTTACGTTTTGAAATCATAGACAAACACAAGTAACCTTATGTTATCCTAATACAACATCAAGCACTGAGTTTATGTACAAAATGAAATCACATACAGGATTTATTCCTTAACTATGTACTAACATTTAAAACATGTAAACTTTAATATCTAACTGTAATTTACTTTCAAAAATTAGTAACTCTAACAATCAAACACACAATGCATATAATTTTTTTAATCTAATGTGGTGTGTGCATAGGTCTTAGCAATTTCCTCTATCATCCTTCACCATCTCCATCTACGTCTCCTTCTTTGATGATGGTCTCCCTTTGTCAAGCTTTGAGGGATGAACTCTCCTGCATCCATCTCATGACAAGAAGGTAGTTAGTCAAACACATCATGATATAAATTATAAAACAATGTTATAACAACAAAGAAACATAATCATTATGTACACAATTCATAATTAGCCATCTCATAAGAATGAAATCATAAAATCCAAGTAACATACATTTGTCTCATAATAGCATATCACTTATAATTTGGTTAAAAAATAAAAAATCAATTTAACAACTGTATTAATCCATGAATAATTAGGTAAATCAATTTAGTGAGAGAATCAAGATGTCAAAAAAAACCCTATTTTATCTCTTACAAGATTGGTCACAGAGACATTTTAAGCTCTGCCTACGGTTTGCATGAAGGTTTTTACGTAAAAAATTTGCATATTTTTCTTGAATCATCAAGAATCTATTGGAATAACTCTACTATAGGCCTATTTGTGGCTTTACCTAGGTATAACCTAGGTAAAATAGACATCATCAATAATCTGGGATGACATCGATAAGTGTAACCTATAGTGACAACCCTAGGTGTTGCAGACTGTAATACCTTGCTAATAATTAATGGCTAACATTACATTAGACATCTATTTGATATTCATAGGTCAAATTAAACCTTAAATTTAATGTCCATTTGATTATCATAAGGAATATTTTATTCATTTCTGGAGAATGTGATAGAAAAATAGTGACATCTTGGGCCTATGGTAGAGGTTAAAGCCCCTTTTTTATTTTCCTAAAGATTTTTTTGAGCCCAACATAGTGGTATAACTAGATAGAGGCCATCTATCACCATTGGTGGGAAATTCACAAAGAAGGTAATTGATGTGGTATGTGACAAATCCAATGTAAACACCTGAAGATTGATATCTCTTAGCATTTTCAAATAAATATATTTAAATTATCTGTTCTAATTACGTAAAGTCATTTAAGACACTTTTTTTAATCTTTTCTTGAACTAACTTATTTAAGAGACTTCAATCAAATAATGGTATTCTATGGATGAATTATTTGGGTTTAGTATCGTTGTTGGGGACACATTTTACTTTCATATGAGTCATATTGTCTTGGTGCTTTGATTTCCATATAAGATGCATTGTCACACTAAGTTACTTAATGACAAACTTTGGTTAATACTTTATATCAATCAATATCAAATTGTCATTAATTGATTCCTGAAACAAACCCATGTTTGTAATATTGAGATATCAAAAGGTTGGTGGATTCACACTATGTCATTGTCACACACCCAAATCATTAGAATGCAATAGTTACTTATATGAAAAATATCTATGGATAGAACTTGATTTTGAATCCTTTAATTTCTTCCATGTGTATTAATATGGGATTAATATACACCTATATTGAGTGAAAAAACACTAGTTTCAAAAAATAGAGAACTTCTTGATTATTATCTTATAAAGAAAAAGCACTTTCCTTCTACTCTCCAAAGAGTATTGGGCATCAAAAGTTGGAATTCTAGTTTTGATCATAGTTTTTCACATATTTAATAATGATAAGCTTATGCAACTAATCTTAGATCATGCTATATAGTATATAGAACATAAAATATTAGCAAGAACTGACTGTATATTAGAATAAGAACTGTCAAAACTTAAATCCCTATAGAATGCTTAGAATGTCCAAGATTAACATGGAACAAATAGTCCTTTGCATTAATTGATTCTTTTAGTGCCTTTAACTAAGTCTATTAATGATTTAAGAGTTCCTAAAACACATGCAAATATGTGGATAATTCTTCCAAAAGAGTTCCCACTCAAAGCAATGCTTAGGACTTAGTGTGCAACCAAAGAGAGAAAATGAATTTAATGAATTAAAAAAATTAATTTCTTGTAGTGCAACTAATGGACAAATATTGTTAATTAAACCAAAATACTCTGGTGATTAATATTATAAAATAATTATAGAAAGCAATTTAAGTGGAATCTTGTACCCACAAGTAGATCTTCAAACATTTTATTATATTAAAAAAATAAATAGAAAAGGGTGCCTAAATGTCATTAACCCTTAACATAGAAAACCATGAAAGATAGGTCAAACTATTGAACCTTAACAAATAATTGGTCTCCTTCCCCTAACACTTTGACTAACTAATTAGGAAGAAATGTGCATCCCATCTGGCTATCGTATTTTTTATATGAATCAATCTCATAATATTTCAAAGTCAAAGGTAGGTCAAACTCATCACTAGGTATGGAAATCAATGTGGGTGCTACATATACATCTACAATCTACCAAACAACTACATCTTTCATCTGCAATCTAGAAACTTTCCTCAATTGTTCATGGTTAAGAGGATTACAAATAACTATCATTATTTAATAACTATGTTTGGAAGTGGTTTTCTCCTCTGCAATGAAGGTCAAATAAAATTTAGTATCACAAAAGTAATTTTTATAAAATCTAGAATGATCTATATGTACTTTTAATAAATTGGAGGAAAGTGGATATAATACTACCTATAAAAATATCAAATAATGACCATCCTTATAAATACAAAGCAAGGCTCCAAAATAAATGGGTAGCATGATATATAACAATTTTTTTATGTTTTGAGCTCTTCAATATTTAGGATAACAGGATATATATCTTGAGTATATCAAGTTACTAAAAATATATAGATAGTAGGATAGTGGGGTATATAGAAACTCACTAAAAAATAAATGGGTAGCAGGATATATAACAACTTTATCTCTACATTGACAAAATAATAAGAAAGAAACTAACTTACAACATGCACAATGAATTGGTTCACAATAAAGAGTACCATAAAAAAGGCACAATGCAGGTTGGTCGAGCATAATTTTACACTTGGTACAACACTCTTTTATGTACTTGGAAATGGATGATGCTAGTATGAGATTAGTTCAATGTCAAAAAAATGGAGACACAATGTAACTCTTGAGATTTTCTGAATGGCATATCTATAACTAACCTTTGAAGAAGGTCCAAGTAAATATAAGGCAAGTGCATCAATTGAAACAAACAGGCTAGGAGATAATGTAAAACATGGTTATATGATCGAGATCTTATTTTCTTGGATAAATTTTGACACCATCTCAAGGCAAGGTCTTGGGCATTTTTATCATCAAGAATTATTTCTAGAGTTGGAATATGAAACAATTTTTTTAGATGTTGAAGCTCTTCTAGTTATTTTAAAATCTCATATCTGTTTTACATGTGATCATCAATCGTATGCACTATTATTTCCCCCAAACCACAAATCTCATTCAAAAGGGTAGGTGAAGAATATATCAATGTATATAGAAAAACACACCTTCGTAAGTAGGGTAAAGTCAAATGAAGAATTAAAATTTCTCTTGGAATGATAAAAGCTTGCATTAGCAATCTTTAAATATAATTGACTCACTGTAGTTCCTAATAGGTATGTATAAATACTATTGATAAAGGAATGATAACAAAACTTTAAATTAGAATTAGAAAAACCTGATATTATAGCATATGCAATGGCTAATAATGAATAAGAACTAGATGTCATTAGATACACGATGCATCAATATAATTAAATACAACTTATGGCATTTTGAAAACTGTAAACATATAAATTTTGAATCACTTTAACCGGCATTACCTAAACTAAATAAACTAGATAGAAAATATGCACAAGAGAAATGAACAATACAATTTCCATTGTCAATGAGCTAGGGAGGCAAAAAAACATCTAAATAAGGGATGAAAAAGGATCATGGATAAGCATAGGATCTGTTGTAATCTTCTAAAATTGAATATTTGAAAAATTCTTGCCCTTGTTGATATGCTTTAGAATTTAGAAAATGTTACCTACTCAACAAAGATGTGCTTAGTATATATTAACACTAAAATAACCAACAACATGTTAAAACATACAAATTGTTCAACCATAACAATTAGACATTTATGTAAAGATATGCAATCATTTATGAGAGATGAATTTATAGTTTATTTTTCATTCATGAATTCAAAGGAATATGATTGATATCCTTGTGCATTAAATATTTTAAATATCAGGCATGCATCCACATTGTACTTGTTAAAGAATTTGTATAAACTATATCTATGGGAACACCACAACTGATAGAACCAACAAAAAGTTGCATTCCTCTTGTTCTCAGTAACACTATAAATTGGCTTTGGCTTTATGTTGCTTTATAAACCTATAGAAGTAATGACAACATAGAAGCTATGGAGCAATTGACTACTCTATAAAGAGCTTCCAAATTGGTTCTAGAGTTTCTTGTAGTTGTATTCATCCTTGAAGAATGAGCAGATGACTCTACTGCTAACAAGGAATACCTATAAATATCCCAGAGAACTAAACTTTGATTAATCCATGTAGATGAAACTTAGAAATGATTTTTCTTGGGAATTATAATGTATATAGTTTATGTGAGAGAAATTCAATTTCCCTGACACAACTTTATGGGTTCCATGACATAGCTTTTTGGAATCCTTGTTTGCTAGCCAATCCTTTAGCAGTCCAAAGTAGAGTCGAAGCTTGATGACTTTAAATGATTTGTGAGGTAAAAGATCATATATACTATTATCCATAGGAGAATATACTTTGAATAGCAGACATTCATACACTAGGGCTATTTGTCATGCCCAAAATTTTCATCTCAGACTTACACAAAAACCACTCATTTTTTTAACACTCCAACGAACACACTATCTCTTATGCATATAGAGATAGTTTTAATAACATAGCATACAAACTCAAGTGACACATAACATGCCACTTCATAGTCATGACCCGACTGAATGATTCAAACTACTACACAATGCAAATCGCACAAAGAGTCAAGGTTCAAATACAACTTAGACTAGTTATTAGTGATTCTAGTGCTAGTGATTGACACATCATGAATTCAAAATGACATGAAATCATGAATATACAATTATGGATTTATAGGTTTGAATTTTCCTTATGAATTCACCATGAACCCCATAACCAAGCAAAAAATAAATTTTATAAGTACAACTTCATAAATAAGGAATGTTCACATCTTATCTATGGTAACATTCACAAGTTTAAATTTAAAAATAAACACAATCACATGAATAATTGGGTCAATGATATAGATAAATAAGTTGAAATTACTCTTAAGGCTACAAAGGCTTGACATGGTTAAATAGGGTGAAAAATTATGCTAGAATAAACACCCAAATAAAATTTTACACTATTATAAAGTAATGGGTCAAATTTGTATGATAAAATCATCACAACGTAAGTATTATTTTAGAACAAGGGTAACAATATGAATAAAAATAATATCAAATCAAACAATACTTAATATTTTTTGTTGTACCTAGAAAAACAATGATAAACAAGGTTCAAAGAGAACGCACTAAAAATATCAAACGGAATTGAAAAATAAATATGAAAGATTATTCGTGAATATAAAACTCAAACTAGGAAGTTACAACTTTTAGATTCAATAAATGCTAAACAGGGTGAATAATTCAACACCCTTTCCAAAATAACTTCACAGATTGGCCCAAAATAACATATTTTTTGAGTAATTATAATTTGAAAAAGTGTAAAAAAAATAGAAAACAACAGTGAAATCTGAAACCAAAAACTTTTGGGTTGATAAAAATGTAAAGATAAATGAAAACAATCTTCATTTCTAATTGAACAAATCTCTAACCATTTATTAGACATCGATTTCAGAGCACCTTCTCTAAAAAATCATAGGGATCACATTACAAATATACATAAATTTTAAGATTGTGTAGAATTGAATTGTTCAAGAAATTAGAGGGAAGTTTTTATAGTGACCACTCTTGTTGATCAAAATGTTGGTTATGAAAAAGGCCATGGTTTCTACTCTAGCCAACATGCAGTAGTTGCTTTAGGCACCATGGGGGTATATTAGATAGAAATTAGATGACTAGGAGCTCAGTAAGAGGAACTTGAACCTGATCCTAGAAAATGGAAGGTGAAAAGACTTTGAGCAAAAAGAAAATTTTGGGACTTGAGAGAGAACTACAACAAAAAAGAAGATGGAATAAAATAATTGATCCTAAAGTAATTATGAGTAAAACTAGAAGTAAAGTAGAAGGTGTTAGAGCTAGATAAGTGCAAGGCAAAGATGTTGGAAGAAGGTGTAGAAGTTATTGAAAAAGAAGGGTATGCTGAATATGAGGAAGGGTTAGATGTGAAAGAGGATGCTAGAAATAGAGATCTAAGGTAGAGAGATAATGAAATAGAGGTAGGTCACAGTTAACAGAGGGGATTTTTGCTAGAACTAGGAAGGAAAGTCCCTGAGAAGATGTTAAATTTTAAGGTATTAATATTACAAGTTCAATTTCAAAGTAAGAGAAGCTGGAAATAAGTGTCATTCATTTTAAGAGTATACATCCCCCAAGCCCACTTTATTTATAGATAGAAGAAAAAGTTTAGACAGAGAAACTGACTTGGGCTGGTTTGATTCCTTTATCGATAAGTTTGGAAGGATCAGTATAGAAACCAAATGGACATTACAAAGAAAGAAGTTACAAGAGGCATAATTATTGGTTACTCCTAAAAGGGATAGTTCAAAATAACCTATAGGCACATAACCACTATGCTATTACTCAACTATACAATGACCAATGCATAGATACCACCAGTTATAATTACTAGTATTTAGACACTTGCAATAATAACTAATAATACTTTGAATATGAGAATTCATGTAGGTATGTATGTACCTTTAATGTTGTATGATGGATATTCAGTTTTATAACAGTACTTAGTCACATGCAAGATGAAATGGGTTGTAAAAGGGATTACATCAGATGATGTGAAGAAATGTGAACTTGCAAGAACTTTGAGAAGATGCAATTTAGAGCTCATTTGAAAAATAAATGTCAATACCCAAGATTTAAAATAAGTCAAAGATTTTTTGATAGTAGATGTCAAATTAAAAAAGTGCTCCAGTCAATTGACCCAGGATCTAAAAAAACATTCGACAAAAATAAGGAGAAACGGTTAGAGAGTATGATCTTAGGTTCTCCGATGCAATGAATAAAATTAATTTTATTATTGAAGATAAATATAAGGATGATTGGTTTGTAAAAGGTTTATGACAAAGAATAAGGTTCACTATTGAACAAACCCAATTATCCACCAAATCTGATGCTCAATCTGCTACCCTTAGGGTTAAGCAAATACAAGACTATACGAATATTCCCTTGGTAGGATCAAAATTAGAAGCCAAGATAGATGATTTCATGAGGAGGATGAACTAAATTCATGAAAATGACAAGCCTAAATTAGGCTTATGATGTGTAGAGTGTGGTCATGAGGGACATCATAGGAATGATTACCTGATAATAAAAATAGAATTTTGTGAACTTTGTAGGTTAGTGGGACATCCTACATCCAAATGCCATCTCCTTTAGAAATATATTCATAAATCACACAACATTTATTTAATTTTTTACAAATCTACAAATAATGATGAGAGTAGTTACCATGCATTACAAGAGTTAAAACAAAATATAACCAAGAATGTCTTCACAGTTGCAATCTAATAGATACCCACTACAAAGTAAATAATTTCAAGACCAGATGTGGAGATGACCAATGTGACTCAAGGAAATATAGGATGGGTTCCTTCATCCACATAATATTATATGCCATCATAACCATAATACCAGCCACAAGGCATAACTAGCTGGAATAATACATCATCTCCATTGTATCAATATTTTGGTCAGTATGCACAACCATGGAACAAAATGAATCTTCAACAACTGTAAGCAACTTGGACCCCAAGTTCTCCTCAACATTAGTATGGAGGATATGATGTGTAGATAAATAAACAAGAAGGATATAATGGAAAACAATACCAAGGTTGGGGATATCAACAAAACAAAGGAGGATATAGAGGAGGTTATCAGGGAGGATATTGAGGTAGATATCAAAGAAGTTGCAATAATGATAATCGATAAAATTTATTGCCCATGAAATGTTATCTTTGTGGCACATATAATCCTTATGCGAAAAAACATCCCATAAATCCTCAAAGGCAAGTTTATTTTGAATATTACAGGATCGAAGGTCAAAATCAAATAAAAGATTGCCCTATTTTGGAAAAAACAAAGAATAAGCTAGTGTGTAGTGTAAAATTATTAATGTTTAATCAAAGGAAAATGCATTTGTGTAAGCCATCACAAGGCAACAAAGGGCTGAATAAGGGTTAACTCCATTAGAGATGCCTCAAGATCTAGGTATTAGAAAAGTTTAGTGAGATAAATATCCTAACCCTACAACCAAAAAGAATTTAATGTATCAAGTTGCATAGGTATTACAATAAATATAACAAAAACCAATTTATAATGAAGATAACACTGATATTGATGCTCAAATGTATGGGTAAATTATTTAGAACTTGCAACAAGAGGGCATTGTGATTACCTTGATAGACATAATGAAACTTATCAGTACATTATGCAATGAAGATATATCCCAGAATATTATGAACCTCCTTCATAATCTTCTAGAACGTGTGTAACAATGATAAAAAAGGTCCAACAAATTAATTTGTTACATCAAGACCAAGAAGCCATGGGATGTGGATTCATGACTAGACATCGAGTGGGCTAGATATGAAATATAAAATGTAGTATTTATCTTTAGCAATATCATTAACATGATTCCTCACTCCATATGGGAAGCCAATTTTTGACCAAACTCTGAGTTATAGTCTAGTAACATTAAGCTTAGTGAATTATGATAGAGTCAAACCTATTGGCCAACTAGAGGATGTTGAAATTAAGGTAGTTGCAATTAGCTTGCAAGGATAATTCAAGGTCATTGACATGAGGATAATAGAGACCCATTACCCTACTTTAATCAGTAATAAATGGGCATACGATGGACAAATAAATATTAATACTATGTACAATCAGTTAGAAGTACATCAGAAAGATTAAATACTAGTCATACCTCTAAGCAAATCTGAACATAAGCCATATATCATTCCTAAGGAACTAGAATCTCCTTATAATTACAGAGACAATAATTGGTTTAAGGTGGGGATAGATGAAAGATAAATAGGGATGTGCACTATTGATTCAAAGTGGAAGCCCAGTATGGCACAACTAAAAAACACTAGTATTTAAACTCGTTATCACAAAGTCACCGATCAAATAGGTTCAAATTAAAGAATGTGTTTCTCCTATAATACATTTACCAACAAGATCTGAGGTATAATTTGTGTATAATAATACTAAAACCATGATGTATTACATTTAACCTACCCCTAAAGGAATCCTAACCTAAGATTTGACCTCATCCATAAGTGGTGACTCAAATGTGCATATCCTAAATTAGTTCTGTAGAGATCATGAAGGGAAACCTCTACCATGGTGTTCACTATAAAATTCCAAATACCTCAGTATTTTATGATAAAAGATATTAATATATTTCTCTTGAGGCTTGAACACCATGTACTATAGGTAAAGCAATGAATTAACACACTCAACTATGCACTAAAAGGAGCTGCTTCAACATGGTGGGTTGTGCACAATAATACATATATGCATTGGGAGGATGCCTATGAAATATTGCATGCAAGGTTTCAACTACTAGTCACTATTAAATTAGAATGACCCTTATTTCAATAGGTTTAATGCTTTGAACTTCACATCCATTAGTGTGTGGACATATGGACTACACAGAGAGTAGAGCCTCGATATTAGGTGCACATATTTAGTCATATTCTTGCACCTCTTCTTATAACTTGGTACATGCATTGAGAGCATAAAAGAGAAACCAAAAACTAGATGCAACTTTTGTAGGATTTTATTCAAAATTTTGTATTTGAAGATAATAATAGTATAGTAGAGAATTCCCTATAAAAGATAAAAAAAATTCTGTCACATATAGGCAAAAGATTTAACAAATGTTACTGAATCATCTTCACATCAAGAAGTTGTATAGGATCTAGATTTTGCACCATGAAATTATAAAGATAATCAAAAATAACAACTCTAAATTCAGCTTTATAAGTAAAATAAATAATGATCTGATAGAGACCAATGACAACGATAGTGATGGGGATCTTGGTTTAGAAGGTTTCTTTGAACCACAACATGAAGAGGAGCCTAAACCAACACAAAGTGTAGAGTAGGTCAAAGAAGATAAGTTGTGTAGTATTGACATCCCATAATAAGAAGGCAAATGCATTTTACAATATACTATGTCTAGTGGATCAGGAAAAATATATAAGGAACCATTATTAAAGATGTAAGGAAATATTAGAATAGAAGTGACCCATAATCTTACATCAATTAGAGATTACTGGGGGCAATAACATATATCAAAAGCCCTTCAATTGTCATGAGACTACCAAATGTGTTTCTAAGTAAATTTTTAGAGGTAAAAGGCATAGATCCATCCTTGGATGAGATGCACATTGAGATAAAGGAGTGCGTGCACCTGATAAAAAAGAGACCATACAAACTCAACCCTAACATGAAATCTAAAGTAAAGGTTGAATTGGATCAAATTCAATAAGTGGGAATTATTTATCTAGTTGAGAAGGTAGAATGGGTGAGCCCCATGGTGGTACAACCTAAGAAGATGAGAAAAATATGCACTTGTGGATATTATCATGCACTCAATGATGCCTACATCAATGATCCATTTCCTATCCCTTTTATCGATGAAAAAATTGAATCTATCATTGGACATAAGGTACATACCTTTACAGATGGTTTTAGTAGATACCACCAAATTCTAGTTTCTAAATAAGATCAAGCCAAAACTACCTTTGCTACTGAATGATGGTCATTCATATATAAGGCAATGCTATTTGGTTTAAAGAACACACCTATTGTCTTTGCTAGGGATATGATAAATGAATTTAAAGACTTCGTTCATGATTTCTTAAAGGTGTATCTAGATGAATAATTAGTCTTGTTTTTGTTTAAAAAGTACTTTTTGAATTTTAGATTGATGCTAAAGTGATGTAGAGCTTTCTGCATTACCTTAAATTTAAAGAAATGTCTATTCTTTACACCTTTTAGTGTCTTGCTAGGTCATGTGGTGTGTAATGATGTAATTTTGGTTGATCCAACTAAAATTATTTTTATAATAGGAATACCACCTACAAAATCAACTGAAGTGCACACCTTTCTAGGTCTTACCAACTATTATAGGAAATTAATAAAAGGATATGAAACTATATTATCAGCCATGGAAAAGCTACTGCACAAAGAAACCAAATTCAAATGGAAATTTGAGTGTCAAAAAACATTTATTGAGCTAAAACAAAGGTTAGTAATATCACCCATCTTGGTATTTCTTGATTGGAAAAATCCATTTCATGTACATGTTGATGCTTCAGGCACTACAGTAGGGACCATCTTAGCACAACTAAGAGAAGGTGGGATAGACCATCCAATACATTTTACAAGTAGGAAACTCTCTACTATGAAAAAGAATTATGCAACCACCAAGAAAGAAGTACTCACCATGGTATTTACATTACAAAAATTTAGGCATTACTTGATGGCTACTCCTTTTGAATTCTTGATAGACCACCAAGCATTATGATACCTGGTCCATAAACAAAGCTAAGGGGAAGGATCTCTAGGTGGTTGATGCTCTTATAGGAATTCCAATTTTGAATCAATGTGAAACTAGGATGGGAGAATGTGGGGTTAGATCATCTTAGCCAACTATACAATAAGGAAAAACTAGAGGAAATCAAAGATGAATCTCCTAATGTTCACCTATTTCAAATTTTTATTGTTTTGAATAACACAGAGGACATCAAAAAATTCTTGGAATAAGGAAATTTTCTTACACATTATATAGAAAAGGAAAGAAATAGATGGTTACCAGAGTTATACCATATAGCCTCATTAATGGTTTATTATATAATCTAGGTAAAGATGATGTACTACGTAGGGTAGCTCTAGAACATGAGCAACACCAATTGCTACAAGAAGCTCACCAAGGTATTATAGGACGCTTCATAGGAGATGCTACTACCTAAAAAATACTTCATATTGGGTTATGGTGGTCTACACTTTTTCAAGATGTGCATAGAGTTGCTAAACACTAGGACATCTATCAATTAATTGCTAAGCCTAATTAGAGAGATGAAATGCTTTTGGTTCCTATGATTGTAGAATAACCTTTTGAATAATGGGGAATCAATTTTTTTATACCTATAGCTCCCTCAAGTAAGCATAGTCATGCTAGATACATTATCATGACAATCGACTATTTCATAAAATAGGTAGAATCTACTGCTACTCTAAGCTATGGTGCAAAGGATGCTACCAAGTTCTTATATGAAAACATTATCACGTGATTAAGATGTCCAATTAAGTTGGTAAGTGATAGAGGCACACACTTTCTCAATAATAATATTAAGACTCTCATGGAAGAATTCATGATATCACACCACAAAAGTATAGCTTACCTTCTGCATGCTAATAGATAGGCATAAACATTAAATAAAGTTTTGTGTAAGGTGTTGACAAAAATTTGCAACATCTAGAGAGATGATTGGGATGATCACATTCCTATAATTCCATGGTCCTATCACACACATTACAAGTGAGCCACTAGATTCACTCCTTTCTAATTAGTATATGGCATCGAGGTATTAATGTTTATGGAGTATATTGTACCTAGTCTATGCATTGCAATAATCATGAGATTAAGGGATCAATACTCATTAAGGGCATGATTTTTGGATTTCACTAAGATAGAAGAAGATAGGGTGAGAGCATAGTAGACCCAAAAAATCAATAAACAAAGTTAGAAATCATGGCATGATTATAATTTATGATCTAATAAATTCTACCCAGATCATGATTTACAAGAGTGGATTTAAATCATTCCCATGAAAGTTGCACATATGATGTAAGGGACCCTATATTATTCATGAAGTATCACCATAAGGTACCATAGTGATAAAAGATTTTATGGAACCATTTTACCAGGGTGAATCAATGGCTATAGGCTTAATCCATATCATTTTTAATCTCTATCATGTTGCTAAAAATTGAGTGGGTGCTGAGTAACACCATGTAGTTAGGATTTTCTTTAATGTTTGTTATTTTTTATTTTATTTTAGAGGTTAGAATGTTTGTTAGTTTTTGTGTTGCTGCATAACACATCACAACCACTACAACCTGATCTCATCATAGGATGTGATCACCTGACTAAGATAGCTCACCTAAGATAGCTAGCCACCACTACACCAAGCTTGGTAATTAAGTCCAAAAAGGTAGCAAAAAGATAGGTACAGT
This sequence comes from Torreya grandis, assembly GCA_037957365.1. NCBI lineage: Eukaryota > Viridiplantae > Streptophyta > Pinopsida > Cupressales > Taxaceae > Torreya > Torreya grandis. The sequence continues at coordinate 3,933,630 of JARHVA010000510.1, read as the reverse complement.
ATATGGAAGGCCAATGTTCAAGTTAGACTATTAATAATGAGGTGTCTCAAAAGATTACAATAGTTTCAAATTAGATTTGCCAATAATATGACAAGTGGATGCATACAATGAATTGATTAAATGATGGCACATCTACTCACTAAAAATAACTACCAAAGCTAAAAGAACACAACCTAGGCACCAAATGTCCCTATTAATATGATTTCTACCATTTAATAGTAAAGGCAAAGATAACATTTGTGTGCATGCATTTAAAGGAGACAGTAACATGAATTTGGGTGCCAAACAACTATAAAAGAAAGGCACATGGGCAATGAGCGGCCATTATATTCTCTAGATAGCATGAGATTTCTATGCTTACCGTTTCAACTATCTATTTTCAAATAGATCACACACTAGAGTACATTTCCTCAAATTAATCATCAACTTTATTCATTTATCCAACCATGGATAGAGGTAAACTATTGATCCCACTATATGATGTTTAGAAGGAGGAAATGGGAATAGGGTTAGGATTTTGAAAAATAAAGTACAATAATCCAAATCCCTTAGATTTCATTGATAGAGTATAAGCCACTGTGTTTTCTCTAGAATCCCAACTAGCAACACAACCAAGAATTCTAACACTACAACATCCACTTCACGACACTAACACTAAAAGGTTGATCAAGCTACCTACTTTTAGCTAATTAGATGAAGTCATGAATACATTATTGAGTTGATACAATGAAGGTGTTATTCATCTAGTTGAAGACATTACTATCTAGATCAATGAACACTCAATGTCAAAAGCAATTGAAATACCCAATTAGGTCAAACCTCTAATGTAATACAAGTCTACAATGACACCATTGCATATAGATATTAGAGAACAATACACCACTAGGGTAGGAAGTGGAACTCCTATTAATTCAATTATGTATGCTTCACTATGAACCATGGTTTAGTGTGTTACTAAGAGGTTATGGAAAACCATAAAGCATACAAAATAAATAATTAGAGGCATCATTAACATTGCTTATCGAATGATGAAGCTAAACAAAGATTTCAATCAGCCTAAATTCTTGGCCTTTGAACTCATTACCAATATCAAAAAAGTAGTTATAATAACTAAATAAACCTTTTAATATCAATTCTTGGTCATGTTTTTATGTTTCGCTTAATGGAAGTCTCCCTTAGGGTTAGTGATTGTCACTGCCAATTTTTATCTAGGTAATATCTTCACAAGTATTGTATGGAGTAAAAATAGCTAGTATTATGAATAATTGTCATGGTTCAATTCTTGGTGGATGGAATCCCTCACACTAATTTGATCATATCCTAGGAATCTTTAGGATGTCATGCAATATCTAGGTCAACATGCATCTATTACCAAACTACACAATGGCATACAAATAAAGGTACATAATTTGGCTAACCCTACTATCACACTGATGTCATTATTCATTTTAATGTTTGAAGCAAAAGTTGAGGTCTAGGTAGAATAAGTACTTGCACAATAACTTGCACAACGAATACAAGCTCAAGTTTCGACACAACTAGAGAAAGGAAAGAAAAAACACTTGTGCACAGAACCTCACCACCTCTACCAAAGAAATGAACCCAACATGAAAAATCATGGCTCAAACACCCCATGGTTACACAAATATCCACCAAGTGTAACCTACTTGAGATGGAGGTGGATGAAAAATAAGCGGTTCAATCAATGTTGGAAGACATCAGCACTAGGGTCTATGAGGCAAAAGAATAAAAGTAGTTATTCTTTTAGAAATCAATTCGTACTTGCCAAGTGTATAACTAGGCAAGGGCAGACCTTTGGGTTGATATCACTCAACTATATGCTTCTATTATTGTTGAAATTGTAGGATAGGAAGCAACTTGGCATAAATTTCAAAACATAAATCTTTTCAAAATAACCATTTATGGGATCATCTTCTATGCATGTCATAGACTTATTCATAGAAAATAGTCCCACATAACTCTTATTTAGGTGACCATGCACACATCTATCTGCAAAGACCTCACCAACAGTGTGATAAAGAATCGTTTATTTTGGTGCACTTGTAGAACAAAGTACTATGAAAACAATTGAATAACCTCAACCCCAGGGAGCAAGGAAATAAAAGAAGACACTCAAGCCTTTGGATAAATCTAGAAGAAAGAAGTTTTTAAAAAAGAATAATTTGAGTGTAGAAAAATCCTTTGAATATATTGAATCAGATGAGAGCATCGAGGAAGAATAAAAACCCATGGATATAACCACACTTGGTAAAAAGGGGGAACAATAATATGAGCAGGGTGTACTTGAGCCTAAGGTGAGATAATAAGAATAAAGCACCGAATAAGCACAATAATAAGAAAACTTATTTCCATTATCACAACAACAAGCTACGTAGAGTCCACCACTAAAGTATCGAGATGCATCCATGGAATGACAAAATAAAGCTAAGGAAGCAAAGGACACATAAAATCAAGCTGAGGAAGTAGAACCTAAAAAGAAGAAAGTTGAGGACGCTGAAGCTACATGTAAATAAGATGAAGTAGAGATAAAGAAGAAATAGCTTGAAAAAGACTAAAGGTAAAAAAAGAAGCATAATTTACATAATAGAAACATATGGAGAAAAAATCCAAGGCAAAATATGAAGCTAAAGCGAAGGTTAAGGCTGAGGTAGAAGCTAAAACCAAGGCTGATGTCGAGGCCAAAACCAAAGCCCAAGCTAAAGCTCAAACAAAGGATGCAGAGGAAGCTAAAGTTGAGAATAAGGCCAAGGTAGAGATATTCACCAAGGCTAAGGAGGTTAAGGATGTACAAGTCCAATCAAGGTGGCATCTACCAACCAAAATTAGAGCATTGAAGAACCATTCTAGCTTCCTAGTTAGTGGCTATGGGATGTCCCTGCTACATCCACCTGGTGCACTACCTTATTGATTCTAGTTGCTCAATTTTCATTGACTCTTATGACATTTATCACTATATCCATGGCACTTGCCACCACTGAAATGGAAACATTTCTAAATGTAACATGATTGTCACTTTCTAAACAAATTAAAAGAACAACCATTTTCTTGAAATCCAATGCTCAAAGGGATTCATATTTGGAGCAAAAAGTTCTAAGGTTGTGAGATGAAAAGGATGAAGTAGAGGAGAGGATAAAAAATATGAGGTAGATAATCAATAACACCTATCCCACTTTAGTTATGTAAGTACTAGGTGATTAGATTATGTTAGAGGATAAATAATTCATGATGTTGTTGATAGAGCTTACAAAGAGTTGGGGAGCTGTGCAAATTTTTTTGGCACTATGCACATAAGGACAAGCCCTTAGGTCAAAAACAAAGACCGTGTGCTAATTGCCTAAGGAATATGAGTAAATATTAAACACTACTACAATATAAGCCAAAAATCTCTCTCGAGATATGCTCAATTGGAGACAACATTTGAATCAATCCCTGATCGCTGCACAACTTGAATTTATTACTGCTGACAAAGCTAAAGCTATGCTAGAGGATCAAATGGAAACTATAGATAAGATGAGAAATGCACTCAAATAAATGATGGATTTATGAGATGTTATTATACAAAAGATACAAGTATGGCATCATGAAATAATGAACAACACTTTTAGATTTGTTTAAACCCAGAAGATAACATACATATTAGATGAGTTCATCTTCGGTGTGCATCTAAAATAATCAAATGCCAAGGCATTGCTTATAATCATAGAATATGATGACGTATAGAACATCATGATGATCTAGTTACCAATACACATTCTCCTTATAATGGTATGTGAAGTACTCACCGACTGGAAAATACTCAAGTTAGATTTAGCTCAAGTTGATCCAATAATTACACAGATAGTAGATGAGTCCCAGTTCATTCCTCCATAATAACTTCTACAAATCATACAAGAAAGGGAGATAAAAGCACATAGATAACATTCACATACACCCTTGGCAGTGGATACATTAGGAGCGACTGGGCTAATAGCTACTCAGCAACAACAAACTCTACATACCTCCAATGACCCATCCACCTAGCCATAGTAATAAGGTTTATGATCTATAATTTTACAACTTCTAGTAGATTTACATTTTTGGTTAGATAGTATAAACATTAGGAGTGGGTCCAGATTAGTTGAAAATCATAAAGGGTAACCACCTAGTTACACTAGTCTATTGAAAACCCAAAAGGGCGGTAGGATAGTATGATACTTAGTTAAAAACTTGAAAGGGCATCTAAATAGTGCATAAAGGGTGAAAACTAGTAAATAGCTCCTAGATCAATTAATGTAACTTATGTTTAAGACTTATCTTTTCTATCAGCTTAGATTTCACCTTTGTCTCGAGATGAGATAAATATTTAAGTCCAGGAAAGTATTGGACGTAGAATGGATCATGATAAAACCGTGAAGTATATAGGATAAACACATATGTGAAGTGTTTGATTTTGTCTTTTGTGTAGTTTTGTACTTTTGGCCTTGAATGTCTAATTAGATAATTGGATAATGTGAAGAGTCTCTCATTTTGGTTCTCAGAAGGTTGGAAGATGAAGAGACATCAAGATTGTAAAAAAATATAAATAGTACTTCATTATAATAGAATTTGGTTTGATGTGTCGATAGAGATTAATAAAAATTATCTTATTATGGTTTTATTGTATTTTATTTTATGTATGGTGTATGTGCAGTTGTGTACTTTGTTTTGATCTATAATCTGATGTAATATGAATTATGGTCCTGTTCTATTATATAGATGTTACAACCTACTTTTTGTCTAGTTTAAAATGTTAAATGTGGTTTATGTGATTTTTCATCTCGCTTTCACCTATTATTCTCTCCACTGCATAAGTTATCCCTATAATTAGCATGTTCTATTGAAACTCCATGAACTCTAATAACATTAATAATAATATACATTCATATACCATATACCATAGCTAAATTATATTTATAAAATATAAAAAAGAACACACACACACATAAACATCATATCTATATTTAATAATAAATATAAAAATAAAATGTGTTCATTTTGTTTATTTATTTATTATTACTTTTTTGTTTATTTAATAGCCCCAAACCTTAAAAGGGTTGGCGATTAACAGCTCATGGCTGACGACTGGGGCTTAGAGCCTTGGTTGTGGTCATGGGCTTTGGCCAAGCCTTGCCAGGGTTGGGGTGGGCCGACTAACCTATCCCCGCTCGCCCCCCCCTTCTTATTATGGGAGGGGAATGGGAAGACTCAGCTACCTACCCCCATATACATTTACACACACACACACACACACACACATATTATTTTTAATTTTTTGATTATATATATACACACACACATTATTTTATGTTTTATAAACCTCTGTATCAAAATATCAGAAGACCTGTAACTAAGATTCAATCTACATATTATTTCAATTCCAAAAAGAGAGCAAAAAAATAGGTATTTATTTTTATTTTATTTTACTAGAAAAATTAGTATATGTAGTACAAAATACATAACTGATTTGTTTCAAGCAAATAAATAGGGAATCCATTATCCCAAGATTTTTATACTTTGTATATTTAATAAATAAATACTCAAAAACAAATCTAATTTCCATTCTAAATTAAAATTTTGAACAGGTATCAAATTTTCACAAGCTAGCAACTAGATTTCCTTAAGCAAACCACATCTAGAACACACCCCATGTTCTCATTCAATATTTAATCTGCTCATTTATTTGGAAAAATTTAAGGATTTAGAGAGGAGAAAACTTTTACCTAATCTATTTAATCTCCTTACTTCACCTGGTTATTTCATTCTCTCCTTGCATCTTCCACCTCTCCTTCTCCTAGATGGTCTGATCTCCTCCATGCTCTCTTCACCACTCTTCCTTTCTCGATGGTTAATTATTTCCCTTTCCTTATCCCAAGGCTTCCTCTTGACTCCACTTAATATTTCTCATGAATACAATGCATTTTTTGATGAGTTCACTTTGCAAGTTGTAACTAAACTATTAAAATGCTTTCTCCTTCATCTCCCACATAGCTTATCTTGTCTCCCACTTTTTCTCCACTATATCTTCACTTCCATGCCACTCTAGCCTCCATTTGCATAATTTTAAATCAAGGAAATGATAAGTCACTACACCACTTACCCATATTATCCCCCTTATGTTAACCACCTCCAATTGTTGCCATGTGCCAAGGATATAATAAAAAATGCTAATGTTACACAAATTCACATAATTCACAAATCTAAAACTTTCTAAAATATAAATACATATAATTCATAATTTCATTTAAAATTAAATTAGATTTCTCTAATTGTCTCGATTATCAAGTTCATTAAAAACTAAATTATGTATACATTTATATAAATATGTAATTATATTTCAAATATGAAATTATAAATAAACATAGTTTATATAAATAAAATGAACTAATTATACATGCATAAAGTGGTTTATAAAAATGAGATACGATTTATGTAAACGTGCTGAAGACCAAGTGAAAGATTTTGAAGGGTACCAAGCCAATATATGATTTAAGCAGGGTATGAATAATAGAGACTCAAATATGTCCCAATCATTCCCATAATGGTCGATTGCAAGCTCAATATCCTAGTGAACAATGAGAGACCACTCGACACACCAATCAAGTAACCTAGAAGACTAAACATCTCTCTTGAAGACACTACTGAGATGGCATTTCTCAACATTTTTATAATAGGTGATTATTCAATCAAATCAAATAGAGGTGCCGATGATAACTAACATAAGATGTTACCATCTCTCAAGACCATATACACCCCAAGCATCGCCAGCTTATCTAGATATATGAAACACTTATCTAAATATAGAAATTGAGTCGAATGCTACAAGGTTAAAGAAAAAATTGATCATGGTCACAATCAAGCTAACATGACCCTAACAACTTTTAAGTAAACCCACGATGATAAAAAATATGTTCAAAGAGAATGTTGACCACACAACATGTACTAGTACACATTATAACACACTATAATCACAACACTGAGCCAATGAGAATGCACTATATAGTCGAGGTAGGGTATTACACCATCATGAATTATAGGAAAAATAGAATTCATAAGGTGTCAATAAATAGGGCATAGGAATTCACCCTAACAAGAAAAAAATTATAAATACCTTTATGAAATATAATGCTTTGAGACCATACACATTTCCTACAACAAAAAATAAATAAATGAACATGCTTTGATGCCAATCCCAAGAATAATATCTACTAAAAACATGATTACATGACTTGGATCAATAATTTATACCCCTTCAAAAATAATATAGCTGCTATATCTTTTATTTTAACCCATAAAGATGTATCATTACTAAAAAATATGCACAATGATCAAAGATGAAACAATATGAATGTTACCATCTATTCCATAAAACATAAAGAATTTTTCAGTCAAAAATTATGCTCTTGAAAAAATAATATAATAAGAAAATACATAAAGTTTGCACTTGCAACAATTAATATGTTTGTAATTCTTGGCCCGAAGAAAAACCACATATTGAAGGAAGAAACCAAAACTAGAAAGTTCTAACAATAACCATTGGATATAAAGAAGTAATAAAATAATAAGTTTCAATGAATCAGATAATTCCAACTCTATCCATCACAGTCACCAATTCCAAATCCATCAAATGTTGATGGTTGGGAGGCTGGTGCTTGTGATTCTAGACTAGGAACTTCAGAGGAATTTTCAAGATTCTATTGCTATCAATAAATTACATTATAAATAGTTGTAAAATAGTCTGTAAGGGCATTTGATACCACATCCTCACCACCTACCACCATACATTTTATAATCACTGCTCATGACTCACTCAAACCATCAAGCACAATATTTGATAATACTTATCTACCATTATCACTATCATCTACACTTGTAGATTCATCTTCCCCAATATCTTCAGAAACTAGCAAGTTTGCATTTGAATCATCAGAGAGAATAAAATGTGTAATACTAGGTAGGTGTATTCTAAAAAAATTGATAAGTCCTACATCTTCCAAAATCCCATCATGGTTCACATCATCAAGAAAATATTGAATCATGTGACACTCAAATAGGTCTTTTGCACTTTCAAAGTCAAGTGCATTCATAGAAGCATCTTCTCCTTTTTCATCCATTGTTAAACCATCTCCATTCAAATGAGTAGTCCTCTCCCATGAAATAGGCCCTTTTTTAGCAAAGGAAAGAAGGTGTGATTTCTGATTTGAACACACAAAAAAGAAAATATTAAACTTCCCAAAATAGAATGAAGATGCAATTTCACCAGTGATCATATTACACAAGCTCTAAACTTGACAAAGAAAGAAGATTCACCTGCACTAATGTTAAGAAATATATAGGACTTTTACATCCAATCTATCAAAAAGGATCAAACAATCTTGACACCTCTTTTCCCTTTTCAGTTGGTTCATCACATGTAGAAACAGAACCATATGGAGACGCTGAACTTACTACTTTGGTTCTATGACAAAGAATATTTACAATGCAAATAGTTTTGTATTATATAATTAATGTATGAATGAATTTTAAGCAAAAGTCTACCAAATTCTAAATAAATGTAATACAATCCACAAAAATAAAGACCAAATAATGTAAATGTAAATTATTTTTAACTATAAATGTATAATCCTTTCACATAGGAGTGGGTTGTATTTGTGAGCAGTCGAATGCTTCTTAACACAAACAAATAATTCACTGTAAATAATTTCAAGTGACTATGACTAAGTTCACATTTATAAATGGGGTGCACCAGCCTTCTTGCCTCTTCCATAACAATCACGAATGGATCCCATTGGTGCACATCCCATGAAAAATAAGCAAACACCTAAAGTTGCAGGCTTTTGTGCAAATAGTGAAATTTAATTTTTGGTCCCACATACCATTTTTAGGAGGTTGAATCTAACAAATTGAACCAAAAACTAGCTGAAATCTATATGGAAATGTTGACTATGTGTATAAAAAATGTATTTAATATTTTTATAGCCTTAGCTAATAAAATCTAATGAGTTATTCCTTGTAACAATCCCAAGTGGAATAGAATGCATTACAATAACTTCAAAATTGATCATAAAACTTTTGCCTAAACATGGAATTTCTAGATAAGTTTCAGAGTGTATTCTGACATGTAAGGTCATTATACAATTTGTTTGATGTGGCTGTAAAATATAGAGATGGGAAGGCAATGTATTATGTGTACCATATCTAGTTGATGTAGCCAATCTAGAAATCACAACTTCTTTTGATCCATTTATTGCAAGAAGCTTAAAAGTAGTGCAAATTACATCATTCATAGCAATGAACCTATAAAAAATGACTCCCCATCTTGAGTGCTAGGTGCCCACCTGATTATAGATTTATTAGTAAAAAACATCCACTATACCTAAAAAAAGACAAACAAATCATTAGAAATGAATCATATATTACTCAAAAATAAATGAATAAAATGAATGACATATTACATATCATCAATGATATTAGATGGAATCAAAAAAGATTTTTGGATGTAAAAAACTTCTTGTGGATGCAAATTAACACCTTGGGGAATCTGGTGAACTCTACCAACAACATCCACATGGCTTTTAAATATTCTTACCCCAAAAAATGTTTTAATAGTGCATATATATACTAAACATTACAACACTTCCACATGATATGGGACTCTAAGTGACTCGTCTTTAGTCATTCTAGACAAGTTGTCATAATAAATAAAAATATACATCTTTGTAAAATCAAATAACATTGAGCTATGTACCAAGAGACATTCCAAATAGATTAATTTCTTATTATTGATCTTCATGAAATTACCAATTATCAATAAAGGAGGCACATCTAAATTAGACCCCATATAATACCCTTGATTAATGGTTCTAGTTGTAACTGTTTCATGATGATCATGACAACCAATATCAAAAAAATGTGATTTTATTACACTTAATGAAGGATGGTAAAACATAAGCTTTCCATCTTCATCTATATAAACCATATTAACAATAAAAACATTGGCATACCTTTCTACCCATTTATCACATAAACCAAGAGTGTACAAATTGGGATCATGATCAATAACCTTAAAAAAAACTATATTTTTAGAACCATTATCTTCTTTAACCATTGAAATTGTATCAAATGATGGAACAATGCCCCTAACACAGTGTGTAATTGACCATGTTTGAATTCTATAAGGTATGGGATTGTCATTAGAAGGGATATCACACACATCCCCACTGGATGACACCTTATGGCTTGCAAATTATTTTGCATTCTCTCCTTTTGATTTTGGTCTCTTACGTTGTTTTTGTTGATATGGCATATCCATTTTCATTTTTATTTGCTTCTCAACAAAATATTTATCCATTGATTCATTATAAACTCACATTGCTTCTTAAAGAATATCTATTAGAAATGGTCTAGGAAATAGGCCAAGCCATTAAAAGTCCAAGGGAAAAAGCTTGTGTTCATAGTCTACTTGTTGGGACATTTTTTCCATAAATAATTAATGAAATATACAATCATCAAACAAAACACATTTATTAAAAAAAAGGAAAAATTCAAGCATGACATATAAATAAATACATATTGAAAAGGTAATTTAAATATTAAAAAAATAGGAAAAATGCATAATGTAGGAAAACTTGGCAACAAATGAACACTCATAACTCCAACTATTATGTGCATGACATGATAATGGCCAATGTTAGTCATATGGGAGACTATAGACCAATTTCCCTTTACAATATGGTTTACAAGATTAAACTTTAATGCTACTAGAATCTTCCAACAAAGTTACAAAAGTATGACACAATAATGCTCTCAACAACAACTCATTGTAATACATAAGAAGGTGTTTCAATGACAAAACAGATTAAAAAGGGTCTTTTAGGCATTTCCTTAAGTCATTTTTAGAAGTTGAAATATTCTAAGAGAGATAAAGGTCATGTGGAGGGTTTTAAATTCCTTCACAATTCCATGAAATATGTATACCTTGTTTAAAAGGTATTTTGACCTTGTTTCCCTCCTATTCTACCTCCTTGTGAACTCCTCCAAGCTTCTAACGAAGAAAGGTTATTTCACAAGAAGAACAACACATTTTCAGAAGATTTTAGCTCTAGTAGAGAGGGTTTCAATATCAACATCATTGTAATTAGGGTTTTTCACCATGGTCTAAGAAGGATCTCAATATATGAAGCTTCAAAAAGGACTATTACAAGCATAGTGATCCAAATTTGCAATTTTCATAAGTCTATTATGTAATATTTAGGGTTTTCATAGTCTTAAACCTTCAAAAGAGCATATAGAGGTAAAATATCCCTAGTATTCATGAAGTTCTAGGTATGTTTCCAATGGTTGCGATGATTTACAAGCTATATGACAAGCCAAAAATTAGGTTGCAAGCATATATGAGGTTTGAAAAGCATGTTAAGATGGTGGAAGAGTATGAAAAATTGATTGAGGAAATTTTTCTAAACACAAAGACCACACATGAATAGGTGAAAGCTTTCAAGAGATTAAGAGAGGGTCTACAGACCAAAAGCTAGCATGAAAACAAGATTTGTAGGCTATATACAAAGCCAAAAATGAAAAAGTTACATGTATGTTCAAGTTTGCAGGTTTATTCAATCATCTAAAAAGCATGGGAAGGAGTTACTAGGGTCATACAGGGATTAAGGACTATTAATAATAAGGTTTCAAGTCCTCAATCTAAATGAAACACCATGATACAGGGATTTGCAAGAACTAGTCACATCTTACTATTCTCCTCTTTGTGCATGGTGCATGGAAAGTCATGTAGGAGTCTTTGCAGGGATTGACATGTCTATTGGTGATCTAAAAACTTTCCAATAATTTTTAAATGATGTGTATCTACAAGGAACTTCTCAAAACCTTACAGATAAACAAATGACTATCCTAAAACCCTAAACTCATAATAACACATTTTGACTATTTCAAAGATTGAAGAGGTGAGGAATAAGACCACAAACCCATTCTAATCACAAAACAAGGATAGTAATAAGGTTATAGGCTTATTTTGGCATGTTTCCAAGAGTCTTGAACTAATTTTAAGGTTTTTGAGTAAAAAAACAAGCGACAATCACGATGTTGCATGTCTTAGAGGGTTTCCTAGATATTATAATATATTTGCAGGTCTATTATGCAAAAAAACAAGGTTTTCATGACTTTGAATTTAAATCAAGGGTTTTAAAGATATCAGGAGGTCCACAACATGTTTTCAAGGCTTTAAATATCATCTACAAGTTTTCATGATCTTGTAATACCAACCCAAGTTCTAGAATAGGTTCAAGCACTTAGCCTACATGGTTTCCAAATGAGTTTATGACCTCCAAACCCATCTACAAGTCTACAAGGTAGAATTTTCAAAGTTTGGAGCATGTACAAATACATATACTATTTACTTGATGATATAATGCTAAAATGAGAGTTTTAGCACTTCAAGATACTCATATTTATAACTTTAAACATTTCTTTGATTGTTACAAGCCTTCACACAAGCTTGCAAGGTAGGGAGACATTGATCTATGGTTTTATGAGGTTTGTAAGATGAAGAGATAGGGGTTCCCAGGATCCAAGCATGATGAACATGACCTCAATCCAAAGCAAGATTTTTGTATAGAGGTTATAGACCCATTTTCAATATCCAACCAAGCCAAAAATAAGATTGAATAAGGTTTGAGTGAACATACATAACTCTGTAAAAGGTATCCACATAAGAGAAATAAGGTTGTAGGCATGTAGATTAATAAATAAGGATTTGAAGCTCCAAAATCCTAGTTAATATGTCTACAATTTTGTAGAGGAGTTTTTACAATGTTCTTAGATGACATAAGTTGAGAAACATGATTTCCAAGGCTCCATGAAGAATATATAGTGTGAATAGGGATCTTAAAGCTCCAAGACCTAGCATATAGGTCTGCCAATGAGGATTTAGAAGGTTTCCATGAATATGGATTCTAGGCCTATAACTTTATTTGAAATTTTTTTAGCTTTGTTTGCTCCTATTCTTCATAAACCCTACAATCTTGGTATTATACCATTGTGTATATTTTTTTATTTCTATTAGCCAGGCCTTAAGGTCACAAAAGCCTATTTTTCTCCTACAAGATCATGGAAACATAATTTATCTATTTTCAGATCTATAAGTGTTTTAAAAACCCTATTTTTATGTTATTAGAATCAATAAAGGAGCCTTGGAACCTATTTATGTCCATAAATCATGTTTTAAAATTTATGAGACTCTATTTCAGGAATGTGAACACACTTTAAAGGAGGATGAACACCATGAACCCTTCCTTATAGGTCTAAATGCTTCTTGTTTTGACTTGAATCCTACTTAGAAACATGAAACTAATGTAATTATTCCTATAAAACAAGTTTTGATAACCTTTAGAGCAAGATAACTTCCTTAATCCCCATAGACCTGTAAATATTCATAAATGATGCTTAAGATCTTACCACTCTTTTCAAGCTCTGTATAGAAGTTGGTCTTGATCATTCATGAATTTATCTTCTCACTTGTAGGCCTATATGTTAGGTTTTTAGATTATGTTTATGATTTAACTATTTTAGGAATTTATGTAAAACCCTAAGTAGATAAAAGAGTTAAGTATGTACATTAAGGAATAAAATACTACAGTATCAACAACCAATAATTTGCACAATAATTGATTTATTAGAATATTCTATAGATAAAAATGAATTATAAAAGGGTGTACTTAGCTAGAAAATATGATTGATACAAATAAGTGGTGGGCTGGGAAGTGATACAAGAGTAAGGTAGATTATTGGGAACCAGATGCAGGTGTCAGAAATAACCTTGGACAATAACATGGTCTTAGACACTAGAGTAGTGCACTATTGTCCTATGTAGAGATATTGTCCTCCTTTAGAATTTTTGTGAACGATTTTTGGGTTATGTTAAAAAGGACTTTTTAAGCTAGGGTCCAAATTTTAAGTCTATATAATTTATACTTTTTGTTGTAGATATGTTTTTCTCCAAAAAACTCTATGTTTTTATGCTTGTAAGGGTTTGAATGAAAGCCATGAGAAAAATGGGTTAGTGGGTCTGATGTGATGGATGTGTAATCCACACCCCTATGTTGGCATGTTGCTTACATACCAATACTCTGAGGAGGGATCAATTTTGATGTAGTTCTCCCCTTATGTGATATGTGTGAATGTCTATGAATGTTATAATGCCCAAGTGTATATGTATGAAAGGATGTCTTAGGGGCCACTTGAGATTTGGATACCTGCACTAGGGATGTATTATTGAATGTATGGGCTGAATTAATACAATATTGGAAGAATTATGATATTTAAATCAATATGAAGTGGTACTTTTATGTGATAATGTCCACTTAGAATGTAAGAGTGTGAATGTAGTGTTTATATAGTGTTCTAATAAAAATGACTCGGGAGGGTGACTTAAGAATAGGTGTAGGTTGACCCTAATCCTCTTAAGGATATGCAAAATTACTTTTTGGAGGGTGTAAGGACCTAAACCACTAAGGAATTATGCCATTATGGGTCTCATGTGATGTTCTATAGGCCTAGGTGCTATTTGTGACTACTATATGACTAAAAGTGGATCAAAAGGCCCCTTGAGATGAGTCACACGTTATACTAAGGGTAAAGTGACCTCAAGTGGAAATCCAAGGAATAAATGGTTAATTTTTAATGACTACAGTCTACAAATATAAACTTCCATCCTAAGAGTTCAAAACCTTAGAAAGAAACTTGAAACCTTGTGATATTCTTTCTTAATTCTGTTGATGCTTTTGAAGGAGCTTTGAGGACTATGTGCATGTCTGTAACTTTAAAACATGCTAAAATGTTTCTTTAAAACATTCATATTGTTGAAAATGTGAAGTCTCAACCTTGACAAGTTACGACACTATTCACAAAACATTATTCATGAGCTACTATTGATAATCACCATTCATGTGATGAGGTGGCAGTGGTGAGTTGGTAATGATTGTGTAGGTGATGTGGAAAGTGATGTGGCTTGTGATGAGTTGGCATGTCCCATGTGAGTAATCTACATGATGTAAGTGCATGTGATGGAGTGGGGCTTACCACTCCACTATGGGAGATTTTTTTTAATTTTATCCACGTGCTTTTGATAGTGGAGGACATTGGCACATGTGGGATATATTTAGCACATGTGGGAGAGGTCAAAAGTTATGGAATCTTTTGACTCATGTGTGTGTGCATGGGATAGTGGGGAAAAAAGTTACTATTCCATATTTGAGGGACATGTGAGAGTAGGGCATAGTTTTGGAGGCTTGTGAGAGTGGAAGATGATGTGTCACAAATGGAGCATCCATTTTTGACCAAAGAACAAGCCTCAAAGCATGTTACTATTTCTAAATAGTGGTGCCACTAAATGGTGGCAAATTTCCTTGCCTTGCTCATAAATATTTCTCATTTGTCTTCTTCTATGTAATTTCTATAAATTAAATGTATTCTCCTTTGTAATGGTAACAAACAAAAGCTAGTAAGCTTGTAGTTAAGCTTTGTAAGCTTGAGAGTTGTGCAATGGAAGTGGATCTCTGTGGAACCAGTTCTTTTCCTATGTAGTATATTGGTGGTGTTCCTGTGAAGTCTTGCTCTGAAAGTGTGGTGTAATATTGGTGATTTGAATAATACATTGAACTTCTTTGAAATGTGGGGTTTTTTTTCCAAAGGGTTTTTCCCACATAATCGCATGTTATGGTATGCTTTTACTTTTAGTTGTACATGTTTTTTTTAATTGTGTAAAAATAATCAAATTAGTTTGAATATTTCCCTCTCTTGGTTAGTGTCAAGAATTATTTACATGATCTTGTATTAATTTTAAGTGGTATCAGATCCTGGCTAGTTTTGGTTCTAGTTATGGGTTTGTTGGATTTTTTGAACAAATCCAGTGTTGAGTGAGATCTTGTGCAAGAGATATTTGGATTTCTTTGTTACAAGAATTTTAAGATGGAAAACACATCAAGGAGAATGGAGGTTGAAACATTTTCAATGAGCTAGTCCCAGAGGAGATTTGAATCTCCTAGAAAGTCCACGGTGAGATGATGGAATTATGGCAAGCATGGTCACTACCGATTGGAGTGTAAAGAGGAAAAGAATGAGAATAAGTATGATTTTGATTCTAAATCTGAGAAGGAAGGTAGTGATGCTTTCATTATAGCCTTGGCAACCCATGTAGGTAATGGTACATGGTTAATTGATTCAGGTGCATCTTATCATATAACATTTAATAGAAATTGGTTTTATAAGTATGAAGAATTTAATGGAAGAAAGGTGTACATGGGTGATGATTCTTTTATAACCATTGTTGGTTGTGGTAGAGTTAAAATTATTTTTCTAGATGGAAGGATTAAATATTTTGATGGTTTGTTTCATATCCCGAGGCTACCTCATAATTTATTATCTATAGATGCGGGTGTGTAGGTTACATTTTCTAAAGTAAGTTGTAAGATGGTTAGAGGTGTTATTGTGATAGCTAAAAGTGTCAGGGTTGACACTTTATACAATATTAATGCATGCACGGTTGAGTGCAATAGTAATTATTTGAAGAATACATTAGAGACTAATCCTTTAGATGAAGAGGTAATCATTATTTCTATGGATAGTCATGGTTTCTAGGTACCTAAGGGTGCTCATTATATGGAGTTGAAATTGCCTGCAAAGACGACTATGTTATGGCACCAGAGACTTGGCCACATTGTTGCAAAGGTCTAAGGGCTTTGAATTATAAAAACCTTGTTGAAGGTTTGATTGAATACAATCTTGAATTTGATAGCTGTGATCATTATGTTTATGGTAAACAGAACCATGTTCAATTTTACTCTAGTTCTCATAAATGTAGTGGTGGTTTGGATCTTATTCATTCTGATGTATTTGGTCTTGTCAAAATTCCTTTGATTTCAAAATCCACATATTATGTTTTATTTATTGATGATTATAGTATAAGGGCATGGGTTTATTTTTTTAAGAGTAAATCTGAAATTTTCAATGATTTAAAAGAGTTTAGAGCAATGGTTGAGTTGTAGACTAGAGAGAAAATAAAGTGTTTGAGAACTAACAATGGTAGTGAGTTTTGCTCTAATGATTTTGATAGATTTTTTAAGGATTGTGGTATAGAGAGATAGAAGACAACTCCATATTTGCCTCAACAAAATGGATTTGTAGAAAGAATAAATAGGATATTGATGAATAAGGCTAGGAGTATGCTTAGTGGTGTTGGATTGGAACAAAGGTTTTGGGCCGAAGCTGTAGCCATTGCTTACTACCTAATTAATAAGTCTCTTACATCAAATCTTGTTGATAAAATTCCTATGGATGTGTGGTTTAGCTAAAATCCTTCATTGAGACATCTTAGAGTTTTTAGTTGCATGACATATGCACATGTGTCAAAGGAGAAGCAAACAAAGTTGGAGAACAAGGCTATGAAATGTATCTTCATCAGTTACAGTTACGGTGTGAAAGGATACAAACTTTGGTATCTAGTAGAATAGAAGGTAATACAGTCTAGAAGTGTTATTTTTGTTGAGATTAAGCCTTCTTCTATTACACTACAACCATAGAAAACAAAAAAGAAAGAAGTGATTCAACTTCCTCCTATGCCTAAGAAATTTGAGTTGAGGCCATGAGAGGGATAAGATGTTAAGGAGAGCTCATCAAGCTCTAGGTCTTTTCAAGAGGAAGAAGATGAATAAGAACCTCCACCTCAACTTGTTCTAAGGTTTACAAGGCATAGACAACCACCATAAAGGTAATCTCTTGATGATTGGAGTTGTATATTTGCTTTGAGTATTAACATTGATGAACCAAGATCTGTAGAAGAAGATTTGGGTATGAATGATGCAGAGTCCTAGAAGATTGCTATGGAAGAAGAGATGGCATCTTTGAAAAATAATGATATTTGAAAATTTCTACTATTACCTGAATGACATAAGACTATTGGATGAAAATGGGTGTTCAATAAAAATATTGGTTCATATAGTAGTGTTGAGAAGTACAAAGCTCAATTGGTTACAAAAGGATACTCTTAGGTTGAGGATGTTGATTATGGTGAGATTTTTTCTCCTATTACTAAAATGACATCCATTAGATTCTTAATTTCTATTAAAGAATCTCATGATTTAGATATTGAGAAAATGGATGTGAAGACTGCCTTCCTTAATGGTGATTTAAAGGAGGATATTTATATGACACAACTAGAGCACTACATGGTGAAAGGTAAAAGAAATTTGATTTGCAAGTTGAATAAATCCTTGTATGGTCTCAAGCAAAGTCCTAGGATGTGGTACTAGAAATTTGATACATATGTATTGAGTTTAGGTTTGAGTAGTCTAACTCTGATCATTGTGTTTATTATAAAATTGATGGTGATAATTTCCTGATTATTGGCTTATACGTTGATGATATGTTATTTGTTGGCAATGGGAAAGTTTTGATTTCAGAGCTCAAATCTCAAATCTCAGTAAATTTTGAGATGAAAGATATTGGTTTTGAAAGACACATTCTTGGGATGGATATTAGTAGAGATAGACAAAACAAAAATCTATGGCTTGGCCAATGTAAGTATGTGAATTATATTTTATAGAGGTTTAACATGTAGGATTGTAGACTATTGTGTGTTTCATTTTTAGTAGGAACAAAGTTGAATTAAATTGGAAAATTATGTTAACTGATTAAAAACTTGACATTTTGAGCCTAAGCTAGGCCCATCATCAGGAGCTCATGAAAGACCATAAATAGTGGTAGTAGTGAAAAAACTCAGCAGGTCAGCTAAGGAGGAAAGTGATTTTGATTATTTTTATTTTTAATATGGTGAATAACTGGAGTCCAACTATCACTTAATTTCTAGCCATCATCCCTATTTAAATTAAAAATAAACAAATTTATCTTCTGCATAATATCTTGCATCCCATTAGAGATGGAAGGCATGAGCAGAGTGCCTTACCAAAGTGTAGTCAGAAGTTTGATATATGATGCAGTCTACACTAGACCATACATTACCTAAGTAGTGGGAGTTCTTTCCCATTATATGTCTAATCATGGTAAAGTTCATTAGGATTCAATTAGAAGGTTCTTTAGATATTTGTGGGCTTTCTCAAAGTATTCTTTACGTTATCATGGTAACATAATTGGAGGCACTCATCCTCTTGACATTCTTGGTTATGTGGATTCAAATTGGGTAGGTGATGTTGATAGCAGAAGATCCACCAGTGCATATGTGTTTATATTGTTTGGTGGTGAAATAAGTTGGATGAGTAAGTGACAGGATATGGTCACTTTGTCCACCATAGAGGCAGAGTATATGGCATCTACCCATAACTGCAAGGAAGCCATTTGGATTAAGAGATTGTGTTCTGATATTGGGTTGAAACAGGTTACAGTGACATTTATTATGATATTCAGACTGTTATTTGCCTAGCAAAGAACATGAATTTTCATGCGAAGACCAAACATATTGATGTAATTTTGTGAGATACATGGTCAAGGATGGTAGGGTGAAGCTAATAAAGGTAGATACTTTGATGAATGTTGCAGATTCATTGACTAAGCTCATGAGCACATAAAAGTTCAAATGGTGTTTAGAGTTTATGGGCCTCTCAACCCCTATTTTTTAAGTTCATGTTGGTACAATTCCTCTAGGTCTTGCAAGGTATTCAACAAGTGGAAGATTGTTGGGAAATGAGGTGTCTCAACCTTGACAAGTTAGGACACTATTCATGAAACACTATTCATGAGCTACTATTCATAGTCATTATTCATGTGATGAGGTGGAAATGGTGAGTTGGAAATGACTATGCAAGTGATGTGGTAGGTGATGTAGGTGGCAATGTAGGTGTTTATGTGGCTTTTGATGAGTTGGCATGGCCCATGTGAGGAATCTACATGATGTAAGTGAATGTGATGGAGTGGGGCTTACCACTCCACTATGAGAGATTTTTGTTAATTTTAAATTCACATGATTTTGATAGTGGAGAGCATTGGCACATGTGGGATATCTTTGGCACATGTGCGACGAATCAAAATTTATGGAATCTTTTGACTCATGTGTGTGCACATGGGATAGTGGGGAATAAAGTTACTATTCCAGATTAGAGGCACATGTGAGAGTGGGGCACAGTTTTAGAGGATTGTGAGAGTGGAGAATGATGTGTCACAAGTGGAGAGTCCATTTTTTACCAAGAAAAAGACTACAAGCATGTTACTATTGCTAAATACTAGTGTCACTAAAGGGTGGCAAATTTCTTTGCCTTGCTCATGAAGTTTTCTCATTTGTCTTCTTCTTTGTAATTTCTATAAATGAAATGTATTCTCCTTTGTAATGGAAACAAGCAAGAAGATATTAAACTTGTATTTAACATTTGTAAGCTTGAGATTTGTGCAAAGGCACTGAATATCTATAAAACTAGTTATTCTCCTATGTAGTATAATGGTGGTGCTCCTGTGAAGGCTTGCTCTACAAGTGTGTTATAATCTTGGTGATTTGAATAATACATTGATTTTCTTTGGAGTGTGGGGTTTTTTTCCCTAAAGGGATTTCCCCATGTAATCATGTGTTATGGTATGCTTATGCTTTTAGTTGTATGTGTTTATTTTAATTGTGTAACAAGAATCAAATTAATTTACATATTCTCCTCTCTTGGTTAGTATAAGGAATTGTTTACGTGATCTCATATTACTTTCGCATAAAACCTTATATTCCTTCATGAGACCTAAATCGTTATTCAAAGAGATTAAATCCCATCCACCATCCTGCAACTTACTCAAAAGACCTTGCTTGAAACTTCTATTCCTCATTTTATAGGCCTACACGTGTCTCTAAGAGTTGTAAAGCCTTGGAAATAGACTTGAAACCTTGATTTAAGACTTTTATACAAGTTTCCATTTTGTTAACCTTTCAAACATTCAAGGAAATTAGAATTCTTGCAAGGATGTCTAGACCTACAGGTGATCCTTGATCCTTGAAAACTTTTCATCTCTTCTATCTGAAGATCTACATGCTCATGTTTCTAGGAAATGGAAGCTTTGGAGTTCTATTTTGACCCTACAAGGTTATGGAAACCTGTGATTCATTTATTTAGTAAGCCTTTGCTATTTCATAAATATTGATAAAACTTTGCACTTTTTAGACTTGCAGGTGTGTTCTTAGAGCTCACAACCTTCTTGAATTTATAGAAATCCCAAAAATAATGTTTACAGACCTTATCTTATCCTTTGAACCTCAAGAAATCTTGGAGACTCTTGAATATTTATTTCAAACTTGTGGGAGGCTCTTGAGGTTGAAACCATGAATCTTATTCCTTGATCAATTATGATTCTCCTTGAAAATCATTCTTAAGACCTTGAAAGTGCTTGAAACTATGTTAAACCTTCTTAAGACCTTGAAAATGCTTTAAACTATGTTGTAGGTCTTATGATCTTGTATAAGGTCTTAGAAACCATGTTTGGGTTACAAAACTTTATCTTAGATGTTTTTTTATTGTTTTGGAGCTTTGAAGACTCTAAAAACTTCTTTTACGTTGTTCAAACCTTATGATCTTCCTCACAAACTTGTTCTTGCTTCTTGGAAACTTGGAAACTTTGAAAACTGCCTATAACCTAATGATGCTTATTTCTTTCTCATAAACCTCAAACTCACATGAAGACTCTTGAATCATGAAAAAATAGGCATAAAATTTTATTATCACCCTTGAATTTTTCTTATAAGTTTTTTCAAACTCATTTGGATACCTCTCCAAGATTGAAAAACCATCCAAATGTCTCTTCATAGGTTTAGGATTTTAGAGGCTTTGGTTATTTGTAGGGTCTCTTTAATGGATCCACATGGTTTTTCCATTATCATGAAGGTTTAATACCACCATGAGGTGCATTATGTCTTATAAAACTCCCTCCAAAACTTCACATGTGCCATGTATGAAGAGATCAGAAAAGGATGTGACTATATTTCTTCATAAACACCTACAAACATTGTTTTTTTTGCTTGTTTACCTCATATTTTTTCCTTGAGGATTTTAAAATCATCATATATGTTATTAAATACTATTTTATCTCCCTCAACCCTTTTATCTAATCTAACACCTCTATTAAGTAATTGTAGACTTCTACATAGCTATAAACAGTAATTTTAAGCTTGAAAAGAGTCAATTTTCTTATAAAAAACTCATGATACTATTGAAAAATTTTTAGGTATCCTCTCTCCAACCTCCTTATCATGTTTCTTACTCTTATATATTTTTCAAGACCCTACATGCTACTCCCATGCTTGTAAATTTCATTTTTAGGCTTAAATTTTGGCTTTGACAGGGTTATGCAAACCTTTCTAGACCTTCAGCCTACTTTTTAGCTTGTAACAGAGTCTATTCATCCTTATTTAAGTATTGAAATAGCATAATATCATTATCAAGACCTTGTCTTCTTTGTTTTCAAGCCTGAATATGCTTGGATTTCATTGAATGAGGGCTTGGTTAGGTGTAGAACTAGTCATGATCTTGAAGAACCTTCTCTCACATAAGAAAGGTAAAAAGTCCTCAATGGCTTAGGAATAAGAGGGAAACACAAAGTCAAAGATTTTTGAGTAAGATGTATAGAATTTTAAGGTTTACAAAGAAGTTTGAAACCATGAAGATGACCTTTATACCCCTTGTGAAATTTTTCACTACTCTTCATGACTAAATGAACTTTTTTTAAGAACCCTTTTGATCTATTTCTACATTGAGAAATACTTTATTATGCCTCTAACCTCAACTAGGCCTTTACAAGAGATAACATGGCTTTATGACATCACAATTATGCCCATTAGACATTATTCAATCTTGAAAATGTATGGGACACCCCTAATTTATAATCAAATACTTGATTTTCATGTAATGACATCAACCACATGATCATAATACTAACTCATAATCAACCAATCTTGGCCTAGAAACCTAGCTACTAGCATGTAAGGTGATGTAAGATTAAGATGACTGAAAATTCAACAAGCACAAAAATAGGATAGTAATAAGGTTGCGTGCCTATTTTGGCATGTTTTCAAGAATATTGAAGCACATTTGAGATATGTGAGCAAAGAAAATAAGTGAGAATCATGATGTTGCAAGTCTTAGAGGGTTTCCTAGATAATACAATATATTTATAGGTCTGTTATGAGAGAAAAAAATAATTACATGAATTTGAATGTCAAGAAATGGTTTTAAAGATATCAGGAGGTCTGCAACATGATTTTAAGGCTTCAAGCATCATCTACAAGTTTTCATGATCTTGTAATACCAAGGTAGGCTATAAAACATGTTCAAACACTTAACCTACATGGTTTCCAAAGGAGTTCATGACCTCCAAACCCATATACAAGTATACAGTTTAGAGTTTTCAAAGTTTGAAACATGTACAAGTATATATGTTATTTCCTTGATGATATAATGCTAAAATGAGGGTTTTAACACTTTAAGGTCCTCATATGTAGACCTTCAAACATTTCCTTGATTGTTACAAGCCTTAACACAAGCCTATAGTGTAGGGAGACAATCATCTATGGTTCTATGAGGTCTGCAGGATGAAGATATAGGGGTTACCATGATCCAAGCATGATGAACATAACCTCAAGACCAAACCAAGATCTGAATATAAAGGTTACAGACCCCTTTTCAATAGCTAACCTATCCAAAATAAATATTGAATAAGGTTTGAGTGAATGTACAAAACCCTATGAAAGGTCTCCAAATAAAATAAATAAGGTTGCAAGCCTATAGAAAAATAAACAAGGGTTTAAATCTCCAAAAACCTAGTTAACATGTTTGCAGGTCTACAGTGGAGTTATTACAAGGTTCTTAGATAACATAAGTTAAGAAACATGATTTACAAGGCTTCATGAAGAAGATATATAGAGAATAGGGTACCTAAAGCTCCAAGACCTAGCATACAAGTATGCCAATGAGGAGTTTGAAGGTCTTCAAGCTCCTTCAGAACCTTGCTTACATTTAAAAGAGCATGTAGAGGTGAATATCATAGGTTTTCACCATTCCAAACATGATTCAATAAGAAGAATTAAGTCTACATATTTCTAAGCATGTTTCCATGGTATTTTTGTAATTTATGAGCCTCAAAGCTAGTTTATACAAGCCAAAACATGAATGTAGGCCATAAACAAGTTGTAGGCCTATTTTAAAAGTTTGTTACCAAGGTCTTAAATATATTTATAACTTTTCATGGCCTAAAAGAGATTTAAAAATCATGCAATAGGGATTTTTAAAGCTTTGATAGGGATGTAATGGAGAAATAAGTCTTTTAGAGTGAGAAATGTGAGTTGTTAGGTATGAGTATAGTCTCAAGAATAATTCAAAATCACTCACAAATCTATTTCAAGTTTCCAAATATGTTTCTCACATTGATCTCGATATCATTATGAGGTATGTAGCAAGCAGGCAGAGTTACTAAAGATTCCAAGCATGACCTTGTAGGAGGAAAAGTAGGGTTTCAAGGGTTATAGATTGAGAAGACCTTCATTTAAGTAAATTACAATTCTAAAAATATATAGAGTGAAAGGTTTTAATAAGGCTTATGAAGGAAAAAAGGTAAGAGAGGTTTACATGAATCTCAAGGCTAATCTATAGGCATGTAACATTATTTAACAGGCATAGTGATACAAATTTTATGTTTCCATGACTATTGCAGGCTTACTAAAGAGATGAATGATAGGTTTCCATGGTATAAACCTTCATATAAGTCTGTATATGTGAATTATAAGGTCTTCATAATGGTATAAAAGCTATGAATCAAGGTTATAGACCTTCAAAAATATTTCAAATGTCTCATGAGGTCTAATAGATCTGTCAACAATGATGAGACAAGAAGAATGAGTTACAAGTTTGTGTATTGGGCAAAATAGAGTTCTTGCAAGGTTTATGATTATTAAAGATGAAAAGTATAGGTTTAAAGCACATAAAAGTATATGTAACATCATATTTTAAAACCTAAAAGCATATGTATTGGCAATTATCAATTTGAATGCTTTGACTAGATTGTTGATTTGTGTGTATGTACTCATTTGGACGCTTGGAAGAAAGAAACCATTGTTAATATGTAATCCTAAATATAGATGGTGAAGCAACATTTCCTTAATATAATCTTACATCAAAATGTAGCTCTAACAAAATATCAAATGATAAATATATTTACCAATCTCCACACACTTCATGTTTTGTGTTGACATTAGTTTAAGGCTTTATCTGCTATATGATGGTTCATGAAGCTTATGATTATGGAAACTCAAAATTTGGTGGCCTTTTTATTGTAAGCTCTCATACAAGTAGTTAGAGATTTTCATGTGACAAATGTTAATTTTTATATCTTATAATATAAATCAAAGGAAACAAGAGTCATAGGCTCCATCACCAATTTAAATATCAAAAGGATTGAAACACTACATAAATGAATCCTTTTAATCTTATCATTAATGATATTGGAATACATGAAAATTCAAAAATTTAGTTTACCTTTGCAAATATCCTCCCACACTATGAAATAATGGGTGCTTTTTAATAAAGCATGTTTATTTATAAAAATGAGTTCATTCATATGATGTATTCGTTAATGCCCTGATATACATGTATTCAAAATTCAGATGCATACATAAGGCATGCAAATTGTTTGACAAAATAAATCTTTAATATGTAGTCTCACAAGATGTGTTGACCTCTAGGTATGCCAAGTAAATTGTCTTCATGAGCTTTTATAACAAATACCTAAACAATATTGGTGCATAGAATGGGATGATTGTGGCATATACAAAAATAATAATATTTAAACATTCACATCCATGATTGTTGTAGTTTAAACCCATAAAAATATACATCTAAGGCAAGCAAAAACAAATAAATAATATTTATTCATACATGTTCTTCAATTGCTTGTTGTAGTGAAATAAATAATATCTATTCACATACGTGATTGTTGTAGTGAAATAAATTACTTGCAAATCCTTGCCTTAAATGATTTCAAGAGTTCTTCACCCTAAATTTTCCTCAAAACATTCAAGATAAATTTCTTGAAAATATGAGATAATCACATTATTTTCCATAACTATTAATTTTTTCTTAACTACACATTAAAAAGGTTAACTTGGGTTAACTGTAGTGTACATTTAATATTTGTTAGATTATTTTTACTAGTGAGTTTTATGAAGAGTTATTATGATTATACACATTTAGTTAAATAGTAGTGAGTGATATTTTTAGTTATTTTTATATGTTTAAATTTTTTTCTTATTTTTTTAAAGAGAAGTTTTGGGGGTAGAAAAACCTTATGAACAAATCAAGAAATCTCCCAATAATGTGTCAAGGGTAATTCATAATAAATTAAGGTAAAGGCAAAAGTTGAATTGGGTACCACCTCCACCTAATTTCTATAAAATCAATTTTGATGGAGTGTCTAAAGGCAACCTTAGAGATTTTGGGGTAGGTTATATAGTCATATATGGATTAATTTGATTTACTTCAATGAAGTCGATAGATGAAACCAATAATGAGGGGAAGCCCAAGTTATGGAATTGGGTCAAAATTTGATCAATCAATGTAACATCTTTAAATTGATAATAGAAGGGAACTCCATGATAATAATCAATGATGAGGTTGCAATATTGAAAGTTATAAAACATTCTTAAAAATATATAGCTTTTGCTATCTAACCTATAGGATTGGTCTTATCATCATTATTATCAGGAAACAAACTCAATGGTTGGCTATATGACCAATGTTGGCATATATCAGAGGGAAGATCCATGATTAGAAATGTAATTAATAAGTTTCATGGTCTAAAGGAGTTTTAATTAGGGGATACCTCCTAATCTAATTTATTTTTTCTCTTCTCAATCGAATAACTTATAGAAATCCCAAAGGGCCCAAGCAATCATAAATGAATGTGGATAGATCCAAGATGGTTGCATTGATGGGAAATGATAGTTTATGGTTTAGTTCTTATAAAACCTTCTCCCATCCTCACACAATGTTGTCTCATTTCATTCCTCATATTTTTAATCTATATTTCATCTTACCTGAATGAAGCTTCATCTATTTTTATATTAGAGAAAAGGTAATTGAGATTTTGGTCCCCGGGCTTCAGAAGTTTTTTATTGTGAAGTATAAATAATTTTTAAATGTAGTAAAAGTTGTTTTAGTATCAATCATCTTGATATGGAGATGAGTAATCTTGTAAATTCTAAAATTGCTTGGATATTTGTCTCTAAACTATTGATCTTTCTAAAAGTTAAAGAAGCAGCAGAACACTTTGTGAGGGGACAATTTCATGGAGGTTTTGAGGTTTCTATATTCCATCAACATTATGAAACCAAGATCATTTCAATCACTGGGGTAGAGTGTAGGGGATTGGTGTCAATGGCATCCTTCAAGAATTTAGAGAGCAATATTTTCATGTTGGTGGATATTGTTGAGAAGATGCAGTTTTCATTGGGTTGGGAAAACTCTCTAATGAGGAAAGGTTCCTCACCTTTGAGCTTGTAGCCATATCTAGCCTAATTTTCATTCTATTACATAAAATGGAAATGAATGAAATCAGTTCAAAATCTCTTAAGGTTGGTTGGGGTTAGGACTGTCTGATTCTAGTGGTGTAGGGATCATGTGGATGAAGATTCATGTCATTCTTTGTTTTAGTTTCTCTTGGCCTTGTTTTTTGATGATTATGTCTAATTGGTGTTTGGTATCTTGTGTTTTTTTAATTATAGACTTTATATATTTATATGGAAGCATATGTGTTATGTTATAATGGCTTAGTAAGCCTAATATAGTTTCCTCCAAATGTATGCCCTCTCATGTCTTTTGGAAGGAGGTGATAGTTAAGTTTTCAATTATGTGGGTCTTTTGTTTGGCTATGCACTATTGAGCTTAGCTCTAACTCATTGGACAAGTTAAAGTGTTGCATCTTTAGTATGTCATGTTTCTAATTTGTAATGATTATGGATTATTAACATAAGGATGAGGGATCCCACAACCCTCATTTTATCAAAACAATATAATAAATTAAATGTCAATGAAATTATTGAAAAATAAATTAATTATAATCATGTAATAAGTGATCACCATGCACATATATGTTCCTAAATTGAAATATCTAAACTATTTTATTGTTACATCTTAATTCTCCTCTAGATTCATTAATCTATTAATTTTTAGATTTTTTGGTTGATGATTGGTTAAATGGATGGATTAGTAATACACTAATTTTTGGATAGTTATATATTACTTGTAACCATGATCATTAACTTGTTGTTATTTGTTCATATTCTATTATGGTACACTATATCATCATTATTCAATGTATTTAGTTACAACAATTTATTATGATTATTTCATGATAAGATATAAGTATTGTATATTATACTGAGGTGGATGTAGGTATGAGTACACCCTCCTAATGTTGACCAAGGGAGGGTATCATTAGAGAGGATGAAAAAGATGGAGACAAGTGGGAGATGAGAGAACAAAGCTGAAACCCTACACACACCACTTACTTTAGATTTCAGCATATGTTTGTGATTGGTTAATAATTATGGTTTACAACATGTGTCATGTTACTAATGGGTTTTCTTGATTGGTAATGTTTGATTATCATTATTGCATATTACTTTGATCCTTGCAGGAAGTGTTTGGGATGTGATTTCATATTTCTAATGTTTTGTTGAGATGTAATTGATGTTGAGATGCAATTGATGTATATAATTGTTGAAACTTATGCATTAATGTCTTGGTACTAATTTGAACTTGACACTTGTATTACCTGGTTTGAATACCATAGGTGGCATGTTTAATGTTTTAAAGGGAAAGCATGTTTTAAATCTTTGATATTTAGAATTGGATGTTTTAATAAATAGTTTCAAGTGTGTGTGGCATATATATACATATATGTTCGATAGTTATTAAAATGTTGATGTTTAATGGGTGACATGTTTTTATTAAAATGATTATTTTGTTAATCAAATGGCATATTGATTATTAGGAGGTTGATGGCTAACCTTATGTCATGTTTGAGCTAATGAAGGTTATAGTTTTAACTTAAGGCATGATGATTATTTGGAGGTTAAAAATCAATCTTTGAACTATAATGTTAATGTGATGATTTGATTTGGCATATTCATTGGGCAATCTAGGGATTTGAACTATTGGGTTTCTAGGCTCTTCAAATTCATAATGGGAATCAAACATGGACTTTTTAGAGTTGCATGTTTTTGTTATGATGGTGTTTTTATTGGACTAATTGGATTATAGACAGGTTATGACGAACCACCATGCCAAAATTTTGGAAAACCATTATGGAACTAGAGATTTGTTTTATGAAGACCCAATTTTGTGGGAGATTTTTTAGGGTTTTTTCATGCATATGGGAAGTAGATAGAGATATATAGAGGTGGAGGGTTTTGGAGAAGACACACGATGGACAAGGAGAAAGGTGAAGAAAGCATTTGGAATTCTGAGCAACTAGGATTGTGTTTATAGGTAGGGTTTGTTGAAATTAAAAAAATTGGGTTTATCTTTTTGGAATAATAGATGGTATGGATTGGTTATGCTGTTGGTTTTGAGAATGGGTTCTTGTATTTTTGCATATACATATATATATATATATATATATATATATATATATATATATATATATATATATATATATATATATATATATATATATATATATACCCATTGTCTAAATAGTTGAGTGTTTGAGATTTTTGGTGTTAATTTAATAATACATGGGTTTCATTTGTGTTATTTGCAAAAGAGATTTTGAAGCGTGATTAACAAAGGTCATAGGTTTTGTTTGCATTATCTGGGTATCAATCAAATTCATTTGATGATTCTACATTGTCTAAACGACTCTTTGTGTGTGGATATATATTACAATATACTTTTCATTTGATTTTAAAATGAAAGCATTTAGGTGTCTTAGGGCATTCTGATGCTAAGTTTATGATTTATTTTGATCTCAAATGTCTTTTTATTTAATATTTATAAACAAATTTTATATAAAAATATAAAAGTAAATGGTCCATCATAGGACCGAGTATGTTTATATCTCTGATGATATGTGCAGTTGTGTATTATTGCTTAAATGTATATATAAAGACAAATAAAAATCAAGGTTTGATTAGGATATGGTTCAAAGGAAAATTTGAAAACTTGATTATAGTCAGTTGTAGGTTATATTGGTTGTGTTTTACTCTAAACATTCAACCATAATTAAATCATGTTGTTTCATTTGAGATTTTGTGACTATTTTGTGGAATGATATGATTTTTGGAACCATTTATGGAAATGTTTATACATAAAAGTCTGTATATGTAAAAAACAATCACAGGGTTGAGTACATTTACACCTAATTTGGTGTATACAACTGAGCGTTGCATAGTTTATGCAATTATAATGTAAGAAAGGGTTTCTTGGTTTGTATATCAATATAAAGAATAGTGAAAATGAATAGTTAAGGATTCTCTATTAATATTACACCTTCATTGAGTTATGTAATTTATGAAATGGGTTCTTTTTTATTCATAGTCAATTGAGATAGGTTGTAGGTTTATGATAAATTGATAAATTTACTTGTAATATACCAATGTTTTTTCTATTGCCAAAATATGATATGGTTCATGAGTTGAGTTTTTGTAATTTATTATCGACCCCAATTGAAAGTTGTTACTTAGGTCAATTATTTAAAATGATATCTATACTCATATATATAGGGGTTAGTGGACAAACTTCACAAGACCCGTGTATATATATGCATATACATATATATGTATGTATGTGTGTTTGAAAAATGTTCATGGATATAAACACTTATATATTTATTAATCTATTTGAAGCTTTTATGCTTAAACCAGTAGAAGGTTGATTATTGAGGAACAATTATTTTTAAGAAGTTTTACTTTATAGATCATATGTGAACAAAAATGATTATTGAATTATATGTATTATGTATGAGTATGGAACTCAGAGGAATTTGGTCACTAAAGAGGTACATGTAGAAACATATAGTTGAGAAGTAATATCATGAGAGGAATCTTTAAGTAGTTTTTTTGTTCATAAGTTATGAATAAACTGGTTGTTTTGTTTAAAATACTATACTTAAAATTAGATAGTTGATTTAATACATTTTAGAGGCATGTGATCTATTATATGGTATTATATGATTTCTTTGTATTTATACATGTTGTGTCATTCTTAATGAGAATCTATATATATTTTAATTATGCGAATTTTAGCATAATTATACTTATCTGATATTAATAACATTAAATAAGTAGGTGAAATAAACTTCACGTCCTTACTTAGTGCCTCTAATAGATAGATTGAAGTTATTCAAATGAGTTGTGTGTAAATTTGACTAATCTTAAGATTTGAAAAACTATATTAAAACTTTAGCCAAAGTAATATTTATGGTTTGAGCATTGTCATTTCACCTATTTGATTTAGTTTGCGTGTATTGCATGATATCATGTTAGAACATATTTATTTATGATATACTACATGTGATAGTTATATTACATCACATAAGTTTTTAGTTGACATTCTTGATTCTCATACTATCATTATCTACCCATCCATGAAAGGAGGGTCATTCTCTTGTTGGGAGATTGTACGAGGGATCAATGGTTCATGGTTGGTATGGAAAATCACATGGATGATACTCTCCCTCCCCTTCCATCATTCAAATGATAGAGGCTTTACTCATGATTACTTATGGATATTAGTGAGTTCATTAGACTTGTATGTTATGTGGAACATTGTATAATTGTAATATGATATTTAGATATATAATATTATATACTTCTATTATTTGATGTTAATTTTATAACATCAATAATGGCTAATTTATTAATTTGGGTAATTCAGTAATATTTTATGTTTTACTTGTGAAAGCGAATCAATATATTTATGTAATGATCATTGGCTAAATGAATCATATAGTTAACTTGATCGTTAATAGATTAGTTTTCATAAATGATGCACTTAGTTAAATATCATTAGTGATTGTATTTAGTTAAAGTAATTTGTTATTGAGTTAAAAAATAAACTAATTCTAGTTTAAACTTGAGGGGTTGTTGCATTGTGGTATCAAAGATGAGGCTCAAACTCTTAGACTTAATGATTCCACTAACGTATTATTATTATTCTATTATCAGAAAGAAGAATGTCACGTTGAAGACCAACTGGTGAGATTACATCCAATCCCAATAATACTAACCCTCTAGTAGACCCAATTGAGTTTGTCTCTGAAGAAGATGTAAAACGTAATAAGATCTCACTGTCATAAATGAGACTAGGGACTAGATAACTATCCTTGAATAGGAAGTTCGTGGCCATGTAGAGGAAAATAATTAGAATGAACCTGAAGATCATCCTGTTGAGAAATAAGTTTCTCAATAACATAGGCAAGAGGATGTGCCTCAAGATATGAGAGCACGTGTAGCTATAATTCTTATACAAGACATGAAGAAAGTTAACCCACCCAAGTTTGATGGAATTATTTTTAGATATGGAGCATAAGCATGGCTAATTGACATAGAGAAATATTTTGAGATTTAAAATTACTCTGAAGTAATAAAAATTATTTGGAGAGATTACCAATTGGCTGGTGAAGCAACAATGTGGTGGGTAAATAAGAAATTAGAGATGAATTTTGACTCTACTACCAGTACATAGGAATAATTTTTGACCTTATTAAGATCACGATGGTTTCCCCAACTTTATTTTGATTAGAAGATAATAAATTTTTGGAATCTAAAGTGAGAAGACCTTTTAGTGAATCAATATTAAAAGTAATTCACCAATCTCCTAAAGTATGTTCCTTAGTATCAAGTAGATGGGAGGTTTCACATCAAAAAAATTATTATGAGATTAAAACCCCAAATTGGATGTGAGGTGGATGTGCATAGGCCATCTACTATGGATCGTATTCAAAAATTCAATAAAAGTGGGAGCAAAAACTGAAGTCACTTGCTCAAGTCAAAAAAAAATTCAAGATAAAGTTTAGAGGTCCTAAAATGACTTTCAAAAAGAAGAATTAGAAGAGTGAAAACTCTAAAAATCAATTCAAGAATCAGAATGCAAAATTTAGTGGTAAATCAGGGAAAATAAACTAAGAAATGGTTTCAAGGGAAGTTTTAAGGGAAATCAACAATCTAATAGGAAATGACAACCTAGTGGATGTTTCATTTGTGGAGGTGATCATTACACTAGGAACTATACTCAGAGGAAATTAGATGGTAAGATTAAGGGTTTTCTCTACATCAATGATATTTTTAGTAGAGAATTCATGCAGTTGTTGACAATAATCAAGCTAAGTTTTAGGCTTCTCCTATTGAGTTGTCAGTGACTTTATTTGGTCATCTAATTTTAATTTTGATTGACATAAAAGATACTGAATGTTTTATTTCTCCTAAAATGTTTAATAAATTGTCTATAAAAGATGGAATTATGTAAAATTCTTGGTCAGTTCAATATGGGAATGAATTTAAGGTCAAAGTCAATAAATGTTTGGTTGAAGCTAAGATCAAATTACCTAAATTCACTATGGTAGTGGATATATTTATAGTAGCACTAGGGTCATATGATGTGATCCTAGGTTTAAATTAGTTAGCTCAGCCTAAAGTTAAGGTAGATTATTTTATTAAAAAGGTTGAATGTCTATATGATTTGGGGAAGCAAACTAAAATTTAGGGAGCAAAAAAAGATATTAAACTTAGACAAATTTCAATAATTTAGTTAAATAAAGCATATATAAAAGGGTGTCAAGCATTAATTATTAATATAAATGAGATGGATGAATCAAAGGAAACTTCCATTGAGGATTTTCCTTTTCTCCAAAAATTTTGAGATATTTTACCTAAAGAATTGATTGGTTTACCCCCTAAGAGAGAGTTTGATTTCTCAATTGACATCATTCCAAGGTCTAAATCATAGTCTAAATCCCCTTATATAATGATGATAACTAAATTGGTAGAGTAGTAGGCTCAATTGTAAGATTTTTTGTCCAAAGGGTTGATTCAACCAAGTGTGTCACCATGGGGTGCACCAATTATGTTCATTAAAAAGAAAGATAAAACTCTTTGCTTGTGTATTGATTACAAGATGTTGAATATATCAATGATCTAAGTATCCTCTGCATTGCATTGATGATCTCTTTGATCAAATGCATGGAGCATCAATTTTCTCAAAGATTTATTTTCAAATAAGATATCATCAATTAAGGATTCATAAGGAAGACATTCTGAAAACAAATTTTAGGACTCATTATGGACACTATGAGTTCAAAGTTCTTTATTTTGGACTATCGAATGCACTTGTAACATTTATGAATCTCATGAATAGTGTGTTTAGATATTATCTAGATCATTTTGTGTTGATATTTCTAGATGATATCCTCATATATTTATAATCTGAAGAGGAACATTTACAAAATTTGAAGTTGGTTCTGCAATAGTTGCAGAAACATAATTTTTTTGAGAAGCTGTCAAAGTGTGCCTTGTTTCAAAAAAAGGTATAGTACCTTGGGCACATTATATCTACATAAAGAATATCCATATATCCTTTGAATATTAAATTTATTATGGAGTGGCTGACACCCAAACATGTTTATGAAGTTAGGAGTTTTATAGGTTTGGTTGGATACTATAGGAAATTTGTGCCAAACTTTTTCAAGATAACAAATCCTATTACCTCTCTTTAATAGAAAAATCATAAATTTGTGTGGTCAAGAAAGTTCAAGGAAGACTTTTAGGAACTGAAAAGAAGGCTTAACTCAGTACCAGTGTTGAGATTTATTGATCCAAATGGCCAATTCTCGATAATAATTGATGCTTCAGGAGATGGTCTTAGAGGTTTTCTCATGCAATAAGGTTTTGTTTTAGCTTATAAGTCTAAGAAATTGAATTTATATGAGATAAATTATGCCCCACATGATTTAGAATTGGCTGCAATAGTTCATGCCAAGCAATTTTGGAGGCATTATCTATTAGGAGAATGATTTGATCTCAAAACTAACAACTTGGGTCTCAAGTATATCTTCACCCAACCTAACTTAATTGCATGATAGAGGTGATGGTTAGAGTTATTATTCGATTATGATTTTGACATTAACTGTCAGGAACCTATAACAAATAAACATGCTCTGATACCACTTGTCAGGATCTTGCTCCACCAATAGAGCACATATGATTACTTCTTGCATTAGCAACTAAACACGAAATTTAACCAGAATCAATAAGTAACTAGAAATATGAAACAACATAGGAATATGAGAGACAATACACAATTGTATTAATAATCACTCAGAAGAATATGCAATAAAGAAGATGCCACTTCTTCTTCCACCTCAAAGGCTCGCCACACCTCAAGACCTTCTTCCCTCTCTCTCTCGGTCCCAACAATCAACTCCAATACAGAATTGATGTTCACCTCTCCAACCAGTCAGTAACACACTGCCAGTACACCAAGTACACAACCATACTCCAAGTAGATCTCTTGCTCTCTACTGCTGCCTACAAATCACTAGACCTTACTCACCATTGTAGATCTCCAAAAGAAGCCATGCTCACCTGCTGACTAAGATCATACAAATATGAAGAACCCTGTTGATTCTCCAATCTAGTACCCACCTTGGTACTATGGCACTAGGAGGAACACACCATTGCTCTCCTCTCTCAGAAGGAGCTTATTGCTCTCTTACTCTCTAGTTACCATTTTACAATACAGCCCATGAGTCCATATATAGATCTGATGCTTACAATAATTAGACTATCTTAATTACAATAATTAGATGCGCAACTCAAGACTACAACTAGCCTCTAACATGCAAACTAACAGTCTAAAAATAGATTCTCTGGAATCAACATGCAAACTACATGTTCATGTACAGGCTGCCGACGTCGGCTCTTCCATGACCGATGTCGACCGATAGGTGACCGATGTCGGTTGCTTCTCCACTGCTAACGGACCAACATCAGTTGATCAGACTGATGCCAGTTGCCCTACAACTGATTCTGCAACTCTCCACAACCTCCGCAAGCTCTGTGACTTCTCCTATTTGCATCTTGGTGAAGCTTTTAGTTCCACAACCTAACAATCTCCCACTTAGAGATAAATAGCTACACCTGTACCTGTACCTGTACACCATTTAAATTATTCCCTGGCTTGTATCCCTCTTCAAGATCAATCCTGAAGACCAACCACCACACAACCTGTGATGCTACAACTGTCATCCAAGTAACCTGCCACATTTGAACCTACATATCCATGTAGTGAAGACCTTGACCCTACATAACAAGAATCCCTACTGCTAATCCCTCTCAGATACTTGAGAATCCACTGAACTACCCTCCAGTACTCCTTCCCCGAATTGGCTCCATACTTTCTGACAACCCCCACTACTTGGGAAAACTCAGGTCTATGCTAGACCTCATGTGATTTTAAACCCTGTTCTAAGCTCAGCTTGAACTGTCCAGCCCTTGGTGTGCTTTCTGATTCTGCATCCTGCATCATGAACTCCGCCAACACCGTCTTCACACCAGCGCCCACTAGAGACAAAATCTCCATGTCTCTTATGCCAAAGAATTTTGCTGCTCCAAATTCTCCATGACATACCTCTGAACTAACCTTACCTTTAGCTCAGCAAAAACCTATATGTACAAACCTGCTCCAAGCTCATCCTCCACATACAGTAACAAGATAATGTTGTGACCATCATCCACCTGGTAAGATAAAAACAATAGTTATGCTGACATTGACAGAAGCTCTGCTTTGTCATCTCCCTAGTACCCCCTGTCAGCTCTATACCTATAGCTTCCTCAAGACCATATACCTTGGCCTTCCGTCTCACATATCTATCCACTCTCTTCTTTAACTTGGGAATCCATTTCATCTCTCAGTGCTTACTTCCAGCTGACAACTCTACCAATGAACACCTGTTTGGTTCTTCTCCAAGGACTCACACTCCTCATCCATGCCAAGCTCCCACTGTATCTGGATTCTACCTGCATTGCCTCTTCACATCTTCCTGGTTCTTGACCATCAATAAGCACTATAAAGAAGGTGAACAATGAATATGAGGTTCACTTACCCTTTAGTCCTCAATATGAGCGTTTGAGAGTTGTTGACAGCTTGTCCGCCCAATATCCGTTCCAGTGACCGATCTCGGCCATCTCCCAGTCTGCTCTCGATCGATGTCGATTCCCTGCACTGACCCTGACTGCCGACATCATTTTCCTGGCTGACGCCGGTGTCCCTCCTACCGACGTCGGTTCCTTCATGACCGACATCAATCTTTCTTTTGCTGACATCGGTTACTGTCTGACTGATGCCGGTACCTGTGTTCACCTGTGAGTGATAACTTTTTACCCACGATCTCTCCATGGATCAAAATCTTGTTCAAATCAACACAGCCCTGCTCAGAATAATTTAGTCTCCTCACCTGATCTCTGTCCATCATCTCCTCCATGAACACCAAGGCTTTTCAGTTCTTTAGCTTGTCAAAAACATCTGTCTTTCGCTTAAGAACATGCATTTCCCTCTTACATATGTGACCAAGCCTACAAAGCCACATCTCTGTAACAAAAGGTGAATCAGTAATATAAGTAGATAGATAAAGGATACCTACTTTCTTACCACCATCTAATTCAAGTGTATCTGCTGTGAGAGTTATAGTGCATCTCTCATCACCCAAATTTTCTAAAAAAAATAGACTAATCTCCAAGACTGGTACCTGCATGACTTCCTTCACCACTCATGTGTTATCCACCTGTAATTTTAGCTTCACTTCCTCTTTGTCAATCATCTGACAAGGCTCTCCAACCCCTAAATAAATCTCTCCAAAGTCTCCAAAGACGTACCCATGAAAAGATGCTCTATTTCGGGCTGCATGGAAAGAGGCAAAAGAATCTGTAAACAAAGATTCTACTTTATCCAGAGCAACATGTGTAACGACCCCTGCAACATCTACTTCTACATGCTGATCTTCTACCGACCAACAATCTCCTTTTACCTGCTCTTTCTTTCCATCAATCAGACCATTCGTGTTATTCAGTTTCTCCATTCGTAGCTTACTTTCTTCTGCCATTACTATACTCCCACTCAATCTGAAACCCTTGAGAGTGACCTGTAATCAAAAACACTACCAGATCTGAACCACCTATTAGTCAATCCAACCAAAAGCTCTGATACCACTTGATGGTATTAGCTCTTGAACCTACAACCAAAGCTCTGATACCAATTGTCAAGAACCTAGAACAAATAAACATGCTCTAATACCACTTGTCAGGATGTTGCTCCACCAATAGAGCACATATGATTACTTCTTGTATTAGCAACTAAATATGGAATTTAATCAGAATCAATAAGTAACTAGAAATATGAAACAACATAGGAATATGAGAGACAATACACAATTGTATTAATAATCACTCAGAAGAATATGCAATAAACAAGATGCCATTTCTTCTTCCACCTCAAAGGCTCGCCACACCTCAAGACCTTCTTCCCTCTCTCTCTCGGTCCCAACAATCAACTCCAATACATAATTTATGTTCACCTCTCCAACCAGTCAGTAACACGCTGCCAGTACACCAAGTACACAACCATACTCCAAGTAGATCTCTTGCTCTCTGCTACTACCTGCAAATCACTAAACCTTGCTCACCATTGTAGATCTCCAAAAGAAGCCATGCTCACCTGCTGACTAAGATCATATAAATATGAAGAACCCTGCTGATTCTCCAATTTAGTACCCACCTTGGTACTGTGGCACTAGGAGGAACACACCATTGCTCTCCTCTCTCAGAAGGAGCTTATTGCTTTATTACTCTCTAGTTACCATTTTACAATACAGCCCATGAGTCCATATATAGATCTCATGCTTACAATAATTAAACTATCTTAATTACAATAATTAGATGCGCAACTCAAGACTACAACTAGCCTCTAAAATGCAAACTAACAGTCCAAAAATAGACTCTCTAGAATCAACATGCAAACTGCATGTTCACGTACAGGCTGCCGACCTCGGCTCCTCCATGACCGATGTTGATCGACAGGTGACCGACGTTGGTTGCTTCTCCACTGCTAACTGACCAATGTCGGTTGATCAAACTGATGCTGGTTGCCTTGTAACTGATTTTGCAACTCTCCACAACCTTTGCAAGCTCCGTGACTTCTCCTGTTTGCATCCTGGTGAAGCTTTTAGCTCCACAACCTAACATTAACTACATAAAAGATAAATAAAATAGGGTTGTAGATACCCTTAGTCATAAAAGGTATATAACATCTTTGGCTACCATTAGGAGTAATTTTCATGATCTAGTAGTTAAATTCTCTCTAAGAGATGAATTATATGAATAGGTAAAGTTGGCATTGACTCAAAATGTTCATGATCCTAAGTATGATGAATTTAAATTTGAGAATGATG
The DNA here is from genome assembly GCA_037957365.1 of Torreya grandis. Classification (NCBI taxonomy): domain Eukaryota; kingdom Viridiplantae; phylum Streptophyta; class Pinopsida; order Cupressales; family Taxaceae; genus Torreya; species Torreya grandis. The sequence continues at coordinate 3,894,123 of JARHVA010000510.1, read as the reverse complement.
GTTTGTTGAGGTAAAAAAAAAGGATTTATGTACTAGATAAGGAGAATTTGAAAAGTTTAATACTCAAAGAACTACACAATGTTTCATAATCAAGCGATCCAAGTGTGACTAAGCTCTTGGTAGAGCTAAGGCCATTATATTTTTGAAAAATAAATAAAAAAGATGCATCAAATTTTATTTCATGATGTTTAGAATGTCAACGAGTTAAGGTTGAATATGTGCAACCTACTAGGTTGTTATACATGTGTACTGTACCAAAATGGAAGTGGCAGGTCATTAGCATGGACTTTATCCAAAGTTTATTGATGTGTCATAACTGACATGACATGATTTTGGTAGTTATTGATAAAATCACCAAGGTAACTCACTTTTTTCCTAGTAATATTTTAGATGATGTACATATGCTTACAAAGAGATTCATGAATGAAAGGTATATATTGCATAGGTTTCTAAAAAAAATTATTTAAGATAGGGACCTAAAAATGACTTATAGATTCTGGTTGACTCTCAATTCAGCTTTGGGTACATATTTAAAATTTAGTATAATGTACCATCCATAAACTAATGGACAAATAGAGAGAGTGAATCAAGTTTTAGAAGATCTTATATGAATATATTGCATGGACTAGTAGTGCAGATGGGAAGAATATCTTCCATTGGTTGAGTTTACCTACAACAACTCATACCAATCATATCTAAAAATGGCTCCATTTGAGACATTGTATGGAAGAAGGTGTAGAACACCAATTAGTTGAGATAGGTTAGAAGACAGGGTAATATTTGGTCCAATTATGCTTCTGGAAATGGAAGAGAAAGTTAAATTGATAAGACAAAGGTTAGTTGAAGCCAATGATAGATAGAAGAGCTATGTTGATCTAAAAAGAATGAGGTAGTTTTTAGTAGGAGATAAAGTATTTCTATGGGTTAAACCACATAAAAGCTCAATTAAATTTGAAAAATCAGCCAAGTTATCTCTTAGATATGTGGGATGCTTTGAGGTCTTAGAAGTTGTTAATCATATGGCATATAGGCTTGCTTTGCCACCAGCTTTAGCACTCATCCATAATATATTTCATGTATTTTATCTTAAAAAATATGTTGTTGATGCTTCTCATGTATTGGATTGGAATGCTTTACAGGTTCTAGATCTCAAGATGGTCATAGTATAACTAGTTAGAATAATTGGCACTCACAAAATTAGTTTATGTAATAGAAAAATGTCTCAATGTAAGGTATAATGGGACTAATATTTTGAAGATAGTACCACTTGGGAAGAGTATGAAGAGTTTTCTAAGTTGTTTCCATATTTGTTTACTTAGTATTTTTCTAGATATTATGTTTATTTTCTACTAAACACTATTGAAATAAGTGTCATCGAGACAATTACCAACTTTAAGGGGAAGGATATTACATCCTGATTCTCCTCTAGATTCATTAATTTATTAATTTTTGTATTTTGTGGTTAATGATTGGTTAAATAGATGGATAGTAATACATTGATTTATGGATAATTATATATTACTTATGACCATGATCGTTAACTTATTGTTAGTTGTTCATATTTTTTTATGGTACATTATGATCATCATTATTTAGTGTATTCCGTTACAATAGTTTACTGTGATTATTTTGTGATATGATCTAACTAATATTTATTGTACTGAGGTGGATGTAGGAAGAAGTTCACCCTCCTGACTATGACTAAGGGAGGGTATTATCGAAGAAGATGGAGCATAGAGAGACGAGTGGGGGATGAGAGAACAAAGGTGAAGCCTTGCACACACCACTTAATTTAGCTTTCTACATGTGTTTGTGATTGCTTAATAATTATGGTTTATAGCATGCATCATATTACTAATGGGTTTTATTGATTGGTAATGTTTGATTTTCACTATTTTATATTAATTTAATCCTTACGTGAAGTGATTGGGATGTACTTGCATATTTTTAACATTTTGTTGAGTTTTAATTCACATATATAATTGTTAAAACTTGTGCATTAATGTCTTGGTACTAATTTGAACATGAGACTTGTATTACATGGTTTGAATACCATAGGTGGCATGTTTGATGTTTTAAAGGGAAAGCATGTTTTAAATATTTGATAATTAGAATTGGATGTTTTAATAAATAGCATTAAGTGTGTTTGACATATATTTATTTATTCGATAGGTATTGAAATGTTGATGTTCAATGGGTTGCATGTTTTTTTTAAAATGATTGTTTTGTTAATCAAATGGCATATTGATTAATAGGAGGTTGATGGATAACCTTAGCCCATGTTCGAGATAATGAAGGTTATAGTTTTAACTTAAGGTATGATGATTAATTGGAGGTCAAAACACAATCTTTGAAATATAATGTTAATGTGATTATTTGATTTGGCATATTCCTTGGGGAATCTAGGACTTTGAATTACTGGGTTTCTAGACTCTTCAAACTCATAATGGGAATCAAACATGGACTTTTGCGAGTTACATGTTTTTAATATGATGGTGTTTCTTTTGGACTAACTAGACTATAGATGGGTTATGGCAAACTGCCATGCCAAAATTTTGAAAAAACATTATGAAATCAAAGATTTGTTTTACGAAGACCCAATTTTGTGGGAGTTTTTTTTGAGGTTTTGGCATGCATATGGGGATAAAATAGAAATATATGGAGGAAGAGGGTTTTAGATAAGGCACACAGTAGACAAGGAGAAAGGTGAACAAATCATTTGGAATTTTGATCAACTAGGATTGCGTTTACAGGTAGGGTTTGTTGAAATTAGATTTGTGGGTTTATCTTTTTAGAATGATAGATGGTATGCACTGATTATGCTATTGGTTTTGAGAATGGGTTATTGTATTTTTGCATGCACGCACGCGCGCGTGCGCACACACACACACACACACACACACACACACACACACACACACACAAACACAAACACACACCCATTTGTCTAAACAGAATAGTGTTTGAGAAGTTTGGTGTTAATTTGATAATACACAGGTTTCATTTGTGTTATTTTCCAAAAATATTTTGAAGCCTAGTTAAATAAGGTCATAGATTTTGTTTGCATTATCTGAGTATCAATCAAATTAATTTGATGATTCTACATTGTCTAAATGATTCTTTGTGTGTGGATATATATTACAATATACTTTAATTTGGTTTTAAAATGAAAGCATTCAGGTGTCTTAAGGCATTCTGATGCTAATTTTATGAGTTATTTTGATCTTAAATGATTTTTTGTTTAATATTTATAAAAAAAATTGATACACAAATATAAAATTAAAGGGCTCATCATAGGGTCAAATACATTTATATCTCTTATTGTATACATGACTATGTATTATTCCTTAAATTTATATATAAAGACAAATAAAAATCATAGTTTGATTAGGATATGGTTCAAAGGAAATTTTGAAAACTTGATTACAATCAGTTGTAGGTTATATTGGTTGTACTTTGCACTAAACATTCAACCATACTTAAATCATGTTGTTTCATTTGAGATTGTGTGACTGTTTTATAGAATGATATGATTTTTGAAAACATTTATGGAAATGTTTATACACAAAATTTTGTATATGTAAATGGCCATCATAGGGTTAAGTATATTTACACCTAATTTGGTGTATATAGTTGAGTGTTGCATATTTTATGTGATTATCATAAAATAAATGGTTTCTTGGTTTGTCTATCAATATAAAAAATAGTGCAAATGAATAGTTATAGATTTTTTATTAATATTACACCTTCGTAGGGATGCGTGATTTATGAATTGGGTTCTATTTTATTAGTAGTTTGTTGAGATAGGTTGTAGGTGTATGAGAAATTACTAAATTTACTTGTAATATACCAATGCTTTTTCTCTTGCAAAAATATGATGATCATGAGCTGAGTTTTTATAATTTACTATCGACCCCTGTTGAAATTTGTTACCTGGGTCAGTTATTTAAAATGATATCTATACTCATATTAATATATGTATATATACTTATATGTACATATAAACAGGGGTCAGTGGATGAGTTCCACAAGACTTGTGTATATATATACATATACGTACACACACATGTGTGTGTATATATGTTTGACAAATGTTCATGGATATATGCTCTTACATATTTGTTGAACTATTTAAAGCTTTTATACTTAAACCAATAGAAGGTTGATTATTGAGGATCAATTATTTTTAATAAATTTTAATTTATATATCGTATGTAAATAGAAATGATTATTTCATTGTACAGATTATGTGTGAGTATGGAACTCAGAGGAATTTAATCACTAAAGAGTTACATGTAGAAACATACAGTTGTGAAGTAATATTATGAAATGAAACTTTGACTAGTTTTGTTGTTCATATGTTATGAATAAATTGGTTGTTTTGTTTAAAAGACTATATTTAAAATCAGATAGTTGATTTAATACTTTTAGATGCATGTGATGTATTATATGGTATTATATGATTTCTTTGTTTTTATACATGCTATGGCATTCTTAATGGGATTTATATATATTTAAAACCTATGGATTTAGGAAATTATTATGCTTATCGAATATTAATGACATTAAATAAGTAGGTGAAACATAATTCATGTACTTACTTAGTGCCTCTAATATAAAAATTGAGGTTACTCAAATGAGTCGTATGTGTGAATTTGATTGATATTGAGATCTGAAAACTATAATAAAACTTTGGCCAAAATAATGCTTATGGTTTGAACATTGTCTTTTCACTTGTTTGATTTACTTTATGTGTATTACATGATATCATGTTAGAACATATTTATTTGTGTTATATTGCATGTGATAGTTATCTTACAGCATACGGATTTCTAGTTCACATTTTTTATTCCTGAACTATCACTATCTACTCATTTGTGAAGGGAAGGCCATTATCTTTTTGAGAGATTGTGCAGGGGATCAATGGTCCATGGCTCGTGTGGGAAAGCAGTTAGATGATACTCTCCCTCTCCTTCCATAAATCAATCGATAGAGGCTTTACTCATGATTATTTGTGGATATTAGTGAGTTCACTAGACTCATATTCTATGGAACATTGTATAATTGTAATCTAATATTCAGATATGTAATATTGTAAACTTCTACTATTTGATGTTAATTTCATAACAATAGCAGTGGTTAATTTATTAATTTGGGTAATTTAGTATTATTTTATGTTTTACTTGTGAAAGCGAATCAATATATTTATGTAATGAGCATTTAGTTAAGGTAATTTATTATTTAGATTTTTAAAAAATAACCTAATTCTAGTTTAACTCTAAGGGGTTGTTACATTTATTATTAAATATATGACTAATAATAATCACATATATTTTTCATTATCATCATTGTAGCTTGTGTGCTTAGACAAAGTACCATTGTTGTAGGAATCTTTCTCGTAGGACTCCTCTTTGTCCTCCTCTAGGATTCATTTGATGAGTTATACGAGTTAGGTGATAGAGGATGATCTTCGCCCTCTCTTTATTATTCTTCGTCATCCTCCTCTTCCCCACTATTATCCTCTTATTTTTCCTCCTCCTCCTCATCATATTTGTCGCACCTTGGATCTTTAAGCTCTTTTCATTGGCTTTATTTCTTTCTTTCTTTACCTTTTCTTCTTATTCTTTTTTATCATCCTCAGTTTATAGTTTCATTTGTTTTATAGGATAAATTATTCTAAAAAGATTAAAGATATTGCACAATATAATTATCAATTCAATAAGATGATAGAAGCGGTAATTTTTTTAACTTTGGAGTGGATTAAATATAGAACTTTTGGATTGAGAATTGCAAAATTGTGTTTGAGTTCACCTAAAACCTATATTAATTCCCATATCAGTCTATACATTCATAAATGAAAATTATTGCAATGTCCTTGTTGATGTACCCAATATACTGATGGAAGTAACTATACATTCAATATGTATAAATTAGTAAATCATTTTATGACTCTTGCATATATAGAGACTAAAAAATACAAGATTTTAGTGCTTCATTTTAGTAACTATACATTCAATACCTATAAATCAGTAATTTTTGTTGATCCACTTGAGAAGTGTAACTGAAAAGTATAAGATTTTCCCTATTGGGTTGTGCAACGTAATTGAAAATATTATAACACTCATCTTGCTGACATACCCAATATATTAATGGAAGTGACTAGACATTTGATACATATAATTAAGTTCATTATTATCTGATTATTGCATATATAGAGACTATAGATTATGATGCATAAGATCAATCAATCCCTATCCTCTTGAGAAGTGCACTTGAAAATTACAAGATTTTCCATATGAAGTTGTGTAGTATAATTGAGTTTGTTACAATACTGATTTTGTAGACATACCCTTACTATCCATTTTTATAGTGGCATTATTGAAAAATGTAATATAGTTATAGGGTTTAGGGTTTAAATAAATTAATCTTGATCCACTTGAAAAGTGTACCTATAAAGTACAAGATTTACATTATCAAGTTGTGAAACCATAATTGATATTATTTTAGTGACCTTATTGACATACCCTTTATACCAATGGAAGTTACTAGACCTTGCAATGACCTTGTTGTGTAGTCATATTTGAGAATCTTGCAATAATCTTGCTGACATTCCTAATTGACCTACATAGATATTTTTTAGAACACATTGATCAATAAATCTACATAAGTAAATTTGAATATATTTTATTTATATGGTGAAAATGAGAACAAAAAAATTGGGTTGAGGGAGAATTATTACAATTGTGAATATCTCAGTCAGTTATTTTTCATTTAGCTACTTACAATTCTATGAGTTATTTTTGTTGTTTTTTTGGTACCATAGATGGAGACAAATGTTCAAATGGGGGGAAGGGGGAATAATTGTACAATGTACATCCACCTTTTTCTTTGGCCTAAAGTGAAAACCATAATTATTATCAACTTCCATTTTGCACAATATATTGGTAATTGGTGGTGTAAGGAAAAATGCTTCATCAATCTTTTCTTCTCAAGTTCCTCAAGCTTATGTAATTTTGGTTTGTTCAAAATGTTTGTAAGAGTGGTCATGGGTGGAAAAGGTAAATTTTAATGATAGAATTTCCATCTTATAAGACTTCAACAACCAACTTGTACACATTATTGAGGGGACCTATTTCAATAGTTAGATTGAAATAAAACAAATTTTGTTGGTTTTTAAGGAGGTGAATGACCTCTTTGATCATTCCTTTCATACTCCCTTCTAAATAAAAATAAATAATTATATCTTTTTATCTATGAAAGGAAGCAATTGTAAGTAGCCTATGAGGAAATTCATATTTTAATATAACAAAGCGGTGTTTTTGTGCTTGTATTAAAAACTTAATTAACTAGACATTGGTTTAATTTATCTAAGATTTATATATGAGTGTACTTTGTTATAACTCAAAAAATGAGGTCTAATAATATTATAACCAATGTCGAGAATAAAATTACTTGTGCTAGTTAAGATCCTTCTAAATGTCTCTTTCTAAAAATCAATCTTTTACAAATTTATCATATTCTTCCTATTCAATGTTATATGATCCTTATTAAATTTTTCAACTAATGTATAAAATAAAAAGCAATCCATTTGAATTCCTTAATACAAATTTTGACTTGTTAGAGCCTTTAAGAGGAGCCTAGATGGATAATGAGTGTGACTTGGAATATCAATGGTAGAGAATGAAGGATCCTCTAACCCCCATGTCTAGCCTCTATCCATCTAGACTGAATAATTTATTGGAGCAAATGGGAGAGAAAAAGGAACATAAATCCACCCAACATTCCATCTCATACCGAACTTTGGATTCATTAAAATATATTTAGGAACAAATATTGGTACAAAACAATCCTTATACCATCGTCCTTGAGATATTCGTGAATAATACATCCTTTATATAAACCAGTGAACAAGGTGGATGTTACATGCTATCTCCTTGTAAACATTCCTAATTCACATTTATTATGTGCTTTAATAGTGTGGTTTCAAGTGCATCATAACATTCTTAAATATAGAAGTCTAGGTCAATTCTTACCTTGCTATAATGAAAAAGCTTTGTGATGTCCCTACTTGAATAAATGGGGTAGATCCAAACCACTAGAAATGCCAATATACTTTATGTCAAAATGCAGTAGTAAAGTGCACTTATAAAATAGTCTTGGCCTATGTACATACTTAAATTTGAAGGTGCACTCAATGAGTGGATCGATTTTACAAGAATCTTAATTATGATTGCATATCTAGATAAGGGAGGTCCACTTGATTTACATAATTCATATTGTTGCTGACATCATATTGGTGTTGACACAACCGTACTGATGTAAATGACTAGCTAGATATCTTATACACATTAATCAATTGTTCATTATCTAAATCTTGTATAAAAACTAATTTGGGATGAATCAAAACTATTAGTATTGATCCACTTGATTGCCCTAAAAATTATTTAGTAGTACAACACTTACCATATCTATTTTTGTTGTAGTGATAATTTATATTCATGTAATAGACACCAACTTGGTGTAGAAATATTACTCAAAATGTGTTGGTAAATATTTAATATTCACCATTATTAAGTTAGCTTAGATTAGTTAGCTTCTATAATGTGTCTAGTTAGTTTAGTACACATATCTAGACGTAGAATAAGGATAAGCATGCATTTAATGTTATTTATTAGTGTGTCATCTCTAAGTGGATCAATCACATGTGCGTATTATATGACCAATATGAAAATGAGAGATAAATCATATATATATATATATATATATATATATATATATATATATATATACACACACACACCCCACTTCTTTGCAAATTGTATTTTTTGTTATTCTCTGTAAGGCTTTTCCAATTAATACATATTCTATTGCCTATTTTTGGTGTTTTGCAGAGTGTTTCATGTTTATTTTAGTGAGTCTATTCTCAGGTTATTTCCTAGGAATTCTCCATCTCTACATGGTACCATATCCTAACTCTCATGTATAGTTGTTGTAGATTTATAACCACTTACCATTTTTTCATAATTCCCACACAACTTCTCCAAGCTCCTACCACATTTTATGCCCACATTATTGTAGGTTTTCTAAAATACATCTAGTTTTGTTTTGGGGGGAGGGGGGGTCTAAAACAAAAAATTTAGTGCATTTTCAAGGGTTTTATTATTTTTTGAAAAAAATACAAATTTTCTAGACTGGCCAGATATAGTTTGAATAAACTTTAGAAAAATATTAAAATTTATAAAAAAATGGAATATTTTTGTCAAACAATGTTTCTAAGAAAATTATTGAAGTTGGACATTCCAGGAAGAACAAGGGTAAGGGGGATCTTATGAAAATTTTATGTATTTTTTAGGTTGAAAACCCTAACCTATTTTTTTAATATTCTACTCTTTGTTATATTTATATAAAGTCCACACTTGCAAAAAACTAATCAATAGTTTGTTCATGGTGTACATCGAAAGTTTACAAGGCATCTTATCGTGATGTGTACACTATGATATGTTATGTCATGATGTTTTACATTGTAATGTGTTATGGGTCATTGAGATGCCAATAAGATCAAAGACACACCTATTTAGCACCCACACCACCTGTCACCCCTCCCACCCCCGAGAGCTTACCCCTTTCTCATTAAGTTTTTTTAAAAGTGTTTTTTCTTCGAAGGTCAAAATATTTTACTCAAAAAGGCTAGAAGGGTTTCATTTTTTTGTTTTTGTGAAGGCTTCAAGTCACTGTGTGTAATTATTTTCCCAAAAAATGCATGTTTTTCCAAAGTTTGTTGTTCCCATTTTTTGAAACTTCCAAGAGCCATTTATTTTGATTTGTACAACTGATTGACTTGTTTTTTTGTTTTTAAAGTGCATTATTTTTTTCTCTTGGTAGATGTGGCTTCATATTCATTCTATTCTATATCAGGACTATATTTTTTATAAAGTTTTGCATAATTACATATTATAAAGCATCTTTAAATGCATTATTTATAAAGTTCCATATATTTATCTTGGAGGTTATCCCTTGGTGCATAATATAGATTTTGGAGGGTTACAAGGCATAATTTAAGTGCCAATTATCTCTTGCTTTTGTTTCATTTCCTTTCATTATGGTTTAAACTAAAATGATTAAACTCTTAACTTTGCAATGTTATCATACCGAAGAACAAAAAATAAAACAATTGTTAAAATCTAAAGGCTTATGGCCAATGTTAACAAATGCATCTCTAGTTTTTACAAAGGAATGTGAATTTTTTTCTTATGCAAACAAACTAGATGAAGCCATGTGTCTCATTGGAATGCATGTTTCAAATAGATTGTTATTTCACATCATGGAGCAAAACACACAAAAACAATCATGGGAAAAGTTTAATAATTATTTTTGGAAATACCAATTAATTTAGAGCATTACAACTAGATTCAAAGTTGTATTCTATTATGTTAACCTTCCTTGTATTGAATACTTTATCACAAATTTTAAGTCCATGATCTTACAATTGAAATCTTGTGATAAAACCAAAAATGATGAAGAGTATATTTTCTTTATTCTATCTAAGTTTAAAGGTGATGCAAGAACAATAGATAGGGTCCACTTAAGTACTACCTTTATCTTTGTGTTGCTTGGGCTGAACACTCACTCATGGACACACATTAACACATTACTTAGACTTGACTCTCTTAACACATCATTTTTATTGAATTCATCTTCAAAATATCACAATAAAATAGACACTCACACTCTCAAACACTTGCCTTAGTAGGCTTATTACATTACATGTAAGAGTTATACTCCTCGACTAAATTTTTTTTTATGTTTTACTATTGGAGAGTTCAACCCCTTCATAGTTCATCCCTTTCTCAAAAATGAATTCTCTTTATTTTTAGTGTCCCATTGACATCCCATTCTCCATGAGGTATCTCTTCAACTTCCCTAATCTCAACATAACATATAAAATTTTGGTAGCTTTTAGTTTTCAAGATTAAACACCAAATTATCTATAATGACTCCTATATGTCATAAAACAAAGACAGTCATATGTAAATATCAAATATTAATTTTTTACCCGTTCACAATGCAAAAATTGGTACATAGGTGTACCTCAAAAAAACTTATCTACCCATGTACTACTATGTTGACTAATCACTATGTAGATTCCTAGATGCTTAAGTGATATTTCAAGGCAAACAACAATTGTCAAAACTATCACAACTTTAGAGTTGTAACTCTAAATGATATAAAATTTGACACATGTATTGTATATTTCATACACTATGACCTCACAAATTTTTACTATATAATTTACTACTATTTTGAAGAACCATCTTGCCAATTATCGTAGACTAAAGAGATGAATGACAGATGCCAAAATTTGTAGTACATTAGCACTGTAACTCCAAATGAGATAAAATTTAACATGAATATTATAATTTTTAGGTAATATGTTACCACAAAATTTATCTTTCCAATTATTATATGTGTTGAATAATCATCTTTACAAATTTATGTGTCTTAACAGTCCACGTAGACTAAAATAAGCAAACAAAAGATCTCCACCCTACCACTGAGTAATATAATACTTTTACAACATCATTATTAGATCTTAACAAGATAATTGATTAAAAAAAATAGAACTGAAACACACAAACACACCACTCTATTTTTTGTTGATTCAAGATTGCATGAACCATTAGATGCTCCTGCATGAAAAGGCCCATTGCAAGTCTTTTCCTCTAATTTCTATTCAACCATTGATGCCTTAGGTGATAACTTTAAGATGGATTCACTTGAGATATTTTTAGAACATCTCACTAGAGAACAATCTAATCTTGTATAACCTTATGTTATTCCTAGTTCCAATGCATTAGTAGTCAACTCACCTAAAATCAAAGGTAACCCAATGCAAAATTGTAAGCCCAATGATAAGACGAAATCCAGTCAATATTCATAAAATTCTTCTTTGAAGTCCATTGAGCCAAATTATTCTAAGTCAAATGCATCTCACTTTGTGTCCAAGAATAATTATAGTGAACCTTATACCATTTGTGATAAAAAAATGTCCTTAAGAGTTTATGAGTTGGAAGATAATGGAAGCATTGGAGGAATAAATGAAACAATACAAGATTACTATATTTTCTCCTTATCATTCTACCAAAGGCAAACAAAAATCACTTTTCACTCAAGCATTGATTTCATCTTTAAACAATTGGATACTAGATTCAAATGATTCACATCACATGGCATATTCATAGGAGCTTCTCACTTTTATTACTATTAGTAACACTTCACAAATTTTAGTTGGGATTTTTTCACAAATAGATGTTTTGGGTTCAAGAACTGTTGAGTTTCCAGATGGATGCAAAAATAATGCATTCCTAGTTCCTAATATTTATAATGATATTTTTTGCATAGATCATATTTGTCAAACTTGAATTGTGAAAATTTTGTAATTTTCACCTTATTATGTTGTGATCTAAGAGTTAAAAAATCCAGAGGATTTGATTGCTTCATGAGTTGTTGTTTATAGTTCATGCTTATATGTTTTTGATGGGTTTAAGTCTTCCATAAGGTCATCCCTTATTGATTATGTTGATTATTTTAGAAATATATGGAATGAATGATTTGGGAACTTAAAATACAAGTATTTACAACAATTAAGTTCACAAAACATGGTGATTAGCCTTCCTAAGGTGTCTTTTACTGATGGTGTTTCTTGAAGTTATGTTCTTGGAAAAATCATCAATGCCTTTTTCCCAAAGGAAAGGCATCATGAGCAAAGGATCCCCTTGAGTTTGTGCATAGTGACCTCGTGCCATTTTCTACTCATTATTTTTTTAAGCCAATTATATACTCACTTTCATAGATGAGTTCTCATGTCACACATGGTTATACTTTATAAAGTACCAGAGTGAGGTTTTTGATCATTTCAATACCTTCAAGGAATTTTGATAAGTAGTCTTCATTTCTTATCAAGACGATACACACAAATAATGGGTTGGGGAGCAGGGGAGAATGATGGGGGCATTGAATATGTGAATAAGATAATTCAACACATATGTTTAGAGAATTATGTTCAAATTCAACACATAGTTCCCTATAACCCTAAAAAATGGTGTTTTTGAGAGGAAAAACATGACTTTGAAAGAAATGTCCAATTTTATATTACATTAAAAGAACATGGCACCTAAGTTTTGGGTTGAGGCAGTGAATTTTGATAACTAAATTCAAAATTACATGCCACACAAGGCAATGTAAAATATAATTTCTAAGGTAGTTTAGTCCCTTTCCAAGCCTAATGTTCCTTAATTCTGAGTATATGGTAGTAAGGCTTGGGCATTCATCCTTGATGATAAGTTCAAATCCATGGAGAATAAAATTCATCCATTCTTTATTTTTGATACTATGAGGATGTGAAAACTTGTAGTATATTTTATCGTCACTCATGATGTTTTAGTTTAGTAGGATGTCAAAGTTAATGAACACTTTACCCCCATAGAGCCTACATATACATCTTCTCCCTCACTCACTCCTCTTTCTTATTCATCATTTGAAGATTATTTACCCCTTTAGGATGATATTGATGTTATTTTTGACGATGCATCACCTTCACTTACTACACAATCTTTGCCTAAGTGGATTTGTACTACTCAATAGGAGGTCAATTTTCTGGTAGGTGATCCTACTGAGACTCTCCATACACATTCATAGATAATTGGGGTTAGTATTTTGATCCATGATCTTTTATATGATCCACATAAGTTTTTATATGTTCTAGGTATTACCAAAGTGTGATACTAAAATGGCAGAGGAGTATTATGTTAGAATACACACTCCATAAGAGCACACATGATTACCTTTGTATAAGCAACTAAACACAGAATTAAACCAGAATTAACAAGTAACTAGAATTCAGAAATAGCACAGAATATGAGAGACAATACAATCTTGTATTAATACTCTTCCAGAAAGAAATACAATGAAGAGATGCCACACTCTTCCCACACCTCTGAGGCTTCCCACACCTTGGGCGTACAGTAATTCTCCTTCAAGAGTTCACTCTCTGCACCAACTACAACCACAACTCAAATATAAAGTTGTTCCCTCCACCAGTCAGTAACAATACTGCCACTCCACCAAGTACTCAAAGTACTCCAAGTAGATCTCCCTTGATCTTGCACAACCTACAAATCAACTGATCTTACTTACCATGTAGATCTTACCTGATCTTGCACAACCTCCAGATCAACTGATCTTACAATTGGAAGGATCTCTTCCTTGTCCTTGATTACAATACATGCCCATGGGTCTATTAAATAGATCCCATACAATCAATAATTAGAGACACAGACTCAAGACTTAAACTACTATTTACATGCAAACACTCGGACCTCCTAGAATAGACCAAGTCTAATTCTAGAAATGCATGCAAATTCATGCACGCACACACAGGTGACCGATGTTAGTCCCTGTCTGTCTGGGGATGACCGACATCAGCTGATCCCTGACTGATGTCAATTGCTCTATAGCTGGATATGACTGACGTCAGTTGATCAGACTGACATTGGTTGCTGTAACACTGAGCAACCTCCTCCATTTGCATCCTTGTGAAGCTTTTAGCTCCACAACCTAACAATCTCCCACTTGGAGATAAATAGCTGCACCTGTACCTGTATAGCAACGTCTTCTAATTTGTTTCTTGGCTTGTATCCCTCTTCAAGTTTAGTATTGAAGACCAACAGAAGTTAAATGAAGATTCAACTCCTCCTTTGTTCCCAACTTTGTTAACATACCTGCAGGGTTCACATCTTTGCTAGTCACTATGACTGCAACAACCTTCTGCATCTCTGAAATCTAGCTAATCATCGATCCACCAACAGTGAACACATGTCCTGTGGCACTACTCCTGTCATCCAAGTCACCTGCCATATCCAAATCTACATACCCATGTAGAGAAGTGCTTAACCCTACATAGCATGTATACGTACTGTTGGTCCCTCTCAAATACTTGAGAATCCACTGAACTGCTTTTTAGTGCTTCTTTCCTAGATTGGCTACAAACTTGCTGATAGCTCCCACTACTTGGGTAATCTCAGGTCTAGTACACATGTACTAAACCTCATCATGTGATTTGGGACACTATTCTGTGAACTGTCCATCCATAGGTGTGCTAACCGGTTTTGCATCCTGCATCTTTTAGTGCTTTCATCCTGGCTAGCAACTCTACCAAATACCACATTTGGTTCTCTTCCAAGGAATCAAATTCCTCATTCATGCCATGCTCTCATTGTTTCCTGGATTCTACCTGCATTGCCTCTTTAAGACTTCCTAGTTCCTGACCATCAGTGAACAACAAGTAGTATAAAGAAAGGGAATAACAAATTTGAGGCTTACTTACCCTTTCAGTCCTCCATATAGGCGTTTGAGACTCCTTGACAACTTGGTATCTGCCCAAAATCCATTCTAATAGTGACCGATCTCGGTCACCCCTCAGTCTGCACCTGACCGACGTCGATTCCATGCAACTGACTTGACTGCCGATGTCAGTTTCCTGACTGATGTCGGTGTCCATCTGATCACTGACACTAGTTCTATGACCGACTTTGGTGTCCACCTGGTCACCGATGTTGGTTCCTTGATCGATGTCGATAACAAGCCTACCCGACACCACCAACTCTGGTCTGCACATGACTGACATCGGTACCTACCTGATTGACGTCGGTTCTCACTTGATCGATGTCGATAACTGTGTTTTCTTGTGAGTGATGACTTTTACCTATGAGCTCACTTTGGATCATCACCTTGTCTAACTTGCCCTGCTCAGAATTATTTAGCCCCTTGAGTTGATCTTTGTCCATCATCTCCTCCTTGAAAACCAAGGCTTTCTTGTTCTTGTCAAAAACATCAAATTTCTTCTTTATGCAATACTGTGATCCTCCAATAGAAGCTACCACCTTTTTTGTTGACCCAGTTTCAAGAAACCTCACTTTCTTTTATTGCTTACAGAAATCTCGATCCATGCTTTTCAAACCTGAAAGCTTACCTTTTGACTCAAGAACATGCATCCCCTTCTTATTCATTTGACCAAGCCTATAGAGCCACATATTTGAATCTATAGCTGACGTAGATAAACCAGAAGGAGAATCAGTAATACAAGTAGATAGATAAAGAGTACCTACTTTCTTACCTCTTACTAAAACAAGTGCACCCTTGGAAACTTTCCAAGAGTTCGTTGTGAGAGTTACTGTGCATCCCTCATCACCCAACTTTCCTACAGAAATCAAGTTCCACTTCAGGACTGGGACATGCATGACATCCTTCAACACCCATGTGTTGCACGTCTACAATTTTAGCTTCACTTTCCCTTTTCCAACCATTTGACAAGGCTTACCATCCCCTAAATAAATTTTTCCAAAGTCTCCCTAGACATAATCATAAAAAAAATCTTTATTTGGGGTTGCATGGAAAGAGACACCAGAATCTAAAACCCAAGATTCTACTTTGTCCAAGGAACATACTAGAGCATCCTGTGCAACAATACCTGCAACATATGCTTCTTCATTTCTTTCATGTTGATCTTTCACCCAACAATCTTTCTTTATATGCCCTTTCTTTCCACAATTCTAGCAGATTACACTGCCATGTTTGGATTTGGATCTCCTGCCTATCTTTGACCTTGATCTCCCTTGCTTACTCTTCTCTCTTTGCCTTCCCCTGCTTTCAAAACTTAAAGCATTCCCTGATGATTCACCTGTGCTTTTCTTGTGAATTTTTTCATTCAAGATTACACTAACAACATCATCAACTTTTAAGATATTTGAAGCAGACGCAGTATTACTTACTGCCATTACTAAGCTATCCCAACTTTCAGGTAAAGAGCATAAGATTAAGAGTGCCTTAATTTCATCATCAAAAATTATATTGACTAAATTTAACTAGTTTACCAAACCATGGAAATCACTAAGATGACTATGTACAGATCCACCTTCCTGAATTTGCAAATTAAATAATTGCTTCATAAGAAATACCTTATTCAAAGCTGAGGGCTTTTCATATAAATTTGCCAAAGATTCTATTAACTCAACCATTGACTTTACCTGTGATAAGTTGGAAATCACAGACGATGCAAGGCTCAACCTTATAGATCCCAGAGCCTTGCGATCAAGAACATTTCATTTTTCATCTTTCATATCTGTGGGCTTGCATGCAACCCCACCCAATGGTAAGTACAGATCTTTTTGATACAAATAATCTTCTATTTGCTTCCTCCATAATTGATAATTCTTTCCATTGAATTTCTACATTCTTAGCTTACTTTCTTCTGCCATTGTTATACTCCCACTCAAACAAAAACCCCTGTGAGTGACCTGTAATCAACAAACACTTAACACACTCTAAAACCAAGGTGTTAGTGACCTAACCAAAGCTCTGATACCACTTGTTAGTTGGTATCACATGGAAAACCTGCAACCTTGCTCTGATACCACTTGTCAAGATCCACACTCCATAAGAGCACACATGATTACCTTTGTATAAGCAACTAAACACGGAATTAAACCAGAATTAACAAGTAACTAGAATTTAGAAGTAGCACAGAATATGAGAGACAATACAATCTTATATTAATACTCTTCCAGAAGGAAATATAATGAAGAGATGCCACACTCTTCCCACACCTTGGGCGTACAGTAATTCTCCTTCAAGAGTTCACTCTTCACACCAATTACAACCACAACTCAAATACAGAGTTGTTCCCTCCACCAGTCAGTAACAATACTGCCACTCCACCAAGTACTCAAAGTACTCTAAGTAGATCTCCCTTGATCTTGTACAACCTACAAATCAACTGATCTTACTTACCATGTAGATCTTACCTGATCTTGCACAACCTGTAGATCAACTGATCTTATAATTGGAAGGATCTCTTTCTTGTCCTTGATTATAATACATGCCTATGGGTCTATTAAATAGATCCCATACAAACAATAATTAGAGACACAGACTCAAGACTTAAACTAGTCTTTACATGCAAACACTCGGACCTCCTATAATAGACCAAGTCTAATTCTAAAAACGCATGCAAACTCATGCATGCACACACAGGTGATCAACGTCAGTCCCTGCCTGTCTAGGGATGACTGACGTCGATCGATCTCTGACTGATGTCAGTTGCTCTGTAACTGGATATGATCGACATCAATTGATCAGACCAATGTTGGTTGCTGTAACACTGAGTAACCTCCTCCATTTGCATCCCTATGAATCTTTTAGCTCCACAACCTAACATATTATTCCTTAATGAAGAATAACAATTGGGATTTGGTTTTAATTCCTAAGGGAAGAAACTTTAGTTCAATGTAAGTGGGTATGTAGGACCAAATATGTAGTTGAGTGTTATATTTAAAACTACAGGGAATGTCTTATGGCCAAGTGTTGTTTACAGGATAAAAGGATTTATTATTTTGAGACCTTTGCCCTTAACACCAAGTTGGACTTTATTCATCTTGTGGATTTTCTATAAAAATCATAGGGATGGTCAGTACATTAGATGGATGTGAAGAGTGAATTTATATATGATGATCTTCTTGAGCATATTTATATGAAATGACCACAAATATTTGTACATGATTATTCACTTATATGCAAGTTTTGTTGTTTACTCTATGGAATTAAGCAAGCTTCTAAAGCCTAGTATGAGAAGATGGATAATTTTATGCTTGCTTATGGTTTTAAATATTTCCATTCAGATCCTATAATCTACATCTAGTGAGATGGGGATGATCTTTTGATACTTTTCCTCTATGTTGATGACTTGATCCTTGCAAACAATTCCTCTTGCATGATTCAAGATGTACAACACCATTTATTGGAGTAATTTGACATGAAAGACCTGAGACTTACACACTAGTTTCTTGGGCTACAAATCATCCAATCTTTTGATGGGATATCTATTTGTCAAAAAAAATAATCTCATGACTTGATTCATCTCTTGAGTATGTTTGATTGTAATCCTAAACCCACAAATTTTCAATCAAGGGTTACATTGTCAACTAGTTATGCTTCATCTAAAGTTAATGCTACTTTGTATCAGAACTTGGTGGGAAGTATTTTGCACCAAACACATATTTATCATGAAAATTCCATTGCAGTTAGACTTCTATCTTATTTCTCCCAAGATCCTCATGATAGTCCCTAGATAGCAACCAAGTGTATTTTGAGGTCCATTTGGGGCAATTCATAGTGGTATCTACACATCAAGGTCTTCTTCATAGATTATGGGATTCATTGAATTATATTGGGATAATGAAATTAATGATAAGAATTAAATTATGGATTTGTATATCACCTTGGTCAAGACCAATTTTTTGGTCATGCAAGAAGTAATCAACTATTGCATTATCATATACAAAGGCAAATTATTAAGGTGTTGTTCCTATAATAAAATAGGCTATATGGCTTGGTCAATTACTTATAGATTTTGGATTTCCATAGATTCATCTCACTAATATTCGGTGTGACAACTAGAGTGATATACACATTTCTCATAACCTAGTAGAGCATCAACCAAAAAATATATTAAGATCCACATGCACTTCATTTGGTAGATCACTTAAGATGCATCCTTAGCTTGGAGTACATGCCTATAAAGGATCGCATTTTTTAAATTTTCACTAAACCTTTATAATCACTTTGTTATCTTAATCTATGATTAATGCTTAGGGATAAAAAAGTTGTCATTGGGGGGAGTTCATCATGAGTCCTTCCTTCCTTTATTGATCAAACTATACATGGGTATTTAATCAGGGCTAGTTATCTGGACTTTTTTTCAGAGGATTTTGTTCCTCATTTATTTTTTGTATACCTTACCTAGTTTCACTTAAGGGTTGTGTTGGTGAAATATTTACTCTTTGTCTGCATGAAGTTAACATAGGTTAATTAAATTCTATACTAAGTCTATTTAGTTTATTACACATCTCTAGACCTATAATAAGGATACACATTTATTTAATGTTATCTATTAGTGTGCCACATCAAAGTAGGCCAATCACATGCCCATGATGTGGCCAATAATAAAATGGGAGATAACTCTTGCTATTACTATATATACCCCTCATCTCCTGTATATTGTAATTTAAAGTTATTATTTGCAAGGCTTTTCTAAGAGACCTTATGGTAGATATGTTGGTTTGGAGTTCCTGTGGTGTGATTCCTCTCAATATATATTTTGTTGCCTATTTTAATTGTTTTGAACAACATATTATTGTTATTGGAGTGAGTATATTACGAGGAGATTTCCTGGGCATTCCCCATCTCTATAGATTGATGGAAATGACTAGGTAGACATTTGGTATGTATTAATCAGTTGATCAATCTTTGAATCCTTAATAAAGAATAATTGTAATGGAAAACATCTTTCTATCTAGATCCACTTGAGTGCACCTACAAGTTACAAATTTGTACAACAATTACCATATGTATTTGTACTACAATCATAATTGATATTCTTATAGAATACACTAGCTTGATACAAACATAGTATCCAAACTAATGAAAATAAATTAAATAATGGCTATATTGAATGTTTTAATTATGATTAAGGAATAATTGAGTCCACTGTGTCAATGAAAAGGTGTTATTAGGGAAGACCAATCAAAGTCACTAGTGATTGGGGTAGTCAACTACAAAGTAACTTTTATCCTAAAGAGGTTGAAATGTACTATTGTGCTAGTATGCATTTGTAAAGTACACTTCATATATTTAGTTATATATCTAGTCATAATTGAGATTCTCCTTGTCACCTTGATGACACACCCATATTGATGGGAAGTTACTAGATAGACATTTAGTACACAACAAATAATCATCATTATCAAAAGCATAGATACTTTTGAAGGATAATATATATATTTTTCATAAATATATATATGCTCATTAATTTCTATTTTTTAAAACTCCAAAGATATAAACCATGCGATTTAAAAATGTCATTGAGGATGAGACTTAGTAGAGAGTGGAGGAGGGAGGATGAGGTACTAGAATTTTTAAAATCCAAAAAAATAGTGAAGGAGAAGAGTAACCTATAGTATAATAATATGATCCAAGGAGAAGCATTGGGGACATTCAGATTTGAACCCTACTTAGAGGATATTGGAGAGGTTGGTTCTAGAATATACTTTTTGCAATATATTTCAAATAGATGTATATTATGATAATTTTATAATTATTTCATATCAAATAATATAATTCCAATGCTAGAGATGAGCTATATTTTTTATTTAGTACTTCTACAAATAATAAATTTTAATTTTCTTATAAGGTAGATTCTAAATTGATTACCAACAAATGTAAACAAAAGCAGAGTTTTTAAAATGGTTTCAGCATTTACTGGCATGTAGTAAATTTACCCTAGGTTGACTTCACAAGTAAAAGCAATGAATATAGCATGATCCTGCAAGGACTTCAACATCCTCATGCAAGCTTGGGCATGGTTTCAAAATATCAACTACACCTCTTGTGCATGTGTTGAAATTGCATGCACCTATATTGAATCTATGTACATTATTTACACCTCATACACATTTATCGATTCCACTTCATGAACCTATAATATCAAATCCACCTTTTCCACTTACATTGAATCCAAATTCAATGATCATAATATCAACTCCATCCCTAAGACCTAACATTCAACCCACAAATCATGCATTATAACAACCATGAAGCTCTTTTGATCACTATCGATACATGTAGAAGCGTTTACATTACCTCCCTTAATGGCTATAGTTTAATTACTATATTGTGAACTATAATGATATATTCATTTATAATTTTACAATAGTGTAATATGATTAAATGTAGAGCTTTTAGTTTGGATGCATATTGAACGATTCCATCATATAATTTACTAATAAAAAAAAATTCCCAATTTATTTTAGAAACATTATCTACTTTTCATGTGCTAGTGTGGACTAATTTTTAATTGAAACATTATTAAAAATCATACATGTTTGATGATTTCATTCATATTAGGTATAATTTCGATGATGGCCTAATTTTTTTATTATCTATTTATATTTTTAATTGTATGCAATATGTATGTATGTATCTATGCATTTGTGTGTGTATGTGTGTGTGTGTGTGTGTGTGTGTGTGTGTGTGTGTGTGTGTGTGTGTGTGTGTGTGTGTGTGTGTGTGTGTGTGTGTGTGTGTGTGTGTGTGTGTGTGTACCTAAAATTTAATAAAAATATAGAAATTTAATTTAAAATGTAGGCTTGTTTACAAACTAAAAACACTGACCAATCAAACTTTATATTAATTGACAAATTTCAAATGATGTTATTGAATCTTAATTTTATTTTAAAGTATGAATTGTAATTAGGCATTAATCAATTAAACTTTATTTTCCTCATATTCTTTGAAATTTTAATGATTTTATAATAAATAAATATATCATATTAAATAATTTATATAATAATAATTGAAAGCCCACTTTGTGGAGGTCAAATGGTTAAAAATGCACATGCCACATCCTAATGCAAACATTGATGTAATGTGTGTTAGTACAAGTAGAAACACCAAATTTGGATTCATTCTCTCTAGTTTTAGTGACTTTTTTTTGACAATATTAGCATTAAAAAAATAGTTGACAAAAACTCATGTTAGAAATTTTTTAAATTTTGAAAAAACATCAGTTTTAGTATCGCAAATTCATTTAAATAGATTAGTTCTTAAATGGAGTATAAACACAATTTGCATAGAGTCTACGTCACTGAGAGTTGAAGTTAGACACCCTGTTAGTCAATAAATAACTATGATGATAGTAACAAGATAGATAAATAAGAAAATAAAGAACATGGTTTCCCCCTGGAGATTCAAGATAGATAAATAAATAACATGGTTTCCCCCTAGAGATTGTCATTGGCAGAGTTGAAGTTACTATGATCATTGTCATTGTCAGAGTTTTTAAAACATTGACAATGATCATAGTAACAAGATAGATAAATAAAGAACATGGTTTCCCCCTAGAGATTCAAGAAGAACACATGAAATAAATAAAATAGGATATCGAGAAAGATAATGATATTGCCTTTGTGGGGAAATGCTTGTTAAATATCACTTGTGTATCATGAGTCAGTATACCAAAGTAATTATATTGAATCATTTTCAACTTGATAAAACATTTAAAGTAGTGGAAAATCAATAATATTAAAAAATTAGTGCTATTTCCCCAACATATATTAATTGAAAGTGAAAATAGAAACTTACCTCATTCTTACCTTTTAATTTTACAAATAGGACTTGAGAGAGAGTCATCATGGTTGATTGACAATATTTCCTAGCATAATGATTGATTCATATGAGGGCTACCACCACACTAAGGATCTGAGTCTGATGTGTCATTATAAGCTTGATTTTTTAGCCATTTCTAAAATTTTAAAAAACTATAATTATGATAGAGGAGGTGTTGTGTTTCATTTCAGACCCATGTGCTTACGGAAGGAAGTGTATAGTTTTGACATTTTTTGAACAAAAAATATTGAATTATGATACCTACATCTGCAAATTTATAATATTTTAATATATTTTGTTAGGAAAACATTGTTTTTTATTTTGATTTACTATGATGCAGGAGACCATACATATGCAAGAGTTATGTCATAGTATTGTATTGAAGATAGTATATGCATTAGGGTTGGTTGAGGCTGAGTGGGTACATCTAGATGTAATTTTCCTAGGTCATGTAACACGCAATCCTGCGATGCACTTTGACCATGCTACACTCACTAATTTTTTGAGTGATGAAATAACAAAATTTGCACATACAAACTACTTACAAAGGAGATGAAAATGACCATAGAAGATGCATGGAGGCAGGTGGTAGTAGATAATATGACTAAAGGTGAGTAGTGAGTAACTCATAAGTACTACATGGAGAGACTTAGATGTCCTTAGACTAGATAGGGTGCAACTAAATAAAGTTATTATAGGAGACACCATAAATTTACAAGTATATGATAATATTGTTGAGTTGCCTCATCGCACTATTGGAAAATTTTGCCACCATTGACCCCTAGCATGTTCAAACTGATGTTAAGTAATTTTAAGTGGTCCTTTCGAGTCAAACTCCCTTAAAATGGCATGTTTAGAATTGTTTAAGGTTTCTTGTGTGAGTCAAGGTTTATGCCATAGATGAAAATCCTAATGTCATACCATGAGTCTTTTAGGTTACATGAGGGTGTTATTGAGTTATCATGATGAGAATCAAGGTTAAATATTTTAGTTGAGGTCAAATTTGGTCTATAGCTTATTTTCGAGAAACTAAGGTAGTTTTGGAGAATTTAAGTTTTTCTTTATTTTTTCTTATATTGTTTATTGTAAAATTGTAATATAACTCTTGGAAATAATATCAAATGTCAGGGCCTAATATCATGTCTAAAGATGAAAGGGGTATTTTATGCCATTTATAACTTGTTGAATATCATGTGATATGTACCTTACCCATTCATATTGGCTAAGATGTTACTAAATCCCTTTTCCAACATTAGAATACATTTGAAACTACTTAATCATCATTCCAATATCAAAATAAGAGAATAATGAAGAATGGGTAGGGAAAATAAGGTGAATATGATTTTGGTACATTACACCATCACCGTGCAAGCCAAGAGACTCCATTAATATCTGGTTCAATGGTTATAATAGGGTTTTCTGGTAAAATATGTAAGTTTCTTGAAGAAAGAGGGTTTGTATAGGTCTCATTTCAAGGGTTTTCAAGTTGAATATGGTATTATAAACCTCTCCAAGTATTCATCCATCTTCCCCATGCTCAAACCATTCTTAAGAATAATTTCCAAATCCACGAAGATAAAAAACCTCTCAGCTCCTTCATCGAGCCCTTGATAAACTTATGAGGGTCAATTTAAAATGTTCAATATGTAGTGTAGAGAAAGAGTTGGAAACAAGTATCTTAGTAAAATTATGGCACCCTAATGACCTTGAAAATTATGGAATTCAATTATATATTGAAGACCTCTCATTTATGAACAATTACTAAGAGTGTTTACAGCTCCTTAAACCCTTCCAAAATCCCAACATCATGGTTTTCTCTTGTTTGAGCACATTTATGAATCCATTTATGAAAATGGAAATTTGTGTGAGATCTTAAGGGGCCTAAATAACACTCCTACACCTTTTTCAATCAAATTTACAATGCAAATAATGGTGAAATGTGTAGGTACATGTTGTAAGATTTTAAGAATGCAAGTGTTACAATCAAAAAAAGTGTTTTTAAGAGTTTCATGTGTTTGATTGAATTCATCCAATGGTTTAAATGGTCAAATGGGATAACACATGTCCCAATTCAAATATAATTAGGTATTTAAACCTCATATAACTAAATAAAATGCCAAAACACAGACTTACAATCAAGCATAAATGAGAAAATACAAGGTGAGGCAACACTAAAAAGGTCATAAATTGAGTTTTATAGTTAAAAAACTCATGAAAATTTGACTGAAGGTTTGGAGAAACATTAAAAAACTTTTTCAAGTGGTTTCAAGTCTATAAAATTTATGAGGAGAGATAAAAATCTAAAATAGAGATTTGTACTATGAAGAAAATCAAGGTTTTCCTGAGAATTTGCTCATGGATGAAGTATGAGATGGGTGTTTCAGGAAATTTGAAGGCCACCCAAGCTTATGAGATGGTGTATACATATTTTATACAAAATGACCCCAAGACACTTCAAAACACCTCTATGTCACCTACAAGGCAACAAACAAGTACTTTAAAAAGAACTTTTGTTTGAGAGTTTGATGAGGTATTTTTAAGTATTTCTAACTCCCACAGGTCTATCCCATTGAAACCTATCCAATGAAACTAATATGAGATCTAGGTGATATTTAAAACTTATTTTGGATCCCCTAAGCCAATTCAGGGATTCTTGAGGCCTAGAAAAGCCAAATTGAGCATCTTTAGAGTTTCAGGGGGAGTATAGAGATAAAAACTTGCATAGGTGTCTATACCAACATGAAAATGATGTTAAAATATTCATTATTTATCTTATCTAACCAAATCATGTGAATTCACCAAGTTTTAGGTTTTCATTATCCATTTGGCAAGCTTGACAAGATAACAAAGTGAGCATATGAGATGTCAGACTTATTGCATCAGTTTTAGGAGTTTCATATCATCTCATAAGGTGTCAAAAAGAGATAGAAACATGGTAGAGGAATTTATGCAAGGTTTATCCCCTCAATCAATAAATACGTCAATTTTATGAGCAAGAGTGATGAGTCATCCAAGGCTATAAAGAGCTCCTATGACACTTCTTAAAGAATCTCATCAAAACAAGTGTGGCACTCATGTAAAAGAGTTAGTTGAGATGATTCTTGTCCATTTTCAAGATTTGTAACTAATTCTATGATTGTATGGAAACCATGATTGGCATCTCTACGTCTACCTCTATTTTCACCATATTCTCCTATATATGCATTGAAAGTTGATTGTAAAAGGGACCTCTAGTAGTTATGGTAAAACCCTTTTTACTTGGATACCACTTGAAACAACAAATAAAGTTGATTTTGCCTACCTATATGTTGTGTGATGTGTGAATTCACTCAAATTTTTTGATCTTGTCTAGTGAATGGTTCATCTTTCCTAGCTTGTTGTCCATAGTTGCTCACCATTGTGTAGAGAAAATATTTATTGTAGGTTATTAT
Source organism: Torreya grandis (assembly GCA_037957365.1). Classification (NCBI taxonomy): domain Eukaryota; kingdom Viridiplantae; phylum Streptophyta; class Pinopsida; order Cupressales; family Taxaceae; genus Torreya; species Torreya grandis. Next base: position 3,867,418 of record JARHVA010000510.1, on the reverse strand, counting down.
TAGTGTTCTTTCCTCAATGTATACTGGATTTGGAAGTGGAACTACATCAATTATATCTATAAAAGATCAATTTTTTCCCTCTTAAGTGTTGTCATGCAATCTTGAACCTCACAAATGAAATACTCATGTAAGAATTGTATCAAGGTTGTAGGTTGTGTAAGGAGTATAACTTTCTTTGATTCAAATAGTGTTTGTTTAGTCAAGTATAGGAATCATACTAGTGATGCATCACGCCATATAGGTTTTAAAGTAGTATTTCTCTTTATTACATGTAATTAGGTAGGTTAGTGAGGAGTTTTTAGTGAAACATAAAGGGAGCTATCCCTAATATAGAGATCCACCTTAGTAATTAGGCCACCCAAAGCCTAGACTTGTCTCCATACTATCATCTAAGTAAGAAGGCTTGAACAACCTTCTTAAGGGTGTAATTTATATTAATAATAGTTTTGGTATGTTTGGTGGGACAAGTACTTCATCTGTTGGAGAATTTTTGGTGTTTCTTCAATATATCAACCTTTGGAGGCATTCCTATCAAACACCAATGGTAACTCTAAGTTTTAATCAACTAGTTCTAGCAGCCCAAGTACCTATTCCAAAGATTTGTTGATAGTTTCTCTTGTTTTTATTTTCCTCGTGATGTTTGATGGTTGAGTATGGAGAGAAATTATATTTTACACCTCCTTATCAGCATTATAATGATCCTTATCAGTAGTATAATGATCCTTATCAGTAGTATAATGATCCTTACTAACCCTATTTTGAGTCATATTAGACCTATTATGATCCAAGCTTCCCCCCATATGACCCAAGTTATGTAAATGATCAACCTTGTTATCATGAATGTTATCCTCCTTTCCCACACCAAAATATTAGTCAAGTTGTCCCTACCTCCTCTAATGATTTACAAGAGTTAATGTAGTTAGTAGAGTTGGAAAGGCAAGAAACCTAATACAATCAGCCTTATGTGCCCTCTCATACCTCAAATCATCCTTCTCTTTCCCATAACCTAGCCCAAGTTTCAACACACCATCAAGAGGAATATTATAGGTTCATAATTCCAAGTTAGAAACAAGTGGTAGAGTCATGGGAGAAGCAAGATGGAGAATGCCTAGATTGGGGAATTGAAGCTAAAGAAGAAACTTTACCTATAAGATCTCCATCCATCCCTCACCAAGAACCTCAAACCTTTCCATCATGGAGGTCAATCCAATAATGCATCCAAAAGAAGGAATAAGTGATTATTGAGGAGGTTAAGAATCAAAGCACAATAAAATTTGAGAGATTGATTAGTGAGTGGAAAGAGAAGAATGAGGAAGCCTTTAAAAAAGTCCTTTCCCCCTTTCCAATACCCCTAGATAATGCCATTGCTCTCAAAATCCCAAGATTCAAGAGTGTCTTCCAATCCCAAAGCTTATTCATGAGCATGAACGACCCATGTTTGAAGAAGAACCTATTCTATGGAAGGTGGATTGTCATGTCTTGTTTCCAAAAAAACTAAAGGGTGGAAAAATTTGTCCATTCCCATTATTCTCGATAACTAATTAAATAATTATTTAATATTGTGTGGTCCACCATAATTCATATTTTTGAAAAATGAGCCATTAAATATTAAATATGAGTAATATTTTCCTAGTGGGGCATGTGGCATGTTTGGAAGCATATTTAGTGGAGAGAATCTTGGTGTAGAAGTTACAATATACAAAGTTTATGATGGTTGTAAGAGAAGTGGATAATCTTATGGGAAAAATTAGAAATAGATAAAAAGGAGACTATGACATATCTTTGGTGTATTTTGAAGTGAGGATCATGATGAGTCCTAAGGGAAACTTACCAAGTGGGGCATGGATTTCTAAGAGAAGACAAGGATGATATCCAAGGAAACTTATTATTTTTGTTTAAGTGGACCAAATCTGGGAAAGTTTGAGAATAAAAACCAAAGAAGGAAAAAGTAGGAGCTAAGTGAATTATGGCAAGTGAAATAATATGGAAACTATGACCGTAATTATCAAGGCTATTTTAGATGATGAATATGAAAATTTTATCTTACCCACACTTGGAAATAGAATATATAAAATTTCTATTACCCATGTTAGAGTTAGAATATGGAAAGTTTCTACTTGTGGCCTTTTGGGATGTTGGGATTTATTCCCTAATACTTATATAAGTTAGGTAGCCTCACCAGTTTGGGATCTTTTCCCATTACAACCAATTTATACATATTGTTGCACTTGTGCTTCAACAACAAGATTTAAGGATTGAACCCCTTGGGTTCTTGGTGATTGGTAGATGAAAACACATTGGTTGTTGAATCAGAGGACAAAAAACATTTGGTTCATAAGGGTGATCTCATTCAGAGGTTGCATCAGATCTTCATAAAGTTTCAGATTCAGTGTGTTCAATGAATGTGTGTGTTTATAGGGTTTTTGACTTTGCATTTACATGTCAGAGATCTCTTTAGTTTTTAGCATGCAAAGTTTTTTGTGATTATTCTTAGTAGTTGGTTTAGTGTGTGATTTCATATCTCTTGTAATAGTTAGATTTTGTATTTGCTCCCAGACTAGCCTAGCCTCCATGAGTAGTTTTGCATTTCATATCATATATGTTCTATAATTTGTCAGCTAAAATAAAAGTGTATGCATGTCAATGCATGTGTGGTATTTGAGAAATTGCATCATATTTGAGTACATTTGCATAAGTGTTGAGGTTGGGTTGTTATAATGTGAGTGTATTTGCATGAATTTTAATATCAGGGTTATTGCAGTGGTATCATAGCTCACATATTGCCAATCTATTAGGAGAGTTCACATCTTGATTTAATATCAAATGCATGTGACTGATATTAGTGAAATAGATTCGAGATACATCCAAAGAGAAAAAATAAAGGTTTAACTACTAGAGATCAAAGAAGAAAGCATAGGTAGCAGATAGAAGGGGATTCCTTCTGATGAAATTAGTTATCTACATGAGACAATCAACCGAGGTCAGAAGGATCTAGAAAAAACAATCCAAAGAACCTTAAAGGAATCCATATTAGGACTAATCTGATATATCCAAGGTATTAACTAGAATAAATAAAATGAGGGAGAAGGAAGCTCATCAAAAAATGATCAAGTTTCAATCACCCCACCTTCAAAACATTTCTAGGCTAGATTCCTACAAAGCGAGGAAGAACCACCTAATGAAAAATAATTTGTGCAGAGGCATCCAGGTAATGATTATTCATCCCTACATGCAAGGTATGGAGATCTCAATTATGAAGTGAAAAAATCCCTATCTTTCAGATAATTTTGTGACTTGGAAAGGGAAAATAGTCTTAGGGGACATAGAAGCAATCAATAGGATTAGCCACATAGGGATGATTTGCATGTGAGGGGGGATAGCATCTAATAATAATTTCAATTTTATATGATGGGAGTGGATAAGGAAGTGGTGCATGTAAGTGCACACAAGGAGATCTATGATCAAAGACCCAAGAATGCATTATTGAAGAAAGAAGAAAATCTAGAACTAGAGCTATAAGAAAGAGAACTAACTAGTGAGCAAGAACAGAAAGAATCCACCATGTAAGTTGAAGGTGAAGAGAACTCAATAAAAGTTGATAATAAATTTGATAAAATAAGGAATTCTGAGGGTATTAAGCATCAAATTAATCATTTTAATGAAGTTAAGGATGAAATACCACTTGTTGAATACATGAGTGAGAAAGTGACTCTTGTTCAAAACTCACTCATCAATCTTCAAAAGATTGAATTAATGCTACATAAGGATGATTTGCATAATATGGATACATTGGAAGATGAAAAATATATTGTGGGTCATCATGTTGATGGTTTTGTGGCATCAGAAGGGTAAATAAAAGAAGATATGCATTCAGATCATTCTGATGGAGTTGAAAGGAAGGTCTTGAATCAAGTAGTTTGTGAGGAGGAGTCTTTGAATGAGCTTATGGGGAGACATGCACAGGAGGGAAGTGCATTATGGGATACTAATGTGGGTTTTTAGCTTTCCAAAAAAATTAAATCATCAACTAATTGTAAGCAAGTTGTTTATTTTCATGATGTTAGGTTATTGCATAAAAATGATGATACTAGGAGAGATGTGATGCTTAACACTTTATTAGTTTAAATTTTTTGGCACCTTGAAAAATGTCATAAGAAAGATGAAAAAATTCAAATACATTTAAAAGTATGGGACCAAGGTTCTTTTTAGAGACACTTACTTCTAAAGTTTGAAATAGATCTTGTGATTGAAAGGACACTCACCACATTGCAAAAATTTGAAAAGGTAAAAGGGAGAAGACTTGAGGTAGATGAGTTTGAAGTCCCCAAGATCATTGTTGTAGAGAGACTCACCATTCCATGTACCAAAAAAATTTGACAGCTAAACATAATCATGGGTGATTATGAGGTATGTGATGATTCATTTATTGTGGGATTAGGATGAACTAACATGGTTTTTGGTATACAATGGTTGCACATCAATGAGTGATTATTTCTCACATAATTCTATGGAGATAAAGTTTAAATCTAGAGGGAAAGATGTGGTGCTTAGAGGGGTTTCTCATGGATCACTGAAAATGGTTACAATAATGGAGAGGACTGCTTTCAATGGATAAGTTATTTGGGTAGCAAGTTATTTAATGAAGGAGAGCATGAAAATCATTTTGTCTTTAAAAGCATGTGAATACCATCCTTTCAGATTTCATGGAGAGCATGTTAGACAAAGAATGATCATGTTTATTGCTAGTGGGGCTACCCACAATTTTAATGGTAAAGGAATAAGGAGACTTGAAGCAAAAGAGTTTGAAGGCTACTAGTGACTCTATTCTTCAGGATCATTTATAAGACTCATATTTAGATATGATGGGAAGGATCCAATTCTAAAAAGAAGAATAAATGGAGTTCTATAAGTGGATACAACAAGGGGGATGGAAAGGCATTTTTGGAAAAGCCAAGTTTCATGGGTTAAAAGTTGTTTGGTGATGCCTACCAGTTCATCCATGGATACGAAATGCATTCATAACTTTTCCAATAAGCATATCATGGTGTTTAATGACTTGACTCCAGGAATACCACCTGATGGAAGACTCAAGCACATCATAGAATGGGGATCAAGCTCTAAGTCTATCATGACCACACCTTACTACCAGCCAAGGAGTTACAAAAGGAGATCATGAAAACCATCAAAGATAGATATCCCATTCCCAAGATCAATGAGCTCATTGATGAGTTGCATGGGGTAGAGCATTGTTCAAAGATTGATTGGAGGTTAGACTACCAATAGATTTGTGTGAGGAATGAAGAGGTGTCTCAAAAAGCATTTAGTTGTCACTATGAACATTTTGAGTTCTTGTTCATGCCTTTAGTTTTTAAAATGCACCAGTTACCTTCCTGTCATGTATGGATCAGGTATTTGAAAATCATTTGAGAAGATTTATTTTGATTTTATTTGATGATATTTTGGTCATCAATTTGACTTGCGAATATCATTTAGAGCATCTGGATGTAGTCCTTCAAGCTCTAGAGCAACAATCTCTCCTTGAAAAATAATTTCAATGTGTGTTTGAGGTGACAAAGATGTTATACTTAGGCCATGTGTTTAGTTTTCAAGGTATCTAGATGGATCATCATAAGATCTGAGCCATCTTGGATTGGCCTCTTCCCACCACACTGGTGTAATTAAAATGACTCTATGGCCTTTGCATAATATTTTCTAAGGGATCTTCACATCTAGCATCACCCTTGACTGATGTGACGAAAAAGGGAGCTTTTTTAGGGACACAAATTGGGTAAGAAGTTTTTGATAGGCTTAAAGAGGTAATGATTTTGTGTTATGTACTTGTTATTTAAAATTTATCACCTCTAATTGTTTTAGAATGTGATGCTTCAGAAGGACTTGGAGTGAAATTAGTTCAGAAAAGGGATCCCATAGTCTTTGAAAGTTGGAAGTTGGAAGAATGGGGCAAATAAATGCTAACCATCATACATGAATTGGCCAAGTTATGATAGTGCTTAGCTTGGGAAATATGTGGGGTGAAGACATCTCATAATAGTTTGAGTTTTTGGATGAGTAAGCTCCAAGACTATGAGTTTGATATAGAGTACATTAATTGGAAATGGAATGAAGTAGTTGATGTTATTTCTAGAACGCTTACTCTATATTCTTCTTTTGTTATTTCTACCAATTGGAATATCTCTATGATGGAGGGATATGTTAAAAACACAATTTATACTAACCTCCTTGTTGGGAATGTGAGATAAAATGGATTTGCAGTGATGGATGGCCCCATAATAAAAATAGAATATTCCTAGTTTGTGAATCCTAAGGAGGAGATTTTTGAGAGACTTTCATGATGCACCACTAGGGGGACATCCAAGATTATTCACAACTTATAGAGAGATATTCTCATGGGAGGGTCTCAAAGCAAAGGTTTTTTTGCATATCGGAGTGGTGCAGTGGATGCACAGGAAATAGTTCTTGAGATTTGTTTGGGATCTTGGTAACATTTAGAAAAGAGGAATTAGCACCATTACATTTTCATTGCTTGATCCAAATCAAAGAGGTAGAAGTATACACATGCATCATGTCATGTATTTTATGAAGGTTTGCATTTATGATGTTGAGAGTTATGCACATTCATTTGATACTTATACTAATGAGGTCAAGTTATATTTCACAATGGTGATCAATTTACATGAGTTACAAAAGGATGTTTTGGATGTTTTAGACAATGTATCTTGTAGTGCTCTTTAACAGGAGTTATCTCACTTGATAGGTATAGGATCCAAATTATATGATCATTATAATTTGATTCATTACTTTGGTATGGTGATTTTGAAACATTCAGATTTGTAATTGCTTGAGGGCAAGCAATTTTGATAAGGACGATTTGTCATATCTTATTTCCAAAAATCTAAAGGGTGGCCAAATTGCATTATTCCCATAATTATGAAGAACTAATTAAATAATTAGAAAAGAATTATTTAATATTGTATGGTCCACCATAATTCATATTTTTTAAAAATGGGCCATTAAATATTAAATATGAGTAATACTCTCCTCGTGGGGCATGTGGAATGTTTGGAAGCATATTTAGTGGAGAGAATCTTGGTGTAGAAGTTACAATATAGAAACTTTATGATGGTTTTAAGAGAAGTGGAGAATCTTATGGGAAAAATTAGCAATATATAAAAATGAGACTATGACAAATCTTTGGTGGGTTTTGAAGCGAAGATCATGATGAGTCCTAAGGGAAAATTACCAAGTGGGGCATAGCTTTCTAAGAGATGATAAGAATGATATCCAAGGAAACTTGTTATTTTTGTTTAAGTGGATCAAATCTAGGAAAGTTTAAGAATAGAAACCAAATAAGGAAAAATCATGAGCTAAATGAATTATGGCAAGTTGAATAAGATGGAAACTATGATCGTAATTATCAAGTCTATTTTGGACAACAAATATGGAAAGTCTCTTACCCATGCATGGAGATAGAATATAGAAACTTTCTATTGCCCATGTTAGATTTAGGATATGGAAATTTTCTACTTGTGGCCTTTTAGGATGTTGGGATTTGTTCCCCAATACTTATATAATTTACGTAGCCTCACTAGTTTGGGATATTTTTCCATTGCAACCAATTTATACAAATTATTGCACTTGTGCTTCAACAACAGGATTTGAGGACAAAACTCCTTGGGTTCTTAGTGATCAGTGGACAAAAATCCATTGGTTACTGAATCAAATAATGAAAACCCTTTGCTTCATAAGGGTGATCTCATTCAGAGGTTGCATCAAAGCTTCATGAAGTTTCAGATTCAGTGTGTTCAACGCATGTGTGTATTTGCAAGGTTGTTAAGTTTGTATTTAAATGTCATAGATTTGTTTAGCTTTCAGCATTCAAAGTGTTTTGTGATTATTCTTAGTAGTTGGTTCAATGTGTGGTTTCATATCTCTTGTAATAGTTAGATTTTGTATTTGCTTCTGAACTAGCTTAGCCTCCATGAGCAGTTTTGCATTTCATATCATATATGTTCTATAATTTTTTAGTTAAAATAAAAGTCTATGCATGTCAATGCATGTGTGGGATTTGAGAAATTATATCATATTTGAGTACATATGCATAAGTGTTAAGGTTGGGTTATTACCTTGTGAGTGTATTTGCATGAATTTTAATATTGGGTTTATTACATAGATGAAGAGTTTACAGTTGAAGAAGAGGACTCATCAAGTGATTATGATGAAGAGATCACCATTGGCAGTGCTCTTCACAAAGGAAAGGTAAATCAGTCTTTTGGTCATGTTCTTGGTGAGGAGGTTAAAGAAGTTGCAGCTAGTTAATTTTTAGAGGTTATTTCACAATAATAAGTCATGCTCCCTAGCCTTGTGGAATCTCAAAATGAACATGAAGAGGACAATCCCAAAGGTGGGCAAATTAAAGGCTTGAATGAAAGTGTAATGGCCCATATTAAACAAGAAAGTTCTTATCATTTATGGTAGCAGTACCTTAACATTTGCATTGAGTTTGAGAATTTTTGTAGGCATGTATCTCTTAATGAAGACATTGATAAAGTGGCTACCAATATTGGGAAAATAATCAAGACCATGCTCAATAAGATGGTAGTAAAAGAATACCCCAAAGAGGTCATGAAGAAGTTTGGAGATAGAATTTGGAGAATCTTGAAGGACTTGAAAAGCTTGTAACAGCTATCAAGCAAGATGACATTCTTCAAAATGTCATGAAGGACCAAGAGCAATGTCTCAAGGAACCAATAGGGGTTGAGGTGGTATTTGTCCCCACAAATTAGAATGTGATTACTCTTGATGGCACTTTCAAGGTTGGAGAGCAACATGAGGTGAGCATAGAACCACATGAAGAATATGTCTACATTAGAGATATATTTTCTCCATCTAATCCAATGGAGGTTTTGGGTCTAATTTCTAGTCAAGAAGGCATGAACATGCCAATCGCTCAAGAGGTAAGGCATATCTCCCACCTCACAAGCAAGTTTCCAATGGATTATATCTATCAAAGGCTAATTTGCTCATATACAATCAAGAAGATTCTAAAATTTTTACTTTTGATCTAGGTGAAGTAAGCCTTTGAGGTCTTGTGCATAGTAGGTTAATGTTTTTTCTTTCTCCAAGTGCCTCTTACACATTGTTTATATAGTTGTTTGTTTTTTTATCTTACCTAAGTGCTTCTTAGCACAATGTGTGTCTTGTTTGGTCCGTTGTTTTGTTGTGTGTGTTCTCCTTTGCTTTATTTTATGTGTTGAGGTATTATCAATTATGCCTTTATTATTTTTAAGGAATTTACAACCTTTTTGTTATCTCATATCAGTTTGAATTGATGGCAAGTGACTCTATAGCCCAATGGACTAGTAAAGCTACTGGTCTAGAGTGCTTAGCAAGCAAGCACCCCTTGGAGGTCACCATTAATTTTGGAAAAAAAATCCACCATTGACCCCTAGCATGTTCAAACTGATGTTAAGTCATTATAAGTGGTCTTTTTGATTCAAACTCCCTTCAAATCGCATGTTTAGCATTGTTTAAGGTTTCTTATGTCAATCAAGGTTTATGTCGAATATGAAAATCCTAATGCCATGTCATGAGTCTTGTTGGGTGAATATTTTGTTGTCAAGTAACTAACAACAAAATGGGTATATCGACCACAGCACAAAGAGATTTATATGGAAAAAAGTGTAGGTTTACTATCGCATAGTGAGATAAATCTCTCCTCTCATCAAAGGGAGGTTCCCTATAAACTACTTATATATTAATATGAATTGAAAAGAGATTCAAGGGTGAGATCACACCATCCATCTCTCTTTTTTCAAAGATGATGTTTAAAAGGCAAAGGAGAAATCCTAGGTAATGACTGAAAGCATTTCTCTTCTTTCAGAAATGATATTCAGCAAATAGCAAAAAAACTTTTCAGGTAGTAACTGGATCCACGAGAAACCCATGAAAGCACAAAGTCTTTTGTTGTTTCCCTTACTGATTTATAGCGTAACAATAGAATGAAGTGTAGATCAAAGTCTCCACTGAAAACTGCAATAGAGCATAAGAACACAAAGGATAAAATCAGCTCAAACGCTTTCTAATACCCTTCTCACTAAAACATGAAAAACATGAACTAAAGGTAATTATAACAGCAACAAAGTCTTCATAATTAACTTCAAAACATCTTCAGATAATTTTCACACACTTTGCTTGTTTAATCAAATAGATGAGAGATTATTAGGAAAAGGACATAAGAACAATCTCCTAAATAACACAAGTTATTTCAACGCAAAGTTTGAAATTAACTTGCTTTCTCATTCATTCAAAAAAATATGATTTACAATCTGGGCTCAAAGTCTCAAGAAGCATCTCAATTTTGGCAGAGTTTTTACTCTCAATTATCAAAAGATCGATCCATTAAAAAAGATGCTCTCTTTATTTATAGGGAGAAGCCATGAGGATTGAGAAAATAGTTAAATATTATAACCTAGTCAAAGATGGGAGTCTTTGTTGACTTTGGACTTCCTATATTTTTACATGTATTTACACATAACAAAAGTACATGTGCAAATGTCCCAAGTCAATTACAAAGTGCATTTTGAATAAAGCATGAAAGAACAGCTTCAATTTTTATCACCAGTCTTCTTCATATGAGCATCGTATATGGCGATCACTGCCTATATCTCGATACTGTCTGGAGTAATAGTATTCTTGAAAATCATTTTAGCCCTGACTGTGGCATCTCTTACTACTGTGATTGATTTTGCGTGACTAGTTAACTTGGTTTTCAGATTGTCTAGAGTTAACTGATTATCCAGGACATTGTCCACAGAGGCCATTGAGAATGCTTTCTCCTTGAATTCTTTACAGAACATACCTTCAAATTCTTGAATCATTTCTTCTGTTGAAATGAATTAGTTGTCTTGAGAGGTAAGTTTACAAGGCAACTCCTCCAATTTATGCAACAAACTGATATCACTTTGTTCACTGAGATCTCTGAAATATTTGAGGTCACTGATCAATTCTTTAAGCACACGACTCATATATATATATATATATATATCAATGCTTCTTTAGTTTCAACATAAGAGTCCCTATTAACAATGATGCCAATTGATACTAGAGTGTGTATTTTTAGCTCCTTCATATTTGTCCCTTTTCTAAGATATTTATCTATACTTTCAACATCTTAAGAAATGATATTGATAAGATCATCTAGTTTTGCTCTCATTTTCCTCATTTTGCCCATCTTCTTAGATAGCTCTGTGAACAAGGAAATCCCATGTGCATGCATCTTGTTCAAGTAGTCTTCCAGTACTTTTCCTTTGAGATAGGTTCTTTCAGCTTTCTGAATCATGGGATCATCTATGGAGATAGCCTATGGAGTTACTACTTCTGGAGTGAAAGTGATTCTCCTTATCAATGCAATCAATTATTCCACCATCGCCTTATAATGATCCTTCATTTCTTTTTTTCTGTCAAATTTTTGAACCATAATATCCATTGCTGATTGCAAATCACTCTTAGCACTTTCTTGAATTATTTTACCTAACTCAACTCGAGAGATAGAGTAGTCACTTATATCAAAATTTTCAAGAGTTGCATCCTATGGAGGCTTTGCTATTTCCAAAAATTTGTGCCCCTTATCTCCAATCATCTTTGAAAGGATCTTTGGCTTCTTGGGAGTCTTAACTTTTATCAGCACCATTTTACTAAAGTCAAATTCATCTGGAGAGATGACTTATTTTTTCATTTTGGGTGTAAAAGTTGACAACCACGATGGGAGCATAGAAGTACTTACATTAGGAGCAATCTCCATTGTCAGTGTTACTAGAGTCACACTTACACCAGTGGTGGAAATAATGGGTGGAGTATTAGTAAGAGTTGCACCTTCTATTGAATGATTGAAAGTAGAACTATCTCCAATGTCAAAAGATGGAGATGACAAATTGGGGATTGACCTAGAGGAATGGAGAATACATCCAAAAGTGCTTTGGGGGTCGTTAAAAATAATTTTGGAAGGAGAGGTTGTTCCAAAAAAGGAAATGTTGATTGGAGAAATAGGTGAAGGAGTTATAATAGGTGTACTGGGTGGGGAAGAGGAAATTCTTATTTCTAGCTGCACACCTTCTTGAAGAGATAGAGTTTCCTTTTCATGTTGATCTGTGGGCCTATCATCAGTCTCCATTTGCTCTACTGTTGGTTCTTCGGTGCTTTGATTTTCAACCTCAATATCTATTGTTTCTGGCTCTTTTTTTGCAACTTTTGATTTCTTCATTACAAAAATGATCTTAGGCTTATGTGGCCTAGAAGGAGAAGGAACATCATTTTTATTATTTATTTTATTTTATGTTCTCCTTGTCTCTTCTTGAAACTCAGCTTCTAATCTTGTGATGAACTCTTTCAAAGTAATCCCCTTATTCGCTAACCAATCATTGGTGTTTGCCAATATTGGTTCAAATCTCATCCTCAAAGAAGTCAACTCCTTTTGAGACCATTAGATCAAAGAAAGAGGGGCATTGGCGACATGTTCAGCATGATATTTATTATTGATCAAATTTCCATCATCCACTAAATTTGTAGGGATATCAGCGAGTCTTAGATACTCTATTTGCTCAACAGATAATCTACTATAGTCCATCTTTCTGTTGTCCTCAAATCGATCCAAACGTCTTCGATCATAGGCTCGTGAAACTAGGTCTTCCTTTTGATCATGTATTTCATGCCTCTATAGTCAAAATTTGGTCTCCTTTTGAAATTATTCATAATTACGAGTTGCATTTCAGTTTCCATGTCTCTAGCTTTTCCAACAGTCAATACTGAGAATTGGCCAATTTCAATCAGAAAATTGAAACTAGGTTTTTTGAGCTCCATCTACTTATTGTGTATGACAATAACTTGCTTACATAACTCCATCAAGACCAATTTGTCTAAAAGAAATCTTGGGAGCATATAAGGATGACCTTGGAAAAATCTAACTCGCAGGTAAGAAAAAGAAGGAAATTGCAAGAACATACACCCAAAGTCATTCACAATTGTCTAGGCTTCGTCTGATACTCTTTTATGTTCTAATTAGGGATCAAAGAGACACAAAAATACTGAAAAAAAAAGCATCATTTACCTTCCTAAAATGATGGATAGAACCCTTCAATGTCAATTGAGGGTAATATTAATACACCAGGGTTGTTTTCCTATCTCCTTCAGATGTTAAACCTAGGAAGGTGCTTATCAACGTTGAAATATATACCAAGTATGAAGTCATGTAGAATTTGGAGGTAGTGGATACTTTTATCAATTGCTCATGCAGAGCATTGTTGATTTGTTCTCTCCATAAAATGACTTGTTTGCCTTGGATAATTGTCTTAATGAAGGGATACATCCATTCGTGAAACTGAGAGGAAGAAGGTAAACCCCTTACCCTGCTAAGAAGAGTGATTAGGTTGCCAACTTTTTCTATAAAATCACTCTTTGAAAAGCTCCATGGCCATCTTGACAAGTTCACTTTGAGAGTCTTGAGCCATCTATTATTGATCACTTTCTTCGCTCTTTCAAGATCTTTGTCATATTTTTTTATGCTTCAATAAATTCAAGTTTCAATACTTCAGTAGTAGGAGGACACATGAACACTTTGTCGATAAACTCAGGGTCTAGTCTAATCACTACATTACCACTAGCATCTAACATGGCCCTGATATCCTTATTGTAGAATTGAGCACACTGGAGAATGAACTCTGTGTGGTGAACCGCTACAAGAAAAGAAGTTACCAGATGAATATTACTCTTGATTATCTTATTCATTTCATGGCTGAGATTGCTTCATTTGGTTCTTTCTATGAACTCAGCTATAACCATGTGCCTGATCTTTGTATCTTTAATGTCATTGACTTTAGAAGCAATCGATGTGATCATAAAAACACCTTGATACTTGTACTTCATTATTTTTGAATTCTTCAAATAAACTTTAGTCATCTGGAAAAACTTTTGTCAAAAAGACATCGATGAAGAGGGATCATTGTGAAAAACTGCAACAAGAATCATGATCGTGCAATCAGGAAAAAAAATTAACAATTTAGAAAAATTTCATGTTTGATGATCACGATTATGGGAATGTGATTGAAAGGGTTAAAGTGCAAGTAGGTCAAAAATTCAAAGGGAAGCGAGCTCAGGGAAGCAAAAAATTAAAATTTCTCTAAGATAAAAAAATTTGAGAAAAGTATGCAGGGGCAGTAAAAATTGTCGCCCTTGCATGTGGGAAGGTCTCTGTGCATAAGCAGTAATTTTTTTCACCTGTGCATGTTGGGATGGATGGTTGTGCATCGACAACAATTTTTGCCATCTTTGCACATTAGAGGGAAGGTCTTGTGTAAGGGCAGCTATTTTTTCTGCCTTTGCACAATTGGCAAAGGATTTGTAAAGGCAGTGAAAATTACTGTCGTTACATTAGTTTGATGGCTATGTGTAAGGGCGATGATTTTCACCGCTGTTATACTGGCTAGAGTGGCGGACGGGTTATGGGGGGGTTATAGGCTTTCACCTAGATCGACTCTTTGGGGAAGAGGGGAGAAGGGGAAAAAAATAAAAAATAAAACTTAAAACAAGAAGGGAAAGAAGAAACTAAACTTGAAGAAAAGAGAAAAATAAAAATAAAATGAAAACCTAGAAACCAAAGAGAAGAATGCAAAAACCTACCTGGAAAATCACAATCCCATGCTTGAATCTAAGAAAATAGCGATCCCACTCGTTTGCACGATTGACTGGATGCAGGGAGGAGGAGAAGATAAATTGGAATGATCCAAATGAGATCAAAATAGGTTTAAAAGGGGTTACAACCAACCCCAACAACTCGGCACGTGTGGCCATAAATGTCACATGCAAAAATTGAGATCATGTAGGGGCATCAAAAATTGTCGCCTCTACATGATGAGGTTAAAAATGCAAGGGCAATGATTTTTTCCACTCTTGCATGGAAAAATGTAACGGCGAAAAAAATCGTCGTCTTTGCATGGAAGCAAAGAATACATGCAATGGCGGCAAAAATTGTCGCCTTTGCATGTGAACAAAAAAACACATGCAATGGCAGCAAAAAATGCCACCCTTGCCTTGTAAACTAAAAACACACTAACTCCTTGAGCTTTATCAAAATTTTGACGTTTTGATTGCATCAAAATCACAATGATTTTCATGTTTCTTGAGGAATGGTAATGAGGTAAGGTCACAAAATTTTTAAAGACGTTAGTCAACTAAACTCGAGATCAAGAGAAACTTATCTTGAAAGATGAACTTAGAGTGAAAAATATGAAATGGATAAGTTTTGTAAGGGTTGTTCCAAAAAATGAGCATAGCTGATTTTGGGAACAATAGCTGGCTCTTATTAAAAAACTTCCATCGATCAAAACTTTAAATGATCAACGGGAGTAGAAACCAGTCTCTAAGTACCTTCATCTGAGCCATTAGGCCATGGAGTCAAGCTAAGAAAGAAAAAGATATAAAAAAATCAAAAAGAAATAAATAAACACAAAACTATACAAATGTACAAGTGAACTCATCTAATACTCAAAGATTGAAGTGTTTCAAATGTTACCCACTATGAGGCAGTGAGAATTGTGTTCTATCTTGATACTTCAGCAAGAAGCTATTTTCATCATAGACATGATGAATAGTAAATGGACCACTCCACAAAGAATCAAATTTGTCATACATTTTTTTGGTTCTCTCCTCTTGTCCCACAACAAGACTTGATCTCTAATCTAAAAATCATGAATCATCGCCCTCTTGTCGAAGAGTTTCTTCAACTGATTTTGATGTGCAGTAATCCATTCCACTACCATGGTTCGTTGATCATCTAGTTCGATTAGGCACATGATCCTTTTATCAATAGAATTTTTGAAGGTTGAATCTTCGATCGTCTTGGCCAACTTTAGTGCTGGTAGTTCTAGAGTGATTGGTATCTCCACATTTAAACCATACAGAAGTTGGAATGGTGACATGCCTATTTCCCTCTTAGGTGTAATCTTATCTACCCACAAAGCATTGAATAATGATTTATGCTAAATTCTCTGATTGTCATCTATCAATTTCTTGATAATAGTAGCCAGATTCTTGTTGCTTGATTTTGCTTAACCATTTTCTTACGAATAGTAGTCAGAAGAGTGAGAAATAATAATCTTGTGATTGTAGCAAAACTAAGTAGCCTCACTTCTAAAATAGCATGCTTAGTTGGAATGGCTTCTACCCATTTGGTAAAATAGTCAGTCGCAATGAGAACACAGTCATGCCCAAAACTTGAAGACGAGTTCACTGTGCCAATGAAATCAATACCCCATTGTTGAAAAGGTTCTTCAATCACCACTGGCTTGAGAGGTAATGCAGCCAATTTAAGTTTTCCGATGAACTATTGACACAATTCACACTTACGTACCCATTTGTAAGCATCTTGAAATAGTGTAGGCTAATAGTATCTCGCTTGTATAATTTTATGAGTCGTCACTAGTGCAAAAAAATGTCCTCCACAAGCCAAATTATGGAAGGACTCTAAAAGTTTACTTTGTTACACCTTATCAACGCAACAAAAAAATACCCCATCAAGGCTTCTCTTATACAAACCATTGTCCCACAAGACATAGTTAGCAGCCTTTAACTTAACATTCATGTTTTCTTTGTAGGTTATATGGGTGGGACACTCACCATAGAAAAGAAAATGAGCTATACCAGAATACCACTCATCATTAGTAGTGATGAAGAGAACTGTAGGCACGTCTTCGACCTCTGTTTCTTTATTTTCTATTTCCTTGGGTATGTTATTAGTAATCAATTGGCAAAGCCCTTTTTCTCGCACAAGTTTGGTAGATTTGATATCAAGATCAAACTCATAAATTTTAGAAATTTAATTGCCCCATTTAGTACCAAAATTCTATTGAGTTAGAATAGACTTCACTGTTATGTCAGGCACCAAAATAACAGTATGTGAATTCAAGATATAGAACCTGAAATACTTTACCACCTTAACCATGGTATAAACATGCTTTTCCATATTTGAATATTTTAATTCATGAGCTTTGAGAGGACAACTCATAAATGATATGAGAGATTCCACACCTTCTTTGTTTTGCTGAACCAAAATAGCTGAAATTGTATGCTCAGAAGCATAGCTATATATTATGAAGTCTTTGGTATAATCTAGACAAACTAGAATTAGTGCATGGACGATCATTTTTTTGATATCTTCAAATGCTGACTTGCCTTCTGCAGTCCATCAAAAAGTGGCTTTGCCTTTCATCATGTCAACAATGTGGCGATTCTTCTCTGCGAATATCGGAAAGAATCTTCATAGAAAATTCACCTTTTCAAAGAAAGAATGAAGTGCAGTCTTACTGGTAGGAAGAGTAAGATTTTGAATAGATTTGACTCTTTTTGAGTCAATTTTTATACATTTTTGGGATACAGTGTGACCGAGAAGCTTACCTTCTGTAAGCCCAAAAATTGACTTCTTGGGATTAAGAGAAATACCATTTTGCCAAAAGCATTCCAACACTTGTTGTAGATGATGCAGATGATTAGGATGATGTTTGGAAAAAATAGTCAAGTCATCAAGATATACCACAATAAACTTCCCTATTTCATCTTTGAAGGCAAGATCCATTGCTCTTTCGAAGGTAGCGCCAGCGTTGATCAAATTGAAAGGCATTTTGCGATATGCAAAAGTGCCTCAAGGTGTAGTAAAAGCAATTTTATGTTGATCTGCTTCATTGACTTCTACTTGATTATACCCATAAAAACTATCTAATATTGATAAAATTTATGAACCAATCACTGTTTGCAACACTTGATTCATGATGGGTAGGGGGTAGTTATCTTTTAAAGAAGATTGATTCAAGTTTCTAAAATCGACACAGATATGAATTTCTCTATTTTTCTTTTACAAGAACTATGTTAGCAATCTAGGTGGAATGATGGATTGGAAAAATAATTCTTGTTTTCAACATTTCTAGATCTCAGAAAAGATAGTACCAAATATTTTGGGGTTGTATTGCTTTTGTTTCTACTTGTAAGGCAATGACCCAAATTTAAGAGGAATTTTATGCTGAATTTCTTCAAGCCTAAGAAATTTTAAATCATCATAAGAATATGCCAAAACATCAATGTAATGGTGAAGAAGAGTAATGAATTCAAGCTTTTCATCAAAAGTGCAACAATTTCCAATGTTGACCATTTTGAGATTTTCTTCCATACTCAAATTTATTTGATCGAACTTCTTGGAGGGACTTGAATCCACTTGTTACTGCTTGACATATCTATCATGCTTATCAAATAACTTCTCAAGAAAAACTAAACCTTTTGGAATTTTATTTTTCTTGAGTTGAAAAAACTCTTCACCAATTTTAGAATTTATTTTAAGAACTGATTCTCGTGGTGGAGATTCACTTCCTTCAAAATAAAGATCTTCAAAGTTGTCCATCTTTTTTTAAAAAAGCAATGATTTGATTGTCACCATTAAACACTTACCAATGGTTAGAATTATCAGGTACACTTGATCGAAAGACTAGCTCAATGGTGTACTTGTCCCCTTTGAAATCTTTATGGGGAACCATGAGGGTTGCAGAGATAGCCAATGAATTTGCATGATCATTGAACTCTCTTGACACAACAAAAATATTGAAAGCATCAAAACTTTCAATACAATCCCATACAAGATTACGATAATGTCACAATCTTTTATTTTTTATTTGGTATAGATTCTTTACTTGACAAACCACAAGTTCAGCATCTCCTTGAGCATGAAGAATCTTAATACCTTTAACATGAGCAACTTTCAATCCAAGCATCAAAGACTCATACTTGGCGGTGTTATTGGTATTATTGAACTGAAACTTATATGAATAAGAAAAAAAACTCCCTAAGAGGAGATCAAAAAAATTCTGGCTCCAGAACCGGTAGAAGAGCTATTGCCATCAAATTCTAAAATTCAAACATCATTAGAATCTGATCTTCTTAAAGATTTTTCTTCGTTAGTAAGGGAAGATTATTTGTTGTCTGAACTTTGCTTTAACAATTCTTCTAATTTTTTATCAAAATTTTCTAGATTACCACTTCCAGAACTTTCATCTAATGAGCTAAAAACATCTTTAGTGGTCAGAAAATAGTTACCCATTCCCGATGATTCAAATAAAATTTGAGCTTTAGGATTTGATGTTTGGGTGACTATATATTTCGACTCTTTCTCAAGAAGTAATTTTTTCATGACACCTTTAATAGGTATCCTTGCTTCAAACAAATCCATATTCAATTCTCCACTTACGTCCTTGCAAAAATTACATCCAAGCAGAATGCCATAAGAGGTTGGAACATCGGCCACTGAGACTGTCATTTTGATCCTCTTCTCTGGAAAAGCTGTAAACACAAATTGGGCATCTTTGATTTGACCCAGGAGTGGGACTTGCTTATTTTTCATGGAGAAACATCTCTGAAAAGTATTAGTCAAGGTAAGACCAAGAGAATCTGCTACCTTAGTGGGCATAACGTTATCAGAGGCTCCAGAGTCTATTATACAGTTGCTCAACTTATGTCTATTTATCAACAAGAAAACATAGAAAAATTTTATTTTTCTAGAGGCGACAAGAGTAGCGACAAGATTATTCTAGGTAAATTTTATCTTCGAGGAATCATGAGTCACCTTTGAAAAATCTTGTCCTATAGGAACGGTTTTATTTTTTATGTATTCGACTAGCCTATCAAACTGTTCAGGATTGGCTCGCAAGTACTCAATTTCAGTCATTTGAATCTTGGTCTTTTTGGCATGATCAATTATATCAAATAATTGAAATAAACTAGAAATAGAGGAAGTCCATCATCTTGATATTTATTGGGTGTGGCACTGGTCTGAGAGATTAGAGCAAAAGGTACAGGGCAGTTTGAAGTACTTACTTCTTTATTAGTCATTGGGTCCTTTGATTGGAAAGGTAGTGAAGTCCCTCATTTAGCGATCAAAATTACTGGCTTGTTAGGTTGTGGAGCTAAAAGCTTCACCAGGATGCAAACAGAATAAGTTATGGAGGTTGCAGATGAGTTGCGGAGTGTCACAGACACCGGCGTCGGTCAGGACAACTGACGACGGTAGGAGGGAGATAGGAAGGCAACCGACGTCGGTCATGGATCGGCCGCCGTTGGCACCCCCAAGCAGTCAGGGACCGGCGTCGATCACCTATGGTTCGAGCTGCGAGTATGTTACGGGCAGTTGGTTGACGAACCAAGCGTTTGCATGTTTAGAGCTATTCTTAGACTAAGAGCTGCAAATTTAATTATTGTATTATTTTCTAATTATTGTTTGGATGAGATATATATATGGACTCATGATTGTATTGTAAAAGGGTGCTAGAAAGCCATAGAGCTTTTAGAGAGAGCTAGTGTAGCTCCTCCTAGTTCCAAGGGGTGTTGAGTGTGTATGATCAGGGAGAGTTGCAAAGTCTACAAGGTCAAGGAGCTGATCCACCGGGGTACTAGTTGAAGAATCATAAGGACTTGGTGAGGCAAGGACAAGGGTTCTTCAGGGGTGTAGAGATATCTACATGGTGAGTAAGGTCTAGTGATTTGCAGGTAGCAGCAGAGAGCAGGTGATCTACTTGGAGTACGGTTGTGTACTTGGTGAACTGGCAACGTGTTACTGACTGGTTGGATAGGTGAACATCAATTCTATATTGGAGTTGATTGTTGGGACCGAGAGAGAGAGGGAAGAAGGTCTTGAGGTGTGGCGAACCTTTGAGGTGGAGGAAGAAGTGGCATCTTCCTTATTGTATATTATTCTGAGTGATTATTAATACAATTGTGTATTGTCTCTCAATTCCTGTGTTGTTTCATATTTCTAGTTACTTATTGATTCTAGTATATTTCCGTGTTTAGTTGCTAATACAAGAAGTAATCACATGTGTTCTAATTAGTAAAGCAAGATCCTGACTCAGTAGGGATTGGAGCATGTTTATTGTTCTGGGGTTTCCCTGACACATGGTATCAGAGCTTCAGGTTGGGTTACTAACAGGTGGTTTCAGATCTGGTAGTGTTTGTTGATTACAGGTTACTCACAGGGGTTTCTAATTGAGTGGGAGTATAGCAATGGCAGAAGGAAGTAAGCTACGAATGGAGAAACTAAATAGCACGAATGGTCTGATTGATGGAAAGAAAGAGCAGGTAAATAAAGATTGTTGGTTGGTTGCAGATCAACAAGAAGGAGAAGATGTTGCAGGTGATGTTGCACAGGATGTTCTGGATAAAGTGGAATCTTGGTTCACAGATTCTTTTGCCTCTTTCCATGCAGTTCGAAATAGAGCATCTTTTCATGGGTATGTCTTTGGAGACTTTGGAGAGATTTATTTAGGAGCTGGAGAGCCTTGTCAGATTATTGACAAAGGAGAAGTGAAGCTGAAATTGCAGATGGATGACACACAGTGGTTGAAGGAAGTCATGCAGGTACCAGTCTTGGAGATGAGTCTTATTTCTTCAAAAAATTTGGGTGATGAGAGATGTACTGTAACTCTCACAGTGGATACACTTGAATTAGATGGTGGTAAGAAAGTAGGTATCTTTTATCTATCTACTTATATTACTGATTCACCTTCTGTTACAGAGATGTGGCTTTGTAGGCTTGGTTACATATGTAGAAGGAGAATGCAGGTTCTGAAGCGGAAGATAGATGTTTTTGACAAGCTAAAGAACTGGAAAGCCTTGGTGTTCATGGAGGAGATGACGGACAGAGATCAGGTGAGGAGACTGAATTATTCTGAGCAGAGCAGGGTTGATTTGATTAGGATTTTGATCTATGGAGAGCTCGCGGGTAAAAAGTTATCACTCACAAATGAACACAGGTATCGACGTCGGTCACACAGTAACCGATGTCGGCAACAAGAAGACCGACGTCAGTCATGAAGGAATCGACGTCGACAGAAAGGATACCAGCGTCGGCCAGGGAGACGACGTTGGCAGTCAGGGTCAGTGCAGGGAATCGACATCGATCGAGAGCAGACTGGGAGATGGCCGAGATCGGTCACTGGAATGGATATTGGGCGGACAACAAGTCTCAAACGCTCATGTGGAGGTCAGAAAGGGTAAGTGAACCTCATATTTGTTGTTCACCTTCTTTATATTGCTTACTGATGGTCAAAAACCAGGAGGATGTGAAGAGGCAATGCAGGTAGAGTCCAGATATAGTGGGAGCTAGGCATGGATGAGGAGTGTGAGTCCTTGGAGAAAAACCAAATAGGTATTTGTTGGTAGAGTTGTCAGTTGGAAGAAAGCACTGAGAGAGATGGATTCCCATTTTAGAGAAGAGAGTGGATGGATACATGAGACAGAAGGCCAAGGTATATGGTCTTGAGGAAGCTGCAGGACAGTGGTACAGGTTTTGACAGGTGGATGACTAAGCATGGCTTCAGTCAATGTCAGTGTAACTATTGTGATTTTGTTCTTACCACGTGGATGATGAGTCGCGACATTATCCAGTTACTGTATGTGGATGGTTTGCTAGCAGGGTTTGTACATACAGGGATTTGCTGAGCTAAAAGGTAAGGTTAGTTCAGAGGTGTGTCATGAAGAATTTGGAGCAGTGAAATTCTTTGGCATAAGAGACATGGAGATTTTATCTTCAGTGGGAGCTGATGTGAAGACGGTGTTGGCGAGGCTCATTACGCAGGATGCAGAATCAGGAAGCACACCAATGGCTGGACAGTTCAAGCTTAGCTTGAAACAGGATTCGAAATCACATGAGGTCTATTGTAGATCTGAGTTTTCCCAATCACTGGGGGTTGTCAGAAAGTATGGAGCCAATTCGGGGAAGGAGTACTGGAGGGCAATTCAGTGGGACTAGCAGCAGGAATTCTTGTTATGCAGGGTCAAGTTCTTCACTACATGGACATGTAGGTTCGGATGTGGTAGGTTACTTGAATGACAGGTATAGCATCACAGGTTGTGTGGTGGGTGGTCTTCAGGATTCATCTTGAAGAGGGATACAAACCAAGAAATAGATTAGATGGGCTAAGATACAGGTGCAGTTGTTTATCTCCAAGTGGGATATTATTAGGTTGTGGAGCTAAAAGCTTCACCAGGATGCAAACAGGAGAAGTTATGGAGGTTGCAGATGAGTTGCAGAGTGTCACAGACACCGACGTCGGTCAGGACAATCGACGATGGCAGGAGGGAGACAGGAAGGCAACCGACGTCGGTCATGGATCGGTCAGCGTCGGCACCCCCATGCAGTCAAGGACCGGCATCGGTCACCTGTGGTTCGAGTTGCGAGTATGTTACGGGCAGTTAGTTGACGAACCAAGCGTTTGCATGTTTAGAGCTATTCTTAGACTAAGAGCTGTGGATTTAATTATTGTATTATTGTCTAATTATTGTTTGGATGAGATTTATTTATGGATTCATGATTGTATTGTAAAAGGGTGCTAGAAAGCCATAGAGCTTTTAGAGAGAGCTAGTGTAGCTCCTCCTAGTTCCAAGGGGTGCTGAGTGTGTATGATCAGGGAGAGTTGCAAGGTCTGCAAGGTCAAGGAGCTGATCCACCAGGGTACTAGTTGAAGAATCATAAGGACTTGGTGAGGCAAGGACAAGGGTTCTTCAGGGGTGTAGAGATATCTACATGGTGAGTAAGGTCTAGTGATTTGCAGGTAGCAGCAGAGAGCAGGTGATCTACTTGGAGTACGGTTGTGTACTTGGTGAACTGGCAATGTGTTACTGACTAGTTGGATAGGTGAACATCAATTCTATATTGGAGTTGATTGTTGGGACCGAGAGAGAGAGGGAAGAAGGTCTTGAGGTGTGGCGAACCTTTGAGGTGGAGGAAGAAGTGGCATCTTCCTTATTGTATATTCTTCTGAGTGATTATTAATACAATTGTGTATTGTCTCTCAATTCCTGTGTTGTTTCATATTTCTAGTTACTTATTGATTCTGGTATATTTTCGTGTTTAGTTGCTAATACAAGAAGTAATCACATGTGTTCTAATTAGTAAAGCAAGATCCTGACTCAGTAGGGATTGGAGCATGTTTATTGTTTTGGGGTTTCCCTGACATGGCTGAGGTTCTTCTCCTACTTTCTCTTTATCAACTTGTTGAGTTGATTGATTCTGGGACCTGGTAAAAACAATGTATGATCCATCAAACACTTCTCCCTTACTCCTAGCTTCATCCTGATAATCTAAAAAACCAATGTTGGAGTCGCCAGTTAATTCTTCTTCTCCTTATGTAAAGAGATTAGTGTTATCTTCTTGGTCCAACTCAAATTGAAAAGAGAAATCATGTTCATTTTTAAGATAACCAACTGTTGAGCTAGCTGGTGCTACTTCAATGGCAAGCTTCTTGTGTGGGGTAGGCAGGGGATTTGGTTACCCTTGATTTCTGGCAGCATTGTTTTGATATGACTGGTTGGAAAATGTCTTCTTTGGCATATTTCGATAAAGAAGAGCAGACATACCTTGGGCCATTTGTCTTTTTAGGGCTAGCAATTCATTTGCTAATTTTTGCACCATAGGATCTATGGTGCTCATGGAAAAACTTTCAGTAGATGAAGAAAATTTACTTTTATTAGAATCGTTTCTAATCTTACCTACCAAGATAAGATCATCTTCAACCTTGGTGGCTAAATTTTGGGCTATAAAAAGATCAATAGGGCCAGCTCGCCTCAATAGAAAACTTACCTCAGGAAGTTGAGAGTTGATGAAAAACACTTAAGATTCTCTAGTGTCAACTGAGCAATTGTAGGAATTCAATTCCTCAACTTATTGAATTTAGTAATGAAGTCTCACATGGGCTCATGAGGTTCCTTCTTCATTTGCCTAAGTTGAGCCAACAAGGTATGTGCATCTTTGGTGGGTTTAAACCTAGCCTCAAACTTAGCCTTGAGGGTGTTCCAGTCAGTTATTATTTGAGCTTAAAGGTGGTAAAATCAGTCTGCGACAGCGCCATGCAAAGTTTATACAAATAATCTCATCATTATGTCTTCATATTCCATGCCTATCACACCATATGATATGTATAAAGTAGTGATATGCTCATCTAGATGAACTTTCCCATCACCATAGAATTTGGAAAAATTCTTCCTTGAACTATGGGGTAGTTCATGTAAAGGTGGGGTCAGATTGAGAGGGCCAAAAGTGTTGCCCCAAGGGCCTTGGACTACCATGATATGTCGATTAAATGGAGGGATAACAAATCTTTGTGGGGTAAGTATAGACAAAACTCTACTAGCACTAAAACTATAAGTTTCATTTGGTATTGGAGATCTGACATTGGTAGGAGGGAAACTCCTAGTTTGCTGAAGGTAAAATGGTGGAGAAAAAATCTTAAAATTATTTCATTACACCAACTCGAATACAAAATCAATAATACCTTGAGCTCTCTGGTTTCATGTGTACGGTGGATCTGCCAGAGTGTAAAATGAAAAAGGACTAGAAAGGTTTCAATTTGAAGCTTGAGGCTTCAAAGTGCACGTTCGTGTCCCCAGTAGAGTCGCCAAAAGCTGTTGGGTGAATATTTTGTCGTCAAGTAACTGACGACAAAATAGGTATATTGACCACAACACAAGGAGATTTATATGGCAAAAATTGCAGATTTACTACAACATAGTGAGATAAATCTCTCCTCTCATCAAAGGGAGGTTCCCTATAAACTACTTATATATCAATATGAACTAAAAATAGACTCAGAGGTGAGATCACACCATCCATCTCTCTTTTTTTAGAGATGATGTTTACAAGGCAAAGGAGAAATCCTGGGTAATGACTGAAAGCATTTCTCTTCTTTCAAAAATGATATTCAGCAAACAGTAGAAAAAAATTTTGGGTAATAATTGGATCCATGAGAAACCCATGAAAGCACAAAGTCTTTCATTGCTTCCCTTACTGATTTATAGCATATGTAACAGTAGAATGAAGTGTAGATCAAAGTCTCCATCGAAAAATATAACAGAGCATAAGAACACAAAGGATAAAAGTAGTTCAAAGCTTTTCTAATACCCTTCTCACTAAAACGTGAAAAACATGAACTAAAAGTAATTATAGTAGTATAAAGTCTTCATAATTAACTTCAAAACATCTTCAGATAATTTCTACACACTTTGCTTGTTTAATCAAATAGATGAGAGATTATTAGGAAAAGGACATAAGAACAATCTCTTAAATAACACAAGTTACTCCAATGCAAAGTCTGAAAGTAACCTACTTTCTCATTCATTCAAGAAAATATGATTCATAATCTGAGCTCAAAGTCTCATGAAGTATCTCAATTTTGGCAGAGTTTTTGATCTCAATTATCAAAAGATCGATCCATTACAAAAGAGGCTCTCTTTATTTATAGGGAGAAGCCTTGAGGATTGAGAAAAGAATTAAATATTATAACCTAGTCAAAGATGGGAGTCTTTATTGACTTTGGACTTCTCAGATTTTTACATGTATTTACACATAACAAAAGTACATGTGCAAATGTCCCAAGTCAATTACAAAGTGCATTTTGAACAAAGCATGAAAGAACAACTTCAATTTTTATCGTCAATCTTCTTCATATGAGCATCGTACATGGCAATAGCTGCTTGTATCTCGATACTGTCTAGAGTAACAGTATTCTTGAAAATCACCTTAGCCCTGATTGTAGCATCTCTTACTATTGTGATTGATTTTACGTGACTAATTAACCTAGTTTTTAGATTGCCCAGAGTTAACTGATTATCCAAGACATTGTCCACATAGGCCATTGAGAATGCTTTCTCCTTGATTTTTTTTCACAAAATACCTTCAAATTTTTAAATCATTTCTTTTGTTGAAATGAATTAGTTGTCTTGAGAGGTAATTTTGCAATGCAACTCCTCCAATTTATGCAATAGACTGATATCACTTTGTTCGCTGAGATCCCTAGAAGATTCAAGGTCATTGATCAATTCTTTAAGCACCTGACTCCTATATATCAATGATTTTTAGTTTCAACATAAGAGTCCCTATTAGTAATAATGCCAATTGATACTAGAGTGCATATTTTTAGCTCCTTCATATCCATCCATTTTCCAAGATAATTATATGTACTTTCAACATCTTGAGAAATGATATTGATAAGATCATCTAGTTCTGCTCTCATTTTTCTCATTTTGCCCGTCTTCTTAGACAGCTCTGTGAACAAAAAAATCTCCTATGCATGCATCTTGTCTAAGTAGTCTTCCAATACTTTTTACTTGAGATAGGTCCTTTCGACTTTCTGAATCACAGGATCGTCTATGGAGATAGCCTCTGGAGTTATTGCTTCTGAAGTGAAAGTGATTCTTCTTATCACTACCGTCAATTGTTCCACCATCACCTTATAATGATCTTTTATTTCTTTTTATCTATTGAATTTTTGAACCATGATATCCATTGCTAATTGTAAATCACTCTTAGCACTTTCGTGAGTTATTTTACCTAACTCAACTCGAGAGATAAAATAGTCGCTTATATCAAAAAATTTGAGAGTTGCATCCTGTGGAGGCTTTGTTATTTCCAAAAATTTGTGCCCCTTATCTCCAATCATCTTTGAAAGGATCATTGGCTTCTTGGGAGTCTTAACTTTTATCAGCACCATTTTACTAAAGTCAAAGTCATTTAGAGAGATGGCTTGTTTTTTCCTCTTGGGTGTAAAAGTTGACATCCACAGTGGGAGCACAGAAGTACTTACATTCAGAGAAATCTCCATTGTCAGTGTTACTAGAGTCACACTTGCATCAATGGTGGAAATAATGGGCAAAGTATCAGTAAGAGCTGCACCTTTTTGTTGAATGATCGAAAGTAGAACTATCTCCAATGTCAAAAGATGGAGATGAAAAACTGGGGATTGACCTAGAGGAATGGAGAATACCTTCAAAAGTGCTTTGGGGGTTGTTAAAAATAATTTTGGAAGGAGAGGCTATTCCAGAAGAGGGAATACTGATTAGAGAAATAGCTAAAGGAGTTACAATAGGTGTGCTGGGCAGAGAAGAGGAAATTCCTATTTCTAGCTGCACATCTTCTTGCAGAGATAGAGTTTCCTTTTCCTGTTAATCTGTGGGCCTATCATCAGTCTCCATTTGCTCTACTGATGGTTCTTTGGTGCTTTGCTTTTCATCCTCCATATCTATTATTTCTGGCTCTTTTTCTGTAACTTTTGATTTTCTTCATTACAAAAATGATCCTAGGCTTATGTGGCCTAGAAGGAGAAGGAATATCACTTTTATTCTTTGTTCTATTTTATGCTCTCCTTGTCTCTTCTTGAAACTTGGCTTTTGATCCTGTGATGAACTCTTTCAAGGTAATCTCCTTATTCGCTAACCAATCATTGGTGTTTGCCAATATTGGTTCGAATCTCATCCTCAAGGAAGTCAACTCTTTTTGAGACCATTGGATTGGGGGAAGAGGGGCATTGGTGACTTGTTCAGCATGGTATCTATTATTGATCAAATCTCTGTCATCCACTAGATTTATAGGGATATCAGTGAATCTTAGATACTCTATTTGCTTAAGAGATAATCTACTATAGTCCATCTTTCTGATGTCTTTCATTGTCCTCATCAATCCAAATGTCTTCAATCATAGGCTCATGAAACTAGGTCTTCCTCATGATTATGTCATTCACACCTCTATAGTCAAAATTTGGTCTCCTTTTGAAATGTTTCATAGTTACGAGTTGCATTTCAGTCTCCATGACTCTAGCTTTGCTAGTAGTCAATACTGAGAATTGGCCAATTTCAATTGAGAACCTGAAACTGGGTTTTTTGAGCTCCATCTGCTTATTGTGTACGACAATAATTTGCTTGCACAACTCCATCAAGACCAATTTGTCTGAAGGTAATCTTGGGAGCATATAAGGATGACCTTGAAAAAATCCAACCCATAAGTAAGAGAAAAAAAATTTTGCAAGAACATACACCCGAAGTCATTCACAACTATCCAGGATTCGTCTGATACTCTTTTATATTTTAATTGGGGATCAAAGAGACAAAAAATACTACAAAGAAAGCATCATTTACCCCTCTAAAATGATGGATAGAACCCTTTAATTTCAATTAAGGGTAATATTGATACACTAGGGTTGTTTTCCTATTTCCTTCAGATGTTAAACCTGGGAAGGTTCTCATCGACGCTGCAATATATACCAAGTATGAAACCATGTATAATTTAGAGGTAGTGGATACCTTTATCAATTGCTCATGTATAGCATTGCTAATTTGTTCTCTCCAAAAAATGACTTGTTTATTTTGGAGAATTATTTTAATGAAAAGGTACATCCATTCATGAAATTGAGAGGAAGAAGGTAAACCCCTTACCCTACTGAGAAGAGTGATCAGATTGCCAACTTCTTCTATAAAATCACTCTTTAAAAAGCTCTGTGGCCACCTTGACAAGTTTGATATGGGAGTCTTGACCCATCTATTATTGATCACTTTCTTTGCTCTTTCAGGATCTTTGTCATATTCCCTTTGTGCTTCAACGAAGTCAAGTTTCAATACTTCAATAACGGGAGGACACATGAATACTTTGTCGATAAACTTAGGGTCTAGTCTAATCACTACATTATCACCAGCATCTAACATAGCCCTGGTGTCCTTATTATAGAATTGAGTGCACTGGAGAATGAACTCTGTGTGGTGAGTCACTATGGGAAAAGAAGATACCAAATGAATATTACTCTCGATTATCTTCTTCATTTCATGGTCGAGATTGCTTGATTTGGTTCTTTCTACGAACTCAGACATATCCATGTGCCTGATCTTTGTATCCTTAATGTCGTCGACATTAGAAGCAACTGAAGTGATCAAAAAAATACCTTAATACTTTTACTTTATTATCTTTGACTTCTTCAGAGAAACTTCAGTCATCCGAAAGAACTTTTGTTGAAAGGATGTCGATGAAGAGGGATCCTTGAAAAAAATTGTAACAAGAATTGAGATCATGCTATCAAGTCAAAAATTAGCAATCTAGGAAAATTGCACGTTTGATGATCACGATTATGGGAATGCACTTAAAAGGGATAAAGTGCAAGTAGGTCAGAAAGTCAAAGGGAAGCAGGCTCAGGAAAGTAAAAAATCAAAAAATTTCAGAGTTAAAAAAATCTAAGAAAAGCATGCAGGGATGATAAAAATTACTGCCCTTGCATGTGAGAAAGTCTTTATGTGTAGGTGGCAATTTTTACCGCTTGTGCACATTGGGACGAATGGTTGTGCATCGGCGATAATTTTTGCCACCTTTGCACGTTAGAAGGAAGGTCTTGTATAAGGGCAGCAATTTTTTCCACCCTTGCACAAATGGCAAAGGATTTGTAAGGGCAACAAAAATCATCGTTGTTACACTGATTTGATGGCTATGTGTAAGGGCCATGATTTTTGCCACCGTTACACTAGCTAGAGCAGCTGACGGGTTACAGGGGGGTTATAGGCTTTCACCTAGATTGACTCTTCGAGAAAGAGGGGAAAAGGGGGAAAAAACAAAAAATAAAACCTAAAATAAGAAGGGAAAGAGGAAACTGAACTTGAAGAAAAGAGAAAAACAAAAATAAAATGAAAACCTAGAAACCAAAGAGAAGAATGCAAAAACCTACCTGGCAAATCGCAATTCTATGCTTGAATTCGAGAAAATCATGATCCCACTCATTTGCACGGTTGACTGGATGCAGG
The DNA here is from genome assembly GCA_037957365.1 of Torreya grandis. Classification (NCBI taxonomy): domain Eukaryota; kingdom Viridiplantae; phylum Streptophyta; class Pinopsida; order Cupressales; family Taxaceae; genus Torreya; species Torreya grandis. The sequence goes on along the minus strand of JARHVA010000510.1, from coordinate 3,836,767 downwards.
GAGGAGGAGAAGATAAACTAGAATGATCCAAATGAGATCAAAACAAGTTTAAACAGGGCTAAAACCAAACCCAACAACTTGATGCACATGGCCATAAATGTCGTGTGTAAAAACCGAGATCATGCGAGGTGGTAAAAATTGCCGCATCTGCATGATGAGGTTAAAAATACAAGGGCGGTGATTTTCACCGCTCCTGCATGGAAAAATGAAATGGCGATGAAAATTGCCGCCTTTGCATGGAAGCAAAGAATACATGCAATGGCGGCAAAAATTGCCACCTCTGCATGTGAATGAAAAAATGCATGCAATGGCAACAAAAAATGCCGTCCTTGCATGTAAACTAAAAACACACTAACTTCTTGAACTTTATCAAAATTTTGAAGTTCTGATCGCATCGAAATCATAACGATTTTCATGTTTCTTGAGGAATGGTAACGAGGTAAGGTCGCAAACTTTTCAAGGATGTTAGTTGACTAAACTTAAGATCAAGAGAAACTTGCCTCGAAAGACGAACTTAGAGTCAAAAATATGAAACAGACAAGTTTCGTAGGGGTTGTTCCAAAAAATGAGCGTAGCTGATTTTGGGAACAACAAGTCTTCTAGGTTACATGAGGATGTTAATGAGTTATCATGATGATAAGCAAGTCTAAATCCTTTATTTGAGGTAAAATGTGGTTTATAGCTTATTTTGGAGAAACTAAGGTTTCCTTTATCTTGTCTTATATTGCTTATTACAATATTGTAATATAACACTTTGAAAGAATATCAAATGTGAGGGCCTAATATCATGTATAAATATGAAAGGGGTCTTTTGTGATGTTTAACACTTGTTTAATGTCATATGATATGTACCTTACGTGTACATATTGGCTAAGATGTTACTAAACCCCTTTTCCAACATTGGAATGCATTTCAAACTGCTTATTCATAATTCCAATGTCCAAATAAGAGCATAATGAATAATGGATAGGAAATAAAAGGAGAATATGTGATTGGTACGTTACATCAGCACCTTACAATCCAAGAGAGACTCCATTAGTACCTATTTTAGTAGTTACAACAGGGTTTTCTGGCAGAATATGCAAGTTTCTTGAAGAAAGAGGGTATATAAAGGTCTCATTTAAAGGGTTTTCAAGTTCTTATAAGACTCTATAAGTATTATTACATATTACCCAAGCTCAAACCATGCTTAATAATAATTTACAGGTCTAAGAAAGACAAAAAAACTTCTCAGCTCCTTCACTAAGCCCTTGACAAGCTTGTGAGGGTCAATTTCAAACATTCAATATGTGGTGGAGAGAGAGATTTGGAACAAGATATATTAGGAAAATGAGGGTACCATAATTTATTTTAAAAAAAATTAATTGGTTCAGAGATTAAAGACCTCTCCTTTATGAAAAATCACTAAGAGTGTTTAGCTCCTTAAACCCCTCCAAAACCCCAACCTCATGGTTTCTCTTGTTTGAGTGCATTTATGAATCCATTGATGCAAATTTAAAGTTGTGTGACATCTTAAGGGGCATAAATAACCCTCCTACACCTTATTCAATTAAATTTTCAATGCAAATAATGGTGAAATGTGTAGGTACAGGTTGTAGGGTTTTAAGAATGTAAGTGTCGTAGTCAAAAAAAGTATTTTTAGGAGTTTTATGTGTTTAATAGAATTCATCCAATTGCTTAAATAGTTATATGGGATAATCCAAGTCTAAATTAAAAAATAAAATTGTCTTTATACTTCATATAACTCAATAGAATTCTAAAACTTAGACCTACATTCATGCAGAAATGAGAAAATGCAAGGTGAGGCAACACTAAAATGGCCATAACTTGAGTTTTAGAGATCCAAAACTCATAAAATTTTGAATAAATGTTGGGAGAAATATTTAAAAACTTTTAAAATTATTATATACATTTCATGAGGAGATAAAAAAATCTAAAACACAAGTCTGTACTCTGAAGAAAATCAAGGTTTTCTTGAGAGTTTGCTCATGGATGAAGTATGAGTTGGCTGTTTCAGACCTTTTGAAGGATAAAAAAGATTATTATATGGTGTATAAATATTTTTTATACTTTAATAAATTATCATACAACTAATAAAGAGATAAACTGAGCCCAAGTCACTTCAAAACACCTCTATGTCACCTATAGGGTAGCAAACAGACACTTTTGAAAGAATTTTTGTTTAAGAGTTTGATGAGGTATTTTTGAGTTTTTCCAACTCCCACAAGACTGAATCATTTAAACCTATCCAATTAACCAAATAATATAGCTATGTGATCCTTAAAACTCTTTTATGACCCCCTAAGCCAATTTAGGGCTTCTTGAGGCCTTGAAAGGCCAAATTAAGCAACTTTTAGAGTTTCAAGTGGATTAGAGAGATAAAAACTTGAATGGAGGTTTGTTTCAACATGAAAATGATGTTTAGATACTCATTAGGTCTCTTATCTTCCCAAATCATGTGAATCCACCAAGTTGCATATTTTCACTATGCTTTTGGCAAGCTTGGCAAGATGATAAAGTGAACATATGAGATGTCAGACCTATTGAATCAGTTTGAGAAGTTTCATATAATATCATGAGGTGTTATGAATAGATATAAACATGGTATAGGCAATTATGCAAGGTGTAACCCCTCAATCAAAGAAGGAGGTCAGTTTTATGAACAAGACTGATGAGTCATCCAAGTCAATGAAGAGCTCCTATGCCACTTCTCAAAGAATCTCATCAAAATAAGTGTGTAACTTGTGTATAAGATTTACTTGAAATGATTATTGTCCATTTTTATGAGTTTTAACTTATTATATGATTATATGGTAGCCATGATTGGCATCTCTATGCCCACCTCTCTCTCTTCACCCATCTTATCTTATATATGCACTGAAAATTGATTTTAAAAGGGACCTCCATTGGTTATGGTAAAACCTTAGCCATTTTTGTACTTGAATACCTCTTTAAGCAATAAATAAAATTCATTTTACTTACCTATATGTTGTGTGATGTGTTAATTCATGCAATTTTGTTCATCATGTCTAGTGAATGGTTCATCTTTCCTACCTTGTTATCCATAGTTGTTCACCATGGTGAAGAGAAGATAGTTGTTGCAGGTCATTGTTAGTGTTCTTTCTTCAATGTATGTAGTATTTGGAAGTGTAACTACATCAATTGTATCTCTACAAGATCAATTGCTTCCCTCCTAGGTGTTGGCATGCATTCTTGAACCTCACAATAGAAATACTAATGCAAGAATCATGTCAAGGTTATAGGTTGTGTAAGGAGTATAACTTTATTTGCCTCAAATAGTGTATGTTTAGTTAAGTACAATAATAATACTATTGTTGCATCACCCCATCTAGTTTCTAGAATAGTCTTTTCTCTATTTTCCATGAAATTAGGTAGGTTAGTGAGTAGTTTTGAGTGAATCATCAATGGAGCTAACCCTAATCTAGAGATTCACCTCAACAATTAGGCCACCCACAGCCTAGAGTTGTCTCCATGCTATCATATAAGTAAGAAGGCTTAAACAACCTTCTTAAGAGTTTAATTTAGATTGATAACAAGCACTCAACATAGGAGGGATCTCTTGTTCATATATCATGCATCACATAATACATGAGATAGAGGAAAGTTGGACTATGCACTCTTAGGGGTGTTGTATGATCCCCATATATACATGGACCTATATTGTGTTGTGCAAGAGACAAAATGCAAAGGGATAACAGTTGTAATAATAATATAATTTTGGACATATGATCCCTTGATAGTGATTAGGCATATTAACCCACCCATTGACCTAGAGGATATAAATATCACCAACATGGAGATGGCATCTATTGAGGCAAAAGAGACTATGATACCTATATGTAACATATTAAATAAGGATCATAGATTATCTTTGGGAGATATATGTCATTATATGACCATATAATGATCATCCAATATAGGTTGAGAATGCCATGTGGATGGGGTAGATCAAACAAAGCATATGGTACTGCCATTGATTCTTACAAACCATTAAGTGGTTTTAATATGAGAGAGTATCTGTACAATATAGATTGACACATGATGTACCAACAAACATTGTTATTTGGTGCATGACATAAAGATGGCCCTAGAAACATGGAGAGTAAGACCTACCTCCTTTTAATGCACATGGACTCATAGATGATGAGGAGGAGGATGAATGGAATCAAAATCCTATGGTCAATGGTGTTGGGAGTGACACAAGGATGGATGGTATGGTTGGTTGAGGTTCACCCAACACTAGTCTTCCCACTGAATGGAGAGGGATACTATCATGAGGAAGGACACTACACTGAGGGAACACACTATGGAAAAGATCTTGAAGAGTGAAAATCAAAGGGAGTGGAGGAGAAACAACTTGTATTTTATTCAATTCAAGTGACAAGAAACCTAAGCTGGCAATGAAGAAACACAAATGAATAGGTCAAACAAATTTATTTCATTATCATTGATTAATGTTGTAGATTCATTGATTTATATTTGCTTAATGTGAAATAATGAGATCAGATAATTGGACCACCACCATTGAGGCCATGGTGCAAAGAATCACTCAAGACATACCATATACTACGAATATACTGGAGCAAGTTAACTTAGGGGCATGAATTCATGCCTACATATTCAATCTAGTCAACATAGTTAGGGTAACTTAGTGGCAACATATCTACAAACAACTTCCAAGTTAGAAGAGGTGAGCATATAGCTCATAGAGATACATGTGAAATTCACACAAGCACAAACTCACATCTTTGAGCTTGATGTTTCATTAGCATCACTGACTAAGGAGAGAGATTCAAATAGAGGCAAGGTGATCATTCCCCCACCTACTATTGGATATGGTCACTCAAATCTTACTCACTAAGTTCTTGTGGCTATGACAACATTATACCTATGTTATGATAGAGATGTTGGATATCATTAATGAGAGATCTTGAGGCTAAGGTCTAGGAATAATATATAGGCTAGGACACGAACTCCCATGTCCATGTCATTTTTTTCCCCACTACATAGGGAGGAGGAGAAAGGAGATCATTCCCCTATACCTGATATATGAGTTGTATGGGCCATAAGTGTCATGTGTAATTTTATACCTATGAATAGCTAAAATATTTTAGTTTTTTATCATAAATGTCATTATATGCATGTGTGTAAATTAATATGTGAAAAATGTATATGTTTTAATACAATCACAATGTATACAATTTTTTTTAATCATATTAAATAATCTAAAATAAATCATAACTTAACTTAACAAGCACACAAATACATCATTATATTTTATAACAAACACATGATAAACATTTGCAACAAGCAATGTGAAAAAAGAGAATAAATTATAATAAATCATATACACAAAAAATAAAACCATGGTAACCAAAGTAAGGGGTAAGCAATTAAGGGGAATCCAATCACCCACTCTTATTAAAACACATTTAATTATCTCCCATAGCCCAAAATGGGCATTCATCATTGAGAAGTCACCATGTATTTTAAAGAAATGGAAAAATAAAAGGATGGAAGAAGAAATGTGACCAACATGACTTTAGAAAAGACAATTTGAATCAAAGCTGTAAAAAGAGCCATAAACACAAAATCAAGCAAAGACAAGGTTAGGGTAAGACATGAAATAAAACATAACAATTTTGGAGGAAAGAGAGATTATAAGGCAAGGCAAATTGAAATTCCCAAGGCAAAATAAGTATCAAACTAATAAAAATAAAGTTTATTGTGAAAGAACAGTGAAACTTAAAATATAAGTTAAATAAAAAATGAAATCATATAGAAAACAAGGGTCATGATGCAGTTTTAGTACTTGTTGATAGCAATGAATTTCTAATCAAGGTTTAATTTGTGCACCAAATTTTTTATTTCTCCTTTTTTATTATTGAATCTAACTAGTCATGAAGCCACATCTTCAACTATACCTAGCAAGATCGCATAATTATCATCCATGCTCAGCCCACTGCATGATGATTTCTTAACACCATTAAGGATTATTATTGTGTAGATCAAGGCATAATTGTTTATCAATATTTTCAACAAGTCTATCTAAAGGACTGATAATAACCACATAAGAGATAGGATAACTAATTTAGGTGTTATAATGGTTGTTGAATTGATTTGGGAGGATGTTCAACCCATGGAATTTTGTAGTTACCTCAACCCTACAAAATTTTGCAGTTAGGTCTGCCCTTAGTATTATGGATGTCCAAATACACTCATGTAATTAATTAAATTATCTCTTCACAAATATAATTTGCCTAAATTTAAATTATAAAGGATTTTGCCTATGAAAAAGTTAGGGTTTGATTAAGGTTTTGTACTTCATACATGTTCTATAAATAGGTCTGATTGGTAACTTTAGGCAAGACTTCAATTGATCTCTTATTACTGTCTTTGTGGAGCTTCTTTCAGTTATGTAATATTAAGGTTCTTCTTAAATTAACACCAGTCTTTTCCATGTCAATAAGAACAATTATTGGACAACATAGGGAGAGCAACCATTAAAAGGAAAGAAAGTAACATAGATAGAAAAATATCGATATTACTAATAGAACCCAACAAGCTGCTATTTGCAACAATATGTCTATTTTTATTCTTACCTGGTATGATAAGGCCATCCATTATGCTATTTAAACCCCTATAAAAGAGTTGTGTAGGCTCCTTTGAGGCATTCAATTCAACAATTGTGTGAAAGGGGAAAAAATAAAAAAATAAAAAAAGAGCATGATTATCATGGGATTCCTTATGACCATTGTCACATCAATTTTTAACTTACAACTATTGAAGGGAGAATGTGTTCTTTGAACGCCTCTGCGATTGCTTATTTTTGCTACTCATGGTAGTCCAGTTTGGGAAATGAGTCAGAACAAATAATTTATCATTCTGCCTCACTAAGAAATACATGTTTTATTATACTCTTCCAAAGGTTTATATGTCAACTGCTAACATATAACAGGTGGTTTTCATACCTGTTGACCTCTTGAAAATGCTAAGTGGCTTCCTTGTCTTGCTTATGCATGAAACAAATGTTAATTTACTATGACAACATGAATTTACCTATGGGTGTGTGACTATCCATGCAAATTACTTTAGGAACAAATCTAATCACATCTGCATTGATTGGATGTTGCCCATACAATTAATCACCACTTAACAATAATTGGGAAAATAATAAATTATTATAGGCTCTCAAAAGACATTAGGAAATGTGGTGATCTTCTTGCCACCAATGACATGTGATTGGCATTCAATGAGGGTCAAATGGAATTAATAGCTTTAGATGGGAACAATAGTATCAATAGGTACTAATAAGATATAATCCAAATACCAATTAGATTTGTAAAATGTGGAGGAAATGGGAATGACGAAAACATATTGGCATTTTAAAAAGCCACATTAATCATATATTTTACTACTACTAAAATAATATATATATTTTACAATCAAACATATTTTTGGATTCTATTTTATTTTTCAATTTTGGCTTAAGATTAGCTAAATGAATTTTAATAAGATATATAGGATCTTAATTAAGCTTATTATTTTTTATAGTTGGAATCATAGATCTAATCAATTTAGGTGGTATAAAATGAAATCAAACATGAGAAATATAGACCTTACAATCACACTAGGGTTTGAATAAAATTTCAAAAATTAACCTAGGGCTTGTGATCAAGTAAACCAAGAAAAATGAAGTTAGGATTATTAGATCTAAGAGCGTAGAATTGAATATACCCTAGAAAAACTATAAATTTTGAGATCTAACACGATATGGGCAAGATCTAACCCTAGTGGATATGTGGACTCACTAGAATGTGAAGTTGTAAAGTGGTGTAGAATATATTTGGTTCACCAAAATGTGAAATCCTAAAGATCATGCAAGAGATTGGGTTCAACAAATTATTTTACAAACAAATGGATTTCACTAATGCGACATAACTAAATTTAATACATTTAATTTGGCATGCCAAATGGATTAGTTCTAGTAAATATAATAAGACGTAGTTAATTGTTCTAAATCCAATGGTAGGGCATTCACACATGGTTTCAATACTTAAAATTTAATAATCGATGATCTATTGACAATCATATTAATCTAAACACTGAAATACGCACCCAAAAGTGTCAGGAATCTCACATAGATTTTTTCACATAATTATAGTAGAATGTATGGAATGTTGGGATGTTTTTAACATATGTATGGAATGTATAGACATTTTTGGTAGATGGTATGCATGTTCCAAAAAGAATTGAGGATTGTGTTTGACTAGTCATGATTTCTTGTTTCCTCGCATTGATATACACATTGTAGCTCTTGTACACTAAAAACTATACTCTCTTATCTTTGTTGTAAATCAATTCCAACAATATCTAAAACTTATGGGAAAAAAGTGAGTTGTAGGGTCCTACATTGAGAGTTAGGAGGCTCAATAAATGTAGAATAATTATCAAACATCCTAGGTTTGTGATAAAATTGCTCCACTAGAAATAGTAGCTTCAAACAATGATAAATGCTCTAATGATTGCTCTATCTCTCTAGAATACATGTCAATGCTCAATAATGCTCTATATATTGCTTAGTGTTAAATGACTAACAATGCTTGTATATTTATAAACAATTGAATTCAAATCAAGATCTTATTAGTGTGCAAGTCAACATCAAATGGTAAAAAATAAAAAAATGTGGAGCAAACGGGACGAGTGCAACTTGACACGATGAAGTCAAAATGAGGGTCAATAAACATAGAGACATTTTTTATAAGTGTCAAAATTGTTGGGACTTTTTTATAGGTGTCATAAATGTTGAGACATGCACATATCCCTAAATAGAAGAGAAAGAGAGAAAAGAGCTAAGATACTAAAAATAACATAAACCACCCAAAAATAATAAATACACAAATAATACTTAATTTAAAATAATAATTGACAAATTAAAAAAATCTTAAAATCATTCTAATAAACAATTATAACTATTGTGAAGTGTCTACATAAATAAATCTCTTCCAACCAAATAATTTTTTAAATTTTAATACCACTTTTATTACATTTTTTTAAGCAACCTTTTCTTTCAATCAAAAAAATGGCCTTCAAAAGTAGGATTGTGGTTTGTCTTTACCACAATCTTACATTAGTATAATCTTTTTAAATAAATTATCTAAAAACGTTGGTAGATATTAATTTAACTTTATCATCTTCTTTACTAATTTTTTATTGACTGACGATATAGTTTCAATTTGAAAAATCTTAACTCCATCATATACCTAAGATATCATAATTATAAGAAAAATAGCCTTATAACAATGAAGTGGACATTAAATTTAAATTCATCCATTGATTATTATGCCCTCACAAACATTACAACCCACCACAACCACCCCTGACTACGATTATAAGACACCTATCAACATAATTACAAATCAATAAAGTGACATCATCCATTATTAAAAAAAATAATATAAACTCAATCCATCATTTAAAAAAATAAAATGATGCCATCCATTATGTATATAATTTTTTCCTCTCTAGATATTTAGAGATGTGAAGCACCTAAAAAGAGTGCATAATTTCCAAAATCATGAAATTAGAATTAAAAACCCTGCATGGCACATTAAAATATATAGCTAAAAAATACTGATATTGAAATATAAAAACATATATATTTACACATACATATTTATATATGATTATAAAGCAGATTGCTACTAGTATTAACTCATTCTGGTACCTTATTTTTTACAATTTCAAACCAAAAAACTTCATTGCAGATCAAGATTATACTAGAATAGTTTATTCCCCTTCAAATGTTGTAGGTGGCCTAGGAATGTGCTACAGGTTGCATAGTTGGCAGAACAATTGGTTGTCCTTGTGGCATATACATGTAAACTAGATTGGTAAAGCCCTTTTAAATGCCTTATACCCCAAGCTTTATTGTTACAATTTTTCTAAACATAGGCATTTGATTGGATGTCAGGGATGTAAATAGTGCTCTATTAACAACAACTAAAAATAATAATAAAATATTACAAACATTGAAAAATAGTTTCACATTTTACCAATAGGCAGTTTGTCAGTGGTCATCAACAGTGGTCAAAGGAATTAATAATAATGAGGGAAAATAATAGTACTTGAGGGGCATGTACTAATAATATATAATCCAAATACCAATTAGATTTGTAAAATATAGAGTAAATGAGAATGAATAAGACGTATTGGCATTTTGCAAAGCCCTATTAATCATATCTTGTAATGAAGTAATATTAGTTTTTTCACCATCAGACACATTTTTAGATTCCATTTTATTTTCCAAGCTTGACCTAGGATTAGCTAAATTAATTTTAATTAGATATATGGGGTTTTGATTAAGCCTAACATTTTTCATATTTGGAATCATAGATCTAATCAATTTAAATGGCATAAAATGAAATCAAACATGAAAAATATAGAACATACAACCACACTAGGGTTTGAAGATATTTTCAAAAATTAACTTAGGGCTTATGATCAAGCAAATCAAGAAAAATGAAGTTAGGATTATCATATCTAAAAGCACATAATTGAATTAACCCTATAAAAACTATAAATTTTGAGATCTAACATGATATGCGTGTAGACATCCAATTCCTAACACCATTTGTATTGAAATTGTCAATCTTACTCGAATTGCACTCAAATGCACATTTAAAGTCAAAATCCATAAAACATACTAAATGGTTCAAACTTTTCATTACAAGCGTCGATTTAAGCTAATGAATCCCTAAAGAGGGCAAAGCAATTTATGAAGCAACTAACTTTGATTAGATCATTTCAAGTCAAATGATGATTTTGCCCTTTTGTGTTTTGGATCACTATTTTCTTCTAATTCATTGGTACATGTCACATACCTTTGTTATTTTGTGTTGACAACATCCTAAATAGGAATACGATTCTAATGCATCTAACGTCACCTTCCAATTCTTCTTGAGTCAAATTATGACTTAGTAATATGACTTTCTGACCATTTTGATTAATTGAGGGTCAATTTCCAAATAATTGCACAGATGTTGATTAACCCTGTTTAAGGCTAATTGATCAAAATCAAGAACTTAAGAGGATTTTCTATGAGAATTGTTGAATATTTATTTTTGAAAATTGATTTCTATTAACTGCATCATCAAGTGACATCATTCCTTGGGAAGATATACCTAGGCTATCAATACCACAAATGTCAGGATTATGGGTCTCCCATGCCTATTCAATGCTCCTATATCCCAAATATTAATGAGCTTATTTATGATTTTTAATTACATAATTAAATTAATCCTCAACCACACATCTTCATCGATTCAGGATGATCCTGACCAATCTGAAAAATTATAAATAGAGAGGCCATGGACATCATTTTTAAGCTTGATTTGTGTAAAGTTATAATGCTAAATTGTCTCCATAATCCTTTGCATTTGACCATTGATCTTATTTTTCAAGCTTCATTGATATGCTAGTTTAGTGATTCCAAATCATGAGCTTAGGTTTTACAAGAAGTTATTGAAACATTGGAGGAGTTGGCCACCATTGTTTTTGAAGACAAGAGCTCTTGATCAAGTGAGAACATGCTTTTGAGCCACATTGGTATGGTGAATCCATTTTGGGAAGGTAATATGATGCTTCTTTATTTCATTTGTTTCTTTCTATCCTTTGTAATTCCCAAATGAATAGAAAATCTTATTTTGGTTTGTTCTTATGCATTCTTCCTTTGATTTATTGGACTAATGTTTGACTCATCATGTTATGTAATCCTCTCTACATTTTGGCATGACCGGTGGGACAAGATGCATCCCACACATGAATAAGATCATTATGCAACTTTAAAACCTTCATTTGGATTATTAAAACTCTTGTAATATTATTTTCTAACTTTATTTTGTCATTTTTCTTTGTCAGGGTTTACATAGTCAACCATCGATGGTCGGTGCAACCACCAATGGTTATTTTCAACCGTCAAAGGTCAAGTATAACCATCGATGGTCACTTTGGTTTTCTTAAAAACACAAAACCCAAGAGCTAATAGGACATTTTAAAATGCTTGGTTTGGGGTCATACGGACTCCTTTTTTATGATTTTTTTAAACCACATGTTTTTTGCCTACTTTTTAGAATTTGATATTAGTTTAGCTTCAATTTGCATATATTTTTCACAAACTTTTGAAAATATCTTTAAAAGTTTCTAATCTAACACATTTGATTTTGGGGTGATGCCTTAAGGGTAGATAGGTAACTGACGGACTTCAAATTTGTTAAAACATGTTATTTAGACCATCTTTTTCATGCTTCTAAAATGAACTAGGAACTTTGTTTTAGTGCTTAATAGAACATTTAGGTGCTTAAGATGAATGTTTTTCAGTTAGACTTTCAAAGTTACAACTTAAGACTAAGAGGTCAAAAGAACACCACTTCATCTTTTATTTGGGGCTTAAAATTGAACACACTTGTCAATTTTTGCTTTCAATAGTTGTTTAGTTTGAACTTGATTGGTAAAAAAAGGTTTGTGTGTGTATGCTCTTCCATTTGTCCCCTTTAGGGAACCCTTGGAATCAAAAGTGCCATCCTTGTTGAAAACAAGTCTAATCCAAGGCTTAAAAAGAATATCATCTAAAACACTCCTCAAAAACTCATCATAATTTGAGTCATTTTGAAATTGACCCTAAAGTCTTTATTTTTATGTCTTTCATTTATTTTCATCTTGGCTTTTGAGGGGGACTTCATTACCTCCTCCAAGTTTTATAGGGAATATTTGACCTGAGGTTTCACCTCTCAACACTAACTTCAAGCACTCCTACTAGGATCGGAGGTTTGAGTAGTTAAACCACCTTCTAGTGATGGAGTTGCACACAGGGCCTATCTACACTTTGGACATCACATTAAACTAAACAAGTGATGGCTATAGTGGTTGCAAAAAGGGAAAGACCTTTTTGCAACAATTCAAGTGCCACAAATACCCAATTACATGTTTTTCTTTCAAATAGTGACGTGAAAGTCATGTAATTGATTCTTCTAGAAACAATCAAAAACCAATTAGTTTTAATCAACCCCATATTGCCATACCCTTGCTATGATTTAGATGATTATACTTAGTGTATTTTGGTCATTTATCTTACTTGGTGTTTTTAAGACTAAAACTTGTTTGTTTGTTTATAAAACCATGTCCAAACCAATTTGTTTATACACCACTATTTTGTTTAAAGAGGCGTTATGCTATCCATTTTACACCACACTTGTGCCTTGAATTTTTTGCCAAACATGTTTGTGTATGTGCCATTTGGACCTTGTTTATGTGTCGTCATGTTGTCCACTTTTGTCTAGCTTATTTGGTCCAATCCTAGTCTTCAACATTGCATTTTCAATTAACCTTATCAATTTTGGATCCAAACATTGATTGATTTCTGTTTAAGATTCAATTCATGGGGCTGGTACATAGATATTTTTCTTTTGGGTTGCGTAACTTCAGTTAAATGGTTACCCAATTTCAAACACTATTGATTATTTGTTTGTTTAAGCGCCTATCCTCATCATTGTTTGTGCCTTTATTCGATAGAACACAACCTTTCTCCAAAAGCCTTTGACGTTAACCTATTTTATGCCAAATCTTGACACAAACCATTTTGAGATACAACTCTACCCTTTCGACCAAGGTTGAACTTTTTATCTTTTGGGCGTCACTTTTCAGATTTTGTAGAACTCTAAGCCTTTTTATTTTTAGATATTTCTTGATTAAATGTGGATATGTCTAGTTACACTTATGGTGAAGTCACGAATAATCCAACTTATGATAGAATGGCCACACAAAATGACTTTTATGACTTTAATCAAGACCCCAACGGTGATAATATGGTTTGTGAGACAAATTTTATATCCACCTCACAAAAATCAATCATGGGAACAGAATCAAGATCCAATTTATGATTTAATTTGAGACTGGAATGATTGGGTTTATCAAGAAGACTTGGATGCTTTGGCTTGTGTGAGCAATCAGGCTCCACAACGTGCTAGGATCACTATTTTAGGACCTTCCTCCTTTGGTTTTCACAGGCAACCAAACTAATAAGCGTCTAGTCATTACTATTTTAGGACCTCCTCCTTTGGTTTACATGAGTAACCAAACTAATAAGTGTCCAGTCGTCACCATTTTAAGACCTCCTCCTTTGGTTCACACAAGTAACCAAACTAAGAAGCATCCATTTGTTACCCTTTTAGGACCTCCTCCTTTGGTTTGCACAAGAAACCAAACTAAGAAGCATCGAATTATTACCATTCTTGGTCCATCACCAATTTTTGATAAACCTATTGTTGAAGAACCTCTATTTGATGAACCAGTTATGTTTGATCCCTTCTTCAATAGTCTAAGTTTTGAAGAATCCATTATTGAACCCCAAACCATTGTTCCCACCAAACCAAATGTTCTCCACTTTATAAATTCTATGCCGATCTTCAATCCAAAACAAGAACCATTACCTCTTCAAGGGCCATCTTATGAGGATCAAAATGTGTTCAAAATTGATCTTTTGCAACCAATTGTGAGCCAAAACCAAGATGTTATTATTGAAACACCTATTTTTGATGAGTCAACCTGTGATAAATTACCTATTCATATGTTACCTATTTTTAAGGAGCATCATCTCCTTAACAAGCCAGTCTCAACAGAGTTGTCTCTTGATCTTTTCCCATTCATTGAGGAGTCTCACTTTGACAGACACAATTTTGTCAAGACATCCCTTGAGTGGTTCCCTCTCTTTGAGGGCCTTCACTTAGATAAGTCAATATATGTTGAACCCTTCCAAGATGAATCACTTTTTATTGAGCCTATTATGCCATCATACGCTATTACTTGTCAAAAATTTAGCATTCAATCAAACATTATAGAAATGACCACATAAAATGAAGAATCAGAATTAGAGTCAGGGTCTATTTTTGAACCGATATTAGATTTAGCATTAGAAATAGAATCAACATCAGTTACAACATCAAATTCAAAGTCTCTTGCTTCAAAATTAGATTCAAAAACATATTATAGCTATTTATATTCCAATTGGTTACAATTGGAATATATTTGTGATCCTTCTACTATTTTTGAGGATGATTACTTCAACATCGATACAAGTTATCCTAGTATCTTCTATAAGAATTGTGTTGCCTTTCATCATCCCATTATTCCCACCCAACATAGCCATTATATTGACATTCCACCTCCCACGAGTGTCGATTGGGACTGACAAAATCACACTTTGTTAAACTGCATCCATGGTGACGTACCATTTGCAGAATATCAATGGGGTTGAGACCAAATTCATGCAGAAGAAGAAAAATATCCTAGTGAAACCTTTTTGAAGGTGTTAGGAGATGAGAAAATATCAAACTCAACATCTTTTAGTGAAACCTTTTTGTAGGCACAAGAAGACAATCAAAGTCAAATGTTATCATCTCTTTTTGAAACCTTCTCGAAGGCACTATGGGATGATTAGAACAGGTTCATTGGTAAAAACCTCATCGAGGTGCCAACAGCTAAGCACAAAAGTTCTTCACTATTTATTGAAGATATTATTCAAGATCAAATCAAAATAGCTTCCAATCTATAACATAATCAAATGGTAGCTACTCTCAAGATCAAGCAACAAAACAATCTGGTGGTCTTATTAAGAGCATCTTTAGAGGTCTTCAGCCCTACCACAACCAAATCTATGTCAAATCTGACATCAACAACATTATGTGTGACTGAAAGTCTTGATCTTCATTTGTTTCCCATTCATTATGCATTCCATTATCACCCACCTATTTATTACCAACTTATATCATTTATCACTGGCAACACTTTTCTTTACAGAGGCTATGAAGTTATCTTGTCTCAATGTTTGAAGGAAGCTGAATTGCTTACTAAAAAAGATCATAAACACATTATTGAGATCCAAATCGGTAGCTAGTTCTTGATAGAATAACTTTTCCAAAAGGAAATTGAATATCAACTTTATAACTAATCACTTTTGTTGTCTCACATATTGACTAGGACATGCATCTCCCTGTTAATAAGAGCAGTAGAACCATTTTTCACTTTTCCAATTACCATTCGCCATTGCCATGCCTCATCTCTTGGGGGTAACCTTATAGACCCCTTTTAGGCATTATCATACCATTGTCATCCATTTACCATGTTGTTTGAACTATATTGACTTGAGATCCTTCAGGACTATGTAGGTAGCACTCAATTTCTTTTGAGGTTAGCTCGGTCACCTTTTTTATGCTCTCATCATTTTATGAATAATTATTCTAAGTTTGAATGCTCTCACCATTTTGTGAGCAACCTAAGCCTACGTTCTCACTATTTTGTGAGTAATTTAAGCCAATCATTGCTTGGGGGTAACTTTTTTGCCATTGTATCCAATTGTCTTCTGATCATTTTCTTATACCATTTCTTTACTATTGACCAAAGCCTATTCTTAGTCATCCTATCTCATCCCATTTTGATCTTGGTTCCTTTGGTTCATCCTACACTTTCTACGAGGGGATTCCAATATGGTTTCAATATTTTTAAAATTTTGTGTTGAATGATAGTCTATGGAAGTAGTATGTCATTTGATCTGGTAAGTTATCTTTCATCTATCATCTTATTAGGTATCATTGATTATAACTACCTATGGGCAAATCAATATTGTTTTGGTACCCCTGATTATAATCACCTTTGGCAAAATCAATATTATGATATTGTTTCCTAATTATAACCACCTATGGAAAAATTAGATACAATGCCTTTTTATCATGCATTGTTGCATCATCTGGTCATTACTATTATCATTTGTCTTGTCATTCACCTTTGTGAACTTGTTGTGACCTAGTCGCTCTTTCATCACCTTTTGTGTGGGTAGAATTATTATGACTTGGGATTATTTTGTAGTTATATAGGCCATGCTCGATTCCTGTCAAGGTCAACTCAGTTCCTCTTATCATACGCTCTTGCCATATTATGAGCATTTAAAGTTGGTGTGTTCTCACCATTTCATGAACTGGAATGTTCTGTATCTCTTAATCCTCAATCGAGTTGAGATACTTATAAAATTCCAAAAACATTCACAAAACATTTTTAAAAAACTCAAAAACATTTTGTGTGTGTTTATTTGATTGTTGTTTGTTGTCTAGTCTTTTGTTTTCATATTTGGTCTTGCTTCTTTGTTTTATTTTCCAAGTACATCTTGATGGTCCACATAGATCTCAATTATTTGTATCTTGATCTCATGTTGTTAATATGTCTTGTTTTCTTTGTCTTTGTCTTTGCTTTTTTATTTAAACATAAATAGTTGTAACTCTGGTTTTGGTCATTGTTTTACCATTATCCTTAGTTATAGGTATTCACATTTGAACCGGCTCAGTGTAATTTGAATCTTATGTCATTCTAAGTTATTCATACTTATGATGCCTAATTTCTTTTGTTATAGCAAGCACTTTGTGCTTAGGTCTCAAAGTCTTAACGTCGACATCACTCTGATGAACAGTTCTCAAGAACACTTTGCATAATCTAGGCTCATGATATGGAATTAGGTATCTAGGTATTATGAATTTTAGTACTCGAATATATGCTTAAACATGCATCTCTTTGCATACAGTGTGAGTCTAATCAATTCTTGGTCAATTTTCATCATTCCATTCTCTCCCAAACATGGGTGAACTACATTGGCCTAAAGTTCATGTTGGAACATGAGTCCATGAAACTATGTAGGTAGCGCTCAATTTCTATTGAGGTCAGCTCGATTATCTTTCATTCTTATTTTCTTCTCTTTCATCACTTTGTGCATTCTCATATGCTTGTTTTTATATGGCTTTCTAAGCTAGTACACCATCGCATGTATGTTTACACCCGCTCACTTTAACCTATCTTTTGGGTTATATCTTTGAGCTATTTGCTTGCCAATTGCCCATGTTGGGGCCCATCATTTAAACCAAGTCTGAATCAAATCAGCTCTACAAGGACAAACCATTATTTATTCTTATCAATTATCAAAATTATCCCTACTGAGGTAAAAATATTTTATCATGATCATATTTACTCTACTGGAGTACTTCTTATTATATTCTCTTTGGAGACCCTGTTCTGATGGTGCTTCCCTTCCTGAAGCATAATATTCTCTTTTTCCTCTAATTCCAAGATCTCCACATTAAAGCCCATGATGGCAATATTTTAGTGTGCAACTTATCTCGAGATTGATCAATATCGTAAGTGTGCAGCTTGTGCTCCTAAATTGGGTATGTTTATAATGTGTCCCTTATATTTATGGATTATATCTTTCCCATTACCCCATATTTGGGGCCTATTATACCTCTAATTATATTTTGATCATTGATGGTCATCACGTGTGCAAGCATTAACTCATCTGGATGTGATCTATTCCATGGGTTAATCTCTCACTTTCTCTCTCTTTTTGAGGGTCCATCCTTCTCTTTCATCTTGGTATGTCCTCTCGAGGGGGCATCATGGGTCTGTTTCCAATTTCTTCTTGACAACTATTTTCTTTGAAAAGATGTTGCTTTGCCTGAATGTCTCACTATGCCTTCTCAAACAAGGGCAAAATTTAAACATCCAATTCTTAACACCATTTATGTTGAAATTGTCAATCTTACTCGAATTACACTCAAATGCACATTTTAAGTCAAAATCCATAAAATGCGCTAAATAGTTTGAACTTGTCATTTACAAGCATCGATTAAAGCTAATAAATCCTTATATAAAGCAGTGTAATTTATGAAGCAGCTAAATTTGATCAGATCATTTTGAGTCAAAATGATGATTTTATCTTTTTGTGCTTTGGATCACTCTTTTCTTATAATTCATTGGTACACATCACATACCTTTATTATTTTGTATTGGTAATATCCTAAATAGGAATATGGTTCCAACGCATCTAAAGTCACCTTCCAATTCTTCTTGAGTCAAATTATGACTCAGTAATATGACTTTTTGACTATTTTGATTAATTGAGGGTCAATTTACAAATAATTGCACAAATGTTGATTAACCTTGTTTAAGGCTAATTGATCCAAGTCAAGATCTTAAGTGGATTTTCCATGAGAATTGTTGAATATTTATTTTTGAAAATTGATTTCTATTAAGTACATTATCAGGTGACATCATTCCTTAGGAAGACATACCTAGGCCATCAATACCACAAATATTAGGATTATGGATCTCTCAAGCCTCATTAAGACCCTCCATGCCTATTCAATGCTCCTCTATCCTAAATATTGATGAGCCTATTTATGATTTTTAATTTCATAATTGAATTAATCCTTAACCACACATCTTCATCTCAAGATGGATGGTTCAAGATGATCCTGGCCAATCTCAAAAATCTATAAATAGGGAGGCCACGAACATCATTTTTAAGATTTATTTGTACAAAGTTATAATGCTAAATTGTCTCCACAATCCTTTGCATTCGACCATTAATCTTATTTTGCAAGCTTCATTGATAGGTTAGTTTAGTGATTCCAAATCATGAAGTTAGGTTTTACAAGGAGTTCTTGAGACATTGGAGGAGTTGGCCACCATTGTTGTTTAAGATAAGAGCTCTTGATCAAGGGAGAACATGCTTTTGAGCCGCATTGGTATGGTGAATCCATTTGGGAAGGTAATATGATGTTGCTTTCTTTCATTTGTTTCTTGCTATCCTTTGTAATTCCCACATGAATAGACAGGCTTAATTTGGTTTGTTCTTATGCATTCTTCCTTTGATTTATTGGACTAATGTTTGACTAATCGTGTTATGTAATCCTCTCTACAATGGGCAAGATCTAACCCTAATGGATATGTGGACTCACCAAAATATGATGTAAAGGGGTGTAAAATAGATTTAGTTCACTAAAATGTGAAACCCTAAAGAGCATGCAAGAGACGAGGTTCACCAAATTATTTTACAAATAAATGGATTTCACTAATGCAAAATAACTAAATTTAATACATTTAATTTGGAATTCCAAATGTATTAGTTCTAATAAATACAACAAGACAAATAATTATTACAAATCCAATGGTAGGGCATTCACACATCGTTTTGATACTTAACATTTAATAATCGATGATCTAGTGACAATCATATGAATCTAAATATTGAAATATGCACCCAAAAATGTCAGGAATCTCACACAGATTTTTTCACATAATTAGAGGAGAATGTATGGAATGTTGGGATGTTTTTAACATATATATGGAATGTCTAGATGTTTTTGGCAGATGGCATACATTTTCCAAAAGGAATTTAGGATTGTGTTTGACTAGTCATGATTTCTTGTTTCCTTGCATTGATATACACACATTGTAGCTCTTGTACACTAAAAACTATACTCTCTTATCCTTGATCTAAATAAATTCCAACAATATCTAAAACTTATGGGGAAAAAGTGAGTTGTAGGGCCCTGGGTTGAGAATTAGGGGGCTCAATAAATGTCGACCAATTATCATGCCTTGAAATGGTTGAAACCACTTGATAAAATAAGTCGAAAAGGAGTAGATTACATAAATGAAAATAACTATAGAGATATACAACACCCAACGTCTATGATAAAATTGTTCCAATGGAAATACTAGCTTCAAAAAATGATAAATGCTCTAATGATTGCTCGATCTCTCTAGAATACGTGTGAATGCCCTATATATTGCTTAGTACTAAATGACTAACAATGCTTATGTATTTATAAATAATTGAATTTAAACTAAGATCTTATTAGTATGTAAGTCAACATCAAATGGTAAAAAATGAAAAAAAGGGGCAAAGGGAACAAGTGCAACTTGACATGACGAAGATAAAATGAGCATGAAGAAACATAAGGACATTTTTTATAGGTTCAAAATTGTTGGGATTTTTTTAATAGGTGTTATAAATGTTGGGACATGCACATATCCCTAACTAGGGAGGAGAGAGAGAGAGAGCGCTAAGATACTAAAAATAACATAAACCACCAAAAACTAACATATACACATATATTATTTAATATAGACCAATAATTGACAAATTGAAAAAAATCTTAAAATCACGTTAATAAACAACTAATAAATGCATTGGAACCATTTTAAAGTGTTTATATAAATAAATCAATTCCAACCAAACAATTTTTTTAATTTTAGTACCACTCTTATTACATTTTATTAAACAACCTTTTCTTTCAATCCAAAAAAGGCCCTTCAAAAGTAGGATTGTGGTTTGTCTTTACCGCAATCTTATATCAATACAAATTTTTTAAATAAATTATCTAAAAAACATTGCTAGATATTAATTTAATTTTATCATCTTCTTTACTAATTTTTTTGTTGATTGATGATATATGATTTCAATCTAGTTTCATAATTACATTGGATTCGAAAAATCTTTTTGAAAAAAAAGGTTCTAAACTCCATCGTATACTTAAGATATCGTAATTATAAGAAAAATAATCTTAAAACAGTCAAATAAGCATTAAATTTAAATTCATCCATTAATTGTTATGCCCTCACGGACATTACAACCCATAACAACCACCTCAATAGCAAATCTAAAACGCCTATCAACATAATCACAAATCAATGAAATGATGATAGACTAATCGATTCATAAATAAACTTAAAAAATAAATAACCTCATTTTTTTTAATATTTTATTTTACCAAAAATTTAAAAATAATTTTCTTTTTCTTTTTCATTTGTTTAAATCATGACCATATTTTTTAAAATTTTATTTTATAAATATTATAAAATAATTATTACTACATCACATCTCTTCACCACACCCTCAAAATCATATTGATCACACATTGATGATAAAGTGTGGACATTGCACACTTTATTTTTCTTTCAGAGGCATTAACACCACGCTTTATTTGTTCCACCCATGCTTTTAACACTTCAATTATTAGGGCCTTGGCATACTTTATTTATGCTCTCATCATATCATTTTATATACTTTTGAAGTTGAATCAAATTGTGTGTCCCATATTCACCAATCAATTTCGTGCTTTATTTTCACTTTAATGCTTATCCTCACTATTAAAAGGTCACTTCATGCTACCCAGTCAAATTTTAATGTGGGTCCTTTAAACAAATCTTTATCCATTTCATCTCTATAGGCATCAATAAGGGTAAGTAGAAGTGGGCCAATAGAACCCAAAAATCAGATTTTATTTATAATTTATTTATTTGTATATAAAAAAGAAAATTGATATTTTGTTTTATATTTAAAATTAATTTATGATTAAAAGTATTTGTAAAGTTTAGACATTCAATTATAAGTATTTATATAATTATAATCATAATTTGATAACATGTCAAATATGTTTATACAACTCTTTAAGATCAATTTTACATTTTGATGCAACAAAAATAACAAACAATAAATATGTATCAAGGCAATAATATTTCCAAAGTGTTCGAGATAAAATTATGAGTGTTTGTGTAAGAATTTTCAATCGACAATTTTTTAATGCTTAATTCTCAACTTCTCAAAAAACTTAACCTCCCATGAAAAGTATCAATCAAAATAATAATATTTCCACAGTGCTTAAGATAAAATTGTGAGGGCTTCTAGAAAAATCCGTGTAAAAGTTTTTCATTCGATTGAAAAACTCTTACATAATGTTTTTCCACAAACACTCACAACAAATATGTAAAAATAGATTTAAATTATAAATATTGATTCAAAAATGACTAAATAATTTATATAATAGATAAATAAGTTAAGAGCCTCTTAATCTTCTCTATATCTAATTATTTATTTAATTAAACAATCATTATTAATATATATAGGATAGATATTTATTTTTGATCGGAACTACAAATCCAATCCTCGAGAACCATCAAATCAATATAAATGGTGGTCATAAACAACCACTATCAACCACTAAAACCACTAAGTTAATTTTAAAAATTACATCCCACCCTCTCAAATTCAAACTTAGAAAATACTAAAGACAACCAATCGCTTTATCAATTCTTCTACATCTCATTAATATTAATATATTTATAATAATAATTTATAATTAATGTATTTATAATAATTATTTAATTAAAATATTATTATTACAATTTAATATATTTATAATAATTGTTTAATTAAATATTACTATCATTATTTAATATATTTATAATACTTAATTAAAAATAAACATATACATTAGATTATTAAAAAATTATATATATATATAAATAAAATTTTATAAATACAATTCCCAACCTAAAAAAAACTTCATAATTATAAAAAATTGATACCTAAATATCATAACCATTTTTATCATTTAATTATATTGTTCATACTCTCTAATTTTGATCCTTGATTGTTACAATTTTGTGCATGATTTTTTTCCTTAATCTCAATAAAAGATTTTTTTTATTTTTTAAATTTTATTTTTTTATATTTTAAATTGTAAAATCTTCAATTTTTTATTTTTTTCTTTTAAATTATTTAAATCAATTTTAATATAAAATTTTCTTAAAAAAAATCATTGATTTAAAATAAAATTGTTATTTATAAAAATTTAATGTAATTAAAAGTTTTTTTTTTATCATTTCTCAATATTTATAAAGTGTTTATTTTTCAATTTATTTTATTTTTAATATTAATTTTTATTTAATAAAATAAAAATTATTTAAATATCAAAAATATTATAAGAAAACTCATTTTCTACAATTTTATAAAGATACCAACAAAAGTTTTATAAACATATTTATAATTATTTTTATTTTATAAAATAAAACTTCTAGTATTCTCATGTATAGAGAATTTGAAAACAACATTTCTTATATCTATAATTTATACCATATAATTATTTTTATTTTAGAAGATAAAATTTATGTATCATCATGTATGGAGAATTTGAAAACAACATTATCTGTATCTATAATTTATACGGATATCATAAAAATTTAAAATCTTATATTGTTTTTATTATTTAAATATATTTTTAGAAGTAAATTACATTTGTTTAATTAGAATTTTAAATGTAATAAGTAAATTGGTAAGATTAATAATTTTAATAAATAAATTATATTGAATTAAGTATTATAATAAATGTCAAATATAATAATTAAAGATTTTATGTTTTTATAGTCAAGAAAAAATAGATTTAAAGTATTTGGAAATGTTGTGTTTGTTTTAAGTTTGATGTTACCAATTGTGATCTATTATTTGGAGAAAGAAACTTTCAAATGATAGATCATTGTTGCAGTTGGTGGTCCAAAACATCGAGTTAAAAACTAGTATACAATATTTCCAAAAACTTTACATCTAAATATAATAATATTTAATAATTCAAATCAAAACAATTATCACCTAAAAATTTGAATTCCATTTAAAAATGGTTATCATGGTTGTACACTTTGCTCCATATAATCACTAGATCATAATTTTACAATGAAAACGAAGTGTCTAGATCTAACTTTTAAATTTTGTTAATATACTTTTATTCAAATTTCAAATTGCAACTTTTATATACCTAAAACAGAGTCTCTCATCTAACAATAACAAAAACAAAGTATTGAACCATATAAAATAGAATAAAAAATTTATTAGAAACTTTGTGATTAGAGAATATGCCTCATGACTCATTACTCATACCTCATGTAAAAATAATATGTTCAATTATATTACATGTATTGGATAATGTTTAGTGTGAAATGCTCTACAACAATTATCCATTTATAGGTGACAATATGCCTTTAATCAACTTTACCCTCTCAAATAAAATAAAAAAAATCATTAGGAACCTTAAAATCATTTCTTTATAAGAGATTTTGAAATCAAAATTCTCAATAATAGATTGGATGGGTCCTTCCATTCAATGAGGGGAGAGAGATTCCATCAAGATTAAAGGTTCAAAAACATCAGATAAAGTCAATCTCGAAAAACTAAAAATTATTGCAAGTAGAGCACGATAACTTTTTATCCAGGGAATTTAAGTTTTCAAAATCGGAAAAAAAAAATTACCAGTATCACTCAATTTATATATAAACAATATATATAATACACACATTCCAATGAATGCAAGCTAACATGTCACCACCCTAGCCAGCCGAACACCACCCACGAAAGTTTCATTCTCGGTCCCTCTTATTATTTTTAATCGATTCTCTTTCATTTTCTGCCGTCCGAAGAGTCAAGGGTGACTTTGCTTTCTTCAAATGGAAGCGCTTCCATTAGAAAATTTACTCATATTTTCAAGCAATAATGGGAATGAATACGCACTGGTTGTCTTGCATTAGATTTATGGGGAGGCCCACAATCTGTATTGATTGGAGCATCCCATCGTTTATCATATATAGCCAACTTATTGTCAACTTGGAATGACTGTTACTTTCAAGGTTTCCAACTGGCAACATCATAACAAAATTTTAATACCGGGGAAATAGTGCTCAAATTTTGAATACTTGGCCCCTTACCCCTGTTGATTATGAATTCGAATACTTGGTCTCCTCTTCCTATTGATAGGTTCACAGAAAACGACCGGGGTTTCCCACTCATTTTCATGCAAAAAGTGCTCAATAGCCTGATTTTTAATGTTGGTCAAGGCTAACACACCAGGAATTCAAGCTCCTCCCTACCCTCTCCCCATTGAGAGTAATAAGAGTATATGAATGACTTCTTATAATCAACATCTATTACAAATTTTATCTCTAGCTTGCTATGCTCAACAGTTTCATTTCTGATAAGAGCAATTTTGTAGTGGAAGGAGAAGCATTTTGTTTTGGATTTGAGATCTTAAAAGACATTAAGTTATAAAGTTCTCTGCTGCATTTGTTCATTAGTGTGCCCCAATTTTTTGCAGACCCTATTGAGTGAGCTCCATCAACCATAATGGACATGGAGAGAGGAGAAGAGAGTGAAAAACTGGATGTCAGTTATCCACTCATTACTGAAACAAGCAGCCATGGAGGCTCCATATTGGTGGTGGTTATCAGTACCTCTGTGGTTGTGATGGGTTCACTGAATTTTGGCTTTAGTGTTAGTTTCCTGAATCTTCCTTCTTTGTTTTATTTAAGCACCAGAAATGTTATATGGATGGATTAGACTAGAGAGTTCAATGGAAGTTTATAAGTAACTGAAGGGGAACTGTTTATTTCAGGTGGGATTCTCTTCTCCGTCAGAGTCAGAAATCATTGAGGAGCTTGGCCTCAGCATATCTCAGGTGCTTTAATGATTATTTAGATGCAAAAGCTTATAAGAATCAAATGTTGTACATATATATAATTTTTTACTAGGGTGCATGTACTGGAGGAGCACCCGCACCCAAATCCACAACCAAAGAAAACTAGCGCACAGGGTGTGTTTCCCTTGATTTCATAATCACCGGTGCACACCTTGGTTTGTATGTACCTTGAAAATGGAAAATAGGATAAACACAGGGAAAACTGGAAAACAATGTTGTTTTCTAAAGAATTAGATATTAAAAAAATCTAGCTAGATGTTGTAATTTAGATGTGAGAAATTGGCAGACCAAAAAAAAAAGAACAAAAATCTTTTACAGGGACACTTGGTATTGAGATATTTCTGATAAATTTTAGGAAGTTATTGGCGTGGTCATGTACATTAGGAGGTTCGATTGGTTTAAATATGTATTCAGAAGAATTCATTGGCACTAATGTGTATATTACCTTGTTCAATAGGAAGAATAAGCATTCAGAAGAAGTCATTAGTATGAATTAGTATATGTGCTAGTTAATTTGGTTTGGGGACACTAGAATTTGAATAAATTTATTCCTATTCAATATATAATGTTTACCTTAAAGAGGTAACAGGCTTTCGTGGTAATTGTAGTTAGTCTCATATTTATAGTTCAGAATTCGTATCTTAAGCATGACATTTTTGCCACCCACAATGCATGGGATTTTGCAGTACTCGGTTTTTGGTTCTCTGTTGACGGTTGGTGCCATGCTCGGTGCTATTATGAGTGGTTATATTGCAGACTACCTTGGTAGGAAAGGGGTAGGATTCTAATTCTTTTGTTTTAGTATTCTAGAGAACTATACTTATTTGCTTGATACAAGTTCTATAGAATCCTGAATATAGACTCTATTGAATGCAGGCTTTGACAGTGTGTTCATTGTTCTACCTAGTTGGATGGCTCACCACAGCTTTTTCAAAGGTTTTCCGACGGGACAATTCACTTACAGATTTATGGGAACTTATCACCTTCATATTCATGATTTTGATGATGAGAATATTTTTTTGTGCAGGATATACTACCATTGGATATTGCAAGGCTGTTGGTTGGATTTGGAGCTGGGCTTACTTCTTATACAGTAAGTTCAATGTCCAGATATGTTGTTTTCCAAGGGCATGTTTTCAGTCTGGAGATTATTGGGTATTGAATAAGGGATCATGTGACATAATCAATCACTTTTGTTTCATAAATTTTAGAATTGTATCAAGCTCAATTCTCTACCTGAATTTTGGAAATGTTCAATAGGTGCCTGTCTACATAGCTGAAATATCTCCCAAGAACTTGAGAGGAGGACTTACAACAACAAACCAGGTCCTAATAGAATCCAACATTATTTTAAAGTTATTAGAGTTTCAAATTTATGCATCAAAGTGTTGCAGGTAATCACAACATTCTGTTATGAATAAGAACATTGACAACTCTTTTTTTGGAAAAAAAAGAGAAAATAGTGGGGATCATCAGAGAATTCATATTTTAAGGCTGATATATTAATGGGTTGTTTTTTTCCCTCCATATGAAAGCTCTTCATAACAATAGGAACACTAGTAGTTTATCTTCTGGGGATGCTCCTCAACTGGCGGATTGTTGCTCTGATTGGTATGTTGGCTATCAAATTAAAACCTATTTTATAATTTCCCATGAACTTCTAAAAGTAGACCACAATACAGTCAATATTACAGATTTGAAGATCTTGTGCCATGATTCCTATTCTAAGGCTGACATATTAGTGTCATCTATTATTGATGGGCTCTACGGAGTCTAATATGATATGTTGTTAATATTCGAGCAGATATATGTCACTGTACTGTGGAATTAATCAGTTTCATGGGGTTCTATTTTGACAGGAAGTATACCATCCATAATATTAGCTATGGGCCTTTTCCTTATTCCTGAATCTCCAAGATGGCTGGTGAGTATTCTTGTATCAATGAGGTATTACATAATAACTAAAACTCATGGTAGCTTTTTCCACCATACATAAGGAAGAGTAAGGCTGGAACTCATTGCAAGTACCTTTCCATTTGAGCATATTAGAATTACAAATACCCCAGTTATAAATTTATCTACACAAGTTTATAAAATTTTCTCCTTGTTAAATGCTTCCGCGTGTGGTTTAGTGGCATGTCAGAGTACTTGTTTTACAAATGACCTAGTTTCAAATCATGATAGGCAAAGCCCAAGTTTTATCTGCAACCAAGTCCAGATGCAAGTTCCAACAACCTTGACCACTCAAGCTTGCACAGTTTCATTGCTACTTTTGGTCATTGGTGCATTCTTGAGTCCCATTGCCCTAATTCTTTATACTGTAATTGGGTGTATTCTCGAGTCCCTTTAACCTACTTTTGATCTTTCATGAACATTAATATATTTTTTTTTCTCTCTCTTTCTTTCTTTCTTTCGCAATAGTTCAGACTAGGTGCAATCCCTTGGTTGACTTTGTGGCATCTTCTGGCATATAAGCTGCTATGCCACTGCCATAAAAAACCCTATGCTCGTGAATTCTAGATTTTTGTACTAAAATCTTTGAAAAATGTCGTGCTTAATCTAATATTTTTGTGGTTTAATGTATTTCAGGCAAAGGTTGGTCGTGACAGAGACTTTGAAGAAGCATTACAAGCTCTTAGAGGAAAACAATGCGATGTGTCATATGAAGCAAATGAAATCATGGTGCTTATATTTGGTTCTTTCTCTTAGAAATACACATTTCATTGTAGTAGATTTTGGTATTAAATACATCAACTTTTAATTCTGGTTTCAAATACAACCTGCAATGTGAGGAGTACAACTTGTGAGGTAATTAATTTCATGGCAGTGGTTAAAAACAAAAGAGTTGATTGATGCTGGCAATGCTTGTCAATATATTGGATATGTTATACAGGACTACGTGGAGGAGTTGGAAAGTCTGCCCAAGGCCAGAATATTTGATTTATTTCAAAGAAACTATGCTCCTGCTGTCATTGTGAGCAGTATGCTTGATGAAACTTTATTTGTTGGATCCTCAACTTTTATCCATTCATCAGTAATTCCTTCCTTTAATCGATTCGTCCATTACTATTTGATTACTTGTAATCATCCATATTAGGTTGGAGTCGGGCTAATGGTATTACAACAACTTGGTGGAATCAATGGTATTATATTTTATGCTAGTGCCATCTTCAAAGCTGCTGGTGAGAAGCTATATTAGTACATGAGACGGTTCTCTTTAATTTTGGTAATAGAAATGTATACTTTTCCTTTTGGGTGGAATATGATTGTTTTGGAGCATGTTATAGGCTATTCTTCAAGTCAGTCAGCATCGGTCGGAATTGCTGTACTTCAGGTGCCAAATATGTCTATTTCCATATACAATAACACCACATTTAGTTTGCCTCCATGATCGAGCACATTTTCCTTGTTTATCAATATGTTTATATTGTTTGGCAGGTGCCAATGACAGCAGTAGGTGCATTGTTGATGGACAAATCTGGTAGGCGACCACTTTTGATGGTATTAACTTAGGCCCTGTCAAAAGGCTATTATAAGGACCTTAACCGCTTATAAATTTGAACATTAAGAAAAAAATGTGTCTTTAGATTGCTGCTGGAGGAATGAGTATCAGTTGCTTTGTGGTTGGACTGTCATTCTACATACTGGTAATTATACTCTTCACATCATTATCTCCACTCATTTCCATTGATGGGATTTATTTTCATTTATTTAAGTTGGGCACTGCAACAAGCATAGTTAATGTTTGTGCAAGGAAAGTAGTCATTCTCTTGTCAAATCATACATAATGCTAGTATGGAGATGCCGTTATTGTCTGAAGATGGATCCACAAGTGGGATCTGAAACATCGGGCTTAAACTATTTCACGTGGCTGATTCCAGAAAATTCAAACTAATTATTAACCTGTGAAGAAACAAAACTTAAGACAAAAACGAATATGTAGTTGAAAAGAATATAATTTTTATCGACAATTGAGCTCTGATGTTACGTAAGGGGAGAATTGATCGCTTAAGACATTGACTAATTACATAAAAGCATATATTGCAAAATGGAAATTAGAGCTAAGATCACAAAAAAATCCTGTTTATAGTGAATTCTCTTGACTCATCTTGTTGTTCTGCAGGCACATTCTCATCAATCCGCTCTGATATTGCTTGGAAGCAGGCTAGCTCTAATTGGTCTATTGGTGAGTGTTGTGCCTCAATGGCTTTAGTGAGCATTGTTTTTTAATAATGCTTGTAAGATTTTGTTAAATTTTGATGGGATGTAGTGTAGAATATCCAATTAAGATAAATCATAAAACAGATGTATAAGACCTTCTGTTTTTCTTTTATGTACAGGCTTATATCGGAACATTTTCGCTAGGCATGGGTGGAATTCCATGGATTATAATGTCCGAGGTTAGTTCTCAATATGAAAATGTATTGACAGCAATAAGTAACTGACAACTAAATTTTTAGAAGAAAATGTAGAGATCAAGTCTATTGAAGTAAACACTGATGTGTTCCCCCCAATAGTGCATTTTCCAAGAATAAATAAATAAATTTACTATAATCCAATCGAAATACAATAGAAAACGACACCCTCTTAAGAAAAAAAGCTTTGAAGCTTGCAGCAGAAAGGTAGAGACTGTAATTGGGACTGCAAGGAAAACAAAACTCTAGCAGAAGACTAACTCATCCTTCAGAAGAAACAGAAGGCAGAGCCGTGAAAGAGAGCATTATATTCCGAAAATTTCACTAATCCAAGGTTGACTGACAACCAAATACTTTCCATGCTTCTTCAAGGCCACCACTTTTGGTTCTCTACCTTTAATTTTAGGAGGTTTTTGTGTTTTGAACCTTTTGGATTGCTAGAGGCTCCTCGTTATTCTTGCAGACAACAGGCCTCCTGATCATTCTAAAGAAGCATCTGAAACTGTTCTACCTAAGAAGGTCCATCGTCTGAGGGATCAAATCCTCTCTGGATACCCTCATCCTTTTCAACCTGATTTTGAAAATAACTATAGGAAGCTATTCTTCTAAGTTGTTCTTGCATTCAGACTCTCCAGCCTTCAAGGCCTGAAATCTGTGTTGCAGGAAACGGCCCTCCCCCTCCCCCAAGGAAACGTTTCCTGTATGGAAACACTCCGGGTACGCCCTGGAAACACCTGGGTATATCCCGAAAATGCATGATACATTTTCAATAAAAATGTAGACCCAACACGAATCAAACAATATATAAATAAGATAAACATTTAGATAGGGACATCTAGTTTCTTAAGTTATATTTTATTTATATACTTTCAAGATGTTTAAGAGGTTTCGGACATCTAGGAGCTATAATGCAAGTTCTAGAATCAGAGTTAGTCAGATTCCAAGGTTTCACGGTTGCAAACTTAGCCATATTTTAAGATTTTAAGATTTCAAGGAGACATCATAGGAGGTATGAACGCGGCATGAAGGGATGTAGGTATGATAAAATAGTATGAGAACATCTCTCGCAAAGTGCCCTCAGTCGATCCGACCCCATACCTGTGCATCCCTTAAAGCATACACTCTACGAGATTCAATGAACTCGCAAGCCCCTATGAGAGAAAGCATCAGTAAATGATAAAGTTGAAAAATAATGGAAGTGGGAATCATGATTTTGGGGACAATCTAGATGATTTATTCTAGATTTGATTGTACATTTTGTCTTTGAAGTAATGAATGAATGAATACTATATATTTTTAAGTGTTTTATCTTTTATAGACAAATATTTTCATATTATGTATTTTTAAGTGTTTTATTAAAAAATGAGTTTTATATATATATTTATTTATTTATATATAGACGTACCTATGGTATATCAAAATCGAGTTTTTTGATAAATGGTGTACCTGCATACTTGAGACGTACCCGTACCCAAAAAAAACATAAATTGAAATGAGTTGAAATGAAATTATGTGTTGCCGTAGTGCCTCCTTAGATGGTTTTGCAAGACCCCACTGTCTTCTGTAGCTTCATTTCTCACACCAGCGTTCCATTTTTTATTCACATCAGCAATTGAACTACCCTTCAAATCAGTTTGTATTTTGTTATCTTTCTCACCCTTAAATCTTTCCTTCAACATTCTAATTCACCTTTGGTCACATTCATTCCACCTATTGCATTTTTGAAGACACATCCAAGTAACCATATTGAAAATATTTTTTACAATTTAAACGAGCCATGGATGTTAGCTAAGTCATAAGGTACGGTGATTTTTTAGATAAAACTTGAAATTCACAGGGTTTTATTCAGCAATCAATAAAACAAAAAAAAACATCGTTTGTTAGGTTTGTATTTTTTCGCATGATTGTCTCTGTCTCTGTGTGCATTTTTGTACGTTATAAATTTCTATCGAGGCTCTCAGCGCCCTAACAACTCCTTTGTTGCCCTTGCACAGATTTCATCTTGTATACAAAACCTTTATGGCCCTACAGGGATAAAACTTACCCGCAACGTCTAATGGGCCTTCTATACTCTTTACTGAATCTGTGGCTTCGCTACATGCTCAAAATACTCCTAGTCGCCACCTCTACAAACAAAAATTCAGTCCAATGTTTGTGTATTACTTAACAGTGTACGACTCCAAAGGGTAATATTGATGTTTATGTGCTTCACTTGAAGAAAGTCCATTGGTAGGGAAGGAAGGGTTGAAGCAGATGAATTTGACACAACAATTAGGTTTTAGGTTTTAACTAATTTCATGTTGTTTTAATTTATTTTATTTTATTTTATGTTTTCATTTTCAATTTTGATTATAATTTTGAATTTTATTTTATATTTTGTTTATATTTATAATTTTGTTTTAATTTTATAATTTATTTTTATGATTTTTTAATTTTTTAATTATATATTTTATTTTTTATATGTTTTTTTTAATTGATATTTTTATTTTTATAATTATATTTTTATTTTTTTACGTTTCAAATTTAACAGCGAATTTTTTTAAATTTTTATTCGAACTTGAACCAAATTTTATCCTCGTCAATTTGCAGGGGTGGGGTTGGTCCTTTTGAGATTAGGTGTAACCCCTGAATCATTGTGATTTCCTGCCTCGGGTCATAGGTGCATAGCCCCTGCTAGAGAATCTCTACATAACTGAGCTTTGAACTTGGGCATAATAATATAGTGTGTTAGAATTTGAGCCCTAAGCCTCATCAACTCAAAATCAAACCTGACCTATCATGCATATATAACAATAATCTCTGTCTTCTACCCTTGTAAACAATGCAGAGCTCCATTCCAATGGATAGTGAAACCAGACCAATTATACGCATTAAGAATGCATATTCATGATTTCTTTATATCAACAATCAATAATAGAAATTTCATAACCTGTAGATTTATTTGTGTTTGTTTTGGCACAGATATTTCCTATAAATATGAAGGGTATTGCTGGTAGCTTGGTGTCTCTTACTGCTTGGTTTGGTGGCTGGTTTGTTACAGTTACTTTTAATTCTCTTTTGTCTTGGAGTGCAACAGGTGAGCTAAATGGAATTCTTCCCTGAGCTATTCTATTTTTTTCATGAAACATGTCAATGAATCTTTTTGAAGTTTTTAATAGATGTTTTCACATGCAACTGAGTCTAGTTACATGTCATTTGCAGCTTCATTCTTCATATTTTGTGGTGTTTGTGCCTTCACTGTGGTATTCGTGGCAAAGTTCATACCAGAGACAAAGGGAAGAACTCTAGAAGAAATACAATCTTCATTCAGGTTTTAAGTGGAAAGACACTAGGAAGGTCAATTTACCAGTTATGATTGTCATTTTTTTTTTAATCATACTTACTAAGAAGCTCAGGTGTACCTCATTTCAAATTGGCATCCGGGTCCTCATATACCTGATCTGTTGATGACTGAGTTTTATCATTAAAAAAACATTGATATTTGGTGGCGAGCACACGGAGTTTGCTTGTTATTTCTTTTATCATGGTTATTTGTTGTCTGCATTGCATTCCTTTCACTTTCTTTTCTTAGCTCTTTTATAAAGACACTTCCAATTAACTTGTACCAGTTAATTAAAAATCAGTTTTAATCCAAAAATTATTACTTTTTACTATTTGTGAAATAATTTGAACTTCATTATAATATAAAAGACTTTGAGAAAATGGAAAACGTATTGCAACTAATATTTCATTAAAACTACTAATTTTTTTAATTCAACTTTAAATAAAATACTAGTTATATATACAAATTATATTTTAATCTGTCCTTGAAGAGATGTGAATAAAGAATAATTGATAGAACACAAAAAAAAATCTAATATATGTTTCTGAAATATATATAAATTTTTAAAAAATAATATAAAAATTTATCATATAAGTAATAATTTAGCTGAAGTTGTTTTAAAGTTGGAAATTCATATAAATAGGCTAGGACTCCATAAAATCACATAACCCTTGATTATTTTCACATTTGCATGAGAAGAGTTAAAGAATGTTGTAAAAGGTAGAGTGATGAGGCACTCAATGAAAGTTGCATTTCTCACAAAAGTATTTGAATTTTTTTTAGAATTCTAAGAATTATAATTATTATTTTTTGTTAATTATTAATGTAATAGAAGAATAAAACATCCCTCATCTTAAATTATGTTTTTTTATTAAATCACTTTAAATTGTGTTAAATATCAAATCGGGATTATATGCTAATATAAAATCTTATTAGTTTTAGAGACGTGGGGGTACGGGTACTAGTACGTGGATGGAGACGTCATTCAAAACAGGATATGTGAGTAAATGAATAAAGGTACGGCTAAATTGTATGTAAAGGTTGTCATTAAAAAATGTGAGTACGGGGATTGGTACGTAGTCCTTATCCCTAAATTGGAGTTTCCTTGTCACTATGGTTTTAAATCAAACATACATCTGCCATGTAGAGATGACGTCATAATAGCATAAGACCCTTGTTTTATTTAAAAGTAATTAATTGCAATATCAATACTGTTTCCACATGTAAAGAAAAAAAGGTGATGGAATTAACTATATACTAGAGGATTTACTGGTTTGGAAAAAAATGTGCCCTTTGCTTTCTTTTCCGTTAGTGACAGCTAATTAAAAAGATCTTGTAGTACTTTGACCATCTTGGGTATAAATATGGTTTCTCTATTATTCTCAATCTTTAGTGGCAATTTTACATGGAAATCTCATGGCTTGTCTAATCTTAGAGTTTGCATCTAATTTTAAAATTGGATATTCAGAGGTCTCATTGCTTTTGTACACTTTTTTTTTATCATAATTTGGATGGTACTCTTCAAAACATTTCATTGTTTGTGGCTATCGCCATGAATCAAATTTGATATGAATGGGTTGCAAACTCATTGCTCTTGCTAAACCTTGACTTTAACTTTGTGCGGGGGAGTATGTACATTTCAAGCTCTTTTATGTGCCAACTGTTGAAGCCATCCCATGCTTTTCCAATGTCTAATGATTTGTTTGCTTAATCTTATAACTTTATTCCTACTTAATGTATTATTATTGGGTTTCATTTTGATGGTCAAAGTGTGGATATCCGTCCATATATTTTTTCTTCTCCAATGTCATTTGTTACATTATAGGTCGAATGACACTATAGGTCGATTTATCCCTTTTTCCATTCTTTATATTTAATTCATGTACATGTTGTTTATGAGTAAACCAGTAAAGCTATATCAAAAAAAAAATCCATTGCTCTACACCAACGATTGTGGTTTTTCAAATATTCATTATTTACAAATTCAACAGATGCTTAACAAAAATTATTGCTCTACACCGACTACTGTGGTTTTTCAAATCTTCATTATTTTCAAATTCAACAGATGCTTTAAAGTGGTTTGAATAAAACAAATGTTCAACTTATAAATTGAATTAATACAAGTTGAAAAACCACAAGAACGCTTCTTTTTAAATCAATTAGAGGATAATAGCTATTGCCTCTTAACTCGATAACAAAAGATAAGAATTGTTCAGATACTCAGTCCAAAGGTCATTCGACCTTGATGTGTAATTCTTAGAAATCCCACTTATGGATCCACATTATTGGTATGGCTACCAACATGAAAGAAAGGTACAAGCACGTTTCAAATAGTACAATATTGGGAGGAATATAAAATAGATGAGGAGCATATGGCGATATTAATTTGGAACCTGTGTTCCTTATATTTCATTCTTCGAACAAAATAATGATCCTCCAAAGAATATCTGCTCGAATAATGAATACTCAAAGAACCAAACACTGTTTTTCCTTTACAATTTTGCTCGTGTAAGGAGACATGCAACTATTACTATGAGATGATATCATCATGAATATCAGTCTCATCCAAAATCTCCCCCTGCTTTACCAAAGCATTACACGTATATCATTAGCAACATCTCAAGAGAAAAATTGTTCATTGCAAAAATAATCTAGGGTATTTATTTTTTTATAAGATTATGTTATTGTGATAAAAGATTAATAACATCAAAATAAAGTCAAAGATTTGAAAAACTCATATACTTTTGTGAAGTTAGTTTATATGTATATTTTAAATGATAGAAAAGGACTAATGAATATATATTATATAATTATATGACCACTAATTCATATGATACAACTATCTACTTGAATAATCAACTGCAGACAATTAAGAGATGGAGAGTATCATAAGTGCACTTCGCATCATTTCCATTTGGACTCGCAATGTTTTGAAAGTCTTAATGAGGTGTGTTGACTTGTGTTTTAACATGGGCACAATAAAGGGATTTTAGAAACCTCCCATTTCAATGCCTTATCCAATGGATAGGGGTTCCTACGTCCACCAAGGACTTACTAACAAACTAGGATGAAATCCGATTCTAAAAACGAGTTGTGAAAACAAAACAAAAATCTTTCGAGTTAAAACAATAATAAATTAGAGACAACTTTGCTTTTGGAGATAAAATACAACTCAGCTTTATCAACAACTAAGAGCTAACGAAAACATTTCCTAGAACAGTCCACAACAAAAATAAACCAAAAGTTTAAATTTGTTACGATCCCAAGTCAAATTAAAATTGATTAGCTTATCAACCTGAATAGTAGGAGCTGAAACA
The DNA here is from genome assembly GCA_037957365.1 of Torreya grandis. Taxonomy (NCBI): domain Eukaryota; kingdom Viridiplantae; phylum Streptophyta; class Pinopsida; order Cupressales; family Taxaceae; genus Torreya; species Torreya grandis. The sequence continues at coordinate 3,799,512 of JARHVA010000510.1, read as the reverse complement.
AAGCAACTTTAACAACCAAAGAGATTGACTCAAACGAATTCCTCACAAGTAGCAAAGGCTCAAATGCTAAGAAGAAATAGAATCACAAAGTGAACAACATCAATTGAAATCTTTATTATGGAAATGCAGAAACATCAAGGGCCCAAATCTTATGCTAAAAATCAAGCACAACAGAAAACACTCAAAGGAATGTATTACTTACCACATAGAAACAGCAAAGGCCCAATTCTATGAAAATAAGCAAAGAGATATATAAATAAATTAGTACCAAGAATTCCAAAGTAATCAAGCTCCTTTGCATTAAAATCTAAATCAACTTCGGTCTCTTTAGACAAAACTGTATCTCCTTTTCTATATTCTGATTTTTACTACCACTAGTAGATTTTGAATAAAATATGTCAAAGAAAGTCGTTTTTTTTAATTTTTCACAAACTCAGATGCTAATAGTGTCACAAAATTTGTCGAACACAAAGACCCTCAGAGAACTAGCAAACACCCCCAAAACCAGTGCCAATCCTCCAAATTTGGTGGTTTTTTAGAATCTGACATAAACAGTCTTAAGTTTAAGTCAGCTGTAACACTAAGTCAGTGGTAACACCAAGTGACACTAATGCTTTGACGGAGGCGTTGACCATTTCAAATTCCCAGAAGTTAGGGTTTGACAATAAATTATGATAAGTATTTCCTGCGAAATTTCCAAAAATCACCCTCCACAAAGGCAATTTGACCCATTCAAAAAATTGGAAAAGTTAACATTCTCTAACGCAAATGCGTCAGAGAACACCATAGGCTGGAAAAACAACTCTCAAATGCATATTAGGGCAACAAAACATTCATTTTTCTTCCAAGTTAGAGAACAATAGCAGATAGAAAAATAAAAAATTTGAAAAGGCCCAATTGTTGTTTTTGTCTGAGATTTGTTTGAATTTTATTTCTTATTATCAAATTTATCTATATTTGTTTGATTTGTGTTTAAAATGGGAAGGAAAGAAAAACCAAAAAAGAGGAAAAGGAAAAGATAGAAAAAAAAACAGATTATAGAGATGACTGGTTTTAAAATAAAATCCAAAATACATGAGAAGCGGAGGAAGAGGAAGAGGAATATTTCGTAAATTTCTCATCTCATTCTTTGTTTTGATTTTTATAAAATGAAATAGAACTTTCGAAGAAAGTTTTTAATTTTTTGTCAAACATGAAATGGGGGTTTTCATTAAAAAATTGGTTGTTCCATTTATTACTGTGCTGCAGGAAACGTCCCCCCCTCATTTCCTGTCTGGAAACATTTTTTATACAGAAATATTAGGGAAACGTATCGGAAATGCCTTGGAAATGTCCAAACATTTCTAGGCGTTTCTGTGGTGTTTCCAGCATTTCCAAGGGATTCCGGCAGAAAAACAGTCAAAGTCAACAAAAATGTAAAACCAGCCCAAACCAGACAGTATATATATATATATAAAATAAACATTTAAGCATAAGTTTGATGTTATATTTTATATATACTTTTAGGGTGTTTTATAGTGGTTTCAGACCTCTAGAAGCTATAATGCAAATTCCAGGTTTTGGAGGATCCTATCATATTTCAGACTTAGATTCCAGGGTTTTAGGATTTCAAACTTAGCCATATTTCAGGGTTTCAAGATTTCAAGGAGACATCATAGGAGGTATGAAGGTTGCACAAAGGGATGTAGGTATGATAGAATAGTATGAGAACATCTCTCGCAAAGTGCCACAAGACGATCGCCCCCATTCCCTATGCACCCCTTAAGGCATACACTCTGGGAGATTCAATGCACCAATAAGCCCCTGCAAGAGAAAGCATCAGTAAATGATAAAGTTGAAAAATCGTGGTACTGGCATTCAACATTTTGAGGACAATCTAAATGATTTATTCTAGATTTGAATGCACATTTTGTCTTTGAAGTAATGAATGAATGAATACTATATATTTTTAAGTGTTTTATCTTTTATAGACAAAAATGAATATATATATATAAATAATTGTACAGACGTTTCCACGGTGTTGCCAAATCAAGGTTCTTGAAAATTGGCATTTCTGATACGTTTCCGTTTCCGTTTCCAAACAACATAGATTTATTAAAACCTATCTCTGTAATTTTCAACATACAAACGTAGAGTTTGAAAAGATAAAGCTCTAGTATTCCCCCTTTAGTTATATATATATATATATATATATATATATATATATATATATATATATATATATATATATCTTTTTCTCCACGATAAGGCCGCAATTCTGCACTTCTCACCAAAAAAAATTGTTTATTAGTAGGCTACCCATTTATTGGACCATTCTTAACTATTTATAAATGTGAAACCTTTTTTTGTTTTCAACAACAAACTTCAAAGAACTACCACCATAAAATCACATTGAGACTGTCATGATAGAATGTTGAACAACACTCCTCAAAGACATCAATGTTGTAGAAGACTTGCAAGTAATTATTTTGTTATTTATACTTTTTTGTTCTTTATAAGAATTTTAATTTCATTATTAAGTATTTAGATATTTTAAAATTATTTTTTAATATTAAATTGCCATAAAAATCTACATATTTTTTAAGTAAGAGTTTGATTTTGGATAAAAACAAAGGTAGTTTTTACATAGTTTTGGAGTCTTTTTTAATCGACTTCCTTTAACCAATAAAGTTGTTACTCAAACTCAATGCGTATGTGAGGTTTGGGTTAAATTTCAATATTACCTATTACCCAAGCTTGTGTCTTCAATGAATATGTGAGGGTTGGTTTGAAGTTCAATTGCAGTCGATAATCTTGTCTCTGATTAGAACCTTAACCTAGGGCACAATCAGGGATCCCAATCTCTGTTCCACTGTGCTTGTTCACCAACAACCAATATACCTTGACCGCACCTTGCAGATATTGGGTGTCCCCAGTTATACATGCCCTCGCCGCGAGTGGGATTTGAACTTGGGTTGCACATATACAAATGTTTTTCTTTGACCATTACACAACAACCAAGGGGATATGAAAATATTATTACTATGTTCAATTAATATTTATTTTGTTTACAAACTTGATCGATATTGCGTATATTTTCTAGGCAATGATTTGCAATGAGAAAGATGAGGAAGAGGATCATGTCAACAACGATGATGGCAGTGATGATGATGATGATGATGATGATGATGTCTGCAATGTTGATGACGACGACGAGGATGATGATAACTAAACATTAAAAATTTATTTGATGGGTTATTTAATTAGTACTATTTGATAATGATGATGGCTACCCTGAAACTTTATTAACAACAATAATGTTAATTAAACTTTGGTGACAATAATTACAAAACTTGATTTAGTGACAATTTTTGACAACTCTCTCATTCAAGTATGTATTATTATTACCACTCAATTTTACAACACTTTGATGATTTTGATTATTATTTTAGTCGAATGCCAATTATTGTGTTGAAATTAGTTTTAAACACAATTTGTTTTAATCATATTACTATTCACGGATTGAAATTTATGTTTTTTGTATATTGAAAATTTGTGTTATGCACTTCATTTTATGTATATTTTGTAATCCTTTTAAATTTTGTGTTTCAAGCATAGTTACCAGGTTCGGAAATCCGAATGCGTTCGGGAGGCAGAAAAAATGCGGAATGCGAAATTTTTGAAAAAATCCGGAAAAAAATCCGGTAAAATCCGGTTCAAAAAATTATATATATATATGCAAAATATTTGAATCTACTAAGGAATGAACATTAATTTAACACTTGCAAAAATGAGAAATGCATAAGAATTTCAAACTTGAATTACATTAAAAGATAGCAAAATATTCATAGTTTAGAGCCTAAGCTCAAAATTGATATAGAACTTAAGTTTCAAACATTTGCAACATCAAAACCAGCTTCAAAATCAAAACTAGCACTAGCACTAGCACTTGCACTAGCACCATCAGCGAATCCTCCATCCAGCGCATCAACACTATCAATATTTTCCTCAACTCCTTCAAAGGATGGTTCTCCAAGATGAAGATTGTCATCTTCTTTTGCAACATTGTGCTCAAGCAATCTTAAATTGCTATGAACAAACACAAGATCTGACAACTTTTTGGCTCTTAGTCGATTTCTCTTATTAGTATGGATCAAATCATGCGTGCTCCAATTTCTTTCGCATGCAGAAGCACTGGAACATTGATTGTGGACACGCACGGCAAGCTTTTGTAACTCTGGGGTAGAAGAACCATACGTCTACGGCTCTGCCACCATAAATGGGGATCCATGCTAACAATGTCTTCTTGTGCCACTTTAAACCACTCGGCCACTCTCCCGCAGTGTTGAGACCACTTGCGGGCAAGCAAAATGGGAGCCACTCTAAAATCTTGAAACCCTGAAATATGGCTTAAGTTTGAAACCCTGAAACCCTGGAATCTGACTAACTCTGAAATATGATAGGATCCTCCAAAACGTAGAATTTGCATTATAGCTCCTAGCGGTCTGAAACCCCTCTCAAACATTCTGAATTTATATAAATAAAATATAACTTAAAGTATAAGCAATGTTTATTTTATTTCTATACTGTTGGGTTTGGACTATATTTACATTTTCTAAATTTTTTTGTTGACTTCCATTGTTTCTCCCTGTCCATACAATTTTAATGTTCAAAAATACGGTGAACCGAATTTTTTAATCCGGAAGCCCGCAAAAATGCGGAACTTTCCGGATTTCAGCCAGATGCGGCCGAATCTGGTAACTATGGTTTCAAGTGTATTTTGTGTGAAAATGACATTGGTTAGTTAGAATAATTTAAAAACTTTTCTCAATTAAAATAATTGTCATCATCGTCAGTGTCTACAAATCACAACTAAAACAATAATGCGGTTAATTAGCCTAATTTTATCATATTTTTTAAATAGATATTTTTATTTTTGATGAAAGTAACATAAGAAAAAAATCATGGTTTCCCTACCATAACTAGGGTACCAAATTTGAATAAATTTGACATGAAAGCTCAAATTTAAAGTTTAAAAAATTACTCTTAACACAAATGCCAACTCTAAAAATTTCCCTCCAATAATTCAAATTTAACATATTCAACTTCTAAAAAAATCAACAGAAGTTCTCCAACACAATTTGCGTTAAACCATAATACCAAATTCCTAGTGCTCGAAAAATAGGGTCAAAGAGCGTCAAGGAGTTTGACGCAAATCATGTTAGACAAAAATGTTCATCATACTTGTTTCCCGAAAAAAAGGCTAAAATTGACACAAACTTTGTTGTTAAATCTAGCTTAATCAAAAAAATAGATACTACACGATTTTGCTGATATAAGGAGGAAGCCCACAAGAAAACTCAAGCAAGGTTCCCTCTCAATGAAGCCCATATTCCTCTCTAGAGGAAGACATCTGTTTCGGAAGAAGTATTACACAATGAAGGCAAAAGACACCATCTGGTGAAAGTGGCAGAACTCATGACATTGTGATTGAGTACCACGAGGAGAATCCAAAATTCCAAGATTGAATGTGAGTGAGAGTTGAAAAGCAAATAGTGTTAGAGATCAAGCATCTATTATGGAATTTCAAAGGCAAACATACAATTCAGTTCATCAAACTTTATGTATGGTTGCAGAGCAACATAATCTACTAGATTACATCACATTCTATAGCATAGCTGATATCACATTTGAATTTCTATTACATATTTATAGGCCCAAATATAAATTGGTATAATAAATGTGAACCAATGGTTCCAACCAAGTATTTTCAACTTCCACTTGCTTTTTGGGTCATTTTGTGCTTTTGTATTATGAAAAGGCAGTAAATTAAATTAAAGATTATACTGTTATTTATTTTGTCTTCTCTTCCCCGTCTTCATCTTTGATCTCTCGAATTAGCCACGCACACTTCTTTCAAATAAAACAAAACTCTATTTAGTCAGAAAAATTATTGCCCTCTTCCACAAACAAATTTTTAAACAAAATAAATCACATTGAATCCCTTCACAAAGTTCAATGTTGAATTTGCATAGTAGGGTCCTTAAACCGAAGGCAAACAAACTCGGAGAACAAATAAAACAACCTAAGGAAAACATTAAACACTAGTGAAAATAATTTACCATTCATGATCCTCAAATTGAAACTTAGTGATTTGAAAGGATAGAAAGATCTTTGCACGCAATCAAGTGATCTGAGTGTTAAATCATAGTGAACAATCCCTCATAAAGTTCGAGAGTTCAACTATGGGCCACAAAATCACTATAAATTGACGAGGCAAAACACCTCAAAAAACCCCACAATCAAATATCAAATACAATAAATAAACAATAAACGTGCAAGGTTAACACAAAGATAGGATGAGAACATTACAAGTGTCAAGATATCAGCCACTCAAAAGGATGGAAAGCCTCGAGGTGAAATAGCCTTTTCTAAGACCATACGAGTTGAAGGTTGAGCAACAGGGCAACACATGTCAGCGTCTCATTCACTTTGAGCACTGAAAGAGAACGAAGTCTAGGTAGAGGCTCCTTTGTGAGCAAGTGCGAGATGCAACAAAACAATGATACTAGCCACCATCTTTTCCACTTCAAGAGATACATAAACACAATAAACACACCAGAGAGAGTACATTCAAAACACTCCAAGCAAATAAGGCAGCAAGAGAGTGCCACGTGGTGGCCTCTCACTCCATCTAAATGTAAGGTTGGTCAATGAAGGCTAAGGTATCAAAAGGGAACTCAGAGGCTTTGAGGAAAAAATAGAACGAGATGGAGACAAGTGTCTACATCTCATTGTTCTCAACAACAAATCGAAAGAAGCAATCTTCAAACATGGAGCAAACAAGAAGGAAAATGTAACGAGAACTGGACATGTATTTGTTTCTCATTCACACTAAAAACCATAAAAACGATGGGGATTTCATGGGAAATGAAAGACTCCAAGCTAAATCATGAACAAGGAAGAAACAAATGTGTGCTCCTCATTCACTCCACAGGTTCAAGCTATGAAAAGAGAAATTGCATGGAACAAGCACTTTGAGAAGCAAACAAAAGTGAGAAAACTCCAAATGGTCATTTTTCATTAGCTCAAAAAGCCAAAATAAATTCAATCGCCAAAATTATAAAGAGATGTACAATTATACTCAGAGGAAAGGAAAAAAATAAACAAAACCCCTGAACACAAAATCCAAGGGCAACCAAAACATGCATGGGAAAAGCCCTAACATAAACACAATGCAAAACATTAGAAAAACGTTAATGAAATTCACATTATATACAAGAAATAAACTAGTAAATGCCATTTAAAAGTTCCATTTTAGAATTTTGAAAGGGGTGTCCCCAAATTTGTGAAATGGGCATTCAAGATCTTGGCTCAATCTCTAGCTAATCCTCATGACTCGCCAGCATAAAGACAACCTTTCTGTTTCGCCTTTATGTCTATGCACTCTGCCATGGGTGTGTTGGTGACAACAAGGCGGTTGGCACAAACCAGATTTACGCTGAAAAACATTTGGAGGTGTTGGAAAATGGGATGAAGGTTATTGGGAAAGGCATTCACCAACTTAAGGGACAATTCACCAATCTGCAAATTCAATGGTAATACAGAGATTCCCGTGCATCAACAAAATTATAGTCATCCATTGGCATACACTTAGTGGATGTACTGGAACGGGTCATGCAAAACGACTACATCCCAGTGGTTTATACTACCAATGGTACCAACAATCTTGTCAATGTTTGTGCCTTGCATACAACTTTGCAAACTAGTAGATAGATCAATAAGTGATCCTTGAGGGTCCAAGATAGATTGTCTTCTTTTGCATGTAGTTGTCAGGGCTTGGGTTACAACGTATTTCATTATGTATATGGTTTTAAATTCCTTTAGACTACTCTATTTTGTCTTTGTAATTTATTTCTTTTATTCGCTCCTAGGACTCTCTCTTCCTAGAATTTTCTATTGCTGATGGTTGTATCTTTCAGTCGCATTGACCTACTTTTGGTCATTTGTGGACATTAATATGATTTCTTTCTTTCTTTCTTTCTTTCTTTAGAGAGAATTTTTTTTGATTGTTTAGTGTTTTTCGTTGTTTGGGATTTTACCCCAGCTTTTTTGCTTTGTCTTCTAACCTAGGGCTTGTTTCTCTGTGATACCAGCTTGGTTGGCTTTTTTGGATAATTTATATAATTAACTCAACATAACAAAACTAGTATTAGTGTGGAAAAAAAATTAGTTCTAGTTGCACTATTATTTCTTTCCATGAATTTTTGCAATTGCTCCTCTCCATGATTGTTAAGTCATGAAAAGCACAACAAGGGTGTCTTTACCTAAAGGAGTTATCACTTGAAGCCAAGCTCATGGATATTATTAGCCCATATTTTAATATAACTTTGTTATTGGTATCACAATGCCCATTGCATTTTGAAGGGATTATAGATGCGAAGATGATATATCAATATGTATATAACATATTTGTATACTACACCAACTCATATTATAGGCATTAAATTAAGGAGCATAAAAGGTGCGAAATCAAAAAAGCTTTAACAAAGTTGGAGATAAAGCTCCTCTAAGAGGTCGACTAAGAGGTCTATTCCTTTGTTTAGGAGCAGGGAGGCCTCAATCCAAGAGAGGTGGTCTTTTGGTCACTGTCTATAAAGGAAAAAGAGAAACAAAGGTCTATAAAGGTTCGCTTATTAATTTGGTATAATAATACGCGGAGGGAAATGATTAACTCCATGGATACATAATAAATTGGTACATTTAAGAAGGCAAAAGCCTTATTAATTTAGTATATCACACCAGTTTTTTTTCAGAAAGTTCTTTAAATTGATGAGTTTCAAAAAAGGGGCTATAATAATAGCCCTAGAGTCAGCTAAATGCCAAATTCATTAAAGAGTTGATAAAATTTTCAATAAATGTAAAAAAGACATTTCATTTCTATGCATAATTATTGCCAATGTAAATGTTGTTCGAAAATCTTAGAAGCATATATAACTAAAATGGCATCTCCCTTATTGAGGATTTCATTCCACTATAATATCCATCCATCCATCCTACTTTAGCGTTGGGCATTGTCGGTTAATTTAAGGGTTCTTATTTTTTGTGTGCTCAAGGTTTAATATTACTGTTATTTTGCTAAAGTTTTGTTATTTGGATAGCTGGTTCATCGTCCAATGTGTATTGAACAATGTTTGCTATGTAGGTTGAACTTACACATGTGAGCAAGAGAGAAAATGAAAGTTAGTCCCCATTATATGTGATGCACATGCTTCATTAGCAGCAATAAATATCTTACAAATATAATAATAGTTTACCATTCGCATAAAAAGTTCAAAAGTAGATGTGTAGAAGGTGGTTGTATTAAGTTTTCGTTTTGATGTTGGTAAAATAATAAGCTATAAAGTTTCCGTTCATATTTTTCAAACATATATTTATGGATTTGATTGCATTACTTAAAGACTATCAAAATTTATAAGAGTCACTGAACATTCAACGCCAACTTTTGACCTTGTGGTTTAATTTTTGGTTTAACATCAATCTTTAAAGTGGCCTAATTATGTTTTGCAATTTTATGGTTCAAGATTATGCATATGTTCTGTATAAACTACAACATTCAACAAGAATAATATGCACGTCTTATGTTCCTCTCATCCTGAAATATGGTTTTATTATATATATTTTGAAAATTTATGGCAAGAATTATTACATGTGATCATTGCATAGACATTGTACATGCGCATTATGTGTTACATACATATCTATTTGTTGTAAGTTATAGCTTGAAATCCCCAGGAAAAAGTGATACATTATTCCTTCTCATCATATATTGACAGATGGAGGATTGATCGAACCTAGCAAGCAGCTAGTTAGACTTATTATATATTTGCTATTATTCTGTATGGAAAATGGCAATAGATGTGGATTGTCTTCATTACATCATGTCTTGGTAATGAAATCTATCATCAGCGGAAGACCTCAGTGTTATGCATTAAACATTGAAAGATATATGTACAATACCCCTTTCATTGCTAAGGTTGAAATAAGCCCATGTCAATGTGTGCGTTACATATCGCAATCATAACAGTTTATGCAATGAAGAACCTGAGGTAGCATATTAATCAATGTGTTGTCAAGTGTTTATATGATGAATGGTCGAGTATTATGTTTAACACCAATATCTACTAACTTAGAAAGTGATGTACTAAAGGCCTGCATTCCTCGTCATTGGAGGAGGGTCATCTATATAATTTGTACCAAAATATTGGTTCTAATATATTGCGTAGACTTGGAGCTTGAGTAGAGCTTTCCTTAATAATATCTTGCTGCAATTTTAAACTTACAATTTTTTCTTATTATTGTTCTCTATGTAAGTGAAGATTGAAAGAATTTGAGACAAAAAGAAAGATTGACAAACACGAATGACCACAATGGTATAGTGTAGAAAAATTGTAAACCCACGAATAAAGTAAACTTACAATTAAATATCGCACCAATACTTGTGAGAGAAAGGAAATCAGATGTGACCTCTAATCCTCATCCAAAAGTAAATAACAACAATTGAACACAATGTCAACAAAGGGCATCATTTGTGGAAAGATTCAAAAAGGGAGAGTCAGTGGATCAATCATTGCGAGCATATTGGAGGAGACTCTTCTAACATCTAGGTTTATAAATTTATGCACAAGAAACCCTCGCAAAGTACAGCATACTATGAGAAGTAATTCCCACTAAAGAGGAAAAGGGATTGTTATCCCTAATCATTGTTCAAAAGTCAAGTAGAACAATTAATTAAAATGAAAATTCCAATGATGGATCCTCCTTTCAATGGGGATTTTTACATTCGGATGTTACTCGAAATAAAATAAAAATTAGCAGGAAATGAAAGAGACTAAAACTAGATTATGAAGGGAGCTCCTAGAGAATCTGAAAGGTCATGTGACAAGTGTCCCCTCAAAAAATAAATAGGAGACTTATTGTGACATGAAATTCAGCAAAACTGAAAATTTAAAAAAACAAAAAAAATCAGAATTTTCTGCAATATCTTATTTCGTGGTTTCAAAGTCCACTGGTACAATTTTTTGGGATCAAAACATCGGTAACCAAAATACAAGCCTTTGGCAACCATTTTGGTCAAAATATCTAGAGCACAACTGTCGGAGTAACGTACAAAAGTTGCATTCATAAGCATTAACCAAAAAGTACATAGAAAGGTTCATTATATAGGTAGAAGATAGACATGTCCCAACATCCTCATGCATGTGGGATTATCTTCCTCAATGACCTTTATTAAACCTAAGCAAGCTGACTAGACCATGTAGGTAAAACCACATAGTAGAGAAAAACTTACACTAACACCCCGCTTAAGCGTAGCTTAGGTGGGTAGAAGAATTGGGTCCCAACACAAACCTTGATGAAGTACACAAGTACAATGAAATGCCCCTAGAGAAGGATGCCGGAGCTGCCCAAACTCCAAGAAGAACCCACAAATGAAGATATTTGCTCTCAGTGAAGGTTAAGTGAATATATTAGCAATTTGTTCTATTGTCTGGATGTAGCGGAGATCAACGACTTGCTCAAGGATGAGCTCCCGAATGAAATGCATGAATCTTGATATGCTTGGTCCATTGATGGAGGACTGGATTCGTGCATATCTGGATTGTGCTTTGGTTGTCGTAAAAGATGAATATTGGTCATCAAAACTGAATGCCAAACTTAGTGAGAATTCCCTGAAGCCAAATAACCTCAGTGGCAGCATTAATAGCTCCTCTGTATTCTACCTCAGTAGAGATAAAGCAATAGCATTCTACTTCTTGCTTGAACAACTAATCGAACCTGAACCACAGGGGAAACTGTAGCCTGAAATAGACTTATGATTTTGAATATCATCAGCCCAATCTGAATTTGTATAACCAATTAAGTCAACATCGATGCCCGCTCCATATTGAATCCTGAAATTGTGTACCCTGAATGTAGTGGATAATCTGCTTAGCTGCTTTCCAGTGTAGCTCATGTGGTCCCTGTTGTCAACTTGGAGTTGCACCCTGATCGAAAACGTGCTAAAATGGTTAATCCTCGCTCCAGTTGAAACAATGGGATCTTCTCATGAGGGTGGGTACTTCAATGATGAGAAGAACCTCCACAGAAGGCTGGAACTGTAAGATGTATCAATGAGGATCTCAACTTCTATGCTACAAACTCCCTGGGAAAAAGGGGAAAAAGAACTTGAAAAGAAATCCTAGTTAAAACGGTGATACACCTAATTTGTTTGATCCACTCAAATCGAGCTTCTAAGAACATTAATTCAGACAAGGAAGAGGCAAAACTTCAACTCCAATTGATCAATACACATAAGTATTTCACGAAAAGGTTCTGTCTAATGATCTACGCTTGAGGAAAACGTAGAAATAAGCCTGATGAAAGGCACTAAACAACGATTAATATCCACTGTAAACTCAGCAAAAAACATTCAAACACAGAATGTAACCTGTATAAATGACCAACTAGTAACTAGATATGAATCCAGATTTGACAAGGAAAAAAGAAAATCTATCACTTAGGCAAATCAATGACAAAAGTACACTGTACCAGCTGTTGAAAACTGAAAAAACACAGTCCTCTTCTTATTGATTTTGAAAAAGGTTACAACACAATCTTTGGAAGAAATTTTTTTGCCAAAAGAGGGATGATTTTTACAAGGCTGAAAAGCCATTAATATAGAAAATTTACACTAGCCAAGAGGTGGCGTTGAAAATAAAAGAGGAGACAACTCTTTCATTAACCCAAGTCCAATTTGCATTTAATGAGCCTTCCAAATTTATCTTTTCTGTCTTGCCTTACATGAAGACTTTTTAGCGTTGAAATGGACAATGGCTAATTTTGACAAGTCAAACTCTTATCATGCAAAATGCTATGCCCACCTCCAAAAATGAGCTTCCTCTTGAATTGTTTGATCGTTTGAAGAGCTGAGATAAACTTAAGCATGCATGAAATCTACGCCATGCTAAAATTAGAATTCCAATTGAAACATTGGAAGCTGAGTTGGAACGTTTGAAAGCATGAGTTGATCGGAGATAAGCTTGACTTCAAAAACCAGTCAACTAAAGCTTTGACCAATTAATCGAAAATAGCATTTGCTTGCATGGATTCTCCTTTTATTTTGGTCTGCCTGTGTCTATTTTCTGCGGACTTCTATTTTCTGTCCAAGTCCAATTATTCCTTCGGAATTCTGTCTTACCTTTGTTTTTGTTTTTTATTATTTCCTTTCGGAATTCTGTTGGTTTCTCTTTCGGATTTTTCCCTTTTCTGCAGACTTTATTTCTTGGCTTTACCTTGGCTGCATTTCCTTCAAAATTCTTGTTGACCTCTCTTTGGATTTCTTTCAGACTATCTCCTATTGGCTCATCTTTTTCCTGCAGACTTTATGTTCACCCCCTATTTCTTTCAGGATTCTTTGTTGTCTCATTTCCTCGGACTTTTTGTCTTTACCTATGGTTTGTTCCTATTTCTTTTGGGATTCTCATTTCCTACCCTTCGGTATTTTATGTTATCTCCCATGGCTTTGTCATTTCCTTTTCTGCGGATTTCTTGTCAAGCCCCTTGGATTATTATGTTTGCAATTTTTCCGAAGGATATCCTCTCACAAACTTCATTTTGCCTTTGCTTATATTTTCTTCGGGTTTTATGTCTTTCAATTTCCTTCGGACTTTTATCTTTAAGTAACCTGGACTTTTTGGAGGGTTTTTGGAGGGCACTCGGGTTTTTTGAAATCGTCCCTTTCAACCTTGAAGTGAACTATCCCAAAGGGCAAGTGCCCTTTGAGATTTTTGAAATTGCCCCCCGGAAGCTTGAAAATGGCCCTTCAAACATTTAACCCGGGTTTTTTGCAGGACACCTAGACTTTTTGTAAGGCACCCGAACTTTTTGTAAGGCGCCCAAGCTTTTTGGAGGTTCCTTCCGAATGGTACATTGCCCTTCAGATTTTTGTCTTTAATTTGTCCTTTGAACTTTTTCAAAGGAATTCCTTTGGGCTTTTTGTCCGAGTCTATTTGTTTGTTCTTCAATGTCTGAAACTTCGGATTCTTCACTGCTTGTTACTTATAAAAAGAGATAAGTCATTCACTCTAAGGAACCCGAAATGCACTATCCTAAGTAATTTGGTTTTCTAAACCCGAATTACTTCTATTGATAAAACTTTCATAAGCAAAGCACTTCTCAAAACCCGATTTGCACTGTCAAGAGTAATTTGGGTTTTCCAACTCGGATTACTTCTGTTGACGGGTTTCAACTGCTGATTACTCAAAGTGAAATAAGTTGTCTCTTGTAAAACCCGAAGTCTTGCTTGAATGCCCACCCTCTCACACTTAGGCAAAATTTTGGTATGTAGGCCAAAAACTGCCCAACAGTTCCTACATGAATCTAAAGACCATGCCCACTGTATATGAAATGTCCGGTCTAGTGTGTGTAAGGTAGATGAGACTACGAACAAGTTGTCGATACAAGGTAGCATCAACCAAAGGAGATAGACAATCAGTCTCAAGCTTCACACCAGATAGCAAAAGAGTCGGAGTTGGCTTACATCCAATCATGTTAAACCGTGCAAACAAATCAAAAGCATACTTGGATTGTGCAAGAGTGATCTCGAAATCAGACTAAGAAATTTCAATCCTGAGGAAGTAATGTAACAAACCCAAGTTAGTCATTGCGAACTTGTCAGACAAAGCAATTTTCATTGTTGTGATGGTGGATGAAGAACTCCATGTGATCAATAGGTCATCCATGTAGAGAACCAGAATCAACAATGAATCACGCTGTCACAAAATGTAGACATTCGGATCAGAATGGCATCTAAGATGAATCCAACCGAAAGAAGAAAGGAGTCCATCTTGACATATCAAGCTCGAAGAGTTTGTTTGAGTCCATAGATAGATTTCCGAAGTTTGCAAACTAAGGAGGAATCTTCTACAAATCCTTGAGTTTGCTCCATGTATATTTTCCCTTTGAGATCACCGTGAAGAGAGGCACTCTTCACATCCATTTGATGAACATCCCAGCTATGTGTTGCGACAATGGCAAGAGTGAGTCGGATTGAATTCATTTTGGAAACTAGGGAAAATGTCTCGATATTGTCAATGCTAGGTTCCTGAGAAAAGCCCTTTGCTACAAGACGTGCTTTGAACTTGTCTACGGATTCATTGCAAATTTTGTTCGGTAGATCCACCTACGTCGAACAAGTTTTCTTTCCTTAGGAAGAGGGACTAAATCCCAAGTGTTATTCCTCAGCAAGGAACCATACTCCTCTTTCATAGCAGTATCCCACTCAAGAGTGCTTGATGCCTTGCGAAATGGCTGTGGATCGGAAACAGATGCAATGAAAGCATGTGGGGCATCCTAGAATTGTGAACGTGTTCCCCTGGTATCTAATGGATCTTCAACCCATTCTGTCTGGCCCAAAAAGGACCAGTGCTTAGAGAATTAGGAGGGGATTACTCGTTCTTTGAAGATATTATGGGAGAAGGTGAATCCTCATTACTAATCTCATCATCAAAACTAGAAGAAGAATCTGGATCATCAAAAAGTTGCTCAGGGGGATCTAAATCATCAGAACTGTCATCAAATCCCGATGCATCCAAGGAAGAGGGAGAGGTGTATCCGAAAGACTCTCTTGAAAATGAACACTCCTCTCAACACACAACTCATGAGTGGTGGGATGGAAAAGCTTGTATCCCTTAACACCCTTAAAATATCCAACAAAGATGTAAGGCTGACTATAAGGTTCCATTGCCTTATGTTTCTTCAGAATGCGAGCCATAGCAAGGGATTCAAACACTCGAAAGTGCTTTATTGTGGGTTTCTGACCACTCCAAGCTTCAAAAGGAATGACTCCCTTCAATGTTTTATGAGAAACTTGGTTCTGGATATAACAAGCACAATTGATGGTCTCTGCCCAACACTGAGGTGCAAGAGACTTGGAGTGTAGCATACAGTTGGCCATTTCCTTCAAGGACTTGTTCTTTTTGCTCTGCAACACCATTTTGTTGAGGACTCTATGAAACTGTACATTGTAGTTCAATCCCCTCTAATGTACAGAATTGTTCAAAATGGTTACTGGCATACCACCATTGTTGGTGCGCAAAATCTTGATGGCTTTCCCTGACTGTTTTTCTACAAGTGCTTTGAAGCTTTAAAAATAGTCAAAGACCTCAGATTTTTGCTTTAAAAAGCACACCCAAATATACCTTGAAAAGTCATCGATAAAATTAAGCATGTATTTAGTCCTAATGAATGAAGGTTTTGGAAATGGACCAACAATGTCACTATGGACAAGCTCCAATATTTGTTCAACTCTGTAATTTGTCCTTGTCATACTTCTCCGTAGGATGCTTACCAAGTATGCAACCCTGACATACTCAATCATAAAGCTTGACTCGTGGCAACCCTAAAACCATGTCTTGACGACTGAGTTGCTCCAAGTAGCAATAGTTGAGATGGCCGAATCGCTCATGCCATAATTTACTCATCCCATCTGAATGAGTGAACAGTGCAGTAAAGGGTTCATCAAGAGCAAAATGTGAGAAAGTATACAATCATGACTGGTGATCTACTCTTCCAAACGCAACACTAGAGTCATTGTTTGCTTCTCTAATAACCACTAAATTGGGTGTGAACTCAACTTTCTTGTCTAAACCGATGCGAATGATCTGATAAACAAAAAGGAGGATTCGTGGATAATGAGATAATACATAGAACATTATGAAATGTCTCATCGCTCACTTCAATAGATCCTTTCCGACTAAATTTTGTGGAAATATCATCAACCAACAAGATGGAAGTCATAGAACAAGGCTCCAAAGATGAGAACATGTCTTCTGATAAAGCCATGTGGTGCAATGCACCAGAATCAATAACCCATGTGGAAGGTTGGGACGTAACTACAAGTATTTTGCCCTTATATTTTACTTTTTCACTGTCTTTGGCCTTAGAAGACTCCCGTGTTGATGAACTTTGATTGGAATAATCAGGGACACTGATATTGAGCATCTTATTCAGTTGATCAATCTGCTTCTTCATGTATTTGGATTCATCATGCCCAGATTTTTTGCAATAGCCACATGTGAGTCGCTATTTCTTGTGTTTCCCGTCTAAAGAAGACTCTTTTGATGTTTTTAACTTAGCACTAGATTTTTGACCCTTTCTTTGCTTTAAGTACTTGTTTTGTTTCTTCTCATTGCTACCAAAAGCCTTTTGTTTGTCATGACTCACAATTAAGGCATGCGATTTGGAGGACCTCAGTGTACCATTTGAATGAGTTTGTCTTACTCTCGAGTCAAGTCAGTAGCAAATTCATCCAAGGACAGCATGGTCCATGTAGCTCCAATAGCATGCTTAGCAGCATGGAAGGTAGAAACGAAGATAAAATAGTCAGATCCTAACTTGGCAAGGATGGAAAGAATCAATTGATCATCTTTTTTGTCAATGTTGCAAAGTTTCAACTACGACCTGAGTGATTTGAACTTTGCGAAGAAGTCTTGTATCGTATCAAAATCGTCTGGGCTCAAACTAATGAACTCGTTCTCCAACTCATGACCCTTCATTATGCCTACTTCTCAAAGAGTTTCTCCAATATGGTCCAAAATTCATTAGGAGCAGTAGCAAATTCAATATAAAATAGCAAGTTGGAAGCTATAAACAGGTATAGAAGACCATACGCTTCATCATTTCTGTTGCACCACTTCACCTTCTCTGCATCCAGTGTTGGTTCTTTTTCTATACTCAGTGATCCGGTGTAAGCCTTTACTCCTCAAATTTGAATTTTGACTTTCCACTCGTGATAGTTGTGCAAAAAATACAATGATATGCAAACCCTTCTGAATTTACAGATGTTCAAATTTATAAGGTACGAGAATATTACCAATGCTAGAGCTCGAAAAAACCCACACTTTCAAAAAAAGGCACCTCAAAAGGAACAACAGGCTGAAAGTTATGCATGTTTGAACTTCTAGATGGCAATGGCAATCTCCACTTTGCAAAATTTGAAAAAATGTGGGGGTGCAAAAGTTTGGATTGAATGCTAAGATTAAACCCCAACTAGTAGGAATCAAGATTTAATCCCCCCATGTAACCACACCATATGACCAGGGGGCTAAGACCTTTTGTGAGTACTCCACCCTCTTGCTTTGATTGATGTGAGAGTGACATCATGCAAAAAATGCCTCTATTTTCCAAATGAATAGTGTCACAATTTGTGGGGTTAAATTGACGTCCTCTAGACTGTCGTCGAATGTGCGCGCAAGATGAGGACAGCTAAAGGCCCACCAATTGACCCGAGTAGACAGGAAGGCATGCATGGCAAGGGCAGTCGCTCTAGCACGCAGGGCGAGGTCGGCTAGCATAGACGAGAAGGCATGTGTGGCAGGGGCGGTTGTGTCGACGTGTGAAGAAAGGTCGTCGATCGAGCCTGCTTGGATGCGGACTTGCAGATGCACGAAACCCTGTGCACGTGCGGGTGCAAATGGAGAATGTCAGCAAAAGATCGCAAAAAAATTTTAAGTGTTTCAGATTTTGCTAAAAATGTCCTGAATGGCGAAAAATAGGCAAGAACATAGATATTGAAAAATCGATATAGCATTCTGCAAAACCGACAAGGACCCACTTAATATTTTGCAAAACCCAGAAAGCTTTTTCCAGTTCAAGTACCAGGTAATACAAAATCTGTAGATTTCAAAAAAATGCCTTCAAATCCTCCAAAAATGATGAAAATTTGACTATCATGAAACTAGGTCGTGTTTACAGTCAATCCTAGGATTTTGACACCTTCTAAATCGAATGGCACTACCCATTTTTTGTTTAGAGACCCTGGCTGCATAGAATTGCATGGATTTTCTAGAAACCCTACCAAACCCTTGAAAACAAAATCAATGAAAAACCCCTAAACAAGCTAGAATGCTAGATCTCACAACAGAAACAATGGCATTCAACTACCAACAAAGCTCCGATGCAATCTCATAATGGGCCACAATCAAGGATCAACTGGATGGGATTGAATGCACAAAGAAAACTTGTATGGAGTAATGAAATCCAAATAAACAACACAAAGAAGGAAGTTTGTCTTCACAAACAAAAGTTGTATTAATAAGCATTAGCCAAAAAGTACATAGGATGGTTCATTATATAGGTGGAAGATGACATGTCTCAACATCCTCATGCATATGGGATTATTTTCCCCAATGACCTTTATTAAACCTAAACACGCTGACTAGTCCGTGTAGGTAAAACCACCTTGTGGACAAACGCCTACACTAACACAACCTAAGATTTACGACGGTATTTTATGGTTTCAAATTCCAAGCACCGATGAAGAAACTACACACCCAAAACTTGATGACCTAGTAGTTTTTCAGTATTTTTGCAAAATTGCCCCCTGAATCAAATGGTGATTTTTTTCCAAAACCAATAAAACATAAATATTGCAGATATACTAAGTTTCTATGTGCACTTTTAAGCCTAAAGTTTGTATATATTTTACGAAATTATAGCTATCCTGCCAAAATTTGTATATTTATAAATAATGCTCATAATAGAACAAATTCACAAAGAGTCAATAATGTTTCAAAATTTCTTCTTTCTTTCCAGTTTTTCATGTAATAAAATTAATCTTTTATTGTATCCCGTCATCACTAGGTAGTCATTTCGATTGACAATTCCTCTCTTATACCAAGTTTTTGGTGCATGGACAAATTTTCTAGACAACTAGACACCGGCCAAATTCTAGCGGCCAACACAAGGGACGTGAGCCTTGATATATGTATAAAATATTATTTTTACATAGGAAAATTCCCCTGTAAAAGCAATTTGTACCAAAACACATAAGTCCTATTGTGAAATATACAGTGAACCCTTGTGTGTAAAATCAAACAATCGTGTAAAAGCAATCTGTACCAAAGCACAATAATACCATGGTTAAATTTCCAATAACTCATTTTTATATCGAAGGTTAGGTGCTGAATTTTTATGTATAGCTTTAAAGGTTAGGTGCCGAATTTTTACATCTAGCTTTAAAGGGCATATCTTTGACACACAAATTGACCACATAGTGAAGTGTCCTGAATCTGCATGGTATTTGTGCCTAAATAAAAATGAATGCCATCTCCCTTATTAGAAGAACAATAAATCACATAAAGCTTGGCTCTAGTGCAATTATTCACAATCGCCAATAAATTACTTTCAATAATTTTTAGACTTATGTTCATATTTTTCTGCATTTTATATCTGATTTCAACTTTTAAAATAATTTTGTTTTTGTTTTCGGAAGGGGAGGGTATGGGGTAACGACTAGAAGAGTACCTTGGGGCAAAAGTATATCTAGGCATCATCCACTGCATGGTCCACTAGGAAATTATCCCTCGGATGTCCACGGTTTAGGGTAGACAATAGTAATAGAAAACAATAATTACACGAGTGAACCCGCTTTAAAAACATACCCGCTGATTGTGTCATGCCATTCTGACCCAAGTTGCTCAGATTTTTCAATAAACCGATCAAAACTAGGTCAAACCGGTTCAAACCGGCAAGAAATGGATTTTGAGAAAAAAAAATGCGTGTAATTGAAAAAACTGGTGATTTTTTCAAACTGTCTATGGGTTTTTCCCTATAAACCACTCAAATTTGAATTTTTTTGTCATTTTTTCACTTTCAGGCAGCAGGTTAAAAAAAAAATCAGGCTTTACCAGGTGATTGCAAAAATCAACCCAAACATTTTGTGATCATCAAGCTAGGCATAGCGACACGCATTCAACATTGCACCTTAGACGTAGGGTTAGGGTAAGGGTTAGGGTTTTGTAAATTTTTAGCATACACTAGTAGGTTGAGAACTTGTGCATTCATCATTGCTAACCTCAAGTAGCGTTGAAGATGATCAACCAATTGATTTAGATGAGATTTATCCTGATTTAAAATGAATCACAGCCGAAGAGGAGACTACATTTAGTGAAGAGGCTTTGGATATCCTAAATGAGGTAATTGATGATCGCGACCGTCCTCGTTTGGACCAAACAACTGCAAACGCAGGGGCATCGACTTATGCTTCAAGAAAGCATATCTAATCATGGCTGACTTATAGGCTATTTGAATTTTTTAATCTCAAAATTTTGTTTTGTATGACTTATAAGTAATGAGTCTATGACAATTTGTACTCTCAGACAGAAAAATTGATACTTAAGGAGAACTCGAGAGTAATTGGCAACATTTAATGTTTATTTATGTCTTATAATTAAAGTTTGAAATTTGTTTCTCTTTCTATGCACTCTATATGGCATGAAATAACATTTGCAGTTTTTCTGTGTTTTTATGAATATTTTAGTGTCTTTTAATTTGTTGTGTTTTTTCCCTCTTAAACCTGTGTAATTGAATTCCATTTACACTACAGTTTTCCGTACCGATGCCATCTAAGTGCAATGTTATTATGGGGTAGACAACCCTAGGGTGTCCTTATGTTTTGGGTACAGGTGGGAGCATTTCCAACTTGTTCCTTCGTATCTAAAACACATGAGACATAGGGTGTGTATCCTTGTGTAACCTAGAAAAATCATATAAACATTGATTATTTTTATTGCAATCTTATTAATGATAGCTCACAACACTCTGCAACATCTCCCTTTTCCATTAACCTTGCATTTATTCTATTTCTCCAAACTCAGTTGTCTCTCAATTCCATGTTTTCCTCCACTCTGTCCTAATGCACAAGCTGGTTTTGTGCAAACTAGCCAAACTCAATTGTTTTGATCTCATTATTCCAACCTAACCTCTATACAAAATCAATACATAAAAGGAATAGGATTTTATGTGATCCTACCAAATATAGTGTATCAATCAACTCAAATGGGGTTGGGAAATTGACATAAAACATAGTCGTACATGCAACCAAATCAATCCAAAGCATTTGCAAATAACTTTAAAAAAACAAGAGGAAGTCAAAACTTAGAATACATATGTAAAGTTTGGTTCGTTGATTAAACTGTTGTCAACCTGGAGTTGCACCCTGAATCGAAGACGTGCTGAAATGGCCAATCCTCTCTCTGGTTGAAACAATGGGATCTTCTCACGAGAGTGGGTGCCTCAATGGTGAGAAGAACCTCCAGAGAACGCTGGTTCCTGTAAGATGTATTAATGGATCTCTACTCTGTGCTGCGAATCTACCATGGAAAAAGGAGAAAGAAACTTGAAAGGGAAATCCTATCTAATGACGGTGATACACCAAAATGTTGATCCACTCTACTTGGAACCTTGAACACTGAATCAAACAAGGGAAAAAGAAGACCTTTGATTTCAATTTATCACTATGCATAAATATTGCATGAGTAGGTTCAATCCAATGACCAAAACATGAGGGAAAACGATGGAGAGAGGTCTGATACAAGACACTTTGCAGCCACCTAACATCCACTTACAGCTTCAACAAAAGACATATAGAACACTGAACATGACCTGCATAATATGATGAGCTAGCAACTAGGTACGAATCAGAATTTGGGAAGGGAGAGAAATCTACCACGTATGCAAATTGCTGAATGAATGTACACTATGTCAGCACTTGAAATCTGAAAGTACAATCCTTCTATTGAATGAAGAGGTTACACAATTCACCAATGGCAGAGTCTGGTCTTACCAAGAGAGGGATACAATTCAAGGCTGAAAAGCCAACTTATATAGAAAATTACAACCAAGAGTTGGCGTTGGAAAAATAGGAGAGAGGCTAAATCCGTCCAACTCAGAGTTTACAAAAAGTCTATTTGTCTTGCATGAAGCTCCTTGCATTGAAAAGTGTACGGTGGGCTAATTTTGACAAGTCAAACTTTTATCATGCAAAATGCTAAGCCCACCTCCAAATATGGACTTCCTCTTGAGTTGTTTGAACGTTTGAAGAGCTGAGTTGACCAAGAGTATGCATGAAATCCACACCATGCTAAAATTAGAATTCCAATTGAAACATTGGAAGTTGAGTTGGAACATTTGAAAGCACGAGTTTGACCTGGAGATGAGCTTGACTTCAACAACCAGTGAACTGAAGCTTTGACCAGTCAATCGAAAATAGCCTTTGCTTGCATGGATTTCCACGTTGACTCCATCTCTTGTTTTGGTCTGCCTGTTTGCGTCGTGTCTATTTTTGGTGGGATTCTATATTTGGATTTATTTTGCTTATATTAGTCTATATTTCCTCAGATTTCTTGGCTATCTCCTTAGCCTTTATTTTTGGCTTTTTCGTTGACTTTATGCTTTTCTCTTTGTTTTTCCTTCAGACTATCTCCTGTCGACTCATCTTTTTTCTGCGGACTTTTGTGTATGGCATTTTTCCGAACTTTATCTTGGCTGCATTTCCTTCAGACTTATGTTTTCTCACTTTCCCGTGGGCTTTTGTGTCCTTAGGATTTCTGCGGACTTTATTTCCTCGTTCTTTCCTTCGGGCTATATTCTCTCATGTTTATTGTCCATTCGTTTGGGATTTTATGTTTTGCTTTACCTTAGATTTCCTTCGGACTTTTATCTATTTGCATTTTTCCGAAATTAATCATTCAAACAAAAAGTTCGAAGGAATTCCTTCGGACTTTTTGTTCTAAGGATATCCTTCCTCCAATTTTTTCTCTTTGCCTTTGTTTATTTTCCATCGAATTTTTCTGTCCCGAATTTCTTCGGATTTTTTGTCCGGTCCGAAAGGAATTAGTCTCCTTTGTCTTTATTCTGCCACCGAAAAAATGCCCTTCGAGAAAATTGGAAAGGCCCTGCCACCAACCAAATGCCCTCCGTACAGGCTTGTGTCCTTCCTCTGTGCCCTTCGGGAAAATTGGAAAGGTCCTACCACCAACCAAGTGCCCTCCGCAAGGGCTTGTGTCTCTCCGGAACTGGCTTTTCGGAAGAATTGAAGGGCACTCGGGTTTTTTGTAGGGCACCCGAGTTTTTGTAGGGCCCCTGAGCTTCTTGTAGGGGCCCTGTTTTTTTTTGTTTCCTTAATTCCTTCGAACAAAAAGTCCGAAAGAATTGAATACTTTGTAAATTGTCCCTTTGAAATTCTCTCAGACTTCTCCCAAGTCCTTTGAAAAATCTTTGAAATTGTCCATCTCTTAGCCCGACAAAATTTTGATAAGACAACATTTTGGAAAGAAAACACTTGGGAATAGTCGTTGTAAGTCTAAAAAACAAACGTGTATTCTGTAGGTGTCTGAAAGAAAACACTCGCCTTCATTCATAAGCGAACCTACGGGGTTGTAGGTTAATCTTAAGGATGGTTGTAAGTGGACATTGCCAAATCTAAAAAACGAGAACGCCCCTTCGAATCCTTTGAATGACCAAAACTTTACCTGGCTGTAGGCTCTTTCCTTGGCTAATACCTTGTTGTGGATGGCTCCTTGGGTGGCGGTAGGTATGCATTTAGGCTTGATTGAACTTTGCAAAAACTTTTCCTTTTCATTATTCAGTACCCAAAACTGATTCACAAGACAAACTGGGACAATATGCAGAGTTCCGAATAGTAGGGATGACAATTTGACCTAAGGGGCAAAATTGTCAACATAAACCATTTGGCCAATGGAGTAGAAGATTGCAAGCTATAGAACACAACGTCATGACATAGCAAAGGAAAAACAAAGGATGGTCATCAAATTTAAATTTAAGCACTTGACATCAAGACATGGGGATTATATTACACGTTGAATGAATACAAACTCCCAAAAATGAGGTCAAGGACATATTCAGGTTAAGCATCAATATTGATTGAATTTTGCTCGGTTAAAGATGTGAAATCGTAGAACTTGATGCCAAGAGTCGCAATATTCAAATTAGAAAAAAAAGGCAAATAAAATGTTGTGAGTTCTAAGATTGTAATATTTAATATAATTAAAGACAAAATGTCAAGCCATGATTGGATGGATGCAACAAAAAAGGTTATTAAAGAATGTGTATGAAAAAAAGATTGCGATGTACAAAGAAATATGTAATACAAATGTAAGCATGTCATCCCATATAAATGGGAAATGTAATGTCCCCAAATGGGACAATTGGGACAAATTGAGGTTTTCCAACAAACCCTTATGTGAATCTAAAAATAAACTAAATTTTGCCCTAAAAACCAACAAACCCTAACAGCAATAGATGTTCAATTTCCAAGCAACAACACTCCCAAATAACCCCAATAAATATTGAATTTGAAACTAAGAAGTACCTATTTTGTGGCATGATAAAATGGCGATGTGGCTGGAATCTCCTTGCAATAATTCTAATTTTTATGATGTTAGTACAATTGTGTTTTCCCCTTCCAATCAGCCTTGAAACCCTTGCACAAACTCTCAATAATTATGCCAAAAATCTCTACAATTTATTAGGGCTTCCAAAAAACAATTTAAGGCTGTAAATGATCCAATTAGCCCTTCCAAACAAGTCGCCAAACTTAGAAAAATAAGAGAAAAAAATCTGAAAATCAAACCCTTGTTCTATCCCTTCAACAAGGTCTCCAAGTTCTACAAATTAATTTGCCCCACTTGGGAAATTATTAAAATAATTTCCAGAATATAAAATAAATTATTCCCTTCAAAATTAGAGCCCAAAAACACTCTAATCTGCCAAAGTGTATCGCTCCATTAGGAAAAATTAAACAAATAATTTTATGAATTAATTACCTTATTTTCAACCCTCAATCCACTCAAAATCGACGTGCAAAAGATCAAAAAAATATAATAATAATAATATTAAAAATATTATTATTGCCTTAAACTCAATGTTACCATTTCGTTTTTGGTTCTGGAGCAAGTTCGAAGAACCCAGTTCACCGATACGGCGATTTTTTTTTCCTTGGGTTCATTATTGGGTTCGTTCGTACAAAAAATATATAAAAAATTAAAAAATATAGAAATTATAGCCTATTACATAGGAAATTAGTGACATCGTCATTAACCGTATAGTATGCATATTGATATGATAAATAAAATATGAAAATAATCACAAAATACCGGAAATACTAAATACTAACCAAATGCCAAATTTCATGATAATCATTAAACATAAATGATAAATCTTAAACATCAATAATTATGATATTATCATGTGGCTGTAATTAAATACATCAAACTTAAAAGTCTTAAAACTTAAATGTTAACTTAAAGTCACTAATATTGGCTCATAATTTTTAGTGACTCAGCTATGAACCCTTAGAAGGTACAGGTGCTAAGTGTTTGTATAATTGTTTGAACTTTATGATTTATACATTACTAATCCACATGTAATCCCTAGCGCGCCCAGTTAAATCAAAGTAATTTCAGTTGACAGAATAGCTTTGAAATGCCACATCTTGTATATGAAGAGTCAAGACAATGAAAGTTGTCAACATCTAGCTTATGATGCCTGATTGAATGTTGTTGATGGAAGTGGATTGCATTATGTATTCCATTGCAAATTAGCCATTTGTTCTAAAAATCAGTTGACTGGCCCTAGCCAGTGTCTTCCAAATCCTCAATTAACGCTTCAAGTTAAGTTATTTTCTTTCTTCTTTCAGATATTTCCTTTTAAGGGTTCATAGCCGAGCCACTAAAAAGGGAAAAACAATTGAAAAAATGTGTTTTTGATTGCTGGTTCTCTGTCCCAACGCCCAGGGTTCGTCCCAGAAGAACCCAAGCCGCACTCGGGTGCCTAGGGACGAACCCCGAGCATTGGGACAGCGAACAAAACCCCGAACCAGAACCTAGTTCAAACCTAGGTGCCCAACGCAGCCCAAAATCCAAGAACCGATAACATTGCTTAAACTTGATTTTTGTCACCGAAGTCCAATGATGCCCTAAGGCATTCGTCCCACCCTCCAAGGACGTCGCCTAGCTTTGGTAGTCTCCTGGTTGCCCTAGAGTGGTTCACTCCTCTTTGACTTGCAATTTATGAATTTCTAGCTCTCTACTAAGTTTGATTCAATCCTTTAATGAAAGTGGTGTTCTAAAACCCCTTTGTAAGTCCAATTGCATGCAACCATGCAAATCTGAAGCACAATTAATGCCCTTGAATAGAGTTGTCTTGAATGTAGGAATGAAAATTTTCATCCCCAAACCTTTGGCACACTTGAAGGTTTTCATCTTCCAATTGTGATGAACAAGCTTGACATACCTGATCAATAATTCAATATTCCAAATTAGCATAACCATTCAAATGAGTCCTCAATTGCTCTTTATAATCATCCCCAAGGGTGGCATCCAAATTGGAAGGATGTGACTTTTGAATCATAAGCAATTTTACCTTTTTAAATTTCTTTTTTGAGGGGTTAGGCTCATATGACCCATAAAGGTCCCCTATTTAAATGAAAAATAGACCAAAAGTACCTTTTGCACAACTCAACTGAAAATTAGAATACTTAAGTACCTAAAAACCTTTTTGTTCTTTGAATGGCCCCCTCATCATTCCTTTTTCTTTCTTTCCCTTAGCCTTGTGGGAACAAACCAAGCTAAGGGTCTAAAAGCAAGCTATGCCAAAAAGGGGGACATTACAGTGCTCCCCACCCAAAATAACTTGTCCTCAAGCAATTGCTAAAGCCATGGGGTTGTCTCCAAATTCTTCATGATGCACTCACCAACTGAAATTGCTTCCCACTGAAAAAAAGCTCCAATTTGAATTTTCAACTTGCTAAACCTGTATCTTGGAGGCTACCCCCATGAGCTAAAGGTGTCATGACCACCTTTCAAAGACTCCTTATATCTCCAAAGAAATAGCACATGCTATATCAGTTTGCCTTTGATGTAGCTTCTCATAGTTGTCAATGTGCCCTCAAAAGATGTTTCCAAAATTTGGAAAGAAGTAACAATAATCTCACCTTGAAACATACTTTGAATGAAAGTAACACATAGATGCAATCTCCCTTGAGTTTGTCTCAAAACATGTGGCACGCCATCTCTCTTTGACTTCCCTTTATCACATCCTTCATGCATAGGAAGAACACTAAAATGATCAAATAAAAGCCTCAACCAACCTATAAGCTAGGATTGTACCTCCCATTCTTTATCAAACCAAAAGCATGCCTCATCATGAACATTTTCATAATACACCATAGGCTGGAATTTATCAAAACAATTAAATTTTTTTCCTTTCACATGTTGTTGTACCTGACCCTTAAAATCACAATTTTCTTAGTTAAATTCATAATTTACCTTGGCATGTGTCCTTCCAAACATGGACTGTAGCGTGCCCTTAAAGTGCAAATTTTTTATCCTTCTAGGTGGCTGGAATTGTTTTGTTGCCTCGGAACATTTTAAGCAACAAAAATCCAACTTCAAACATCTTGTTCCAGCTCTTCCCCTTGGCTGCTATATGTAAAATAAATTGCTCTTGATGGCCCAAAAAGTCCATAGATAAGCCCAGCTGATTCTAGCATTTTCCGGCAAGCAAGACGACCATTTTTTCTTGCAATATGTACCTTGTGAACAGCTGCTTGCAATTTTAACCCTCTCATAAATCAAGAAGGGTATCATGCTCCTTATAACACCCTCACTTTTATTCTTGCAAGAAGGAATAGGGTGCTGCCCAAAGCAATTTTTTGGTTGCTCTTGGAAATCAAGTCTCCTCTCAACCTTCCCAAAACATGTATGACAAAAATCAGCATTTATTATACTTGTCGATTGCCTTGTGGAGTGTTCTAATTTGGAATTAAGGGGCTGCATTTGACGTCTTGTGACGGCCTTCTTCTCAATCTTCCTCATGCTCATGAAACATCCTCCTAACATGCTATTTGATGAAGTAGGGACCTCTTTATCACTCAAACCATACAAAACAATCTCATTACATGCCACTTTGAATTTTAGCTCCATGGTTTAATAGTTTTGAGTGTAGTCACCAAGTGAGTACAACCACTGTATACCAAGGAACATATTGGTCTCCCCTATGCCAACCACATAAAAATCATCCTCTACCACATGCTTTTCCAAAGTGAGACCAAGTTTTGGAACCTTGGTAGTACAAGGGATGGTGAACCCATCCGCCACTGTGACTGAATCCTTTGAACTCCATGGATTGTAGACCACATGATGCTACAAGCCCTCTATCAATGAAACTGTGGGTTGCCCCACTATCAATAAGTATGGTGATCAGTATGCCCTTCAATGATCCCTTCACTCTAAAGGGATAATACCTGGGAGCTCCCGAAAGTGATGCCAAAGTGCCACTCAACTCCTCTTCTCCCTCTATCTCCAATGTGCCCTCCTCATAGGTGGTTGTCCCAATTTCCTCCTCATTCTCCTCTTCAAGAAGAAACTCAATATAGTGTACTTGCCCTTTACCATGGCAATTGTGGCCCTTCTCCCAAGGGTCTTTGCATGTGAAACAAAGACCTTTCCTTCTCAACTCATTTCTCACATCAAAGCTACTACGTGGTAGCTCCTTCTGCTGTCCCAAACCTGGTTGGTTTGGTCTAATAAAGGGACCCTCATGATTGGCCTTTAGAGGCCCTGTATAGTTGCTTTTTGGTTGCCCCAAATCGCCACCTCTCTGCTGCCCTGTAGGTGGAAAAAAAGTAATCTTTGGTTGTCCCAAAGGTGTGAATCTGCCCCTTGGAGTAGAAAACTCCAAATCATAGGCCTTCTGGATAGCCTCTCTAAATGAAGGTGTATCAAATGCCTTAACCAATCCCCTCAAGGAATCAACCAAGCCCTCAACGAACAACACCACCAATCTCCTATCCAAAATATCAATCACCATGACTAAAAGTATTTGAAACTCTATAACATAATCATCCACTGAGACCCTTTGCCTCAATTGAGCTAAATCACGGAAATGAAGTTCCGGATCTACTCTATCAATTTCCTACTTAACTCCTCGTAGGAGTGTATGTGTCAGTGTCCCTGTGTGATCAAACCATGGTACCACCAATCATGGGTTGCACACTCTAAATGCAATGTGGCAAACTGAATAGCCTCTCCCTCTTCCATAGGTTGAAGTGAAAAGGTGTCCACCTTTTGAAGGCAAACCCTCGTTGATCTCCTTTGTAACCCATCGAAAGTGGAGAAAGATAACTTCCCCAACGCATGTTGGAGATCTCTTTGGCTGCCCCTGTGCCTCTGACTAATCCTAGGCCCACTCTATCCCCGTTTCCAAGCTGAAAACTTGGAAAAATTCATAGCCCCTCTCACTATCATGGATAAGGTAGCATACTCATCCATCTCCCTTTCCAACTCCTCACATGGGCTACGTAACCCCTACCTCACTGATGCGGGCTCCTCCCTCTGAACAAATGTAGAATGGGCCTACATGTGGATGTTCCATTCCTCGAAGGGGGTTTATGTGAATCTGGCATGCTCCCTGAAGCACCAATGTCTCTATTGAATGGTTTTAAGCCACTCATCTCATTGAAGGAACGAAGAAACCCCTCCATCAAGGCTGTCATCTGCTCTTGAGTCTAGGAATACCTCTCAAACCTCTCCTCAACTATCATGTCTCTCCTCTCTCTCTCCTAGTGATCCATGTCACCCATGACCTATTCCTGCTCTAGTAAGCCAACTGGGGGAAGTCTTGCTTCCCTCCTGTTGACCATTTTTGGTCCTGCAGGCCAAAATCGGTCTCCTTCCCCTGTTGTTCTGAGCCAGTTCAAATTTCGGGTTTACACAAGTCTTTCGGCAAAAAGATGAACCAGTTCAAAGAATGCAAGGCTTTTACAAAACTTCTTCGAACATTTTGTCCGAAGAAATTCACAAGGAAAGAGAGCGAAAATGATTCAAGACACTTTTCCATAAGGTTGGAAAAAGTGGTTCAACGTCGGGGTTCAACAACATGATCTTTCCAAGAGTTTTAAAATTTGATCTTTGAACCATTGAGCCGTTGAACCATTGAACCGTTCAATCGGTTGGTTCAATCGGTTGGTTCAATTAGTTGGTTCAATCGGTTGGTTCGATCGGTTGGTTCAATCTGTCAGTTCAAGTGATTGGTTCAAGCAGTTTGTTCAAACGATTGGTTCAAACGGTCAATTGAATGAGCGCGACTCCTGACAGAACACAGTGTTGAACCATTGAACCGTTGAACCATTGAACTCTGAAAAAGGGTTCAGGTTCAATGGTTCAATCAGAAAGTTCAAAAGAGTCTTCCAAAGCCCGAAGGACAAGTGCCCTTGCGGAGGGCAATCAGGCACAAATAAGGACCATTCCAGCAGGCTGCGAAGGGCAGTTCCGGACCCAAAAGTGCCCTTGCGAGGGGCAAGGAACCTTTGCAAAGAAATCAAAAGGGTGAGTTTTCCTTCAAAAATGCTAAGGCAAAGGTTGAATTTCTTCAGGGAAAATGCCCAAAGAAATTCCTTTGGATATTTTGTTCGAATAAATTCACAAGGCAGGTCGCCGAACAAAGAAATTCTTTCGGAAGAAAATCCCGCGGCAAATTGAACAAGGCAAATCCTTCAGACAAAAAGTCCGAAGGAATTCACTCGATAGAAAAGCCGACAGAAAGAAAGGCCGAAGAAAAGAAAGCTGAACGAATTGACTAGGAGGTGACGGGCCCGAAGACGTCAAAGTCGAGCATTGTGAACTAGCCGTTGGGATTCAAACGTCCAGCGACGTCCCCGTGGACGTCAACTTTATGGCCATGAAGTAACAGTTGATCTTGAAATGAAAGGCGCGAACCTGAAGGAATTCAAAGGCTTAAGGCCAAAAGGAAGAGACCGCTGAGAAGGGAGCCCAAAGAGCCAAAGATTGATAGAAGATAGCCCCGAGGGCTCAGATTGCCAGAAAAGAGCCAAGTGCAGAAACGGACAAAATAGTCCAAGTGGCAAAAGGAAAGTGTCGACACAAGGAGTTAATCCAGTGGTTGACACAGTCTTTTCCAAGTGGTCATCAAAAAGCACAAACAGTGAACGGCCCGACCTGTTTTTCTTCACTTTCTATTTATAAGCAGATAAACCATGTGAATGTCTTGAAGGAGCGGTCTTGTTTGCAGACAAATGGCGCGGCCCATACTTTCACACATGACGTTTAATATATTTTAAACGTCTAAAGTCAAGACTGGCAGCTGACAGCATATTCTTTCGGTGATTTCCTCTTCCCAAGGCATTCAACACAACATGGGCCACTTGCCAAAAAGGGCGCCATTTGCTCCCTCTTCCTCTATATATTGTAAACTTTCATTTTGAGAAAGGAGGGATATCTCTCGGCTTGTAAGACAGAGCTCTGCCGGATTTTACCTTGAATCTAAACAGCGTTTTTACCTCCATTTGAGCTTGCACTCACGTATATGTCTATGTTTTTGTTTTGTGTTAAGTCATTTTCCTTTATGCTTTCACAGAACGATTCCAGCATGTCTAGTGTATTGTGAGTTCTTCATTTGCAGGTTAGTCAGAAGTGTCCCTAGAAGAGTATAGGCGTATGTGAATAGGCTGCCAAAGTGTGTCTTAGAATGCCTCTGGTAGTTCTTCCTCCCTGTATCTCCACGGACCCCTGACTCATTGATGCAGAAGAATTTCTCGTATCAAATGAAGTGTATGTCAGCTTGTTCTTGGTGGAAAGTGTAGGCTCAAGCTAAGTAGATCATCCATTTTTGGTGTATCACCGTCTACTTTAGGTTCTGTTTTCAGCATCCTTCTCCCTTTTCAACCCCCCCTTTTTATTATTTGTTAGCAATAGGAAATCCAGGACCAACAGAGATACATCAAAGGGAGCTAGCCCTTATCTAGAGACTCTCCCCCCAGTTTGCCAGACCCACAGGCAAGAGGAGAGTTTCCATTGTGTCGCGTGGAAGGTAGGAGCTTAGCCTCCTGTCAAGGGTGCAATCCACAGCGTCAACAGTTTTTGGCACACCCAATGGGACCAACAAATTTTTATTCAAAGAGTTGAAGAATTTTGGTGTGTTCTTCAACCAACCAGCGTTTGCAGGCTTTTCATCAACACCGATGGCGACTCCGAGTTGAATCAGCTAGTTAAGCAGTTCTAGTGCCATCAAGAAATCGTATTTTGGTATGTATAATTCCATTGCTCAGAACCATGAATCTTGTGTTCATATAGTTTTGATCAAAGTTATCTGAAGGAATACAAGGCCCATGATGCTGAGCAATGGACCATGAACCAGCACATCTCTCTTGAAGCAGCTCTTCCTGTGCATGAGCAGACCCTTCCTAGTCTTCCTCAACCTCCTCAGGGCTCTCAACATGATGTCAAGTTTCCAAGTTGGAGGAGTGCCTATCATGAACCGGCTCGAGACCTTGAAGAAGATAAGTTGCTGGCTGTTCACAAGGGAAAAATTCCAATCCCAAGGTCATGAGTTAGAAGCAAACAATGGAATCATGGGGCAAGGAGGAAAAGCAAGGTTTTGCTCAAAACCTTGAAGAAGACGGCGCTGCTCCTACTCATCATGATGATGCTTGTGACCTCCAAGAAAGGCTCTTCCAAGAAGATATAGACAGGCAAATTGCAGAGTTGGAGTCCAGAACGAGATTCCTCAGCCAATGTGTGATGGACGGTTCAGACCAAACAGTAAATTCCGTGTCTAAACACACCCCATCTACACACCTCCAAGAGAGCTATCAGGGCACATCTGATATAGATGAAGTGCTGGCCAAATGGAAGGAAGGGAATCATTCGATTCTAGCTCAAGGACTGCCTCGTTTTCCACATGGGTTTAATCATCAGCCTTCCACTTCATCCCTTCTCAAGGAGGAACCTATTTTGCAGGAGGCAAGTGAAGAAGAGAGGATCCAATTTGCAGCTGCCTAGGAGGCTATCATGAGCGACAATGAAGATGAAATCATCATGGATGCTCCTTTTGAAGACATCATCAACAATGGAGAAGACGCAGGTCATGCATACATGCGGATGTTCTAGCAATATGAAGAGGAAAGTAAGCATGGTAACCTCTCTCCTCCCTTGTTTGATGAACTTCCTTGTTGCTTTGATGAGGAGGATGACCATGCCATGGAACCTGAGTTGGAGGAGGATCAGGAGGATGTCTTTGAACAGCTAGAGACTCTGGTCCTTGAGCAGGAGAAGGAGAGACCTGTCTATCTTGAGGAAAGCTTTAAAGAAGAGAGCCTTGAACAAGAAGGTGATGTTCTATGGGATAAGCAAGCAGTCTGTGATTCCATTTCAGACATCACAACAGTCACCCTTCTTCAAGGAAGCCATGAGGGAGCAGAGGATCAGTTTGACAGGGTTTTCAATGAAACATAAGAGGACAAGTCAAACCATGATGCATGTCAAAGGGACTATGCATATCAAAGGGCTTATGGTGATGAGCCAGCAGCCATCGATTTCTTGGTGAAACACGCCAGCGTGAAGAAACAACAGGAGGCAAGCTTCCAAGAACAAGAAGAATACATATATGTTAGAAGCATGTTTGACCCCGATCCACTCGGATACAAGCCAATCAAGGTGGCAGGCAAGAGGAGCAGGTCACCAAGTCTCCATTCCATTCAGCGACTTGTCTGGCACCATAAGTTTCCTTGCCATGAAGGAGACTTAAGAAGTTTTCCCTTTGATCCAGGAGGGAAGCAAATATACCTGGTTCGCTGTACATAGTAGTTTGCTTTCAGTTTTTCTTTCCCTGTTTTCCCTAAGTGTTGTTGCACAGTTAGTGTTTTTAGCCTTGTGTGTGTTTTCCTTTGTGTTTGGGGTAAAAGCTTCATGATTGATTCTTGGATCTCGCAGGGCTGTTGCTAACTTTTCAAAGTTGCGTTCTGACTCCGTGCCCAATGGACTTTAAGGCTACTAGCTTCTAAGCATAGCAGGCATGCTTCCCCTGAGAATCGCCAATTTGTTGACCATTTTTGGTCCTGCAGGCCAAAATCGGTCTCCTTCCCCTGCTGTTCTGAGCCAGTTCAAATTTCGGGTTTACACAAGTCTTTCGGCAAAAAGATGAACCAGTTCAAAGAATGCAAGGCTTTTACAAAACTTCTTCGGACATTTTGTCCAAAAAAAATTCAAAAGGAAAGAGAGCGAAAATGATTCAAGACACTTTTCCTTAAGGTTGGAAAAAGTCTTTCAACGTCGGGGTTCAACGACATGATCTTTCCAAGAGTTTTAAAATTTGAACTTTGAATCATTGAGCCATTGAACCATTGAACCGTTCAATCAGTTGGTTCAATCGGTTGGTTCAAACAGTTGGTTCAATCAGTTGGTTTAATCATTTGGTTCAATCTGTCGGTTTAATCATTTGGTTCAATCTGTCAGTTCAAGTGATTGGTTCAAGCGGTTGGTTCAAGCAGTTTGGTTCAAACGGTCAATTGAATGAGCGCGACTCTTGGCAGAACACAGTGTTGAATCATTGAACCGTTGAACCATTGAACTCTGAAAAAGGGTTCAGGGTCAATGGTTCAATCGAAAAGTTCAAAAGAGTCTTCCAAAGCCCGAAGGACAAGTGCCCTTGCGGAGGGCAATCAGGCACAAAAAAAGACCATTCCAACAGGCTACAAAGTGCAGTTCCAGACCCAAAAGTGCTCTTGTGGAGGGCAGGGAACCTTTGCAAAGGAATCAAAGGAGTGAGTTTTCCTTCAGAAATGCTAAGGCAAAGGTTGAATTTCTTCAGGGAAAATGCCCAAAGGAATTCCTTCGGATATTTTGTCCGAAGAAATTCACAAGGCAAGTCGCTGAACAAAGAAATTCTTTCGGGCAAATTGAACAAGGCAAATCCTTCGGACAAAAAAGCCGAAGGAATTCACCCGATGGAAAAACCGACAGAAAGAAAGGCCGAAGGAAAGAAAGCTGAAGGAATTGACCAGGGGTGACGGCCCCGAAGACGTCAAAGTCGAGCATCGCAAACTAGCCGTTGGGATTCAAACGTCCAACGACGTCCCCGTGGACGTCAACTTTACGGCCATGAAGTAACCGTTGATCTTCAAATAAAAGGCGTGAACCCGAAGGAATTCAAAGGCTTAAGGCCAAAAGGAAGAAACCGCCGAGAAGGGAGCCCAAAGAGCCAAAGATTGATAGAAGATAGCCCCGAGGGCTCAGATTCCCAGAAAAGAGCCAAGTGCAGAAACGGACAAAACAGTCCAAGTGGCAAAAAGAAAGTGTCGACACAAAGAGTTATTCCAATGGTTGACACAATCTCTGCCAAGTGGTCATCAAGGAGCACAAAAAGTGAACGACGCGCCCTTTTTTTTTCACTTTGCATTTATGAGCAGACAAACCGCGTGAATGTCTTGAAGAAGCGGTCTTGTTTGCAGACAAACGGCGCGGCCCATGCTTTCACACATGACGTTTAATATATTTTAAACGCTTAAAGTCAAGACTGTCAGCTGACACAGCATATTCTTTCAGCGATTTCCTCTTCCCAAGGCATTCAATGCAGCATGGGCCACTTGCCAAAAAGGGCGCCATTTGCTCCCTCTTCCTCTATATATTGTAAACTCTCATTTTGAGAAAGGAGAGATATCTCTCAGCTTGTAAGACAAAGCTCTGCGGGATTTTACCTTGAATCAAGACATAGCATTTTTACCTTCATTTGAGCTTGCACTCACATATATGTCTATGTTTTTGTTTTGTGTTAAGTCATTTTCCTTTATCCTTTCACAAAATGATTCCAACATGTCTAGTGTATTGTGAGTTCTTCTTTTGCAGGGTAGCCAGAAGTGTCCCTAGAGGAGTATAGGCGCATGTGAATAGGCTACCAAAGTGTGTCTTAGAACGCCTCTGGTAGTTCTTCCTCCCTGTATCTCTACGGACCCCTGACTCACTGATGCAGAAGAATTTCTCGTATCAAATGAAGTGTATGTCAGCTTGTTCTTGGTGGAAAGTGTAGGCTCAAGCTAAGTAGATCAACTATTTTTGGTGTATCACTGTCTAGTTTAGGTTCTGTTTTCAGCATCCGTCTCCCTTTTCAACCCCCCCTTTTTATTTATTTGTTAGCAATAGGAAATCCAGGGCCAACAGAGATACATCAAAGGGAGCTAGCCCTTAGCTAGAGACTCTCCCCCCAGTTTTGCCAGACCCACAGGCAAGAGGAGAGTTTCCATTGTGTCGCGTGAAAGGCATGAGCTCAACCTCCTGTTAAGGGTGCAATCCACAGTGTCAACACCTCCTACTCCTCAAGTAATATTTAACCTCTTTATTGCCACTCATGTATCAACAACCCTTCAACCCTACAGTATAGCCAAGATATGGCTCTGAGACCACTGTAATGTCCCCAAATGAGACAATTAGGACAAATTGGAGTATTCCAACAAACCCTTATGTGACTCTAAAAATAAATTGAATTCTTTCATAAAAGCAAGCAAACCCTAGCAACAATAGATGTCCATTTTCCAAGGAACAACACTCCAAAATAATCTCAATAATTATTAAATTTGAAACTAAGATAAAAGTACCTCTTTTGTGGCAAGATTGAATGGTGATGTGGCTGGAATTTCCTTGCAATAATGCTAATTTTTATGATGCTGGTACAGCTGTCTTTTTTTCCTTCCAATTAACTTTGAAACCCTTGCACAAACTCTCAATGATTATGCTAAAATTCTCTACAATTTATTAGGGCTTCCAAAGAACAATTCAGGGCTACACATAATCCAATTAGCTCTTCCAAACAAGTTGCCACACTTGAAAAATAGGAGATACAAATCTAAAAATCAAACCTTTGTTCTATCCCTTCAACAAGGTCTCCAAGTTCCCCAAATCAATTCGCCCCACTTGAAAAATTATTAAAATAATTTTCAAAATATAAAATAAACTATTTCCTTCAATATTATAACCCAAAAATACTCTAACCTATCCAAGTGAATTGCTCCACTAGGGAGAATTAGACAAAAATTTCTAAATTGATTACCTTATTTTTAGCCCTCAATCCACTCAAAATCAGCTTGCAAAAGATCAGAAAAAATATAATAATAATATTAAAAATATTATTATCTTAAACCTGATTTTTGTCACTGAAAGCAAGTCCAATGATGCCTTAAGGCATTCACCCCACCCTCCAAGGAAGTCGTCTATCTTTGATAGTCTCCTGACTACCCTAGAGTGGTTCGCTCCTCTTTGACCTGCAATTTATGAATTCCCAGTTCTCTACTGAGTTTGATTCAATCCTTAATGAAAGCGATGTTCCAAAACACTTTTGTAGGTCCAATTGCATACAACCATGCAAATTTGAAGCACAATTACAACCCTTGAATAACATTGCTATGAATGTAGGAATGGAGATTTTCGTCCCCAAACCCTTGGCACACTTTAATATTTTCGTCTTCAAGTTGTGATGAACAAGCTTGATATACTTTATCAATAATTCAATATTTTAAATTAGCATAACCATTCAAATGAATCCTCTATTGCTCTTTATAATCATCCTCAAGGGTGGCATCCAAATTGGAAGGATGTGACTTTTGAATCATAAGCAAATTTACCTTTTTAAATTTCTTTTTTGAGCAGTTAGGCTCACATACCCTTAAAGGTCCCCCCTACTTTAATGAAAAATAGAACAAAAGTATCTTTTGCACAACTCAACTGAAAATTAGAATACTTAGTACTTTTTCACCGTTTTCTTCTTTGAAAGGCCCCCTCATCATTCCCTTTTCTTTCTTTCTCTTAGCCTTGTGGGAACAAACCAAGCTAAGGGTCTAAAAGCAAGCTATGCCAAAAGGTGGACATTACAGGAAAAGACCTCTCTACGTATCCTTTTCTTTCTTTCTCTTAGCCTTGTGGGAACAAACCAAGCTAAGGTTCTAAAAGCAAGCTATACCAAAAGGTGGGCATTACAGGAAAAGACCCCTCTTTCTCAATATATAGATATAGAGAGAGACATCTGAGGAATAACATTGTGAATGACATTCCCCTAAGTTATAGTGCAGAAAACAAGTGAGCAATATGTGCTTACAAGTAACTTTATCAAAGTTGGGCAATAAAAGAAAAGATAGAAAATAGCATACATATTAAGGCTTGCATTTCATTTATGAAAGTAGGTTAATACAAAGTCCCTCTATGACTAAGTGTATGTATAAATATAACATAAAAGTATATTTGAAAATGATAAAAGTATGTAAAGTAACAACAGTGAATAACATAGTGAATGAAAATTCTCTAATGTTATAGTGGCATAAAGTAGATAAAGCAATTTGTGCTTACAAATAACTATATCGAAGTGCAAAATAAGAGGATAGATAAAAGAACGTGTGCATTATGAACTGCAATTCATGTTTTGAAAATAACTATATACAAAAATCCTCTAGAAATATGTCTATATAAACTATACACGCAAGTATATTTTACAATGATAAAACTAAAAGTATGTAAATTATAACAATGTCATTTCATTAGATTGTAAACAGAATTGAAGTAGCTAGCAACTAACTAGAAATAGTAGAATGGAATAACCATGTTCGATGAAGGAGATGACTATGCAGTGGCGCACAATAATGATGTGTAGTTATTGTTGATGCAGTGGATTGCACCCCTGAAACAACGCTGGGCTTCTCTCTTCCACGCGGCACAATGGAGACTCCCCTCTTGTTGTGGGTCTGGCAAAACTGAGGGGAGAATCTCTAAATAAGGGCTAGCTCCCTTTGATGCATCTTTGTTGTCTTTTGCTACTACTGCTAATACTGGGGGGGAAAGGGAGAAGGAATACCCAGAACAGAAACTACTCTAAGTGGTGATGCACCAAATGATTTTTTGATCTACTCAATTATTCACACTTCAGACCAGAAGAGGGCGGACATATACTTTATTTGATGAAAGACTAGACTGTAGAGAGCATTAACAATAGGCTTAATGAAGACACAGAAAATGAACTTACCACATGCGTTGTAGAAAACACACTGTCTGATAACCCTTTTTTGTCTCTGCGCTCCAGATGCAGCACTTCCTGTTAACCTGCAAAAATGGTGCTTTGTCTACACTAGGTGTGTTGGTGTCAATTTGTGAAAAGCATCAAGCTAAAATGACTAAACACAGAATTGATACACAGACACACTCAAAAGCATAAGTAGTCAGATAGAGGTAAAACACATTCTTATTGATCAAAGGTGAATTTTGGCAGGGCTTCCCTGACAAAATGAAGGATATCTTTTTCTCTTAGAGGTTACAATATATATAGCATGAAAAGGAAGACTTAGGCGCTTCCCAGAAATAAGCAGCCCATGATGCGTTGAACACCT
Organism: Torreya grandis; assembly: GCA_037957365.1. Lineage (NCBI taxonomy): Eukaryota > Viridiplantae > Streptophyta > Pinopsida > Cupressales > Taxaceae > Torreya > Torreya grandis. Next base: position 3,759,476 of record JARHVA010000510.1, on the reverse strand, counting down.
AGGGGGGAGGAATTTGATCATGCTGGTGTCATCCTTCTAGAAAGCCCTGAGATAACCATGTTGTAGATGCCACAAGTCTTGACTTTGGCACTCAACCTGTATTAACTGTTACTGCAAGAGCATGGGTCGCCCTTTTCTGTTTGAATGACAAGGTCGCTTCTTAAATGAAGTTCACACCATTGTCTACTCATTAATGTAAAATCGAAGAAAACAAGCCGCGCTCTCACTGTTTGCGCTCTTTGATAACCATTTCGTAAGGATTGTTTCACCCGCAGTAATAACTCTTCTGTCGATGCTCCCTGTGCCACCTGGACTATTTTGTCTTCTTCTGCGCTTGGCTTATGTGTGCATGGTCGCGCTTTCACTGTTTTCTGTTTCTTTCCTGGTAACTCAGCTCTCGGGCTATCTTTTGTCTTTTGTTGGCTCTTTGGGCTCCTTCCTCAGCGGCTAATGCATTTCGTTAAAGTTGACGTCTACGGGCCTATCGCCTATTTGAAAACCAACGGCTATTTCACCGCCTCGAATTGTGACGTTCGCGCGCCCGTCACCGGACGTTTGAACTTCCAACAACGAGTTCGCCACGTTGAATTTGACGTCTTCGGGCTTGTCACCACTTTGGCAATTTCTTCGACTTTCCGCAACTAAACCTTCGTCCTTTTGCAATTCCTTCCTTCCCAAAGGGAAGGTGTCCCTTCGAAGCTTGGAAAGGTCCCCTTTTTGGCAGCAAAGAGTTCCCCGCAAGGGCACTTGCCCTTCGGGCTACCTTGGTCTTCTTAATTCCTTCGGACAAAATGTCCGAAAGAATTCCTTCGGACATTTTGCCCGAAGGAAATCTCTCCTTCAAGGTTTCGGCATTTTTCTTTCGGTCTTTCCCTTTGAATTTCCTTCAAACAAAAGTCCGAAGGAATTAATTCCTTCAGACTTTTTGTCCGAAGGAATCTTGCCTTGTTCTTTCTTCTTTGTGATTTCCTTCGAACAAAATGTCCGAAGGAATTCCTTTGGGCATTTTGTCAGAAGGAATTCGCCCTTTGATTGATTCTTCCTTGGGTTTCCTTCGGACAGAAAATCTGAAGGAATCCCTTTGCCTTTAGCCTTGTTCTTTTTTTCCGAAGGAAACTTTCCCTTTGGCCTTGTCATTTTCCCGAAGGTGCACTCTGCCCTCCGCAAGGGCACTCTATCCTTGGGGCTTTGTAAAAGACTTATATCTCTTTGAAGTTGGCCCATTCCTTTGCCAAAAGCCCTGTGAAAATTAGCTGCCCACAGCGAAACAAATCTCCGGATCAACCTGAAACATCCACAAAGCTCAAGTCACTTGGCTCTTTACAGAACAGGTCTACTACAAAGGGAAATGGCACAATTGCAATAGGGGAAATACCTCTAAGATTGATGACTCAGAACAGCAAGGAAAGAAAAGGAGACCCATTTTGGCCTACAGGACCAAAATGGTCAACAGTTATATGTCAACAATGATGATCACTGTATTTGGTCTACTTCACACAATTGTTAAATACTTGCTCGTTCAACCTACAAATTTGGTAAATCCTCAAAATAACTATACATGTGCACACACAAAAATCAACAATAACTGGTCAATGATATAGAAAATTACAATAATAATGTGTAGTTATATGTCAACAATGATGATCACTGTATTTGGTCTACTTCACACAATTGTTAAATACTTGCTCATTCAACCAACAAATTTGGTTCATCCTCAAAATAACTATACATGTGCACACACAAAAATCAACAATAGCTGGTCATTGATATAGAAAATTACAATAAGAACTGGTGTTTTTTTATGTATGACACAATGTAGCAAAGTTCAACTATGGGCATCTCCCAGTCTGCATGTATGTTTGTGTATATATATTTGTGAGTGAGACATTGTAGTGAATTAGAACCATGCTTGTTAAACAATAAATCATTAAAACAATTATGGCATTAACTATGCACGTTTAATTTGAACAGACTTAGAACTGTTGCTGTTATAAAAATAATCTGAATAACATATATATGCTATCTATGTATGTGGGAAACAATACAGTGAAGTTGAGCTTAAGATTGGTTGTAACACTAGTGTTTTGAAGAGAACGAAACACAAACTGAGGTACATAAATTCATGGAAATATTTTCAGTCTACATCGATCCCTATTGCAAGAGATGATTTTGCTAGAGCACAATTTGATTAAAGGAAATCATCTTGAGAGAATGAGAGGTTTGAAATCAAGAGAGAGAGAGAATATGTGTGTGTGGGGGAGCGACGGATGGAGAGAGAGGTTGGAGGCAAGCCTAATTTGTTAACCCTAATAATGGTTAAGAGGGATTTGCCCCATTAATTTGCATCGTCTTCTAATAAGGAAGAACGTAAGAAATAAATTCATTGGGAGGCTCACTTAGTAGGCCAGCAGAAAATAAGTTAGAAAGGGGAAGGGGTAATTATATCCGCACATCAATTATATATTAATAGATTTAAAGGTCAGATGGCACTTTTCTGAATTTAGTAATCAAGAGGCAAAATAACTAACATTAATAATTTTAATCATGGTGAATGTTATTATAAAAGGGGGCGGGAGAAGCCTGATATGTTGAACCCTAATTTTAGTGGCGTGGAGGGATTTGCCCTGTTAATTTCTATAATCTTCCAATAAAGGAGGTGGTAAGAAATTAATTTGTTTGGAGGTCACTTAGTAGGCCAGCAGAAAATAAGTTAGAAAGGGGAGGGGGTTATTATATCCACAAATAAATTATATGTTACTACATTTAAAGGGCAGACAGCTCTTTTCTAAATTTAGTAATCAAAAGGCAAAATAACCAACATTAATTATTGTCATTATGGTGAATGTTACCAAAAAGGTATAGATAGTTAACTACGATACTTTACCATTAGGGGTTGAAGGCTAAGAGGAAAGGCTAGTATATTTTCAAAAAGGCATATTTTTCAGAAGCCATTCGTTCAAGTAGTTTGAATAATTTACTATTATTCACCCCTTGAGTAGAGGGCCAACCCTGCCCAACAAAATCATCCCTAAACCTATTTTGAGAGTTGGGGGGGAAATATTATAACTATAAGAAACAAATAATTAATACTTGTATAACCTTTGTGGTGCTTCAACTACTGTACATTATAATGTTGCAGTTAGGATCAAGTTGGAAACCATAGTTTATATTATAACATGGCCATCTAAATCAAGAAGGGATTCTCTTTTGCCAATAGCCACCATTGGGTATGGCAAAAGGAACAACTGTAACATTAACAATGGGCTTATTAGGAAATGAGTCTATACTCCTCATTAGTGTTAGTTATGTTATTATCATGAATCGTGCAATGCAAGGAGGAATTTTTGGTGTGTTTGTGACTCTAGAGAAGATCAATCTACTCCAATGATGAATAATTTGTTTACAGTCCATTAAAAGAAACAAATTGCTTATGAAAAAGTCTCAAATGGTATCTATGGTAATGTATGTCCCTAATGTCTATCCTACTGAAGACTTGACTTGCACAAGCATTTGGTTTCGATGCCACACACACAGGATAACAATGATCAAACATCAAAATCATCCTTTCACATTATTGGTCTTATTTTCAGGAAAAACCCGATATTGTGTCTTAGTAATTTGTAAGTTTGAAGTTGTATATATACTGCATGTAAGCTATGGAATACAACAAGAAAATCGATGGCATGCATGACATATCCTCTTATGTTCAAACATTACAGTGTTCTAAAGTCTCAACTTAAAGTCTGCTGCAAAGTTATGATGTGCGATCAAGGCATTTCTATATGCAACTGTTATTTTTTATATGCAAATAAAGTCATTCAAAGCTCTAGCATGAAATTCGAATGGTGGGATATTGAATTTGTAGGTCTTGAAAACGATGATTCATAGTAGTCCATTTTATCATATGGATCCTAATTGCTGGTTAAGTAGTCGTATTGTATATATTAGATATTACCAACTATTAAACTTTTGGAAAATGGACAATTATGATGAAGAAAGTTCAACTAACCATGATGAAGAAAGAATATCATGCAAAGAAAAGGAAGCATATGGACCTGTAAAATCTCCTCAATGACATCCTCCATAGTTATTATGCCCACAATCTTTTCATCTTCTGCAAATGGTTGAAGTGGTTCATTGATAATTTGAAGAATGTCCTCCGACACAGTTTCTGACCATCTCTTTGATCTTCGTATTGTTTTGACTGATAGAGTCACATTGGATGAATTTTCATATGTACAATGCGCTGTCTTGTTTGTAATGGACTGGTCATGAACATCTTGCAATGAGTCACTATCGATGACATGGAGGCTCACATGTTCTTCAGGGTAATAAAGCAAGTTAGATATCATTATGAATGGTTACAACCACTATTGTGCTCTTCTAAACTCCAAACTCACTAGTTATGTGTCTGGATATGCACATAAAAACTGATAAAATTCTCCAAACAATTTCATGCATAAGGAAAAATACTTCATAAAACAATAAGAAATGATGGCCCAAATCACAAATTTTGAAGATGTAATTTTAAAAAATAAAAATATAGTCCATTATATGTTAGAATAGGAATTGATCTAAAATCTATCACTATTAAAATCATCAAATATCCTGTATAAGGTTTAGAAACAATGAAATAAATTCTACCTTTTGGTAGCACTTCTTGTTCTTTGCTTGGAATTCCGTTAATCTTGGAGCTCACATTGCTGACTCTTTCCCATGCTTGTTCCTTTTTTTCAAGAAAACTCACCACCACAGCCATGTGGCTATGACCTTTTCGAAACTCATTTAAAATATCATACAAAGGCATGTCAGATGAAACCCTGAAACACAATATACTATCAAAGTCCTGTATTTCCCAACTATACAAGATATGTGATAACTATTTTCAAACTAAAAGTTTTCAAGCAACAGAATGTAACTTTCAACGTGTAGGTTCTCAAATACCAATCCTATATACAAATTTCTTAAATACCAACCCTATAAAACTTATTTCAAGAATTTTAGTAAGAAGTAGAAGCAAGAAGGAAAATAAAGATTGAAATGGTCATCAGAACTTGGGATACCTCAATCAACCACAAAACATAATATATCATTCAAAAGTGTAATAAGGTATTTAAAAATTTACAACATTACAAAGCCAACATGTTTAACACTTCGAACTAAAACAATCCTATACATTAAGACATACTTTCAGTATGTACGAAATGCAGTAATATGCATGATATATATAACAAAGAAAGCCAACAATATAAAAAGACACAAAAATTATAATATCAATAGAATGGTAGCTGAATCTTGCTCATCCACAAGAAATTTATTTATAGGCTAATTTAATGAGAAACAGACGATTTAATTTTATTACATGTATATTTTGGCAATTCTAATCATTTCACTTGAAAACTTGGCAAATTGCTTTTTGAAAATTTGCAATTGGTAAATCTATTTTTCTAAAATTTCGTGAAAATAAACTCAGTATTGATGCAAAATCCAAAGCATAGTCCATGACCATCTTCTGTATTGGGAATAAGAATCGCCATGACTCATTACAATTCCCCTCATCTACTAATTTTGAAATGATAACATCACTACATTTGTACAATGCCTAAATACATGTGTGAAGGCACTTCAAATGCAATTATTTGTCAAAAGCTTGTTACATATAAAAATTCCAAGTTGAAGAATGTACATGTCAACAACAAAGAAAGGATGAGGGACATCATTCATCTCTTTAAAAACATTCTTGCATTGAACTAAACTTTATTTGATTGCCTTCCATAACTGCATGGTTGTCCCAACAAAATATTAATTTCAGCAAAGGAGGAGTGGTTGGATGACATCTCAATTATGTCTAATAATCCTTGTGGCAATTTCCCTTACTAACATACAATCTTATATATCCCCATCATTGGCATCGGTATCGGTGCCTTTTATTCATCTTGTTCCATAACAATCACATACCTTGCATTGGAAATGGTTAACACTTGGTAGAGTAGGAGGGCAACCCATGCCAGCAAAAATAACCATACCCAAATTTCCAGCCATGGCAACCTGAAGCCAATGTGTCACACGCACCTTGTTTCGAACCTCATTCATGGTTCAACATCCCATGGGTCACACCATGGTTCATTTCAGAGTTTTTATCATGGATAACATCTCGATGCAACGCCTAGGACTTATACTATGGGGAGGGGGAAGGAAATTTTTTAGTTGTTTCCATCCCAAGTAAGGTCAATGGTTATATTATACAATGTGAGTTATGCCCTAGGTTACTAGAAATGAGAAACGGGAAACATGACGGAAACAACAATGTGATGGAAAACTGAGGTTTGATTGAGGTTGCTTAAGAAACGAATGAGAAACAATTTTCCGTACACATACATACTTATTTTTGGTAGCTATAACATGTTAAACATAATATGGGCACAGGAAATCAAAAGATGTATATGCACCATATTTTGTAAAAGTAAGGAGGTGCATGTATGATAGCACAAATAGTCATAATCACCTTCAAATATCATCATCATATGAAATTGAAACCAGGGTACAAAAAGATGTATATGCACCATATTTTGTAAAAGTAAGGAGGTGCATGTATGATAGCACAAATAGTCATAATCACCTTCAAATATCATCATCATATGAAATTGAAACCAGGGTACAAAAATCACTTAAAATAACTTGACAATTGAAGTCATAATGATTGGGTATATAAAAAAAATTGAATGTCTAAAGACAATATAAAATAAAAATAGTACGAGTCTAGTTGGTCCCTGCTACACTTGAGGTGGAAGATAACCTTGTGTTTCTCTTTCCTTGTCCTTCCTCCTAAGAACATTGCATCGAACCTTTGGAGCTAAAAGATCCTTGCATCATCCGCGAGCACTTCAATTGGCAAATCATCATTTTCATCATTCAATGAGCCACCATAATCCTACATCTTATGAGGACTTGATTTGTACTCTATTGAAGCTCGAGATAATACGCAGAGGTTTGAGCAAACAAAAACAAGATCTGCATTTTGGATTCCTATCTTATTTCATCGAATAGATGAATGTGTGATCACTCCAATTTCTTTCACAAAGTGAAGCACTAAAAATCTATAAAACAAAAAATAAACAAATTAAATATTCCTTTAAATTCCAAATAATGTATTTGTTACATAGTTAATCTTTTAAAAAATAACTTGTAATTTTCACCTAAGAGAGGACCTGTATCACTATGTTTTAAGCAAGGGTGTGCCACTCCCATACAATTCCCATAACATTATAATCTTCAGGTGATTTCGTTCATAAGCGGCATCAGGATGGGCAAATTTTCCCTCCATTATAATGTATTTTTCAAATCTTCTTTTATTTTAGCACGATCATCTCTATCTGGATAATACCTATCACTATAGGTCTGCCATCTTGATTTCACCTCCTCGCCCATCCATGGTTTCTTATCAAAGCACCTCAGATTAGGCAAATAAACAACATAAAGAGGACTATCAAGCATCATCCATCTATTGTCACTGCAACCCCAAACTAAATCCTTTGTCTTTCGATCAAAGGAAGGTGCCTCGGCTGCCCAAAAATTCTGAAAAGTCCCTAAATTGGTCGAGATTCTTAAAAACATTCCTCATACATAGATCATCACTATCAAAAGTACAAAGGACATCCATTGTTGGTTTGCAAAGAAAATAGAGATTTTAAAAACTTTTGCCAAAATAAAACAGACTTATTACCAATAACAAACTGGAAATCTCATTGCATAAGGAGATGTTAGTGGTAGCTTGTCTATTCCACCTCTCTCATTCAACGAACACCACCATTCTCTAAGTGATTGTTTCACTTTTAAGATTCAATCAATCATAATAAAAAAATGATGCAAATCTATTCTCGACACATCAGAGTAGCTATAAAGAAGCACACTTCCCATATATGACCCGAAACATGGAATAATTAGCAATATAATGCTAAATTTTCTTTGCCTCCAACACCACTTGGTTGATCCAACGAAAGTAATTATGAATATCTTTAAACAAGAGATTCATGCAATGAACTACACATGATGTCCAAAATATTTCTAGATACTCATCTTCAATCATGCCCCCTACTAGTACATTGCTTGAAGCACTATTTGTAATTATCTACACCACATTTTGTCTTCCTACAAGCTTAATTGCATCTCAAAACAAACCCATCAAATAAGTTGAATCCTTCACGCGACCAAAAGTGTCATGCACCTTCAAAAACATTGCACCTTTAGGGGACAAGACAACAATGTTTATAAGGAGTCTATGAGTACCATCAGTCCACCCATCTGAAAGAATTGATATCCCTGTGTAGGATCAACTTTCTTTTATGTCTTTCAGTCTAGCCTCAACACTTGCTTTCTCATCACTTTAAACAACAGTTTGAAGCTTTCCATGACTAGGAGTCAAATACCCCTTGGGCACATTGTTTACCATCCGCATGGCATCTTTCCATAAAGGTGATTGAGCAATGTTGAATGACATGCCACAACCAAAAAATATTCTGTCAATTGCAATTCACATTTTTTCTATCAATAGCATCATAGATTTTTGCTATTTGAGAGTCTTGCACGGGGTAGAAGACTCTTGTGTCGCAAATCGAGGGGGGCTATCCATATCACCTCCAATATGTGGTTCTTGTGATTGTTGAGGTACTAAAATCAAATCTGGTTTCATGGACTCCACCATTGCCCACTCCCTAATCAAATATTGCCTTTGCTCCTTAGATACCATTTGTTTGTCTATTTTTTCTACCCAATACCAAGCAAATGGTATCTAACTCGTGCAATTGAGCTACTTTTCCTTTTTTTGCAAAAGGGGCAAAGCCACGACTTGCTACCTGAAATGCTACAATTGCCTCCTAAATACGTGTCAGTTACAGTCACTATTCCCCATAACCTCTGTTCAATTGTCTTTTTGACTGCATTATATTCAGCGGCATTCGAACCTCTTCTCCTATGAAAATTTATGGTTGTGGGACTCACATAGGATGCCTCCATTTTTATATTGAACTTGAATCTGATAATAAAAAAAATAGACTAGTGAGTCTTGATTGATAAGACTATTCTCAAGAAGATTACATCACTTTTATAGACTAAAGAAAAAACAAATTGTTGTTCATGGACTCTAATATATGATACCACTAAAAACACAACACCCACATCATAAAATTCAAATAACTTCATTTGGGCATCCTCAAAACAAAATAGAGAAAAACCCCAATTATCCTGTCATGCATGAGACTAAGAATACTATAGTTGGATAACAACACCATTTTCATTATCTTGTATAATGCAATAAATTCATGAGTATGTGGTTTTTTATTCTTTAAGCTAGTGACGCTCAATGAACACATTCTTATTTGTTTGTTCTCGATAAAATCTTAGTTCCCTAAGATGTAGACAACACTAATGACCTAGATATTACACCCAATCGCAAGGGGAATCACCCCAGACCTGCAAACTGTAAAAATGATGCAAAGCCTTTACTCTGTCTTCAATCAAAAGATAAAACTCAATGAGATGGGAAGCCTTGCACTGCTTCCAATTATCTGATTAAAAACTGCTATATAGTTGATAGAAAGGTACTCCCAAAACCTCAAACAACATCACAAACCATGAAATTAAAAAAAATTGTGAAGAAAATAAATTCAACCCTCCTTTGGTATCAATATTTGATGATGATCTATTTTGGAAAAATTCATGATGATAAAACTGCCAAAATCTTCATCTTAATTATAATTAAGACCATTTTTCATCTCTTGCTACTAACATTGCTTCTCCTTCTATTCGACTTCTATCATGCACTCTGTTCATTATCAACCGTAGAACGGTCATCTATTTTCAAATATTCAGGACCCCTATCTCCAAGCTTCATATCAATTGTTTATCCTCATGTCGACCTTTTGGACCCCTGTTTTGGCTATAAACTATTGACATTGAGCAAACTTCCTAATGTCAGCTAAAATGATAGATCTTGTAGGAACAGCTACTAGAAGCAAAACTTAACAAAAAAAATAGACATGTAAATAAAGCACTCGTGTTGATAATGCTTTGGAACTACATAAAAGATAATGGGCACAAGGGGATAATTAATATCAATGACATCATAGCCAGTAATTGCAGCCATATATTTAACATATTATAGCTATCTGAGCCTATATTATTGTGAAAGAAAAACAAAGGTATTTCCAAGAAAAGAAATATAAATTGGAATTTCTAGCAAAAACATCCAATTTATTTTAATACTGATGAACATAGATACGAAAATGCAGACTAGTGTATGTCTGTCAAAGCCTAAAGCTATAAGCATTGAGCAATTTACGAATGGCATTGCTCGTGCTTTCATATGATATGGACTACCATGAAAAATTTAATAGTAAGGGCAACAATAAGCTATAACAAACCAACAAAACAAAGGCAATTCCAAGACAATAAATCTAAATAAAAGCCACAAAAAAAATAATCTGTGCCCTATAAAATGTACAAATTGTATTGAATAATAGTAATGAAATGCTAAAAAGACAATTAAAATGAAATTTCATACCAGAACCAAATCCAATCTCTTCCTACTTATCGGCTTTAAGTATACAGCAAGTACCTGTCACAACTTGAAATTGTTTGACAAAAATGAGTATGGTCACAGTCAAAGCGTGCCCATACGCAGCGCGGCAGCAGATCAACCCTTGATGCAACTGCAAGGGTAAAATTGAGATCAAATTTGATAGTAATCATGATTGATGATAAAGTCGGTGTTTATTTCTCCATTGTAAATTTAAAGGGAACTCTATTGGGCTTCCACTCATTGTTACCAGATCCAAGTTCAAGGCTTAGTAAGTTCTTTTTGGGGCTCAATCCACAGTGAGACTTGCAACTATGGGGTCCTCCGAATGGAATTTTCTTAATATTGACAACAACTAACCAGTATATTGTTCAATAATAAAGATCCTATTTATGGACCAAAAATGGGGAAAGTCAATTGCATGAGTTATAAATTAACTGCTTCATAGCTTGCCATAGTTGAGATGGAAAGAAATCAAGTGTGAAATTAGATTGAAAAAGGAAATTAAAGATGATTAAAGAGAAGGCTTCTAAATTATAAAATTATAAGTGTGATTATGACCAAAAAGTAAAATGTAAACAGCACATGTTTGACCAGGAAATTCAAATGAGTACAAATGAAATTTCAATCACCGTTTCTGCACAATGTTTAAGGATTAGAGGAATTAGTCACAAGACTCTTGACTTTCAGCTAGAATGAAAATCTTCAAGGTCGAAGGATCATCATATTTAACATTGTACAAAGTTTGTCAATACAAATCTACCAAGATATTGACATTCATTTTATTTTATAGTGGAGGACTCCTACATCAATAGAGAAGTTATGATGCAAATCTTTGTTGGAGATTCAACCGCAAGTCTTATTAAACAATATGAAAGATACTTAATAACATGCCAACATTGATCTAGACATGTCTCAGAGAATAATCAATGAAAATACTAGATATTCTAAATTGAGTAGTGGTTCATATGTGGTTTGCGATGATCTTCAATCTCCCTGCACTTGCATACAAAAACATGGCAAAAAAAACTACAGATTCGGTAAACAGTGTATCAGCACCTACAGATCCCATGACATATTACTTGCATTACAGGGTACACATACCAGTACCAGTACAATTTGGTAACGATCTCAATCTGAGCACAACCTGGATTCATCAGTTTTTCTGGGTCCTGCTCGAAAACATTCTAAAAATGCCATTTGCATTTCCAGAATGATACAGGCTGTAATCGGGCTGTTTCCGACATACTGCCCCATTTCACTTCTAAAAAAAGAAACTAACCTAACTACCTATGTCAACATTCGGCAGATTTAATAGTTAAAAATAACATATCGCCAAATATTTTAAATGCAGAATTAAGTTCTCCTAATTGGACAATTTTTTTTTAATTGAAAAGTGTTATCTATTAGTTTAATACAAGTGTATACATCGCTAGTCATACCAAAAAAATGAGTGGAATGGAATACACTCCTAAAGACAACATTATATCAGTCACATGGATCGAGAGAGTGCTAAGCAACTTTAATTAACTTAAAATAAAGGCTAAAAAGCACGTTTTCAATCCAAAAAATATTACATAACGTGCAACAAGATAAATAGCACGTTGGGCAACCTAACACCAAGGCAAAGGAATATTAGGCCACATAAGCAGTCAAAGGAGATGACGAAAGCAGAGGATCATCCGACTTGTCACCTCAACCACCACTAGCAAGTGGATCCACCACATCAAGTACCAACACCCACCCATCACTAGCTTTATCTTTAGTTACATCATCTTTTCATCTTGTCTAGACGGGGAAATTGCTAAGGCCATACAAGGGAATACCCTTTGCTGCTGAGCCATCCATACGCCAACATCTGGAAACATAGACCTACCACCACGAGAGTTGTGACCAAATGAAAGATGCACGAAGGACTTCGCCGCATGTTCCGTGAACGATTCCTACCATGAGCTCCATAGCCATGCCCCTAAGAGGGAGACCATCAGCGGGGAGAATTTGGAGGAACCTAACTAACTACACATGGAGCACTCCCAAATGGTCCACCAGACGCTGACGGTGCTCAACCTCTAGAGCTCCCAACCTCCAGATAGAGCTTCTTAGCTTGCATTCATGTCCCATTTTTCAAATAATTCAATAATAATGTTTTAAGTTGTTCCCCAATGTCACTTTATAATTACAACTTAAAAGGGAACACTTAGTCATTATTATTGATTGAGTGGGGTCAAAGTTAATTAGTTAAAAGACCAAGAGGGAAAATATTAATGTTTTAGGTGTCCAAAAATAATTTTATTTAATAATGTCGAAAAAATGACATTTAATCATTATTTTTAAGGTGGGCCATAAAGTAATAATTACTAAGTGGGCCAAAAGCAATGATAAAGATGGCTTTACTAAATAAAGGATGTCAACTTCAAAATAGAAGATAAAGCATTGCTTTTTAGGGTGGAAAAGATAATTATTAAAAGGACAAGAGGGGTAATGATTTTCATTCATTATTGATTATTCACTTATCAATTTAACGAACGAATCTTGGATTCTTCTGCAAAAGGACAAAAACCTTGCAATTACCTGAGGACGAAAACCCTCTGGTTTTTTGAGTTAGCTCTACTCGGATGTTACATTGCAATTCACAGGGTATTTACAACTCCAATTGCAAGTGTTACACATATCATTGCATGCATAATGTTCCAGCACAAGGGCATTTGCAACCACCATTAACCTATCGTACCAACCCATAAATAAAGTACAAACCTGCACTAGGGCAAGATTTGTGGATATTCAAAAACATAATTGGTATTAAGACCTATTCTTGCAATTTGAACCTTCAAGTATCAATAAAGGTTATTTTAAGTGAATTCCTATATTAATTTGCCTTGTGATTCAGATGTCTTTTATGGTCTTCATGATTTGAATAGAATTCCAAAATTGTTAAATAAAAAATTCAAAATTCAGATTTATTTTGAAAATGGATATTTCAGTGGTATCAAAGCAGGTTTTCCTGCCAGCTTGGAGGAAAAATTAATTTGTAGTTGAGTCTTCATGGAAGGGAGTGAAAGGGAACTCAGGAGAGAGAACATGGACTGGCAACCTAAGTTCTTTTCAAATGAAGAAGACAAATCCTATCCAAGAGGTGTTGATGCGAATACAAAAAAGAGCAACAAAAAGCCAAGGATCATCTTGAAGAAATCAACATAAAAACAAGACAAGAAGTACAGACAAAGACCCAAGATTTTAAGAACCAGCTTTTGAATCAATTTTTTGTCAACTATGAAGTCCTCAATTCATTTAGAAGAACACGAAAGAAAAATCATATCCAAGAAGCCTGGTTGGAAGAGCAATGTGACAGAGATGAGGTCAAACTTTTGGCCTTTGATGAATATGATAAGAACTCCGATATATACACATCCTATAACACCTTCGAAGAATTCTTGGAGATATAAACAGAAAATAAAAACAGAAGACTAGAGAAGAAAGAGGGAAAGTCAAACTGTCAAAACAATTCCAAGGAAGAAATCAGAATGCAAGAGAATTCAGATTTGAAAGCGGTTAGTGAGCAGCCCATAGAGAAATACGCCATGCAAGTTGAAGGTAAGGATCTTTTATCAGAAAAGGATATTTCACTGACTTCTAAAATTAACTGTCAAAAAAAAGTTTGTCTTAATGAAGTCAAGGAGGAACATACATTGCTTGTTGAATGCAAAATTGTAAAAGATGTTCCAGTAATATCTAAGGGTATCCACAAAACACCTCTCTAGATCAATAAAACTCCACTATGCTCCCAAGCAAAGAGGCATGAACTATTTGACAGAAACTCAGTTCATAACTATTAACAAACCACAAAGGGGTCAAATATCTCAGCTGCAAGCCATAGGGCATTGGCTGCAACAACAGAGCATTCAATATCAACAAGGTTTGGTCCATGCATGGGATTCACAAAAAGGTATGCCAAAACAATCAGTTGTTTTGCAAGAATTTGAAGAGGATTTTATAGTTAATGACAAATTTCCGAGTCTTCAATATAGTAGAGTAGATGAAAATGTCTCTAAGGCATTGAAATGAGAAGTTCAGATGAATATCAGAGTAGCATAGCAAAAGCTAGCTACATCACAAGGAGGAATAGAATAGACAGAATGATTGGTTTGGGATCCTGGTATTTGCAGGACCATTCAAGTATCACTTGAGGGCAAGCAATCTTTGGGAAGGGCGGACTGTCATGTCCCCTTTTTCAAATAAAGAAAAAATAATTTAATAATAATGTTTTAAGTTATTCCCCAACGTCACTTTATAATTACAACTTAAAAGGGCAAACTAGTCATTATTATTAATTGAGTGGGACCAAAGTTAATTAATTAAAAGGCCAAGAGGGAAAATATTAATGTTTTAAGTGCTCAAAAGTAATTTTATTTAATAATATGAAAAAAATGACATTTTATCATTATTATTAAAGTGGGCCATAGAGTAATGATTATTAATTGGACCAAACGCAATGATAACGATGGTTTTATTAAATAAAGCATGTCAACTTCAAAATAAAAGATAAATCATTGTTTTTAGGGTGGAAAAGATAATTATTAAAAGGATAAGAGGGGCAATGATTTTCATTCATTATTGATTATTCACTTATCAAATTAACAAACAAATCTTGGATTCCTTCTTCTGCAAAAGGACGAAAACCCTACTTGCAATTAACTTGAGCACGAAAATGTTCTAGTTGTTCGAGGTAGCTCTACTCAAGAGTTACATTGCAATTCATAGGTTATTTACAGCTCCAATTGCAGGTGTCACACATATCATTGCATGCATGATGTTCCAGCACAAGGGCATTTGCAACCACCATTAACCTGTCATACCAGCCTAGAAATAAAGTACAGACCTGCACTAGGACAAGATTTGTGGAAATTCAGTAACATAATTGGTATTTAGATATATTCTTGCAATTTGAACCTTCAGGTATCAATAAGGGTTATTTTAAGTAAATTCCTATATTAATTTACCTTGTGATTCAGCTGTCTTGTATGGTCTTCATGATTTGAATAGAATTCCAAAATTGTTAAATAAAAAATTCAGAATTCAGTTTTATTTTGAAAAGGGATATTTTATGCACTTGTATCTATAGCATTACATTACATATCACTTGCACTTTATTAGTAACATAAAAACAACCATCAAGAGATAAATGGTTAAAATTTACATTTTTCCTTTCTTTCCATAACTGAAAAAGAATTTTAGAAGGAAAAATCTGCCAATTTGGTTGTATTGTGCAAGTGACATGATCGAATCCCCTGAAATCATCATTTTCCAGGGAAATTTTGGACGAAATAGTTGAAAAAAGGTGTGAATCCACTTCTAGGCTGAATGAGCATGCTTGCAAAACCAAAAGAGATTCTTGGGAGACTCATGTTGTTGGCACAAAGGGCATAAAGGATTAGCAACCCATAAGTGAACAAGCTTGTTTCCTACAAGCAGGCCCTGGTGTAAAATGCACCACAGAAAATCTGCATGCATTGGTTCAATGATAGCTTTCCAAATTCTGGCAAACCTTTGGCCCTAGGTACCAATAGAAGAGTTAAACGATGTTTCAAGGACACCACTTAGAGAAATTAAGGTTGGGGGTCTTCAAAAGTACAATCCAATCCCAAAGAAAACTGATTGCTGCTGCTGCCAACTCATCCTTTTTCCTCTGATTGACTTCACTAATGTTATGAGCCCTGCTTCAAACTTGCTGTAGCTGTTCTAAACCTTAAAAAATCTGACGCTGAAATGAACAGAAATCTGAAACTGGTAGGAAATCTGAGACAACTGTAGAAATCTAGGATTGCAATGCTATAAAGTTGGAACTAATGTAATGCCTAAAATCTCTATTATATAAATGAAGTCTGAAACAGCTCAAAATTCAAGAAAAAACGAAATAAACTTCTGAAAAGAACACTTAAAACTGTGATTGTGATATTACTGAAAATAGAAGAAACCAGTACAGAACAGAAATAAATTACTTTCCTGAGAGGATGTGAATGCCGACTTATGCTGAACCCGCAGTATGGACGCTACCTTGGCCAAACACAGACTTCAGACTTGTGCAAAAGAGCTTCTTTCCTCCAAAATCATATCCTACTTTAGGGGGCTAAGCCCAAAGATAGCATTCTATACAGAACACTTTTTGGAGCTGAAAGACAGGGTTATCATCCGCCCACAGTATACATTCCGCCACTGGATGCAAGCTCTTCGCATCCCATTAGGACAGTTTAGACTGGGATCTCACAGGCTTAGGATTAAGACAGATCACCAGATAGATCGGGCAAATAGGATTTGTCAGTTATGCAACATTCAAGAGATTGAGACCAAGGAACACTTCATCTTCCTTTGTCCCATATACTATGAGATCAGGGGGAGGTTTCATTGCCTACTTAGGAGGACACGGACTCTTTCTGACTTCTTCAAATATGAGGACCAGAGATGTTTAGCTTTATATATACAAGAAGCTCTTAAGCTTCGTGATCATTCTATTCAGAGACCTACTAGACCAGAATCCACCCAGCAGATCACTTCCTTCTTCACAGTGCTACCTTCAGGGAGAGGCACTAAGCGACAGATTGACACTAATACAGCCTCACATTCCATATCAGTGCGACCCAAAGAGACTATCCACAGATCCCCGAGAATTCACCAACATAACCATTTAAGGTCTAGTATCAGGTGACAGACTAGATTCACCAGATGGAGGACAGACCAGACATCTTACCTCCTCTTCTTCAGGCCATCCTTCTATCAGGAGCTTCTTCTCATCGGCCTTGGATGCTAAGAGATTTGGATCGAACTCTTGATGGAACCCCTCCTGGTCCTTCCTTCTCATGGTTCATCCCTGCTTTCCCGATGTTTAGGGGTTTTCGTGGGTTGCTCCTTTCTGCTTCTTTCTTTGGCTCTGAGCGTTTTTGCTCTTTGCCATGTTTTGTACTATTTTCTTCCAGCATTGTTCTTTTCATTTTTGGAGGCCTTTATGGTTTCCCGCTTGTTCCTAACACACTTTTGTACTTTGTTGTCCCTTTGACCTACTTTTGTGGTCATTTGTTGGACATTAATATATTTATCTTATCTTATCTACTATGTAAGCATCTATTTACAGCTTTTTCCCCACTTTAGCTCTTTTGCCTCTTGCATGTGGGATAGCTAGTTTTCTTACAGAAAGTACATGTAGCAAACCAAAACCCAAATGGGCACATAAGACTAGTCCCCATGGACCAACAAAAATTAAAAATTAAAACAAACTGTTTCTAATGGACCCATACAACTGGTCCCATTGGACCTACAAGGTGTTAATGCTGAGTACTGAAACTTATTGTCATTAAGCATTGTAACAGCTAATATCAGCTTTGCGTCCAATTGATAAAAGTTTTAACAATTTGTCTTTTACTATTTTTTCAAATTCTAATTACAACAACGGAGGGTGTACAGACTACCGATGGCAATACTAGACAATAATGAATGACAACAAAACTAAAAATTCATTCAGGTTGCTAACTAGAAACAGTGATGACACCAAATATGTAGTTATGCAATGCAATTAATAATAGAAATATATGGCATAATACTATCTACAACAAAGTATGCATAGTCATCATCACAAGAGAACACATTAAAATATAAAATAGAGCATCTTCATTAATTGATATGAACATCATGTACATGGCTTCCAAGTGTTGACCTAGCTCACATAGAATCTAACAGTAGGCACACAACAAATGTCCTTTTGACAACTCAAGATAACTCATACATGTAGAAGATGAAAGGGAAAGGTACACCGGTTGGTCACAATGGTCGAGGTGTCCACCACCCTATTTTTTTTAATAAAAAATTAATATGTTTGTTGGGAATAAAGTATAGGTACAAAATCAAGCATATGATAACAAGCCTGAGCTGGAAGTCAAAACATCGACCAAGGATTTTACAAATATTACTGCAGAAGCAGATTTAAAAGACCATCCACAAAATTCAGACCAAAAAGATCTGCCAAACTAAGAACAAGAAAGAAAAATCTACATAGAATGACTAAGCACAAGCTATAGAACTGCCTGAAGCTATCTATATTATAACAGCAAAGCTGTTGAACATTGAAAAGAAGATACTACAAGAAATGTATATGGGCAGTGACATCCTCGTGTGTTAATAAAAAAGGACGAAGAGATGTTTGCTTGAGGGAACAAGGTCCAGTCATGGTAACCCTAATCATTTTGGGTTTTGATTTGCACTGGCTGCTCCTTTCTCCAAGAAGTTTGGATTCCCCCATGTGTTTGGGTTGGATGATTGACCTCAGGATCGAAAATGGGGACTTGCCAGTCTGAAGGCTGCCCCTGAGTTGTGCAGGTACTCCCCACAGTCTGCATCTTACTTTTGATCCCTTGTTTTGATTAGCATTTTTATTGATGACATTATCAATTTGTTTTTCGAGAGTCTCAACTCTATATTGTTGGAATTACAAATACTGTCTCAAGAGAGTGATACAATCAGATTGCTGAGTAGAAGAGGAAGTGAGTTCTCAATACATTCCAATTATTGGGTGGCAAAATAAATGAATTGTGCAATGCAATTACCCATAACCAGAATAACATTTCCATGTCTCCAAAATTCTGACTGAACACAGCAAACCTCTAGCCAGGTTGTTGATTTATTTCATGAGTTCAGCATAGATTTTTGCAATCTCCTGCAAATCAGGCTTACTAGTTGTGTTTGAGAAATTTGTACAGTTTTCCATTGAATGCCTATTCTTATCCTTATAGGGAATACTCGTGCCCTAAGGACATGGGCTCTGAGGAAAGGTATCTTGAGTCTTTACCAGTGGTGGGGCACTGAAATTTGCGGAGTTATTAAGTCCTTGGACCCTATATGGAGAACCCAATGGTATATTAGGCATGGTGAAGGACTCGTTTCTCCTTGAGGTGGTGGGTGGAAAAAAAGCTGAGAAACTTGTGTTAGGCATAAACATGTAAGCTTTGTAAACTTGTAAATGAGGCATGAAAAAATATTTGTATGATGCATATGATGAAGAGAGAGGTGGCTGGTTTTTAACAGTACTGACTGAAAAAGAAATCAAGATTCAAAGCAAGACCAGTATCACATACCTGTGATCCACCCGGGAACAGATGGAGGGCTTTAGCAAGGTGCACTTGATCACTTATAAATTCTTCCTCGTCAAGGCAAATGATGATCGTGGTCATCCATTTGTTGCCTCTTGCTTTTCAAACTCTCAGCTGGGCATTGCTTGCCAGTTTCAACTGTTGCTTGCTCCTTAGCTTGTAAAACTTTAAACTCTCTATATTAGTTAGATAACAATTACATTTTTAATAGGCATCAGTGCTATTTATAGTTTTTTTTCTTTAGCCTGTGGCTTGTCCTGATTCCCATATTTGTATTGATATTCTTGAAACCCCTACATATATTTTGTTCATGTAATGCAAGATCCTCCTTGCACAATCCACAAATCTGTCCAAGTGTACAAGTAATCTTCTTATTAGCCCCTCCACTTGAACGAGTACTTTTTGCATCCTTGTTAGACATAATATCTTTTGGCAATTTCCCATTTTAAAGTTAGATCTTTAGCGCACTCTGTCCTTGCTCGATTTATGATTTAAATAGTGAACAAAAAGAATAAATGCCTCCTTGTCTGCACATTCAACAAAAACCCACTCGGTGTGAACTGAATTGAATGAAGCAGTACCCATTATTATGACCGTGACGTTCCTCTTGAATGTTACCAAACAAAAGACTTCCTTGATGACATTCTCAGGCAAGATTGACTCAAGTGGATGGGCATTGAAACCATAAATTGATAAATAGGTCTTCATTGTACCAATTTTTTGGTTCGCGGCAGGATCTTTTTTGTGTGGTAGACGTGGACAGCAAGAGTGGAGTGATAGCAAGTGTGAGGAACAGGTGAGGTGTCAACAACATATAAGGGTCGATAATTTAGGGAAAAAGTCATTGGATGCAAACCTTGGATTGGGGTTTAAACATTGAAATAAGATCCTCAATTCTACTTGATATTAACGTGAAACTAGTAGGGTTTGATTTGAAACTAGAAGGCTCCTTTTTATTTACATTTATCCAAGGACAAGTATGGTAATGGAGAGCGCTCGTGAATGTGATAAAAGACATTTATGGTAATAATAAAAATATATTAAGGCGTGAATATGTCCCAGTACGTGGGTTGGGAAGTAAGACTGGAGTGGAAATGGGAATAAAAAGGACTCATGAAAGTTAAGCTTCCACAAAAGGATGTATATAAGTGAATGTTATTTTTTTTCTAAGGAACTAAAGGTGATGATGTGACCGTTATGTGTCCAAGGGACTAGTCTTTTCTTTGTATGTGGGAAAGTTAATGTATGTGACAGGACCACTTTTAACATTAAGAGTACACAACACCTATGTACTTATGCATGTATTTAACCATGGGAGCTAGTACTAGGTTGTGGTTTCTCTAAGGCCATGAGATATTGGATTGAAGTAGGTATAGTTGAAGTACTTGAGAAAGAGTGAAATTTCTAGTCATTTAATTGCTCTAAAGCATAATTTTCAAGTCTATTTGCCACTCCATTATACTTTCACTTCTGATGCTGATGGATTATGTCCTCGAGCTGATGCAAGTTGGATACAATTTGTGAAACCAAATTATCATTTTGCCAATGATGTTTCCTTTGAAGGACTCAACTGTGCTGTGGAGTTTGTTGTGGGAGCCAAAACTTTTTTATATTTTGGATAACTACCTAAGAGTCTCCTTCAATCATGAGCCTGTGAATACCATTTTCAACAGCCAAATGAAGTCCTGAGTGTAGCATATGAAGCTCGGCATAGTTATTTGTGTGGGTGCCAATCTGTTGAGCATAGCCAATGACAACATCATGAGGGTGAGCTTTGTGGAATTTAAATATCTGAGTATAGCCCTTTTTCCTGTGATTCTTCCACAATAATCAGCATATCAATTTTTATGATATGCCAGAAATTTGACAGAAGAAAGCCGGAAAACCATCCGGCCTAGGTGCTTTATCAGTTTGAAATGAGAAAACACTGGATTATAATTCCTCATCCAAAATTGGTCTCACGAGATACCTATTGTCCTCACTGTTGATTAATTGTGGGATCAGCTGAATTAGAACACTCTGGGCTTGAGTCTTCTGCACAATGTTTACATCATCTGTAAAAAGTTGCTGAAAATGAGTTGTGGCATGGCTCTAAATTTATTTGTGGTGCGTGTTGAAGGAACCATCATCTTTTTCAATGTGATGGACAGCATTGAGATGTTTCCTGCTTTGGGCTGATTTGTGTAAAAAAAATGCATGGGTTAACCATATTTGACCCAATGTTCTCTTGAACGCTACCACCAGTATTTTCCCTTCTGCTGTTGTGAAATGCTTAGGTTATGGACGAGGGCTTGTTCTTGAGTTGCCAAGATTTAGGGGAATCCTTCTTCATGATTCTGTAATTGGACCTGCTCAAGTTGCTGCTTGATCGCTGTTATTTTTATTTAAATGTTTCCAAAAACTGTTTTGCTCCAGTGTCTCAATTTTTCTTTTACATGTTTCAATTTTTCCATGAATCTGTACATAGCATGCCCCTGAATTTTTCTGGCTTCTAACCACCCTCGTAACTCAAAAAATAATTTACTTAGGTGCATCATCTCAGAGAAAGCTTATGTCATTCTTGTATTAAGTATTTTGTCTTAATATGTTATATACTAATACAATGATGACCAAAACTATGCTCTACAATAAACAGCCAGCGATTTTTCAACTGAATATCAACATAATAGAATGCAAAGTTCTGTTTTTATCAACCATGCACATTAACACTTCTAATTGATAGCTTATTTTATCATGAACAAAACCATGACGCTATTGATTACCAATTTAACCAAAGACTTGCATCTAGATTCAATAAATCTTTAAGATGCTTTAATATTAAAGTAATTAGAAATTATAGTGAACAATATAAGCATACCTAGGAATTTTTCGAATGGTCACATTCCGGATAAGTACTTCCTTTATAGGATCCAGTGTCAACAAGTTCTTTACCTGATATTTTCAATAGGGACATGATATTAAATATATTTCAACAAACAAATTAATAATTATAACAAATTTACAAAAAAAAACTAAACCAGAGCAAAAAGCATGTCCTATAAGAGTAAACAATTACACGAAATGGGTGCTAGTTTTAGGTTCAAAAAATGCACATCTGAAATCATACATGGAAGATAGAATTGTATGAGTTGAGAACTTATTAATCCGTCATTGGGAGGTAGCCCATACAGATAACTTAAAAGTTATACTCCAGTGCTATTAGGAAGTATTACTTTCCTTCAAAGCTTAGAGATGAAAAACATTTTGATTTTATCATATAGATCAAAGATTTTCTGAAAATGTAGCTAATCAGTATGCAAGGATGTGAGTTAAGGAGCTAAAACCTTTTGCTGTTGCATATGTAAGTGATTATAAATTTGGTGCTAAGTGATTTGAAATATAATTTTGTAGTACTAAAAAAATTGAACATCGAGGGTTATAACTGAGCTTGTATAAAACATTATATTATGGCACCTAAACCTTGGAAGTTAGGGAATCTTCCCAAGCTCAACAACAAAGAAATGAGGCAGAATGACATTAACACCCCAAATTGTTCAGCCTTTATATCATCCTTTTCTAAAGATAGCTTCTACAGCCTAGACATATAACTAGTTTGTATTTTGTTTAACTATTTATTCTTTGCCATGCAACAAGTTTCCTGGTGCATGACTGACCATCTAATTACAAACATATCTGGTATAATCCAGGTAAATTTCTCCCCATATGACCATTTGAGGCCATTTTTGGAATCTGATGCTCGCACTGTATATGTTTTACTTTTATGTAATTTAACTTTGGCTTCAGCCATATTTTAATGAAAATAGAATTTGTCAAAAAAAGGCATGGTTAACAGATGAAAAAATATGGGATGTCAGTTAATTAAAATGACTCTTAAACAATCATACCATTTGTCTCAACTTGAAAAGATTTGGTGGCACACTATCAAGCTTCTATTAGAATACTTCTAATCTAGGTAACTGCCCAAATTTGCATTAAAATTGCAAAGTTCAGCCAAATAAGTCGAACCAAATCAATGTTTGAACAAATACGAGGACAGTATCCAAGGTCATTGCCTGATAACAAACATTAAAATTCATTGTTGTGTCAAATTTAAATTCTGCAAGCAAACAAAATACAAAAATATAGGTCAAAATTCCAAATTGGGTAGCAAGTGCATGTTGCTGACCAAAACTAGGCCATTAATTCTAGGACCACCACTCAAATAATAATATGAATGCAAGTTTTTCCCTTCTAGTGGAAATTGCTCATTAAATGCCCATATGCAAAGCTAGAAGCACGCCAATTCAATATAATATTTCAATCTTCACCCTTCTTAAACAAACATAAAACCAAAATCAATGTATCAATAACAACCAACAATCATCATGGATGCTAGCCGCTCCTCTTCTTCAACCCAAAGACAAAAATAAGTGCACAATCTAGGACACTTCAGTTACATTAGTGGGTTTTGGCCACTTCAACATGGCTTCTAGCTTGGCTGGATCACTTCTCAGCTCTCCTTCACCAACCACAAAACCAAGATAGACCAGATATTGCTGTGCAAACTCATATTTGTGCAGGTTCAAAAATAATTTGTTCCTTTTCAAGGATTCCAATACTTGTTGCAAATGACACATATATTCTTCTCATCTACTACTAAAGATGAGCATATCACCAAAGTAAGCAATCAAAAAAGAGACTAAATAGTGCCAAATGTTATAACATATCTAGCAAGTATGATGGGAAGATATTGGCTTATGTGATTTTAGTATTTAATCAATATAACAAATTGGCCAAGGTATTGAGTTAGTGCATAATGAAGAAACGTGCACTTATGAGATATCAAGTAGAGGGAAGATCATCTATTATTTGCAATTGTTGTCATCATGAATCATAGTTGGGGATATTGCTTCAGAATTAAAGAAATGGAAATCAGGCCCTCAATTATGTAAGGAAGCACTACATCTTTCATTAATTATTTTTGCCATTATAATCAGAACGGCGCTTCATTACATTATTGTCTCTATATTTCATGTCAATTGTGCATCTTGTTTATATGTGAACCCTGGGTTCATACCAGCAAATTGCATCATTCATAAACCTCATAAAGATTGCTGCTGCATTGCAAAACCCAAATGGAGGTACTAACCACGTATACAAACCTTACTTGGTCTTGAAAGCAGCCTTCAGATATCTTATTTTTCCACCTGTACCCGATTATATCCAGATTTATGTCTAACCCGGTTGAGTATAATGTATTTTACATGCCATTTGTTGGATGAGTATACCTTTTTTTAATAGTAATCTTGTTTAGTGCCCTTGATTCGTAATCCTACGGTTAAATGAACTAGCACGGTTCTTCACTAAAGATTCTATACACGTTTGAATTTTCATTAATATAATTCATACATGGAACACATAACACAATCACTTTCTGTTTGCAATATTAACTGCTATAGGAAGAAAACATGTTATGTGTGCTAAGTTGCTAACAACTATAGAAAAAGAAATGAAGAAATAAATAATTTATATTCATGTTCACGAATGACCAAACTAGGTTCACGAATGACCAAACTAGGTCAATGGCACTCAAAAGTAGATCCAGTTAAAATAGAAAAGTACTGAGGAAAAAAGAACTGTAGGAGCTGAAAAAGTAAATTATTAATTTAAACAATTAAACATAACTAAAGGAGATAAACTCAAAGAGGATAAACCCAAACATGTTAATCCAATACAAACACAAAAACCCATGAGAGGCGAGGACCCCTCAAGGGAAATAAGCAGCATAAGACCAGCATTGTTACACATCTATATCAACTCTCAAAGCAGAAAAAGACCCAATAACATCCTTATCAACCACCACAATCGGTCAATACAAGATATGATGATTTCCATAGGAAAATATCCCGAGCTAAGGGGCAATCTAGAGTATTATAAGAGGGAGCAAGGTACTTTCCCTATAACCTATTCTAACACCTAAGACAGAAAAATTGCTAAAGGTATTGAGAAAAACGGTGATACATGTTTGTCCTCGTGCTCTAGGGTACAAGAAAAGAGAACTAGACAATCCTCAATGCCGAGTAGGAGCAAATCCACGGTGACATGTGTGTGAAGGAAAGGACTGAGAAATACTAGTAGCAACACGTGGAGGAAGACTTCTCACCAATTTGTCACCATATATGTGTGGACCAACCACGTCAAAGGGATGCTTAGCAGCCCCATTGTTCAAGATAGGCTGAAAGGAGCAAGTTATCAACATGGTATCCCTAGAGATCCCCTAAAATGTCTTATGTTTGATAGTGACAACCTCTAGAAGGAAAAGTGCCAAGTGCCTCTAGTCAAGATAACCAAAGGTGGATGGGAAAATCCTAAATCTACGAACAAAACAATGATACCTCCCCCGAATCTCATAGTAGACAAGAAATTTGAAAATAAAGTGCTCATTATTCTCCACCACCTCGATAGAATAAAGACGACAAATACTATAAGTATAATCAATAGAAATATGGTGGTATGAGTCAACTTGTATATGGTGGGGACAACCCTTAGATGGCCAAGAATAATCCTCGAGGCATGTGAACAATGGCATTGGAGATAGTCAAGCCAAATGATGGTGCCTTCACCAATCTTCAAGAAATGCTCCACATAGAATGCTATTTTGGAATTGAGAAGTTGTGGGCGAGAAGTCCATGAATGTCATCCCTAACAACTTTAATTCAATCACATATTCCAGGGAAAGAAGGCAAGGAGGGGCACCCAAGTAAATATTTGAATGGAGGAAATCAATCAATACAGAGTCTCAAAATACCAACATCTCTGACATCCAGTTAGACCAAAGGCGGCTACCCTCTCTGAAGAACAGAGTACCACATATGGGTATCTTTCGTGACTTGAGATTGAATTACATATACGCCTAAGTTTGTGAAGATAGAGAATGATCCTGAAGGTACTCCCAAAGCAAACTAAGCTTGGATAATGCAATGTGGAACCGTTTGTTTGCAATGAATCATTCAAGCATTATAATTTAACCCTCTCTATATCTGTCCAATCAAAAAACCCTAAGTTGGGGCAACAAACCTTTGACCCATAAACAATTGTGGGTTTTATGATTGCATTGAAGATGTGCATTTTGAAGGGATGTCCTAGAGGTGTATTAGAAAGCATCAACTCTCCAAAACAAAGAATGAGGCATATCCCTTGCAAAGACACAAATAACAAACAAGCTTCAAATTAAGAGATGGGCCAATAAACACAAGTTCCAAATATGCGTTCTTGTGATCTCCATGAGTGCTCCTTTATAGGAGAATTGAAACCTACAAAAAGCATCCCTAGTGCATTGAAAGTCATGATCTTAGTTTTATTTAAGGTTGACCACAAGCCAGCAAAGATCACATAAGCAAGCAAGGCGATCTAACTATCAAGAATGAGAAATAAGGACCACATCATTAGTAAAAAACAGAATGGATAGCAAAACATGATGCAATATATAATTATCATCAACATCCATATGTTTCTATAGAAAGTCATCGAGATCGTTAATGTAAATCCCAAAGAAAGTCAACAAGGGAGGGCACCCCTACTTGACTCCAACAACACTCCAACCAACAACTGCCTCATGATGGCAGCAATGAGAGTCTCCAAGACACTAGTAGATGCAACCTTAAAAAGGTAGATGTCTTGGAACATACTCAAAGGCCTTCCTAAAGTCTACAAAGAAAGAAATAATTTTAGAAAACTGTTGACGAGTATCCACAATAATACCCTGAAGGGTGAAAATGAGATCAGCAACTTGTTAGTCTGTCCTAAAGCCTGCTTGCCACCTTTGAGATAAGCATGCTCCAATTGCTCAAAAAGCGTCATGTCCAACACCATGCATAAAGTTTGGAAACGTATTCCTAATCATAATTATCATGTAGTTATTTGGGTCCCAATTATCCCTCTACTCATGAATGAGGCGGATAATGTGCCAAAACCGATAGGGGAAAACCCAAAGAAAACAACCTCGTGCCCAGGGGAAGGCAAGTGAATTTACACCATATTCAAGAAACTCGGCATGAATCTCCTCAATCTATTGTTGACTAGTATAATTTCCAAATGGCTTGCCTAATATTTCTTAAAACAATACAAGGGGGAGAGGACATGAAAAACATGTTGATATGCAACATCCAAGAGAGAATTGGCAAAGGTGACCTAAGTTTGGGAGTCATTCTTTGATGGGCGAGTTTTTCTCGGAATGAGAGTACTCTCACCAAAATCTCCTAGAGGAGTTACAGAGGATGTCAAAGAATTTGTCATCACAACACAATAAACTTACATTTATTCCCTCGAAGGAGGCAATGATAATCTGTATGTGTGGAGAATATGGAAGGACACAATCATGGGATAGAACATAATGAAGCCTCTGATGCAAAGATTTACATTTTTTTATCGTACCAACAATTCATGGGGCAAGTTTCATGGAGAAAAATGGAATAGGATGGCTAATCATAAGGGAAAAGGAGTCAATCATTGTCTCCCAAAAGACATGAGATATAAAATCATAGTTGGCTATGACAGTAGAGGAAATAATAGTCAAAAATGAGCTGGGAAAGGCAGGCAGTAAATCATTGGCATACCTAGCATCAAAATAAATCGTGGTTTGGTGAGCACTGGAGGAATATAAAAGAGTGGGCAAAAGAATTGAGGCAAAAGAGAGTGAGTCAAAACTATGTGATCAATAAGGGGCAAATAATGGAAGAGATACAAATCCTGAATATGAGGGATGAAAGACCTACCACAAGATTGTGACCCATCAAACTAGCACCCCCACCATGAGAAAAGCAAGTAAATATGTTGCAATGAGGGAATCAATGTACCCTGTTAAAAAAATGAACAAGCATGCAACTTAACCTTTGGAGATATCTTCCTTAAGTTTTGGCATGATTATTCCCATTAGACGGCATCTACAAATCAAAATCCTCATCCTCTACAAGATCATTAAAAGGTGTCTGTTGGATCATCATGGAACCATTAAAATGTCCATAAGAATGGCATCACCCAAGGAGCAATAGTGAGCAACCTACAGATAAAGGTCAAGATATGAATCATTTTCAATGTGCACGAAAAAGGATGATGAAATTGGGGGGTATAAAAGACAACAATGAAGATATCCTAAGGAGTAATGGGCCTTTCTAAACCCAAAAACCAAATGTATCTAGAATGCATATCACAAATTATTAGAGACAGCTCGCATCAGAGGCAATCATGAAATTGATAGGGCACATCCCAATCTTTGAGTCTCATGCCTAAAAGATGAGATTAATAGTAACACGTAATGCAAGGGAGAGTTTGCTCGTGGCTCTCATCAGTCTTGGTAAGAAATATAAGACCCCATGATGAGAAAAATCCTATAAGGTACCCGAAAAAGGCCACACTTCACCATTTCAATTCCAACAAATATATAAATGACAAAATCATCAACCAAAACCCAAACATGTCATCATTTAGTCAACTAAGGACATAGCAACCGTGGGGAAGAATCATGAATCATTGTCATGTAGTTTCGGATTACTTCTCAAACCACGACATGAGATCAAGACTTTTGAAGCTCCTTCACTTGCAATTGTGTACGATCTACATCCAAATAGATCTTGTTTGAAAGAGAGAAGAGCTTCTTCTTAGCTCTCAAAGTTCACAAATGCTCCTTTACAAATTCCAACTTCATAATAAGAGAGACGTGGAGTCACCCAAACACCATCAGGGTAAATATCCTTCGTCTAAAATCTCAAGCAAGAAATCATGGCCATCCTAAAGAGGACCAGCGGGCTTAGGGAGGCTCCGAACTCGAAGCTTGACCTCCAAAGCTTGTCGTGCTTTGTCTTTTTCAAGTTTTGCATGGAGTGCCATTTCAATAACAAGAGAAGCCACTTTCCTTTGACTAATTCTACCCACAAGCTATGCTCTTTCACTTCTTTTTAAATGGTACAAATAAGTTTTGGGTTCCTCCTTTAGGTGTTCATACTTGATAAGGGTCTTGAATTGTTTATTTCTAATTTTTTATACTATCTCTTGAAGGCGTTGAATCCTATTAAGCTGATTTGAGGCTCTCTGCTGATGCAAATTTTGTCTCTTATAACTAGATGTAGTTTTTTCAAATCCACAATAACATTATCTTGTCAAGTAGCGAAGGGGGGGTTCCATTTCCCTATTAGGCTACTAGAACCATGCAAAAAATTGTACCCTTTAGGAAAAGCACTCAAACAAGAAAAACGAGACTCCTCAATCACATCCATAGATCTGCTTAAGAAAGCAGAGAAAACCTACACAAGAGGGAGAAGGCAAAAGGGCCTAATTTCGCAAAAGTTGGCCAACGTCAACTTTATGTGGGTCGACTCAATGATTTGGATCAGATGCTTGACAGGTTGGTTGAGTTGACTACTCAATGGGGCGACTAAGTCAATTGTTATTAAAGGTTGATTAGTAAGTTGGTCATGGGTTGACTTTTTCGATGGGTTAGGTCAACTAGTTTGATGGATTGGCTATGTCGGTTGCAATTCAACTAGTTCGATAGGTCAGTTAGGTCATGGACTAACTATTCAGATCCTTATACTTCCTTGAGAAAATATTTATGAGTCAACTATGGCGAATTGGCTGATTGTTGAAAGAATACGTAAATAACAATACTATGAGAGAACAAATGCGGTGGTAAAATGTTAAAAAAAAATTCATGCAAAAAGTGACACGTGATTTACACAAAGAAACCGTGTAGGGATTTAAACTCCATGATACAAATTATCTCCATGATTTCTTATTTCAATGTTCCACTAGGATTCATCCCATTCCGTCCAAGTGTGTTTCCCAAACATTTCCTATGCTTCAAGGACCTGGTGACAGGGACAAAACATACCCATGGCGTCCCTTATCACCAAGGAGCTTGCTAATGGCATTCCCTGGGCATACTCTTTTTCACACAGTTTGCCGATGTCTAGGCATCTCCAAGACGCTTTGTTCCAGACAACCTTGGAATGCCCCAAGGACTTCATGATGTCCCAAAACAAAAGGACACAAGAAGTCTCGGGACGTCCCAAAGCAGCCCAGGACCTTTCTTGATCATTGCAATTATGCCTAGCCTTCCCTAACAGCCTGCTGCCCAAAATCCAAAATAAAACATAAAACCTAAGAAATAAAAAGGGGATGCATCCTAATCAAGGCCCCCAAACATACTACAATCTACATAATGAGTTTGTGAAATCTACATAATGAGTTTGAGAAATCTACATTATGAGTTTGAGCGGTGATGACATGGAAATAAGGATAACGGTTGGAAGTGGGGTAGGGGAAGAAAGGAATCAAATACAAACAAGAATTTCAATCGATTGTACGGCCTAAATTGATTGCCCATAGCCTTTGTTGAATGGAGCCATTCAAACCATCCAAAACCCTATTTCAGTTTGTGACCGTGCTTGAAACAAACTAGCAAAAAAGTTTGGGGGGAAGTAACCACATTAAATGCAACATCTGCAATCATGACTAAAATGGGAGGCTTAGCGGGGTTAATGCACACATTTTATGCATACCACATTGTGGGGTCAGGTGTTCTGAAAAATTACGCTTGAAAGGGCTGGAACAACGAGGTTGTGGAATACAAAGGGAGACCTTTCTTCTCTAACTGCATCTTGTAGCCCCAACCCTACTCTAGGAATGCTACTAGGGTTGCTTCTCAAGATCATAAGGTTCAAATTAATGTAGATTCTGGAGAAAGGTCATCAAAAGAAAAAAAGAAGGCTTCAAACATGGTTAGAGAAATGCATAATGTGCAAGCATGTGAGGAGGCAAATGATGCAATTGGCAAATTCTCCTTTTCCAATGGTATCCCATTTCATGATACTTGCACTCCTTATTAAAAGGAAGCATTCCATAAGGCGTATAAAGGTGGTCAATCATATGTGCTTTTATGAGAAACCAAATTACAACCTCCATTCTTGATAAAAACTACTTTCAAGTTAATCTGTTGTTGAAGGAGATGAAGAAGACATGGGTGAAGAATGGATGTTCTATTTTCATGGATGGGTGGAAGGACATAAGACACCACCCACTCATTAACATCATTGTCATGTCCACAGTAAGCCCTTATTTTCTTTGATGGTTTATTGTTTTCGAAAGTGCAAGGGCATTGATTTTCAGTTACAAATATTTAAGGATGACATATAGGATGTTTTACCCCATCAATGTTGTGCAGGTAGTTACAAAAGCAACTTATGTGTGCGGGAAAGTTGATTGAGGCTACCTATAGGTACATCCATTGGACCCCTCTGTGCATTCAATAAACAATACATTAATGAAGATTGAGAAAATTGATTGGCTGAAACAAATGGTGATGAGTGCTAGAGAGGTGAATATGATTATAAGCAACAACTACATCTCATTGACAATGTTCAGATCATTTCCAAGGAAGGAATTCTTCTAACTTGCGAAGATGAGATTTGCCTCCTATTTCATAGTGTTGGATAGAATGCTTGCGTTGCAAGAGACTTTGCAAGTTACTATCATAACTCAAGAGTGGAATAGATGGGTGGAGGCCAAGATAGAACAGAGTAGAAGAATGAAGGACATGATGGTTAGAGATAATTTTTAACCAAATATGAGAAACATTGTGTCCTTTGTAGCACTTGTTTTTACCATCATGTGATATGGCAACTCTAACTCCCCAAACTTGGAGAGAAATATGATACCATTAATAGTATGCTTGGCCAGATGAAGGACGCAATTCATGAGAGAGATTCCACCTTGGCATTCTATGACAAGCTAATTCAGACCA
Organism: Torreya grandis; assembly: GCA_037957365.1. Lineage (NCBI taxonomy): Eukaryota > Viridiplantae > Streptophyta > Pinopsida > Cupressales > Taxaceae > Torreya > Torreya grandis. Next base: position 3,726,997 of record JARHVA010000510.1, on the reverse strand, counting down.
TGTTCAAATAAGGTGGGATACATTGAACACCCCATTACATGCGGCAACGTATGCAATTAATTCAAAATGGTTTGTGGAGAAGACTAGGAGAATAATTCCTATTCACAATGAGGAGGTGAAGAAGGGCTTCTTGAAGAAAACACACACTAGAGGTGTTCAAGAAAAAATGAGTATTGAGGATCTTAACCACCATTAACCCCTAGACTATTTTAGCAAAATGGGGATGTGATTGATATAACAACCTCGAACATGATAAATTAGCAGGTCGTTTTGAGGTGGACTCAAAAGCAAACAAAGGCTACTTAGATAGAATAGCCCTTCCCTTACAACATCTACATTTTTTTGAAACTACGGTAAAGCTTCTCTAAATCTAGCGCAAAATAATGTGTGTTGCGAAAAACAAATTCAAGGAGATATTGTTTCCTTCTTGAGTTGTCATCCAACTTTGTCCCAACTTCTAATAATGTTAAACAACCACAAAGCTGATGCGGTGTTTTACATTACATTTTATGCCAACATCCATGTACATTTACAATGTTTATTGCAAACTCCTAAAATATGTTCATTCAATTCTTTGCACTTTATATAAGTAGTATTGGAATGATATTGTAAAAAGAGTCATAATGTAACTTTAAATTTTAATTTTGCACTTTGTATACCAGTAAAAATAGGAACAATAGTGTACAAGTGTGTGTGTGTGTGTGTGTGTCCCCTTCTATCCACATAATCCTTACAAAACTTTTTCCTTCCGCAAATGAATCCCCCTCAATGAAAAATTCGGTAAACATAGTTGTATCACTTTCAAACAAATTGCAACATAGATTCAACGATTCGATCTCTTTATAACTTACACCTATGTGATTCAAAAAAGATTCAATGAATCTACGATTTAGAAAATGTAGTGTTAACTTATAACTCTATGATTTGAAGAGCCACAATGGTGTCGTCAATTGGTAATTCTGCAAGAATGTTAATTGCTTGCTCAAGGAACATTATTTTTACAACTGAAATACAGAGAAGTGTTCCTTGTGGAACATACTGCATCACAATTCCACAAATTCATTAATATTCTTCAAAACCAAACCCTTCTTATTTCAACAATTTATCCTTACTATACAAATATGCCTGAGAGAAGAACAAGCAGCGTGAAAGATGAAATAAATCTTCTCCCGACCATTCCAAGAAAATTGGCACCGAGTTAAACATGTTATGTGGAAATGTCGTCAATAGTGATGAATAAAATGTTGAAGAGAATATTTCCTGAAAAATTATGACAAATAATTTTAGAATCAACATTTCAAACCATACTATGTGGCCCATCATCAAGATGATTGATATGATTAAACATAAGGGCTACTTACATAGCTAACCCAAAATTACAACATGAGAAAGAGATAAAGACAAATTTCCCAAGAACTAATGCACGTCATCAATATTAAATAATTTCTATTCTGGTATTAACTATTTGTCAATTGTGAGCTCTAAACAAAATATAATGGGATATCATGAGTCACTAAGTTCTAATCCATCATCCCTATTAGGGTACTTTCCAATCTCAATAGCCTCTCTCACCTTGTTTTTCATAAAATGCTCCTTTGCCAGTATTTTTGCTTCACCTACGCAAATATCAAGAGATATGAACATGCTCTGCAAGCACTGAACTCATGATACGATCCCACCTTACATCTAAGCCATGTTCTTTAAATCTTTGCTGGAACGAGAACGATCTATCGGTTTCTTCGATGTAACGCTGGTCAACCACACAGTCAATGTAATAGACACCACAACATAGCCTGGGTTCAAACAGATCTATCAAAGACCTCATCCTGCAACGAATTTTGTTTCGTGGAGTAAAGATTGTTTTTACTTTATGTATTCGTAGAATTTTTTCAAATTTGAAAGATATGCCTTCACTGATGGGGAGAAAGGCCTTAGGTAGCTCCTTTATCTCAGTGTTTCGTTGAATCTATGATGCAATTTTTTTTTCCATGTTGTTAAAAACCCTCAAAATCTATTTCATTCCATAGCAATTCATTTCGAAGGCATTTATTAAATGCCTCATCTCAAAATCAATATGTTTAGCATCTGATATCTTGAAGGCTCTGTTAGTAACTTCGTAAGGGTATTTAGGACACCAATATTTTGAGACAGATGATGGTGCTATGAGGCATGGAGATGAAGATCGATGTAAATGGATTTCTTGTAAATCTGTCAAGACAACGACCCATCCCTTTTGCTCGATATGAGGACTTCTAGGAAAGAAAGAGAGTCCTTGCCTTCTTGCTCTTTGGTGAATTGCATGCTAGAGAAAATGTTGATGTTAAGAGAATGAAATTCTTCAAGATTGTCTATTCCATTTGGACAACACACATTTGTGTCATCTACATACCTTTTCCAACATTTGGATCGTAGCTGGAAAGAAACCAATGTTGTTTTCTCAAACTTTTCCATGAATATATTGGCAACAACAGGTTATAAGGGAGACCCCATTGCAACTCCTTTTGTTTGTTCAAACATCCTTCCTTGAAATGAAACAAAGGAAGATCTAAGGCACAAATCAGAAAATCAAGTGGTTTTCCTCATCTGTAATTTTCTAGTAAGATTGATGGCCTCCAGCAAAGGAATTTTTGTAAACAGAGAGACAACATTGAAGCTAAAATATCATGCTCGTCAACAATCTTATCTTTTACAAAATCAAAAAAGCCTTTGGTATTTTTGATGTAAGAGGAGTTACCCACAAGTGGTTGAAGATTCTTAGCCACGTATGCAGAAAGAAGAAAGATAGGAGAATGACGAGTATCCACAACTGGTCTGTGAGGAGCTCTCGTCTTGTGAATATTCGGCTGTCCATTGATTGTAGGAGTTATTTCTTTGTTTGGAAACAAAGAGGACTTCAAATCTTTGCTGAGAGAGGAGCTCATGATGACTATTATAAACTTCCTTTATGATTTGCTTGACTAGATTTCTTCTTAGTTCTATGTAGCTACCACTATTCATGAGGTGGTCCTCCATTTTAGCCAGATAATCTGCTCTATCCATGACTATCACCACATTGCCTTTGTCGACTTTCATAATTACCAGATCTGTGTCCTCCTTCACAAGTTTGAGAGATCCTGATTCTTTTGTTGACATCTTCAACTTATGAGATCTTGCTCGCCTGAGCTCCAATGCACAGTCTTGTTTGATCAGATCTGTCATTTCTATTCGGAGATTCCTCAATACACATTTCACTACCCTCTAGGATATCTTCTCTTGGGATACACCTTGTAGCCACTGCAAAACCCAAGCCTTTCATGAGACTGTTGATGGCAAGCTAGTCAAGAGGTTGTGAAGAAAGGTTTACTACGAGTTTGGTGCTGTCAAATTGAAGATCTAATTCTTTTGCTGCCACAGGACACAGATCTGAAGAAGTGAGTGAAAATGTAGGTAAGGTTGATAGCAACGCAGCTAAAGCACAAGAGATATGGACATTGGACGGAGGGAGATGGCGATCGGATAGAGGCAAGCATTGAGGTTTGTCAAGTGAACCAGATATAAAATAACAAATCACTGTGATGTCCCCTTCTAGCTAGATACCTTCGTCTAGCTGTGGTTTAGCCTATTATTGGACCCTCGTAGGCTAATGACGATGGTTAGAGGGTCTTCTGAGGATTGATTCATCCCCAACATTCAGGGATATATGGATTTGGCCTTCGTTCGATATCATTTGGACTCCATTTGCCATACTATGTATAGTAAGTCAGGAGTAATAGAGATGGACCCTTTCTATTTTTAGAAAGTGTATTTGGTCACATGGGGAATTCTGAGGAGAGATTTCTATTTCTGAAAGCATAGCAATCAGAGAAGTATTTCAAGAGATATTAAAGTTTAAGTGACTTAAGTGATTTATTTAAATATTTTAATGTTATTATAAAGTTATAAAGTAACTTTATAATAATAAAGTCACTTTAATATTATAAAGTGCGTTAAGTGAATAATTTAAAAGTAGGAATATATCTTTTATCCCACATTGGCCAGGAAAGTGTCTAAGCACTCATAAGAAAAAAATAAAAAGGGACTTAAAAGCTCATTCTCATTATCGAGGGAAATTAACATTTATTTGATATGAATTTGGGAGAAGAAGCCAAGGGTTTCTGATTTTAGTTAGCCATTGGAGAGAGTCAATTCTTCAGTGTTGCAACCATTTGAGGTGGTGAAATATCCACTGAATTTGGCATTTAGGAGATGCTTCATTCTGGAGTTCTATTTGTGCTAAAAATGAAAGAATAACAGAAGGGTTTGAAGAATATTGAAGGACTATCAAGTGCAGACCTGAAGATTCATCATTGGCAACCATTAATAATCAGCTTTTAGCTTTTGTTCTTGCTTATACAGTACGTGTGAATAGTGCGTGTGAACAGTGCACATGAACAGTGTACGTGAATAGTAAAATTGCAACTTCTTCAATAAATTTCAGCTACAACAGACTACATTCTTTGCTAGTGCATATCAGTTTATAAACAACAGCCTACGAATCAGAATCAGGGTTTTTATTTGGCTATATCACTTGCCTTTCACTAGCATTTCTCAAAAAAAATAAAAGTATTTATTGTACTTGTCATTTTATAGTGAAATCAATACAAGTTGCAGTAGTTGTTTCATTTGTTTCAGAATTTCAGAAATATATGGTATTTGTTATTTTGTTTTAAAATCCTTGAAAATTCAAAAAAAGAAAAAAAAAAAAATGAGATAAACAGTTTCAGCAGTTAGAGACCAATTAGGGTTCCTACATTGATATCAGAGCAACAATCCTGCCACCCTGAGGGTTAGAGGCTTTGCATGCAGCGACCGGAATTTGGTCCTCACAAGTATTATACACGCAGGAGGGCCTTACTACAGAGAAATCAGAATTTGAATATTCAGCAGGATCCAATGGGTGATAGAAGAGAAGGAACTCCACCGAGAAATGAAGGAAACAATGAGGGCAGGTAAGCCAGGGACCTTTTTAGAAGCATGGCAACAGGGCAGCAGCAAGTTGCAGATGCTTTGAGGGCACTTACTACAATGATGCAACAAATGAACCCACAAATAAGACAAAACCGAGTTCCGGATGATGACAGGAGTGTTGTTGGGACTCCTAGAGCTCATAGAACTGCCACTCGTACCATTGACAGGGCTACTCGTCCTTCCTTCATTAGAGATGAGCCTGAGGTAGCACCTGCAGAGGAAGCCAGAGAGATGTTCGCAGATATCCTCATGGCTGCGAATGACGAATGGGAATTATTAGCTCCACAGGTGCATGAGAGGATGACATTCGAGAGGTTTGTAAATTAGAGGAGAGAGCATTACAGGGCAGTGAGACAGGATAGGAGATCTCGTGGCCGGAATAATGAATTAAAGCATGCTACAGGGAAGCTTTCCTTGACTACATTTGATGGTAGTAGCAAAATGACAGCACAAGCTTGGATTCACAAACTTGATACCTTCTTAGCACTGAGACCTATGATAGAAGTGGAGGCAATAAAATATGCCACGCTACATTTAGAGGGAGCTGCACATGATTGGTGGTACCATGGGATGGTTGCCCTATAGCATAACCAGGGGACTTCATATCAGGACTTCGTGGATAGGATAGTGGAGAGGGTTTGACAAGAAGGATCCAGAAGTTTATTTCAGAGAGTTGGCCCAACTTAGACAGACAGGAGGATTAGAGTACTTCATCAGTGACTTTCAGCGTTTATCTGTTATGGTGCCAGACATCTCAGATAGGAGATTGATAGTTTTGTTCACTGAGGAATTATCCGAACCACTGAAGGGTTGGGTAAAAGCCTTTGATCCATTCAATTTTCAAGAAGCAATTAAAAAGGCTAGGAGTATGGAGCATGCAGCCCCAACAAATAAATTTCAGTCAAAGGGTGTTTCTTCCAGCAAAAATACTAAACCATTCTTCAAGAAACCAGAGAGGAATGAATCAAAAATTGAGAATAAAGAAAAATCTTTTTCACCACTTGATAGAGAAACATTGAATGATTTGAGGAAGAAAAAATTATGTTTCTATTGCAAAGGACCCTATGACATGAACCATGATTGTCCCTTGAGACCCAAGGGTAAAGCAAACAGAGTTATGTGCGCTTATTATGAGGATTCCGATTCTGAAGATTCGGACCAGCAAACTGAAAATGAGGAATCCAGTGAACAAAAGGAAAGTTTAGATGATGAAAAGCTCAAGCAAATGTCTACCGATGAAGAGAAGGTGGAAGGTAGGCTTAAGGAGGCCCGTCTCACTAGTGTGCAACAGAAGGGATCATTTAGAATCAGAGGAGTGTTGGCTGGACAGCGAGTTATTACATTGCTAGATATAGGGGCCACACATAATTTCATTGATTCCAGGTTGGTTGAGAGACGTGGGATCCAGACTGAGCAGTTTGAGGGCTTGAGAGTGAGGGTAGCTGATGGCTACGTCCTCAAATGCGATAGGAAGATCACAAGTTTACCATTGAAAATAAATAACTTTGAATTCAAGGCTGAATTTTATGTGGTTAAAATGGGTGACACAGATGTAGTATTGGGCATGACTTGGTTGCATGATATTGGAGAGTTCACTCTCAATTTGAGAGAAATGGTGATGAAATTTCAGATTGAAGGTAAAACTCACATACTTAAGGCTATTCGAGACAGTGAGTTCAAGATGATGTCTTGCAAGCGCATGGAGAGTTTGTTGCGTCATGACCAGGTTGAGTGGGCAGCCCGTTGCACGTTGATGCCATCACAGGGGCAGCAAGAATCAAAATACTATCCAGACATACAGGAGCTTAGAATTAAGCATTACAAGGTTTTCAGTGATATTCCACCAGGTAGACCTCCAGATAGAGGTTTGAGCACATCATTGAGTTAGAGGAGGGTGCTAAACCCATCATGATTACACCCTACAGGCATCCGAAGAGATTGAAGGATGAGATTGAGAAAACCATCAAGGAGCTACTTGTTATGGGGCATATTAGACCGAGTAAATCTCCTTTTGCTTCTTCTGTGGTTTTAGTGAAGAAAAAGGATGGTACTCTTAGGATGTGCATTGACTACAGGGTCCTGAACAGAAAGACAATTAAAAACAGATACCTCATCCCACAGATTGATGAGTTGTTAGATGAACTACATGGGGCATGTTTCTTCTCCAAAATTGATTTGAGATCAGGGTATCATCAGATCAGAGTTAGAGAGCAGGGTATAGAGAAAACAGCATTTAGGTGTCATTGTGGCCATTTCGAGTTTGTAGTTATGCCATTTGGGCTAACTAATGCTCCAGCTACCTTTCAGTCCACGATGAACAAAGTTTTTCAACCTCAATTGAGGAAATTTGTATTGGTCTTCTTTGATGACATTCTTGTGTATAGTAGAACATGGGATGAGCACTTGCAACACTTGGATAAAGTGTTGAGCATTCTGAGCAGGGAGTCCTTGTTTGCAAAGGAGTCCAAATGTGATTTGGGATTATCTGAATTATTATATCTAGGTCACATTATCAGTGCACAGGGGGTACGCATGGATCCTGAAAAGATTCGTGCTATTGTTGAGTGGCCTACTCCAGTGAACCTTACACAATTGAGGCGATTTTTGGGTTTGTGTGGGTTCTACAGGAGGTTTGTTAGTGGTTATTCCAGGCATGCAGCACCCTTGACGGATTTGATGAGGAAAGGGGCTTTCTTATGGACTCCTGAGGCACATGAGTGTTTTGACAAATTCAAGGAGTTGATGACTTCTTGTCTAGTGCTAGCGTTACCAGATTTTAGCAAACCATTTGAGCTACATTGTGATACATCTGGTGAGGGCGTTGGAGCGGTGCTTATGCTGGACAAGCACCCAATTGTGTATGAAAGTAGGAAGCTCAAGGGCCCTGAGAGGAGCTTCAGCATTTATGATAAGGAAATGTTGGCCATAATGCATGCTTTGGCCAAAATTAGGCAGTACTTAGTGGGCAGCAAATTTAGCATAAAAACAGACCACAACAGCCTAAAACATTTCCTGAGGCAACGAGATCTTAATGACAGGCAGCAGAAATGGGTAAGTAAATTACAAGCATATGATTTTGATATTACCTATTTCAAAGGGAGACAGAACGTTGTAGCAGATGCCTTGTCACGGAGACCTCATCTGAGCTTGATGACAAATATATCAGAGGACTTGAGGCATTTGATCTTTGCAGAGTATGCAAAGGATACTTGGGCATCAGGTTTCATTGATGGATCCATGCAAGACGGTGATTTCACCCTTGTGAATGAGCTCATCATTTACAAAGGGCATATTTATTTGGTACCAGGGTCAGAGGTGAGGAGGATGGTGTTGAGAGTTTATCATGATTCACCTATGGCAGGCATCCAGGGTTTTATAAAACCTACCAGCAAATTCGTGAGCGCTTTTCTTGGAAAGGGCTCAAGGTTGAGGTATTGCAATATGTTAGAGAGTGTCCTACTTGTTAGCAGAACAAACAGGGACATTCTTATCCAGCCGGTTTACTACAGCGACTTCCGATTCCTGATAGGAAGTGGGAGTGTTTGTCCATGGATTTCATTATAGGACTGCCGAGAGCCCAGGGCAAAGACTGTATATATGTTGTTGTTGATCGGCTTACGAAGTTTGCCCACTTCTTCCCGGTCACTACTACATACACTACTACACAAGTGGCAAATTTATTCTTCAGAGAGGTATTTAGGTTACATGGCTTACCTCGGAGCACTTTCAGCAACAGGGACAGCAGGTTTATGAGTCACTTCTGGCAGGAGTTGTTCAGATTGTGCGGGACAGAGCTCACTCCAAGTACTAGCTACCACCCCCCGACAGATGGTCAGACAAAGATAGTGAACAAATGGGTGGAGGGATACCTCAGGAATTACATAGTAGGGCAGCAGAAGGCTTGGATTAAGTGGATATAACTATGTGAGTATTGTTATAATTCCACTTATCACATGTCTATCCAGATGTCACCATTCATGGCATTATATGGATATGAGGCACCCGGTTTCATGGATTTGTTGCTATCAGATAGTAGAGTGCCTAGTGCTGGTGACTTATTACAGGAGAGCCAGGATATTGTAAAGGCTCTTAAGGAGAATATCACTAAGGCGCAGAATTAGCAAAAACAGTATGTTGATCAGATGAGGACTGAGCAAACTTCTGAGGTAGGTGATATGGTATATTTGATGCTGCAGCCTTACCGCTAGTCCACTCTCAAAAAAAGTGGTGCCGAGAAACTCAAGCGACGTTTTATGGGCTTTTCAGGGTGATCAGAAGAGTAGGAGAGGTGGCTTATGAGTTAGATATGCCAGCAGATAGCAGAGTGCATAATGTCTTTCATGTATCACGTCTCAAGAAGGCGTTCGGACATCAGATTGTTCCTTCCACAGTGCTTCCTCCCTTGGATGATGAGGGAAAGTTGGTGTTAGTTCCTTAGGCTATCATTGAGTTCAAGGAAAGGAATTTGAGGAGGCGCACTATCAGAGAGTATTTGGTCAAATGGAAGGACATGCCGGTTGAGGATGCTACTTGGGAGAGTGAGGAGATTTTACAGCATCTGGAGTTGAGATTGCTTGAGAACAAGCAATTTCAGGAGGGGCGGACTGTGATGTCCCCTTCTAGCTAGATACCTTAGTCTGGCTGTGGTTTAGCCTATTATTGGACCCTCATAGGCTAATGAGGATGGTTAGAGGGTCTTCTGAGGATTGATTCATCCCCAACATTTAGGGATTTATGGATTTCGCCTTCGTTCGATATCATTTGGACTCCATTTGCCATACTTACTATGTATAGTAAGTCAGGATTAATAGAGATGGACCCTTTCTATTTTTAGAAAATGTATTTGGTCACATAGGGAATTATGAGGAGAGATTCCTATTTCTAACGGCATAGCAATCAGACAAGTATTTCAAGAGATATTAAAGTTTAAGTGACTTAAGTGATTTATTTAAATATTTTAATGTTATTATAAAGTTATAAAATAACTTTATAATAATAAAGTCACTTTAATATTATAAAGTGCGTTAAGTAAATAATTTAAAAGTAGGAATATATCTTTTATCCCACATTGGCCGGGAAAGTGTCTGAGCACTCATAAGAAAAGAATAAAAAGAGACTTAAGAGCTCATTCTCATTATCGAGAGAAATTAACATTTATTTGATATGAATTTGGGAGAAGAAGCCACGGGTTTCTGATTTCAGTTAGCCATTGGAGAGCATCAATTCTTCAGTGTTGCAACCATTTGAGGTGGTGAAATATCCACTGAATTTGGCATTCAGGAGATGCTTCATTCTGGGGTTCTATTTGTGCTAAAAATGAAAGAATAACAGAAGGGTTTGAAGAATATTGAAGGACTATCAAGTGCAGACCTGAAGATTCATCATTGGCAGCCATTAATAATCAGTTTTTAGCTGTTGTTCTTGCTGCTACAGTATGCATGAATAGTGCACGTGAACAGTGCACATGAATAGTGCACGTGACCAGTAAAATTGCAGCTTCTTCAATAAATTTCAGCTACAACAGACTGCATTCTTTGCTAGTGCATATCAGTTTATAAACAACAGTCTACGAATCAGAATCAGGGTTTTTATTTCGCTGTATCACTTGCCTTTCACTAGTATTTCTCAAAAAAAATAAAAATAAGTATTTATTGTACTTTCATTTTATAGTGAAATCAACACAAGTTGCAGTAGTTGTTTCATTTGTTTCAGAATGTGGGTGAGGGTGGTAAGACAGGATTAGGGCAATGTGGCAATGTGTTGATGTTTGCCTCGTTGCTCCCAATGGACAATAGGTTGGAGAAACCCCTCGAGCGAAGAATGTCTCATGATGCCCAAATCAGGACCATGTATTGTAATTAGATGTTCCATAGCAGAAGATCTGCACCCATGTGGGGCATGAGCGGAAGACAATGGAGAGATAGCAGCATGAGGTAGGGGGGCAGGTAAAGAGATGGAGGGCAGAGAAGAGAGAGCATAGCATTGTGATTGGCGTGAAGCCCTCAGATCCATGTCCGTTTTCGTCAAAACAAGTTCCTGGAATTTCTGATCTGCACATTTCAACAATTAATTTGGTGGCATTCGGATTTAATGTGTGCGAATATATCTAATAGCTACCAAAAGTCAAACCTTAAGGAAACAAACAATTCCAAATGCAGCTTATCGAGGTCTGATGAGATCAAGTTGATTTAAAATCTTATTTGTTTAATATTGTACCCGAGTAGAGATTTGCTAGTGTTTTCAATAATATGTTGATTCCTATGATCCTGCAAAGCATGCTTAACTCTCATGAAGGATGGAAACACATTATGAACTCTACGCTTCTTAATAAAATCTTGCAATTTTCTTAGATAACTTGACCCTAAACTTTCTAATAACCCTAGACTTGAAGAAAAGGACCCCTCCGTGTAGGGTAATGATTAAAGACTTCAAGCTTCCACGGTCCTTAATGTTGAAGAGAAGATTTCTAGGAAAATTGCAACAAATAATTTTAGAATTGACAGTTCGGACCATACTATGTGGTCTCTCATCAAGATGAATGATAAGGTTACATACAAAGGTTCCTCATATAGATAACCCAAAATTATAACATGAGGAAGAGATAATGACAAATTTCCCAATAATTAATGCGCATCATAAAAATTAAATAATTTCCATTGTGGCACTAATTATCAGTCAAGTATGAGATCTAAGCAAACAAATAATGGGCTGCCATGAGTCACTAAGTTCTAAGCAATCATCCCTATTAAGATTATTAGGGTACATCCCAATCTCAATAGCCTCTCTCACCTTCCTTTTCATAAAATACTCCTCCTTTGCTAGGCTTTGAAAAAAATGTTGTTATAGGCATTATGATAAATAACAAGGAGTTTGGTATGGCATAAATACACTGGCTATTAAAGTGCATGTGAAAAATATGAATATTAAGGGTCTACAAGGAGATTATAAATTAACAAATATGATTCCACGCATGTGATAAGGCCTGATAAAGGTATTAACAAAAATTATAAATGATGCATGTCATGTATGGGTAATGTAAAACTCCAGCTAATATGACAGAGATGTGCCTTGTCTGCATGAAAGCTAGAATTCTTGACGTGTGACGTAAAGTCCTTAAGGCACTAAGCTTGATGTCTTCTTTTCTTTTTTTTTTAATTGTTATTTTTATTAAATGCAATTAAAATTAAAATTGCATTTATAATTGCATTATTTTATTTAAATGAAAATAAAATATATATGTGGCAGCGTGACAAAAGGATAGAGTCACGTTGGAGCTACTTACCAGACAAAGGGGAAAAGTGGTGCTAATTATTAAAGGTGGGTCTCGATGCAAGGTTTGACATGGTCATATCATCTTCCGTACAAGCACAGATTAGATCATAAGCATTTTTGTGCTTAATCATTAGATCAACGCAGTTGACCGTAGGTTTCCATTACATGCCAACAAAGTAATTCTTAAATGCATGTTTTATCAGGTCTAGGGAACCGACTTGTAACAAAAGCCACCGATAAGAGGGAAGATTTGTTTGTTTTGAAATATTGTTTTCTATCTACGACATCAAAGATATAATGGGGCACAATCTATATAAAAAATGGCATGCCATCAAGCAGGCATTGATCAGAAGTTTGAAAGTCTTATAATGAACAAGCTGTTTGTGTTGAATATAATGAGAATTTCATAAAATATAAAATAAAAGTTATGAATAAGTTCCTTTATTTTTCTTTTTTGCTTCATATTGAAGACAAGGGAACAGCTGGAAAACAGCATCCATATCTGCTAATTCTAGTAATTCCAAGATAGGAAATCTTTTTCGATGAAACATAGTGGATGGCAGATAGGACATGCTTACTAAAATTAATCCAATGATATTTGTTGGTTGTCCAAGAAATACAGGCACTCTGCTGTGTCCTTTCTCTAGTATCATAGTCATCTTTTCCCTAAATCAGAGAATAAATAAACAGAAAAAACATTTCATATGAAAAGCAAGAGAATAAATTCCCATTATAAAATCCTTATAAATCAAGCCATTAAAAATATATGGAAGGAACGCCATACCTATTAAGAGTTTCATCAATATCAAGAGAGAATGTTTCAGAAATTGGAGTCATTGCATACAATGCTGTTTTTCCAGCTAACTCCAAAGCTCCAGAAATAATTGAAGTTTCTTGATGCGATAATTCTCCACCTTTTCCAGCCTAAAATGTGAACAAAAAAGATCAAGTTTATTGTCTTCCCAACCAAAATCAAATTATTTTATAACGGCAAACAATTTTCAAACTACCCAAAAAGATAATTAATACAAGTAATGCAACTTTTTTATTACTAAATTTCTATTAGATTTCTAAAATGGTTTCAAAAAGGTGCATAAAATAATTACAAACAAAAGGTGGAAAGTTATATAACTATATCTACCAAATTCTATTCCTGAACTGAATTTTATATGGCACATGCATATAAGCTCATGGTTCATAGATTTTACAGCATCAGCTGCAACTATTTATTAAATTTGTTCCATTTAGAGAGCCTTAAATTACAATAAGTTAATTCTAGGCTCCTTTATGTTCTCAGTTCAAACACTGCAATATGTAGCCGTGAAACTTGACTCATTGCCCAAGGCATGAAATCATAATCTCGTCTACTTGATTAAACTTTTGGAACTGATGCCATCCATTCTACCAGAAATCGCATTAATACACCACTTGGTTAGATTGCATTTTATTCCCTTCATTTGCATAAATATTATACAACCCCAACAATACCATCAACCTAAGAAAGCCTACAAGATGGCACTGCAACTATACCGATCACTAATCTCTAAACACTGCCTACCTCATTCCCATGCATTGTCACAAGAGCCTGCAATTCAGCCCTGCGAAAAAGAGCGATGTGACTATCGCCCAATACATAATCCAGAATCTGCAATATATAGATCCATTAGCTTGGATAGAAAAGCTGTCTAGAAGTTTCTGGATATTTATTTTACTCTAGTATATCTTTATATTCGTATCCAACTGTATATACATGCAAGCATTTATGGAGGTGGAAACCATAATATTCTAAGGTAATCAGAATTTATAGGAGCCAAGGATTGAAATTACATATGTCAAGCACCTATGACACTATGGCGTGATGGTGTGACTCCACAAGAATTGAAACCATTGGCCTATTACATGCAGCCTTAGCGTGTTAATTTCAGATTAGCTAATGAGAAACAGTGAAACAACACAGCATTGAAGCTTTGCATATAAGATGAATGGCTAACAAAGAAATCATACCTTGCTTATTGGGAAGGCAATTGGAAAGAAAAACCAAACAAGTGCACGAACCAATGGGGCCATTGTTGCCCCAACTGCTAAACCATACCGAGTACAAATAGATTGTGGGATAATCTGATTCACCCAAAAGATAGTAGATTATTGGTTGACAGTAAAACATGACCATCCCATTCCAACAACATAAGAAAAGAAATGAAAAAATATCATGCACATACAAAGATACTTGTGGAATTGACAATTAAAAAAAAAAGCAGAAGCAGCAGAGCTTTAACTTACTTCTCCGAACAAAAGTATGAGACTCACAGATACAAGAATAGCACCCCAATCTGACATGAGTGAATCTAAAAAAATAGGAAGTGCCTGGAAGCATAAATTGAGATAAAATTACATGTCATATTTCCTTTATTGAAATGTGTTTTCATAGGCTCTGTAACACTTAATTGTAATTGCATGTCTCTCAGTGACATGCTAAAACATTAAAGGTACAAGATTGAGTTACGTACTTCCATCGCAAGGGCATTGCATATGAGAAGAGTGCACAGCAATAAATGTTGTTTTCTTACCACACGCAAAATTTTAGCTGCCAGAAGTAGAAAACTATGAAATTAAAAAATATATATACTTTACAATATGCTGCATGTAACTGCCAAATAGTTAAAATTACTACTAGTAGTATGGCTGCCATATCTAGGGAACCACTACAAGCATAACATGTTAAAAGACTAGATAATTAAAGTTTACAAACTAAGCTTAAAGCAAGCATGCCTAAAAAATATGTAAGTAAAATAATTACAAGAATCTCTCCAAGCGCAAGTGAAAAGAGTTTGTTATACTATTGTCACATATGAAACAATATGTCGCTTTTATAACCAAACATTGAATAAAGAGAAGACAGATGCCAGAAGATACTTATTTGCACAGAATTAATCTCTTTAAATGCCATATCTAGAGCATTTGTGCATTTATGTGCAGCGATTCATGCATCAATGATATTCAGGGTACAAAGGAGCCATGACAAAAAAGAGGGAAAAGGCACTGACCCAAAGAGAAAGTCAACTAGGTTTATCGTTTCCATGTCAATGCTGGTAGAATGAGCATTTAGAAGCAACTCCTAGTTGTCAACAACCCTCAAGGAACTACCAACAATCATTTACACTTCATGCATTCATTATTTCACTCAAGGGGTTTTCATACGATGGCTGCACTGTACAATCTATGGCTCTCCACATCTAGAAAGACTCATATGGAGTTGTGATAGGCAGCAAACTCTTTTCATACAATAAAAAGGAAAACAGTTCCTTTAAGGCTTGAAGGCAACAGTTGCCAATTTATGTGCAAAGGAAGAAGAAATGTTACGGGAAACAAAAGAAGCTCAACTTGAATATAAGAGAAAATCCAAGTAAAAGGAATGAAAATATAATTAAAGAAGCCTTAGAACTCTTCTCACCTACTGCAAGGGCCACAATTTTCCATTTCATGAGCATGGATCCTAATTAGGTTGCAGGAGAAGCGATCTTGAGCAGCTGGCTTGCAAAGGAAGCCATGAAGAGCATGATGAGTGGGGTCAAATGGAACCCGTGGAAATAAGTTTTTTAACCTTTTTGTTCGATAATATTTTACCTCTCAAATAGATGTACGGATAGAGGTTAAGGCATTTCAAATCATTCTTGTTGTCCTCTCTTTATTTTTCTACTACTTGTGCACGTTAGAGCATTTATTGTGGCCTCAAATTAGCTGGATTCAACTAAAAAAAATTTAAATGGATTTCTCAAAGCAGATCTACATTTTTCCAACATGAGAGCAACCTGGGAGAGCTAGACCCTGGTCTCATGATACTGCCACTGCAAAAATAGTTGCAGGTCTTGCACAAATTATTTAGGAATAGATACGCAGTGAAAGGGTCTCATGAATTTTTGAAATTGTAAATTTTACTCTTGCAGAGGAAATTTAGGAGGTTTGAGTGTAAAATCAAATTAAAAATATATGTATAGAATATTTTTGATTGGTTGTAAAGTGCCTAAAAATTCTCTGCAGCTGCTGCAACTTCTTGCCCCCAACGGCTACCCATCTCTAAAAATATTTCTTCTATGCAACAATTGCTACTATTTTTCAGGGAAAGAATCAATATTTTGTAGTTCAACGAATCTACAATTACATGGGACCACCTGCAACTGCAAAGTAATTGCAGTTGCCCCCTCCATGAGACCACAACATTAGAGACTATTTTCTTATTTAACATCCCTCAAAGGTGCTTGTTTACATTGTGGGTCCCCTTTCCTTGCGATTATGGGCAAAGTAATTGAAGGACTCAACAAGCATTTTTAATTATATATTTTATTTTTGTAGGATTTGACTCATGTCCATTTAAACTTTAAGTGATCTCAAGATGACCTCCATGAGTAGTCATTACACGAATGAAATTTTTCCTCGTGTATATTGGAAATAATCACAAGGGGACCCACTTAATATACAAGCACTTTAAGGCATTTGTTAATAGGGGAAGGAACAATGATGTAATCCACAACTTTGGGTTTCTCACCCTCTAGCCTTTTTCTCCATTGGCAAAGCTTCTGGAGCATGTGATGCCTTATAAGTCACATTGTCTCACAATTCTTACCAACATGGGATTAATCCAATTACAACTTGATCAAGTTTTTTTGTTTGTAACGGAAGGCTTCCACAAGCATTTTTAGTTAGAGTTATAATTATTGTGGAATTTGATTTGTGTGTGTTTAAGTCACCTCAAGATGACTTCCGTAAGTAGTCATTATACTCATAGTTAGCATATTCAGCGAGTATGCAAGTACTCGCCAGATTTTCTACCCCAAGTATTTTCTACTTTACTTGCAGGTTTGCAAAGCCGAGTCTATGTGAGTTTTTGCACAATCCTCACACGAGTACTCGCAAGTACTATGCACAAACTCGTTGAGCAGTGATTCGCGCAATCAACATGGAAAAAACAAAGAAAATATAGGGAATAAATGTCGAAAAACACAAATTTTTCTCCTTTTTAAGCACACACCCCCACACTCTGATCACACAATATTTGAGCATCCTTTGAGCAAAGTAGCAAGAGTTTAGAGCGGATTTGTAGAGCAAAATTGAGGAATTTCGATTTCCAAGTTTTTTTTTCTTTCTTTTTTTCTTTTTTTCCAAACATGTAAATACTTTCTAAATCATTAATATTAGGTTTCTAAACATGTTTTACAAATTTACATGCATTCCATTCAAATCCAAAATTCTTACTCATGATTTACGCTAGTTTTTCATAATTTATGAATAAAATTGTTGGTTTTTCCCTATATATAGGGTTTAGTTTTAAAAAAATTGTTTTAGGTTTTTTTTTTAATGTTGCTTTTAATTTTTTTTGTATCCATGGTGTTTACATCTACAACTTTACAGTTTAAGTTTGTTTTTTAAATGTTGGTTTTTAAATTTTTTTTGTATTTAAACATGTTGCAAATTAACCATTAGCATGCAATGGCATCCAATGCCACATGAAGGTCGGCATCAGCGAGTGGTAGTCGTCCTGCTAAAAGTCATATCGTTGTTTGGAAGCATGCCATAGTTGAACCATCCCAGGGGAGTGTGATTTGCATATTTTGCTCAACGAAGGTTTTTGGAGGCATCAATCGCCTCAAGTACCATATAGCATGCATTCCTTGTTGGGACGTCACATTGTGTCCCAACACCACAAAAGTGCCAAAATGATAGATGAATACAGAGCTTGCATTGTTGGATGAGAAAAAATTAGAGAGGCCAAGGGTACAAGCAATCATACTAGCAGCCATTACTCCCACATCGATAGCGGAAACTAAGGTAGATATGGCAAAGATTGTGGTCTATAGTCGTAGTCAACACATACTAGGCACATCTACCTCATCTAGTTCGAGCAATATCCAGTCACATAGTTTTTTGTACCTATAAATATACTTGGGGCACAACCTTCGCTGCAAGGTACAAGGTAGAACAAGGAGGTGCACAAAGAAGCAGATAAGACATGCAAATTTATGGTGTACTACAACAACCTTCCCTTCAACATGGTCAAGAGCTTGTACTAGAAGTATTTGGTGATGGCATTGACAATTTCAGGGAAAGGTACAAGGCAACCTCTCCAAAAGACTTAAGTGTGAGGTTGCTCCAGAATGTTGTTGAAAATGCAAAGTCAATCATGGAAGAACAAAAGAAGCAATGGCAAAAGTTCAAATGCACCATTCTTTCATATGGGTGGATGGATGGAAAGAACCGCACCATCATCAAATTTTTAGTGGCTTCAAATGGTGAGATGGTTTTTTGAAGTCAAATGATGCCTCTAATAAAGTAAAAAATGCATAAACTTTGAGCTTGACGCTCGAGGAGGTTGTCTTAGAGGTGGGCATTGAGAATGTTGTGCAAGTTGTCACTGAAAATGCAACGACATATGTGGCGACAAAGAGACTGCTTAAGGAGAGGCATCCATCACTCTTGTTAAACCCCTTGCGCAGCCCATTGCCTTGACCTTATTTTGGAGGACATAAGCAAAATTGATTAGATGATACCGGTTGTAAAAGATGCCAAAAACATCATCAAATACATTTATAATCATCCTTAAGTTCTCAACGTGATAAGAGATCACATCAAGGGGAAAGAGTTTGTACGAGCAAATGTCACAAAGTTTGCAACTAACTTCCTAACGTTGCAAAGTATTTGTAGTTTTTGACAACATTGAAGCAAATGTTTGTGAGTCAAGTATGGTTGGACTCAACATTTTAAAATAAAGTTGATGGAAAGAGGACCACAAAGACAGTCTTTTATGATGCCTTTGTGAAAAGAGTTGTAGAGATCATCAAGGTAACTTCAAATTCCAGTTTAAATTTAAAATCAATTCCATTATTTTCAAAAAATTTAAGTATTGACTTTAATTGTAAGTTTGTAACTTTAATTTGCTTGACTTTGTACGTGTCAGAGCCTTTGGTGAGGATTTTGTGCTTGGTGGATGTGGGACAAAACCCAATGGGATACATTTATGAGGCCATGGATAGGACCAAAGAGGCCATCCAAAACTATTATAGAGAGGATATAGATAGATTTGATCCCATTTGGGAGCTAATTGATCAAAGATGGAACAATTAACTCCATCAACCCATTCATGCAACGAGATACTACCTTAATACCAAGTTTTTCTACTTTGATGGCTTCACGAATGTTAATGGAGAGGTTATGGAGAGCCTCTCCACATGCACTGAGAGGATGACACCTAAGGTTGAGGAGAGGGACATTATTTTAGAGTTGCAGAACTACAAGCAAGCTAGGGAGAGGCTCTTTTTTTCAGCACTAGCTATTCGAGGGAGATCCACCCAGACACCAAGCAATAAAAATTGAAGTCTTTACTTATACCTTACAAGTTACAAATTTACAATATCAATTACTTACCAACTTTTGAATATCTTGTTTGCAAGTTCATGGTTAGAAAATTGGGGTGGAAATACCCCAAATCTTCAAAAGCTAACCCTCTGAATTTTATCTCAACCTTGTAACGCTTTTGGATGTGAACGCAACTAGAGTTTGTTTGACGCCATTCACATGAAGAAGCGCAACAAGTTGACTCAACGGCGACTCGATGACATAATTTTTGTGTAATATAATCTTCGGCTTTGCACAAGAAAGGTGAAGGACACATCACAGGTGCCTATTGATTTGGATGAGATTGATCCCTACAGTGACTAGACTGCATAGGACGAGAAGAGCCCTTGTACACAAAGGATGAGATTGTTGATTTCAAGAGGCAAGCTATGGAGGGTTTAGGTAGTGGTATAGCAGAAGCAGGGGAGATTGGATTGGATCACATCCTTATAGATGTTGTCGAACATGAGACAGACGATGAATCATTGGCATCTGGTACCAAGGTGGAGACGTAGGTGCCGCCTTCTAGACAGAGCAAGGAGACACAACAGAGTGCGAGGACTAGACCCTCTCAGTCTCCCATATTTTTCACTAGAACAAGGAAGAGGAAATCGTATATTCTTGTAATTTGTAACTTACATCGATATGCAATTTATGATAAAAAATTTCAATGACAACATCATAATTCATAACTTATAAGTATCAGTTTGTTGTATTCGCATGATGATGCAATTTTGTACTCTATTTGTATTCAAATCTAATAGAAAACACTTCCCCAATGTTTTACATATTCATTTCATATATTTTGTAATTGTAATTTGTATAGAATTTATGTTTTTTTTAAGAAATTTAAGTATTTTTTTAAGTTGTCGAGTATTTGCAGAGTCAAATTTTTTTTGGTCTACCAAGACGAGTCAAGTCTGAGTATGCGAACTATGATTATGCTAATGACATTTTCCTTCATGTCTATTGGTAATAATCACAAAGGGAACTCACTTGACAAGCAAGCACCTTAAGGCACTTGTTAGTGGGGGGAGAAATGGGGAATGCATACTTACAAAACTCTCAAATCCATGCAGGAAACTCGCCAATTGTTGCCTAATAACAGTCACTCAAAAAAATAGACAAAGCTTATAGGGACAGGGATTTTCGAGAACAAGACATGGTTTTATAGGAACAAGACAAGGACAAAACATTCAAAGACAAAATTTTGTAGGAGCGAGATGAGCATTTACAGGGACGGGGCAAAAGACAGCGACGACCATGATGGAAAAGGAAGGGACGAGCAATCAGATAACGAGGGCCAGGGAGAAAACAATTGTGCCAGGGTGAATAAACGTAATATTGAAATACCAATAATAACTGAAAAGTCAACTATTTGTATCATCCCACAAAGGAACTGCACCAATAACATTGTTCATCTCAATAAAGCTCCATGGAAACTCCCTAAATATTTAGTTTATGATACCCCAATTGCTAACCAGGGCAAAAGATAAGAGTATAAATTATCACCTATAATCCAGCCCTTATCCCCTTCACTACAATGACCGTGAATATAAACAAACTAAGATTATTACCTATAATCCAGCCCTTATCACCTGCACTACAATGACCATGAACATAAACAAACTAAGATAAATTGATTTGCAGTAACTCCATGCAAGCTCTCATTAGGATTAAACAAAGCAACCAAAGTTACACATACCAACATAAAAGAAATGAAAGATAATCTGATAATGCTTGTGAAATAAGTAATAAGGGGAGAAATCAACACAATGCAAAATAGATTATTTATGTTTAAGAACAAAATTATGATGACCTCTCCCTGACAAAAAGGGAAAGAATAACAGCTAATTAAACAATGATACAATGACTGATGTGATAAATTAACAATCACTCAGAAGGTGAGAGTGTGAAGTAAAAGAGAGCAGTACTTATTTGACAACAGCTCAATGTTATATAATTACAAACTGTAGTTTTCTATTGTCAATAAATTTAACAATTGTACAGCTTAAAAACGTAAATAATCAAAATTTCTTAACAAATGCAAAGCCGTTTCTCCAACATCCACCCAATGAGCATTCACAAAACAAAGCAAATACAACTCTTCTCCCCTGCCTCAGGCCCCCTCCTGACCCAATTAGACGAAAAAACAAAGTTTATATGATTTGTACTTGACAACAACTTGGCAAGATAGAGAGTAAGAAAGAAAGAAATTATATTTATGTCCAAAGATGACCAAAAAAAGGTCAATGGGACTCGAAAAGTACATTTAGTTATAAATTTATAATAGAGAAATACTATGGTAAAAGGAATCAAAATTATTATAAGTAACTAGCCACTAAGCACTAAAGAAATGTAAGCAATACAAGAGGGTAAACCAAGAGCTGTTAAACCCTGAACCATAAGAACTAAATACAAATACAAAATGTCTTGTGAGAGAAAGACCCCTCAAGGAAATACGGAACTGACGAAGATGAAAGAGGCAAACCATGACAGAAGACCAGCGATATCACAAAGCAAAAAGGCCCTTGGATGAGGGCTGAATCGGGCAGTTTCTTTGACATAAATATCCTCAAAACATTTTAAGGCATTTTTATGTCTTGTTTTGCTATTCATTACTGTTAAATAATTTCTAGTTTACATTTGCGTTTATGTTTATGATGAAAAAAAAAATGAATAATGTATGTTTAAGGCATGATTGATGAGCATATTATAACAGCCAGACTCATACCCTACATCAGCTTAGCATAGATGAAGAGCAAGATTATTGGGATTACTCAAGAAAAACTGGGGAAAATCTCGAAAACTAAAAAATAAGCAAAAACTAGATTTTCCCAAGTGTTTCATTGACACTCAATCTCAGCAGCCAGAATTTGCCACGTAGGGTGACCACCAACGCCGTCAGCTAGATTTATTTCATCCTTTTCCGGCATATTTCTCTTTAGTTTGCAGTTAGAGTTTCTTTTCTTACTTTAATTTTTTGTTCCTAGTTATAGACTCCTTTGCAAGTGCAATGCCTTGGCCTAGCTTTGTATAAATTTTTGGATTGGCATTATATTTCAGGAAACTTTTGCTCGTTATTTCAGCACTGTTGCAGAGGATCAAGACACCATTTGCAAAAGGTTTTGACTTCTGCAAATTTATTTCCAGCCAAAGAATGATTCAGAGGGAATACAAGAGCAGGCCCCTAGACTGGAATAAGATCGCAATGCCATGGCGGGACTCTAGTCCTCCAGTACTGTGCACATTTTTCAATTAAGGCATTCTCAATTAATTCCTGACCAGTTGCATTGGCAGATGCGTTTTATAATTTCTGCAATTGTCAGAATTTCTGCATTATTCGTGTATTTGCCTATTGTAAGAGGAAATTAAGCCAGCATTCCATTCTTTGGAAACCTTGCTACATACTCATTTCAATTCATTTAGTTGCAGCAATTTCCTTCCATTTCAGAAGTAGTTTTGTTCCATCAATTGATGTGGAAGAAGAAAGATTTACAAATTATTTTTTGCACAATGAAAGGAGTGCCTTGGGGATATGGATGACCAGCCTGGTGTTGCTCTTAGGAAATATTTTCAGGAGACAAAAAGAAAACAAGAGACACCCCCCCATCTATTGAACTATGTTGCAAATTATTCTTCAATGGACGAGTAGCAGAGATGTTCCGTGCCTAATTTGTACATGCTATTAGTCCCTGTACAAATTGAAGATCAATGCTCGCAGATGTTCCAGCCATAGTTCGCCTACTTGTACTCAACTCGTACTCGGCAAACCAAAAAAAAATTGACATGGCAAAGACTCGCCAACACTCGGAAACTTAAAAAAATAATTAAATTTCTTTAAAAAAACATGAATTTTATACAAATTACAGTGACAAAATGTATCAAATGAGTCTGTAATATGTTAGGGAAGTGTTTTCTATTAGATTTGAATACAAATATAGTACGAAATCGCATCATCATTTCTTTCAGAATTTCCTTTATGCTTTTATGTTGATATGTATCTTTCCCAAAGCACCATCCCATGTTACAATATTGTGACACATGATCAGCTTCAGGTGGGGCATATGTATACATCGATATTTTTCAGCTTTATCATTTATTGATGCTCTCTCTTGCAAGGGCACACTGGGGCATCAAATCTCCCTAAGTGCACGCCTTAAAGGGTACACTAGGTATCGGGTGGGATTGACTCATGGCACCTTGTGAGAGATGTTCTCATACTATTCTATCATACCTACATCCCTTCATACAACCTTCATACCTCCTATGATGTCTCCCTAAAATCTGACTAAGTCTAAAATATGATAAGATCCTCAAAAACTAGAATTTGCATTATAGCTCCTTTAGGTCCAAAACCACTCTCAAACATCCTGAAAGTATAAATATAAAATATAGATTAAAGTATAAACTTATACTTAAACATTTATTTTATAGATATATTGTCACCTCAAATGTTGTGTCATGAAAGTGTAGGGGGGTGTGTACTTAAAAAGGACAAAAATCTGTGTTTTTCCGCATATTTTTTGCTTTTTAACAGTGTCGGCAAGTATGTGCTTAGTACTTGCCGAGTACTAAGCAAATACTTGCCAAAACTCAGCCTCTGAGGCTCGTGAGTGCGAGTGAAAAAAACTCACGGGCAGAAAAAAAGGCAAGTACTAGCCAAGTATGCAAACTATGGTTCCATCAACTGTTGAAATTTTCTGGAGAGACCTGCAAAATTTCAGAATTTCTGTAAACTAAAAAAATTGGGTTTTTTAAAGCCCGCAAAGGATGTTGAAAGAGTAGGTTGCCATTTACATGTTTTTTTAGTTGATATTAAAGAAAACCATTTGATTCCTTGCTTGCAGAATGAAACACAATTGATAATGTACAGAAGAAGAAAGAAGAAATAAGGGAAAAAAACAGGAGAAAACCCTTGTTTTACCAAGAAGGAAATTCTATAGCACCAAGACCATATGCTTATGCAGAATTGAATGTAAAGTGCAGAAGGATTTCCCCTCATCCTGTTCCTAAAAATGTATTAAGAAATTTTTCGGGACTGCACCAAAAATTTGGCAAAAAAGTTCCATAAATCCAAGACAAGAGAAAATGGAGACCATGAGCAAAGTAGGGCATGTGCGAGAGCAATCATTGCAGGGGCCATGGAAATAGACGTTGCATCTTTCCTATGGTGTAAAGGGAAATATTGGACCTGCATGCAGAAGAGATTAGAACGTTACTGTCCACAAACTATCTGGTTGGGAAGTGAGGTGCATGTTGGTTCCGAACGTTAAATTTAGAAGACTGGAGCCATGTATGGGAGTATGAAGAGATGAAAAATCATTTTTAGCCTGCCTGTCGGAAAGAAAATGTATATTCAAAAAGAGATAGAAAGGGAGGGGGACGAGGCAGAGAGGTGGATAGAGAGAGACGGGTGAGGAGGGAGAGAGAGAGAAGCGGGGGGTTGGGAAGCTACAACTGGAATTTTTCTTCTTCACAAGTAGAATGCAATACGGCTGTGGCGTAGTTGCATGGCCAAAGTGTATGCAGAGACAAACCAGGAAGTTGAATGCTGGGCAAGCACTCCAAAAGGCATTTGTCATTTCAGTATAACATAGGAACATTAATTGTGCCCGTTGCAACAAAAGACATGCAAAGTTCAAAGCTCAAAAGAGGTATGCTGAACCAGCAGTGTCACCATCACTTCACTGGCATCTGTCCATGAAATATCAAAGGAATGTCAAAAGATAAGTAACATTTATTAGAGTTTCTGTTTATGGCATATGTGAGATAATCTGTTTTTGCACCTAATTCCAATCATAATAGGAAAATTTTAGCAGTTAACTGCATGTTTTTTGGAGACTAATTCCTTTTTACTGGAAGGAATGTGAATTGCATGAGAGGAGGTTTTACTGCACGGAGTCAAATATGAAATGAATTTGGAAAGGCCCTAATGTACTCTAGCATCATGAATTTGTCTTTGAAAGCCAGCCATATCTATAACAGAAAATGTGATGGCTATAGATTCATAGAAAGATATCTACAATAAATGGTTGAGCATATTGAGAAAAACAATAATAAATGCACCAGAATGTAGCTAATAGACCAATTCTGTTGAACGAGAAGATATCATGAAATCCAGGATTGATGTGTGGATGCAAAAAATTTGAATGCAAAACCGGACAGCAGGAAGACTGCTAGATATTCCACATTTATGCCCCTCTCCCTCTAGCTACCAGACCTTTAGGTCGTGGGAGAACATTAAAATAATTTAAAGACCTTGTGCACAAGGAGCACATGAGTTTAGTGACCACTGACCATTTCCTCTCCCACGAGGTCCTTTACACACTTGACCGATAAGAGAGGACTTGACCAACGAAAGAGGAGCTCAACCAACAGATCAAAGACTCAACCAAAGGGAAAGGTAAGTCCAGTGCTGCTTCTTCCCATCTCTAACTTTCTTACCAGAAGGATTTTTCTCTGAGATAAATTGTTGTTGAAAAAATGCTGAATTGTCTTGCTTGCATTCCAAAACGGACCGCTGTTTTAAAAGAGCTATAACCTACCAGGGAGAAAACTGCAGCCAATCTATAGAAGAGTATGGATACAAGGATAAATAGGTCAATGAAATTCGAAAGTAAAATTTGTTGAACAAGAAAAGCAAAAGGGCAAAAAGAACCCTAGTTCTTGCATATAACTAAAGAGTAAAGCACTAAAAACAAGGTGAACCAAGTAAACATAACTAGAGGGGGTAAACCTAAAGTGGTCAAACCCTCACTCCATATGAATCATATGTGAGTATAAATAGCATTGCTAGAGGAGAACCCCTCAATGAATCAAGGAATCGATTGGAGTCAAAGCTAGAGAACAAGACTGGAAACTGACATTGTCATGCATCTATAGCAACACTTGGCACAAACGAGCCAAGAACCTCATCATCGACCACCACGAGAGCTCCGCTGCAAAGCACTCCCATGGAACCTCTCCTACCACCCGGGGACATGGAACCTTTGGAGGTAGAGAAACAGTTGGTAATGTGCCCTTGCCCACATGACAAGGATTGTTGGTGAGGATGGCTAGGTGGCCCTGAATGCTGAAATGAAGCAGGTTTATGACTAGAAAAAAAACACAAACTATTCCCCCACTACCATCTCAAGGGGAAACTCACACAACCGAGGAAATAGATTGAACCGATACCCCTGACTGAACCAATAAGATACCATGAATGAAATGTATTCCTGAATCTGTCAGAACACATTACCAAATGGAAAATTAGGGATGAAACGAAACTATCGGCATGCTACTGAACAATGAAATGCTACCAGACTACACTACTAAAGCAGTTTTTGATGTGAAGATTCCCAGTGCCCAACGTATTGTACTAACCATTTCCATAGGTTCCAAATCCATTACATTGATTGGTGGATGAATGGTGTTGCCTTTGGTTAGCATCGCTACTTCCTTACACTGACTTCATCGACCTTGATTCCTTCTCTTTCTTGGGACCCCATCTCCATTGATAAGCCTAGTCATTTAGAGCCTTTCCCACAATATGGGATGAGATCCCACATAACTAGACAAGAGCCATGCCCTTTTCATCAAGTGCATTTGATTATGATAGTATTCGGACACCAAAACAAACTTTTAATACTAAATATTGGGGCAAATAGGCAGCATCAACTCCCCATAGTTTGTATCACTACAAACTAAGACCTCTAGCACTAGTAGGATATTCCTTTCAAGCTTAATCACAAGGTTAGCCTAGTTCGAGTATTCACGATCTCCATCCAAAGAATGGAACCACCAAGGCATGACCCGACTACGAACGTAGAATGAGAGAAGGTTCAAGGCTTCAAGCATCATAGTAATAGTACACAAAGATGAACATTGTCTCGTTGACCTATCCCTGTCTGTGTGTGAATTAGTACAATCCTGACGGCGCTTGATACCTCCAATGTTAGTAATTGTCTCAATAGCTCTAGGAGTCCCATGTAAGGTCTTGCACATGAAAGAGATAGCCTCTTTAATGAAATGGATCAAGCACCATTTATCGGAATGTAGAAAAAAGTGGTTAGAGAACTGCTTAGGTCTCTACAAAGACAATGATAAATCCCCTATATTCCGTAGTAGACATGATATCTGAAAATAGAGTGCTTCTCAGTATCCACTCCTCGAGGAATGAAAGTATGAAAGAAAGAAATTTTATTGATGTCCACAAATGGCCAAAAGTAGGCCAATGGACTCAGAGTACATTCAATTATAATAGAAAAGGACAAGGGTAAACAAGACCCTAGGTTATGAAATTTAAAAAAATACAAAACAATTTAGAAAGGTAAAAAAACAAAAGAACTAACCCTAAAGCAATTTAACCCCAAACCTTAAGAACTAAGTACAAGTACAAATAGCTTTATGAGAGGAGGACCCCTCAATGAAGCATCAAGCTAAAGAATATAAAAGTGGCAGACAATGGAAGAAAACTAGTGACATTGCATGTTTGTATCAAGGCTCGGGCATGAAGAAATAACGACATTGTCTATCACTGCAAAAGGGCCAACGAAAGATTTGAGAATGCTCGTAGAGAAATGCCCAAGGTTGATGGGGGAAGGTTTGACAATCCTAGGTGGATATCAAGTATTCCTCCTTGAACATCCACGATCGATGAACCTCTAGCAATAGAGAAAAAACTAGTAATGTACACCTACCTCTATGATTTTGGTTGTGAACAAGGGGAAAGCCCTTGACATTAAAACAAAATGAACCTAATCCTCATACAGTGAGACTAAGGGGCTAGGACGTGTTTTTGTAACACACCAAGACAAATGTCATCTCACTAATTCGTCCCCATCTAAGTGTGAATCCATTGTATCCAACAAGCACTTATTACCTCTAGTCTCTGTAAAAGGATGAATGAAAAAAACAATCAGCCTGAAAACTTTGGCGGTCCCCTGTAAGGATCTACATCTGAGAATGATAGCCTACTGAAAATAGGGCGAAGCACATGTGCCAAAAGAAAGTGGATAAAGAACCACTCAAGTCTCTATACAAACAGTGTTTTTACACCAAATCTTATAGTAGATAAGACCCCTCAAAATAAAGTGTTCCTCAATCACCACCTTCTAGTGGGACTGGGAACAAAGGCAACAATTTTTATTACCACATGGAATATGGTGACTCATCTCAACTCGTAACGAGTGGACCAAACCCTTAGCTAGCCAAAGGGGAATCCTCAAGCCATGTGACCGATGATGCTAGAGATAGTCAAGCTAAATGGTGGTGACATACAAAATTTGTAAGAAATGTTCAACATAGAAACCTAGCATGAGGCTCAAGGGCTGAAATGACCTAAATGTATTGTCAATATATATCCTCTCTAGAATCTCTATTGATCACTTCCTTTGGGGGCAAGAGGCAAGGAGGGGCATCCAAGGAGAGTATCTAAATGGAGGAAGTCAATCAATAGAGTTGTCGAAAGATTAAAGGAGTAAAATGGGCCCAAAATGCCAATAGTGTCGTCGCCAATAAGACCAAAAGAGGCAAATCTCTCTTAAGGACAAAGTGTCAAATAAGGTATCTTTCACAACGTGAGGCTGAATCTGATCTGAAATGGATCATGATGAGTTTTTCAACTACATCAACTTTGAAGACAACAAAGGTAAACTAAGGTTTCATTACATAGATCGGAAATCTTGCAGCAAGGAAGTCAATACCCTAAGAATTTGGAGGAATTTGATGCACTTTGACGTCCATCTTGGAGCCAAAAGAAGACATAGGGAAGTTGGTCGGCATCAAACAATTTGGCCAACATCAAGCAACAGCTTCGCCAATGCCATGCGGCAATTTGGTTGACATCAGCAAAACTTCAGTCAACCAAAACTTCAATAGGTTAGTTGGTGTCAACAGGGCAACTGATGTCAGCAAGTTGTTGTCAAAAGGGTCTATATGCCAAACATGACAGCATATAAGGGGCTCAACCAGATAGGTTTTGGGTATTTACAAAGGCCAAAAATGCCAAATGAATTTTGCAGTCCAAGTCAACAAATCCATTTTGAAAGTAGTTGAAAAACCAATTGCTTCAGAATATGTAGCCAACATATGAGAGTGAATGGAAGATAAGGCATCTCGGAAGCATAACAAACAAACAAGAATGGCAGCCAGAACCCATTGAAGTTCTTTCTTTACCAGTTGAGGACATACATGAGAGAGACTAGTGTTCGAGAGATAAACTAGGTGGAAATTACAAGTAGGACAAAAAACAGACACAATGTATGTGTTGGCGACAAGTTCCAAAGTGAACTCATGCACTCTATAATGCATGGTTGTATCCATTGTCCAACAATCGAGCATCTCCTTCCTTGGAGTTTTATCCCTAGAGGGCTTATCCACAATAAACACTTGAGTCTTATCCACAATAAACACTTGAGTTGAACTTTTTGTGAGTGTGTTGTTGCAATTCATTTGATTTGCTGATTTTCATATTCGAGCAAGCATTTTCATTTCATGCACAAGTTTAATTGAAACATTGGAAAATGAGTTCAAGATAAGTGTTGAATCGACCAAACCTATAAGGTTGGCGATTATAGATCAAAATTACTTCGAGAACTAAGTTTGTGAATATAGAGAGTGAGCCTGAAGATATCTCCCAAACTTGGGCTCCAAACCTCTGAACCATAAGAACTGTGGGTTCAATAATTGTGTTAAGGGGCGTATCTTCAGAAGTATATGCTAGAAATGCATTTCAAGGCACTGGCACTCCAAAACAAAAAGTAGAGCGTATCTTTTGAAAAGACATTGCTGAGAGGCAGGCTTCAAACTAAAAGGCCAACCAATAAACTAAATTCCCAAGTATAAGATATCGTCTGTAGAAGCTCTCCTTTGTAGAAGAACTGAGAGACTGATAATCAGCAAAAAGCAAAATCGTGTTCCTAACATGATGGAGTAAAGAATCATCAACAACATGGGTATGCAGTTGAAGAAATTCTTCAAGCTCATCTACGTAAATACCAAAGAGTGTCAATGAGAGAAGGCATTCTTGTTTGAATCTAATAGTACTATAAATAAAGTCAGAGCCCATGGGAAGTCCGAAATTGGCCAACAATTGTCTCATAAATACTCACGATGGTAGCAATCAAACTCAAAGAATTTGAAATACCAATAGCGCGCAACTTTGGAAAAAGCATCTCTCATAATAGAGTCAAAGGCCTCCCTAAAGTCTATGAAACAATAAAAGACTTTAGAAAATCGGCATCGCTAATGAGCATCCCCAATAACAGCCAAAGGTGTAATAATGTTGTCAATTGTTTGGAAGTCTCTCCTAAAACCTGTATTTCCCCTTGCTCTAAGATTACCCTTCCAAGTATTCCGAAAGCTTCATGTGCAATATATAATTCATGAAGTGGCTTGAAAAGTGCAAAGATAACTCTCTCACTTAATTAATCACTTGCTCACTTGAGTTGTTGTGCATGATCCAATTTCAACTGTGGATGAGAAAATGAAAAAGCACTAAAACAGAAAAATAAAATAATATTTGATCAACTAATCTAGTGCGCCACTTGGAAAAGCTACTAGAATTAATTAATTGCATATGTAAGAGAAGTTGGACTTGTTCTAGGGAATAAGTTCCATGAGCAACTGAGAGATATAACCTCAAATGCTAAGAAGAAATTCTCCTTGAGCCCTCATGTTGTGAAAGATCGTGCTTAGGATCGTTGAGGAAAATGTTGACTTGAGAACTCAGAAAACTAATCCAAATTGTCCTAACAAGGAGCCCACCTTAGGGACCCAAAAAGGACGAGAAGCCACCATTTGCAATCCTAATAAAGTTCCAGCAGTACCTTAAGCATATTGAGAACAAAGACAAATGCTTAAGGCTCGAGTTTGTTTATAAAAGTGAGAGGGCCCCTAGATGAGTCCATCCTAATGCCAAGGGAGCTCCAAAATGCTCAAAGACAAGTAGTCACAATGCCTCCCCAAGAGTCCAAGGGACAATCTGAATTGAAAAGACAAAAAGAGGCTATATGCTCTCAATAATTCATCTACAAACTCTAACAGCATGCAACGTAACAAGATATTTATTCTGAAAATTGGACAAACAACTCTCAACGAACTATAGACTGTAGAAGACATTATAAACTGAATTGTGGTTTGTTCTGGAAAAACATTCAACCATCATTATGACCATTTTCTGCTGTTTTTTATTTTGAATTTTCAGACAATTTCAACAAGCTTCACTTGATGCTTCCTTCCACCGATCAGATAAAAAGCCTAAATACCTTAAAGGGCTTCTATTTGCTACCGTTGAAGGGGTTCGATGCTGTTATAAACTTCTGTACGATGCCTTTAAACTTCTAAAGGTTGGAAGTATTGTAAGTTGTTCTGTGCATAATGTCACATTATTAAATTATTCTGGAATATTTATGTACTAGAAATGGCTGATAATTCATGTATATTTAATTATTTATTCTTTGTATGTATGGTAAATGCTGATAATTTATTATGATTTATGGGCTCGTTTTAAATCCACTTTTTTGTCAATATTACATTTACATTTATAAATATTTAATATTTGGGCTTGAAGACAAAGGGATAGTTTTAATTTGTGATTCATGGGGAAAAGAACAATAACATTTTGCATTCCGTTTGATTATTTATCAATGAACTCTCCTAGACAAAAGGAAAGTTAATTTAACATGAATGTTTTTATCCGTGTGTTTGTCAATATTGATAAACTTAATTTTGTAATTTCAACCCACGGTGGCTCAATGGTAGAGCACCCAGCATGCTAATGGAAGGCCCTTGGTTCGAATCTCAGTTAATGTGTATCTTACATCATGGTATTAAGCCAAGTTGCCTCGGTGTACTTAAGTCATGTGTGGGTTAAGGGGAGTATTAGAAGTTCAATCCACACATAGATGAATCACAAACTTGTAAAGGATCAATGGCTTAGTGGTAGAGCACCTAACATGCTCATGGGAGACCCCAAGTTCAATCCTAGTTGGTCCATGTTTTACAACATGGTATCGAGGCAAGGTTGGCATGGTACACATGTAAAGCTTGAGGGGAAGTGTTGGAAGTTCAATCCACAGTTGGGCGAAGCCGAAGCATGTGGAGGGTTGTTGGCTCAATGGCAGAGCACTCAGCATGCTCACTAGAGGCCTTGTGTTTAAATCTTGGTTAGCACACGCCATACAACATAGTATCAAAGCCATGTTGGCTTGATGCACATCAATTTGTGCACTAAGGAAGAGTTTTGGAACATCAATCCACATGAGTGGAGCCCAAACCTATGAAGGGTCTATGGACTAGTGGTAAAGTGCCTAGCCTACTCATGGGAGGCCCTAGGTTCAAATTCTTGCTATGTTGGCATGGTGCATTTAAGTCGTGTGTAGCTTGAGGGAGAGCAATGTAAGTTCAATCCATGCTTGGGAAAGGTTTAAAGCTATGAAGGGTTGATTGCTCAATGGTGAAGTGCCTAGCATGCTCATGAGAGGCCCTAGACTTGACTCTTCGCTAGTTTGTGCCTTACATTATGGTACCAAAGCCAAGATGGATTGGTGCCCCTAGCTCATGTGGCTTGAGAACAAATGTTGGAAGTTCAATCCACAATTGAGAAAAGCTCAAACCCATGAAACGTTTGTGGCTTAATAGTAGACCATCCAACCTGCTCATGGAAGGTCTTAGGTTTAAATCTTGGTTGGCCCATGTCTTAGAACATGGTATTAGAGCCATGTTGGATTATCGCACTCAAATTGTGGATCTTGAGGGGAAGTGTTTTAAGTTTATTCTGCGCTTTAGTGAAG
The DNA here is from genome assembly GCA_037957365.1 of Torreya grandis. Classification (NCBI taxonomy): domain Eukaryota; kingdom Viridiplantae; phylum Streptophyta; class Pinopsida; order Cupressales; family Taxaceae; genus Torreya; species Torreya grandis. The sequence goes on along the minus strand of JARHVA010000510.1, from coordinate 3,693,575 downwards.
CCCAAACATTTGGAGGGTTGGTAGTTCGGTGTTAGAGTGCCCAACACGCCCATAAGAGGTACCAGGATTGAATATTGGCTTGAGGGGAAGTGTTTGAAGTTTCCAAACTTGGTAAAGCCCAACCTTGTGGAGGGTTGGTAATTCAATGTTAAAGTGCCCAGCATGCTTATGGGAGGTACTTGGATCGAATCTTGGCTAGTCCATGCTTTACAACATGGTATGAGAACCAGGTTGGATTGGCATACTAAAGTCATGTGGCTTGAGGGGGAGTATTGGAAGTTCAATCCACACTTGGGCAAATCTCAAACCTATGAAGGAATAGTGACTTAGTGGTAGAGCAGCCAACAGGCTCATGAGAGCTCGTAGGCTCAAATCTTGGTTGGTTCGTACTTTACAATGAAAGCAAGCATACTAACCAAAAATAATAGCCAATAGGGTTTCAATTCCCCTATAAATCAAAACAATAGCATTCAAACATACTAAAGTCATGTGGCTTGAGGGGGAGTGTTGGAAGTTCAATCCACGCTTGGGCAAAGCTCAAACCTATGAAGGAATAGTGACTTAGTGGTAGAGCAACCAACATGCTCATGAGAGCTCGTAGGCTTGAATCTTGGTTGGTTCGTGCTTTACAACGAAAGCAAGCATACTGGCCAAAAATAATAGCCAATAGGGCTTCAATTCCCCTATAAATTGGAACAATAGCATTCAAACTATAAAACAATATAAGCAAGTTTGTAAGTTGTATCCACCTTGTTCTTTGAAGATTTATAAGCAAATCATTCACTTCATTGCATATATAGCTATGGATGCTAAGGAATAACATACTTTCAATTGTTATTAAGACTGATCACTTAATATTCTATTAATGATACAAGTAGTAGTAGTTATCTAGAATTAAAGGGTTGGGAAAATGCATATCATTCGCCCATTCGAGAACTTAAAAAAATTTAACATACAGCATCTAGTGAGCATCAAAAAAGAAAATTTCCCTTGTTTCACAAAGAGGGCTGTCTTAAACAAAAAAGAGGCAACCAATAAAAAATTAACGATAATTAAATAACATGCAAATCAGAGGTTTATAAATAAAGACATGGCATTCATTTCTCCATTTATGTCAAATTTGAGATCAGTTATAATGATGCATATGAATCATTTTCTTTATTGCTTGGTGAATGATTTTGGCATAAAAGGCAACGAAGACGACAAAAGGAAAATCCTTTAACAAGTGAGGCAAAATAAAAACAGCAAAACATATAAGATACAACACACAACTTGATATAGAATTTAAGTACAAATAATGACAAAATAGAGTTTTTAATATCTACCTATATTGTAATGAGAACATTAGAAAATATCATGCATCATTTTATTGTTTTAATTTACAATTTTTGAATATAAATACAATAGTTGGACAACAATACACATTTATAAACAAAAAAAGACAATATGGAAGCTATTATGAAGTTTGAATAAAAGGAAATGTTTATTAACACCCATGGAAGATTTTATAAAATTTAGTGTTACATGGGGATAGTCCCCTTAGATTTTGGTCACGTCCCGACATTTGGGGGACTTGGGGACTTGGAGGGGACGTCCCCAATTTTTATTTTTATTTTATTTTTTTTCCTGATGCTTTTCACTTTAAAACAAAATCCGTCACCCCCCAAAAACACTGTTATTTTTACAAACAATATTGAACCCGTCCCGAAAGTACCATGAAAAATATTAATTAAAGTATAAACCCCTAAATTTCATTGAATAAAGTTAAAATATTTATATATCATTTTTTATATATTATTTTAATAGGCATCCCCAAATTTTAGTAAGTTTTTTGCCATCCCAGAAACCCCAACCCCGTATCCCCCCTCCCTGATACTTAAGTAACTATGATTTATGGGACAAGGCAAAAAAATATGGATAAAATTTATACAAAACTTTCTTGCAACTTAGTTGCAATTTACCTCAAGGCTATCTAGACTCATATTATTGAATTCTAATACACCCTTAACGTAACTGTTGTCAACCTGGAGTTGCACCTTGAATTGAAGACGTGCTAAAATGATTAATCCTTGCTCTAGTTGAAACAATGGGATTTTCTCACGAGGGTGGGTGCCTCAATGGTGAAAAGAACCTCCAGAGAAAGCTGGTTCCTGAAAGCTGGTTCCTGAAAGCTGGTTCCTGTAAGATGTATCAATGAAGATCTCAACTTCTATACTACAAACTGCCTAGGGAAAAGGGGAGAAAGAACTTGAAAGGAAATCCTAGCTAAAACGGTGATCCATCATAATTTGTTTGACCCACTCAAATTGAGCTTCTGAGAACATTGATTCAAACAAGGAAGATGCAGAACTTCAACTCCAATTAATCAATACACATAACTATTTCACGAAAAGGTTTTATCTAATAACCTAAGCTTGAGGAAAAACGTAGAAATAGGCCTGACATTGAAGGCACTAAACAATCACTAATATCCACTATAAACTCAGCAAAAGACAGTCCAACACAGAACGTGACCTGCATAAATGATCAGCTAGTAACTAAGTACAAATCCAGATTTGACAAAGAAAAAAGAAAATTTATCACTTAGAGCAAATCTATAACAGTAATACACTATACCAACTGCTGAGAAATTGAAAAAAACACAGTCCTCTTCTTATTGATTCTGAAAAAATGTTTACAATACAAACTTTGACAGAAGATTGCTTGCCAAAAGAGGGATCCTTTTTACAAGGCTGAAAAGACATTAATATAATTACAAAAAGCCAAGAGATTGACATTGGAAAATAGAGAGAGAGTAAACTCAAACCAACTCAGCCTTTACAAAAGTCTATTTTGTCTTGCATGAAAATTCTTTGCGTTTGAAAAAAGAATACATGCTTTGGATGCATGAAATCTACGAATAGATGTCTTGACTTGAAAACCAGTCAACTCCAAAACAAGAGTAGTCAAATCCACTCGAACTGCTGGAACGTTTGAAAGTCTCTCCTTTGCATGAAATCAACACAAATGCCAAAATAAGAATTACATTTGAACCGCCGGAACGTTTCAAGCTTTGAGACAAACGAGAGTGTGTGCATGGAATTTCTTTTGTTTAAGCTTTCCACCGTTCCACTACTCGAGTCCTCATGCAAAGCGAGCCTCTGTTTAAGAACTGAAGGTGACGTGTTAGAACCGTCAAATCTGAACGTGTATTCTTATGCATGGTTGTTGCATGCTCTTGTATTCTCGGACTATTTAGGCATGTTCACCGTCTGTATTTGTCTTTTCCACGAATCTTCCCTTTGTTTTCCCTTGCATGAAATCCACGAGTTTATTCTTTCGGGCTTGACTTGGTTCTCGGCTTTTCTGTTCATGCCTGTCTAGACAAATATCCGTGATTTTCCTGTGTATTTTTCCTTGGTTATTTGCCTATGTATTTTTTTGTTCATTCATCTCGGGTCTTTATCAATTATTTATTTGGGCTTTTGTTCTTTCCATTTTTCCGCGGACAAAATGTCTGCAAGAATTGACTTAAGATCTTCCCTTGGTACTTATGTCCTTTCCCTTTTCGAAGGAATTCCTATTTACTAGCTTTATGTCTGCAGATTTGTTCTTTGATTTTATTTCCTACGGAAAGGATCTCCAGAGTCCCTTTAACTTCTTCATTTCCTTCGAATTTTTCTTGTTGTCTTCTCTTTTTTTAAGGAATCCTTCGGACAAAAAGTCCGAAGGATTCCTTCCTTCTTTATTTTCTTTCCTTTGTTTATATTTCTTCGGGTTTTTTAAGGGCACCCGGGCTTTTTGAAACTGTCCTTCGGATGAATTGTTTGTCCTTAGAAACATAAAGTGAACCAACCCGAAGGGTACATACCCTTCAGGACTTTTGAATTGGACCTTCCCGAAGGGCAGTTGCCCTTCGGGTCTTTTCAACTGTGCTTTTCCTTTTCCTTCGAACAAAAGTCCGAAGGAAATAAACTTTGATAATATCCCTCTGGCTGTGAAATGGCCTTTCAAAAAAAATATGCCCAAATTCTTTCGAACTTATTGTCCGACACCCTTCTGCGGATTCCTGTCTCTTGATTTCCTTCGGACAATATGTCCAAAGGAAATAAACTTTGCACAACTACCACTTAGTCATTTTTTCAGACTTTTACACAGTCCTTTGAGAGCCCTTTGTCTCGGACAAAATGTCCGAAGAAATAGTCCACCTCTTATAGCCCGAAAAAATCCTTGGGAAGACAAAATAAATGAACTTACAGCTTGTATGTCTTGGCTTTTGGCTGTACGTGATGTTTAGAAGAGGAGAAAAACCCTTTCAAACTGCTGTAGATGACGTTTTTAGAAGGAGAAAAACCCTCTTAAAACTGTTGCATGTGTCCTCCTTTTGAACGAACTGTATGCTCTATATGATCGTTGTAGGAGTCCATCAGAATTTACATGGCCGTAGGAGACCTTTTCATCATCATTTGCATGGCTGGATTTGTACATTGCGTTGGCTGTAATCAAGAAAGCTCCTTGGAAACCTCTAAATGACTAAACTTCACCTGGCTGTAGATGGCCACTTTGGCTTATACCTGGCTGTAGATGGCCACTTGAGTGGCTGTAAATGCACATTTAAGGACCCCAAAACTGATTCATAAGACAAACTTGGCACCATAGCAAAGTTCCGAATAGTAGGGATGACAATTTGCCCTATGGGGACAAAATTGTCAACAGTAACTACCTAATTTTTACCAGGAAAGCTTCAAGATGGTGCATAAATTACTCAAATTTCTTGCTTAATTGAATGTTTAGTGACTTTAGTCTTACTTTCCCATACATAGGACAATAAGCATAGCTTATTTCTCATCCTCAATTTCATCTTAATCGCATGGCAAGCATGATGCTTGGTCTATGTTTGGTCTATGTTTTTCCTTGTTTCAGCTATTAGATGATGTGAGCTTATCCTAAGCCAACAATTAAATGCTGCTTCTATAGAGACTTTTTAAATTAAAAAGTATTAATGCTCTATGTTTGTGACCATTGAATTAACCTCATGCTTAAATAGTGGTTCTTCGAGCAAATTAAACTCGTCAATCCCCTATTTTGTAATCTGCCTCAACAACTCATGGCGCCAACCCTTCTCTTGATGATCACTACTTGGCGTGGAAATTTGTTCATGTTCATCTTCCTTATCTTGACTAAATATGTCAAAAATTGGCATAACACGCCAATGGAGCATCTAGTTGATGGACTCAACAACATGTCAGATATTTGTCAAAAATTGGCAAGGCACTCCAATGAGTGCCCATATATAGAGACTACCCAATGAACAACTTCAGGCAACATCCGTATAAGCCAAACAGGGGAAACCACATACAACTAATATAAACCTATAGGACCTAAAAAAACCACAAATGCCTGAAGTCGACCAAACTGCAATTGAAAACTTAACCTAAAACTCTTCTCCCTCCAAGGGCAACATACTTGTTTCAGCATCTTGGCACTAAGAGTTTACAACTTTATTCGTAGTTATTCCAATTTGTACCTTTTTTATCATTCTTATAATAAGAATGATTTCTGCACTCTATCAAATTTTTCCAAAAGTCTTTTGAAATAGCTAGTCCCACATAGTATAGATATACAAAACAATTGTTTGTACCAGATCGAGGGCTATAAATTAACTGATGAATTTATTATTGTAGAGTTAATTTATCAGTTTCTAACTCTCCAACTAAATTGTAGAGTTTTAGAGCATAAAGAGCTTTCATGTCACCTACAACCATTTTTTCAACGCATCTGATCTAGGCATAGCTAGCATCAAATTCAAGGGCCCAAATACTCGTAGGAAGAAACCACATCCAATTTTTGACCATTGAACTTGATGGATATAGCCTCATTCCAAAGTGACTATGACCATTACCTTTGTCTTACTTATATTCATCTTCATTTAAGTGGCTGCAGATTTGTTAAAGACATGAAAGTGCCTTTGCATTTGTCTTCATTTAAGTGGCTGCATAATTTGCTAAAGAAGTGAAGATGCCTTTGCAGACTGACTTTATTACGTGCTAGCATAACCGCATCATCTAATAGGTTGACCCAAGCAATGCATATCTAAGAAAAACTCCACTGTCTTTTCCAATCCATTCTTTTAATTCATCGATAAATAGGCCAAATGAAGTTGGGGAAAGGGGATACCTCTTCTCTCAATCTAGCCTTAGTGTGAAATATATTTTATCGCTTCCCTTTGTTTTATCATTTATGGGTATTAGCCATTCTACCAAGAACTTTTAGTAATAAACCAAGAGCTATTTGTCTCCACTCAATTGGAATTTCTAATTTCTCCATTCTTCCCAGAATATTTTCACTCATGCAAGAAAAATGGATAGACCAGGCAAGGCAAAACAATGGCATGTTAATTTAGAAAGAAAGAAAGAAGGAAGAAAGAAGTTACATTAATGTCCACGAATGACCAAAAGTAAGTCAATGGGACTGAAGAATACACCCAATTAAAGCTGTCCATGGTTTCTAATAATAATCGAGAGAAAGCAACGACTATCAATAATATTAGCACAATCAGGGCAAATCAAGCTCTTTCAAGGACATATATAGTTATTGTAGAAATCCATGTGATGAAGCAATATCTTAAAAAATCAAGTGGCAAAGGTGAAGAACCTGAACTTTGAGACTTTATACATGTCTACATAATGATTAATTTATTTAAAATAAAAAAACTTATTATTTGTATCAATAAGAATAATAATGGAGCTTGAATCTTAATTATTTATATAGATGTCATTTTAATGTAAATGGACCTTTCAAGAGATTAGAATATTTCCACACGACATAGCTGCTAAATACCAATTTCAATATGTGGATATTGACTCTCAGAGACCTATTGATTTTTCCATGGATCAGATTTCTCAGTATCAACCTATCCTTCAATATTGACTCTTAACCTCATGAAGAGAAATATGATTGCAAAAGTAAGAACCAGATCACATTAACTATGCAACAAAACTAAACCATAGATAGACCCATCCAAAAACACCTACCTTCAGAATAGATAATTTGTAACAGATGTAACTTAACTGAAGTAAAGGATGAACACACTCCCTTTTAACTTGTCCACTATGTAACGGTATTAGAAACAACTATACGGATTTACCATCACAACCTATGATGATATTAGACACAATTACACGATTGTTTGCAAACCTTACATAAAGCCTTGAATTGACACAATCAAACAAAACTTGGAGAATTTGTTTTAAAACTGAACACCAAGACACCACGAGCAACAATCATGTAAACTAGTAATACTTTAGAGGGCCTACCCACAAATTTGGCCTAAAGGAAGTTAAAACCCAGCTCAACTCGTATAATTTGATATCAAATATATAAATCCATAACAACTAAAATTTCAAATCCCCCCACCACAAAAGGTTACACATAACTCCAGCAAACCTGTAGCAACATTGTAGTATAACAAATACGGGGTACATTTAAACATGACCCATGTTTACAAATCTACTAATGTGGTCTTAACTTACCCCACACTGCATTATAGGGGACCCATAACCCCACCCAAGATTTACCAAAGCAAAAAGAATAGCAATCTAAATTTCATGGTAGGATATTGAAACCTGCATTCTCCCTGTCTTTCGGCTTTCCTGATTTTGAAATAACTTCCAAATCGACCAAACTTAGAGACATAAGCCCCAGTGTCAGTCCAGACATCAAACCAGCAAAAAGAACCAGCAGCACTACAGTTAGCAGATAAAGCCAGAATTCCACACCACAGCAAGCCTTTTGCACAGCCATTCCAACCCCTCAATATAAACAAAATTTAAAACCTACTGCAATTCCAAACTATCTTAAACGAACTATTTTTGACGATAATATGTTTCTCACATACTTAAAATTGGATACAGCAGTTGCGGCCTTTATAATTCCAAACACCAGGGGAAAACGAATTTTTTATCAATATTTTAATCTTTAACTCATAAACAAAATCTTCTCTTGTATCAACCGCACAAGGCAGAAAATGGTAAAGAGATAAACGACAAACAGAACCAGTCGAAAATTCGAAAGACAAGATAACCAAAATCGAAAGCCAAATGTGACCCTTATTTCAATGCTTAGAAATTTAAGCTCCGAAGGCGATAGTAAATATTGTCTTTTAACATCTAACCCTTAAAATCATTATAGAGTCCGAACGACGATACCACGAGAATTAAATTATGCACAAAATGCTCAGTATATGCCGAATTATTCACGTTTCATTGTTAGGGTTTAAGTTCTAAGGTTCAGGGTTTAAGAAGATCCGAAAAAAAAAATACAGAGGTTAATAAGTTAAGGAAGCATGGGCACCTTCGAGCAGAGGAAGACAGCAAATGGATCTTCTCGTATGGAATTATACATTTCTGCATTTTTCAGAGTTTTTTCTTTCCCATAGTATAAGATGAAACCGATTAAATTCAAAGCCGAGACGTTGCTGTAGAAAGGGAATTTGTGAATTTTTTCAACCATCGCTCCTTTGGATGCGCAGGAGAGAACAAGATTGGTACGCCAACCCATTACAAAGAAGATGGCCAAACATTTAATTTGAAATGAATGAAATAATAATATAATAATAAAAATTTTAACGTCCACGAGACTAAAAATAGTCTATGGGACAGCAAGACAACTCAAGCAGATTTAAGTAGCACTGTTCGCTTCTTGTGTAGGCTGATGATGAGCCCCCCTAATTGCTCAATGTGCTCTTCGTTGAATAGGTTATGCCAAGAACTGTCACATATAGTATCCGCAAATTTATCTCTGCTATCTTTGTAGGCATCACATTCTAGAATAAAGTGCTGCTCAGTTTCCACTTTTCCAGAATTACAAAATCTGCAAATTCTCTCTTCCCAAGCCTCCTTTGGCCTCTTCCAACACCCGGTCTCACAACGAAGTTGGTGAGAGTTGGTTCTCAGCTGAGCAATAAGAATTTTAGCCCTCCAAGAAATGTTGGCTCCTATGTACGCTTTTTGGAGTTGATCACAAGTGGGGTTGAACTCATTTATATAATATAGTTTCTTCCTCCCGATCTCGCTTCCCCAATTTCTCTTGTAAAATTTCTCCATAACAAAGACTTTTATTTCTTTATTATTTGTGGGGCACATATTGAATTGAATATTCCATTTACTCATCCATGTAATATTTTGTTGCATCCATGTCCTTTTTCGCTTACATAGTGTATCACTAAAAACAACTTTAGGCCAACTGAATGCAATGAATGTTTTAGAAGGAAGGTCATGACACAAGTTTTAATTGGGAGTGGGTATGTATGTTTAGGTAGGGGTTCACATTATTTTTAAGGGGGGTAGTGTCAGAGAAATTATAAGAATCTTTTTCTTTTTTTAATGGTTTTATAACTCTTTAAATTTTATGTAATGAGAAAATTTAATAGTATTTTATTAAAAAAATTGTTTGAAAAAAAAAAATGATTAGATATAAATATATAATTGGCAATCAAAAAAATAACAATTATGCAAATTCTTTGTTTTATATTATTTTTCACTTCTCAAAAATTTTCTTACTAAATAGTTGTTATTCCTTATTTTAAAATGCAGATATTTTATATGCATTTTTAAACTTATGATGATGTATGGGAATGCTCTGCGTAAAATTATAGAGGTAGTAACTCCTAACATGGGACCCCTTTAATTAGTATTTGAAGTACGGTTGGATGCCTCTTACATAATGAGAGTACGAGGTGGTCTCATATGTTGCAAGATATTTTGCATTATTCTAATGGTATTTGTCATCTTTTTTAATGAAATTGAGCTATTTTTTTTCATTTGGTTTGCTCGTTTCATGTATTTATATTAATAATCATGAGACATAATCCATTACTTTGTTTTTCTTACTCTCTAACCTCTTTCCCCGTTGACAAATCTTTTGAAACATAAAACTTAAAAATTTGTTATAAGACAAGGGCCGCGTAGTGGTTAGTCCCTGCCTTTAGTAATAACATCATTGTGAATTTGTGATAGGGCAGTTGACGAAGCTATTACTAGATAAATCGAAAGAATGTGGCAGTGTTTTATTCAGAGTTTGACAAGCTTATGTATTGTCAAAACCTTTTAGCGATGGTGAACGTGGGAATCGAGGAAGTGCAACTATGTGTGAGAGCTTTTGTATTGTACATTATTTAAAATCGAGTTTGTATATAAATTTGCAATGTAAGTTCAATGCAACAGTCAACGATAGAAGCAATGGCTATTATAACTTAGAGCTTTGAAGATGTTAATAGTAAGACACTAGATCATTCGACATGTTCTATATTACTTTATTAGAGAGAGAATTAAAAGATCTTGTTTCTTGTTTGCTGTCAATAAAAAATATTAATCATGTTTGTAGCTATAACTATTCAATGATATCCAGGATTATTAACAACACATGCACATTGAGAATAGCAGTAAAAGGAGCTTGCCTTAAGATAGTCTGTAAGGGATCCCATCGTAAAGGGCAAATAATGACATCTATTTCGTATATTTTTATAATCTCATTTGATTAATGTAGCGACTATTACCTACATTTGCATTAAAATTTGTTTGTGTTTTAGTTTGTTACAATTTTGTAATGTTCACTTGCTTTAATAATTTGAACTTGAAAATAGAGATGCAATAATGTGTTACTCGCTATTACAATTTGAATTTGGTCGACATTTATGTTGCCTTTATTTTCTAGTATTAATTAAGCTTTCAAAAATATTAATTGTAATTAATAAAATTGATTTTATATTCATTTAAATTAGTATTATAAAATATTATGTTTAATTATCTTAATTTATGATATAGGTTTGTGGAATACCATTTTGTTATTCTAGTTATGAAATTATAATTTTGCAATAATATATATGTATAGTTTTTAATTTATTTTTTATTAAAATAATATTCAAGAAAAAATTGATTATACGTTGAGTTGAAAGGCCATTGCCAAAAATATATATCATGAAGTTGAATTAGTCATATCCAATGGTGCGGACCTATTGTTATCTAATAAATTTGACAATGTGTATGGGTATTATGAATGACAAATATTTACGTTGGCAAAGTTCACAATGCACAAAAAATTTCAAGGATCTGTGCTTTCATGACTTGGAACTCCTTAATTCATTCGAGGCCCTTTCACTTATTCTCTCATCGAGCTCTCAGCTCCTTCAAGTTGTTAATCTTATTTGGAGATCGATGGTGGTGTGCAGGACGTTGCAAAAATCTGCACATCTTAGTCATCTATGGGCACCCAAGCGCACGGGGTGCTACCACATGGCAACATTTTAAGTGTCTGGGGGTCTCGACACATTCCAATCATTTTTGTGTACTTAAGTGCAAATGTGAGTGGGATGATACCACGTGGCATCATCTCATTGCTCTATTATCCTAGAGATATTCATATAGAGCACGAAGCCTTAAGATAAGTGGGTGAGCAAGATGATGCCACATGGCATTATCCTATTGCTCTCCTATCTTGGAGATGTTTATACAGAGTGTGGAGCATCTGGGCAAGTGAGTGAATGGGATGATGCCACGTGGTAAAATCTCATTACTCCACTATCATGTGGAGATGACCAAGATGCATAGGACGCTACCACGTGGTAGCATTTGGGTGCCCAAGGGTCTCAACACATCTTAGTCATCTTTGGGAAATTGGGTGTACGAGATGTTGCCACATGATAGAATATCATACGCCCCAGGGTCTGATATCATTATGTTATTATGCTATATTAGAGATGTTCATACAAAGCACATAGTCTAGAGGCAAGTGAGTGAGCAGGATGACACCATATGGCATCATCTTGCTATTATGTTATCCCATAAATATTCGTATAGAGCACGAAGCCTCAGGGTAAGTGAGTGAGCAAGATGAAGCCACATGACATCATCCCATGACTTTGATATCATGAAGATGTTTGTACAAAGCCTAGAGCCTTCAGACAATCAAGGGAGTAGGATGATGCCATGTGGCATCATCCTACTACTCTATTATCTCAAAGATGTTTATACAGAACTTGAAGCCTTTAAGTAAGCAAGTGAGTGGGATAATGCTACATGGAATCGTCTTGTTGCTCTGTTATCCTATAGATTTTCATATAAAGCGTGGAGTTTATAGGCGAGTGGGAGAGTAGGATGATTCCATGTGACATCATTATACTACTATTTTATCTTAGAGATGTTTGTATAGAGCGTGGAGCCTCTGAGTGAGTGGCTAAGTGGTATGATTCCATGTGGCATCATCTCACTACTCTACTATCCCAGAGATGTTCATACAGAGTGTAAAGTATGTAAGCAAGTAAGTGAGTAAGATGATGCCATGTGGCGTCATTCTATTACTCTGCTATCATGGAGATGTTTGTACAGAGCATAGAGTCTATAGACAAGCGAGTGAGTAAGATGATGTCATATGACATCATCTCATTACTCTATTATCTAAGAGATATTTGTATAGAGTGCAGAGCCTTAAGACAAGAAGGTGAGCATGATGATTCCATGTGGCATCATTATGTTGCCATGTTATCCTAGAAATGTTCATATAGAGTGTAGAGTCTAGAGGCAAGTGAGTGAGTGGGATGACACCACGTGTCATCATTTCATTATTTTACCATCCTATAAATGTTTGTATAGAGTATGGAACCTCAAGGCAAGTGGGTGAGTGGGATGATGCCACATGGCCTCATCCCATTACTCTGTTATCTCGTAGATATTCATACAAAGCATGGAGACTATGAGCAAATGAGTGAGCAAGATGATGTCACATGGTATTATCATGCTTTTCTATTATCCTGGAGATATTCGTATAAAACATGGAGCCTCAAGGCAAGTGGGTGAGTAGGATGATGTCATATGGCATCATCCCACTACTCTGTTATCCTAAAGATGTTTGTATAGAGCATGGAGTTTATAAGTAAGTGGGTGAGCGGGATGACACCACGTGGCATCATTCCACTACTTTGTTATCCCAAAGATGTTTATACAGAGCGTAGAGCATCCAACTAAGTGAGTGAATGGGATGATTCCACATGGTATCATCACACTACTCTACTATCATGGATATGTTTATACAGAGTGTGAAGTCTACAAGCAAGTGGGTGAGCAGGATGATGCCATATGACATCATTATGTCACTATGTTATCTCATGGACATTTGTACAAAATGTAGAGTCTATAGGTAATTAGGTGAGTGACATGATGCCACGTGGCATCATCACGATGCTATATTATCTTGTAGATGTTCGTACAGAGTATGAAGCCTCAGGGCAAGTGGGTGAGTGAGATGATACCACGTGGCATCATCTTGCTACTTTGTTATCCTAAGAATGTTCATACAAAGCACAGAGCCTCGGGAAAAGTGGGTGAGTGAGATAACACCACATGGCATCATCCTATTACTATATTATTCCATAGATGTTTGTATAGAGCATAGAGCCTATGGTTAAGTAGGTGAGTGGGATGATGCCATGGTAAAATCTCATTGTTCCACTATCTCATAAAGATGATTGGGATGCACGGGATGCTATCATATAGAAGCATTTGTAGTGCTCAAGGGTCTCATGCACCCCGTGGTCCATGATGAAGCCACATGGCATAATTTCGTTGCTTTGCTATCCTCGACATGTTCATTCATGTGGTGTCATCAAGTGTGTTCATGTGGTGACTCAAGATTGATTTGCAAGCTTGTAGGATGCTCAATGGAAATGCCTTGGTAAAAAGTTTTTAATTCACAACTAAATGCATGCTTGACAAGTGGAAACCAGAAATTACCTCACAGCCCTAAAATATTTGAGTTCCACACCCACTTTATTTATGACTCGTGAGTGGGCAATTATGTAAAATATCAACATGTGCCCTGAAAGAAGGAAATTCAAGTTCTTGCCTTAGAAAAACTTACAAAAATATATGAATTTGCACCATAAAATAATGAACATGTGTGACATCCTTCAATTGACAACTAAAAATGTGTGACTTAACAAAAGATTACAAAAAGATGAAATGTGGTAGGTTGTACACATGCCAGTGATCAAACATGTGCAACATCCTGAGTACCTAGGGTTCTTTACACATCCCAATCATCTCCAGGAACTCAAGTGCACAGGATGATACCATGTAGTAAAATATCACATGCCTTAGGGTCCATACCTACACAATATCATGGATGAGAAGGGGCTTTAGATCATGGACTAGCAATTATGTGCAGTTTTATGAACCAATCCATATGTGAGTAAGATGGCAAAAAATTAGGACTACTTCTTTAATAAGTTTAACAAGGCCACTACCACACTCTCTAAGAATAATCCACTCACTGGCACCCATGGAGAGATCCCCCAATAGTTCTTTAAGGCCAGTAAACTTCATCTAAGCTAAATATAGAGGTAGAGATCATTATTGCCTTCATTTCTTAGCTTTGTAAAAGGGTGGCAGGTGGCATTCTTAGAGGTAATAAAGTGGTTGAGCAATCAAATAATGTGGGCTCAAATACAATGCAAAATAATGTGAGCTCTTAAGGCCCCAGGATTATGCCAAGTAACACAATCTCGTGCACTCAGACTGCATAAAATGTCTTGGTTCAAGTTTTCAAATAGACTCCCTGAGGTCACTCCATGTGGAGTAATCCCATAACTTTAAGGTTATGCGGTACAAGCTCTGTTTCTCGAGCTTTCAGGGCTCTGCATAGCTCTCGAGTGGTCGGATAGAGGCTATGTGGTAGGTCACTCCAGGATGAAGACACATGTGATAACATGGATGAGCTCAAAGTTGACAACAATTTAGACACACATGGTGATCCTTGATTGGTCACTAGCTCTGCTCCTTTTGTTATTGAGAGCTAAGTTAGAACTCTTCGTACAAACTAGGCAAAGCATAGATTTTCCTTTTAAAATGGTTGCGTATAGTTTAGAAAGCCTTTACTATGACACAAAATACAATAAATAAATGCCATTATTTTTTGATCTCAAATAGTCAAATGATCAGGCTAGAACACAGGCGTAGCGAGATTGCACCCAAAATGAAAGTCGAAACAAACACACATCGTTAGCTCGAAGGCTAAATCGAAAATAGTCATTTAGTTTTTATTTATATTTTTTGCCTCATGTCCAAAAAAATACCAAAAACATAAAGAGGGATTTCTACTAGATGTTCGCAATCAAATTAAATTGTTTAATCTTATAAACTATAAGTTTAGGTGAGAGACACTCTAAATAGCTGACATAAGCAACCAAGTATTTATATTATAATACTAGCTTACAATATTTTACAAAACTCAAAGAAATTGCAAGCATAATAAATACCAAACTTCGTTAATTTTTTTTGGATAAAAGATTTTTTTCCCTGGTTGCACGTGCATAATCTTGGCATATGTAGTTTCCAAACTGGCTATTGGTGGTTACCCTGCTTACCAATGGCAAGTTGTTTGATTGTATGTAGAAACTGAACTTTATTCTACGATAAAAACAGTCATATGTGCATTAGTTTTTAAAAAAAAAAAAAAAACTTATTATGAAAAAATTGTATTATCAATATCATGTATAATTGTTTTATTGAAAGTGACATGATGGAACCAACATAATAATATTCATAAATAACATCTCTGAAATATTCTATTATTTTTTGAAAAAAACTTTAGGAAAACACTGGAATTATTAAAATCATATGTATTTAAAAAACATTATTGGTTGAACAAAAATAGACTATTTGAAAAGTGAAGCCATTAGTACCCTACCTTGGCAGGGACTAATAATATGAAAAGTACCATCAATAAAAAGCAAATCAAAATACATATTTCCTTTTGTAATATGGATAAATGTATTTACACTATAAATTGTAACACAAATGTCTGACTATTTTTAGTTAAGTTAGACAATATGCAAAATATAGAAATAAAGTTTAATTGATTTATCATATTCTTTAATAAAACTCAGCTATTTTTTTTAATTTAGTTTGCATTGTATTTTTTATCTTATAACCTCTTTTCCCATTGATAAATATTTTGGAACATAAAATTTAAAAATTTATTATAAGATAACTTGAAAAGTACTATAAATAAAAAGTCAATCAAAATACATATTTATCTTAGTAATATGAATAAATAGATTTACACTATAAATTGTAACACAAATACCCAAAATAAATTTACTAAATATAGAAATAAAGTTTAATTGATTTGTCATATTTTTTAATGGAATTAGACCTTTTTTTTTTCATTTGATTTGCATAATCCACCACTTTATATTTCTTGCCCCCTAACCTCTTTCCCCATTGTCAAATCTTTTGGAACATAAAATTTAAAATTTTATTATAAGATAACATGAAAAGTACTATCAATAAAAAGCCAATCAAAATACATATTTCCCTTTTTAATGAGGATAAATGGATTTACATTATAAAATGTAATACAAATATTCAATTATTTTTTACTAAATTAGACAATATGTAAAATAAATAAAGTCTAATTGATTTGTCATTTTTTTAATGAAATAGCATTATTTTTTAATGAATTTGAGTAATTTTTTCAATTTGGCTTGCATAATCCATGTTTTGTATTTCTTACTCTCTAACCTCTTTCCCTGTTGGCAAATCTTTTATTATAAGATAACATGAAAAGTACTATCAATAAAAATCCAATCAAAATACATATTTTCATTTGTAATATAGATAAATAGATATACACTATAAATAGTAACATAAATACCTAATTATTTTTAACTAGGTTAGACAATATACAAAATATAGAAATGAAATATAATTGATTAATTCTAAATAAGGGAAAACAAGTAGGGTTTAGGCTTATTTAGTTTTATTTCATGATCTAGTGGCAATAATAATAATTTATTCAAATTTTAAAATCTGAAAACAATGTACCTTATTTTAGTGACAAATAGGATAGAATTAGGCACCCTGTCAGATTCAAGCCTCCACACCTCTCTAAAGTCTTAGAGAGAGTTTTGGATACAGTTACTAGTAATTTCTCAAATCACGTTGAATACAATTTTGATTATAATTCTAAATAAAAGTTGAATGACATCTTGAGTACATCCACTTATGGAAGTATCTAAAGTAATTTGAATGCATCCTTTATATGAAAAACTAAAGAGAGTTTGAGTTACCAAAATTTTGATGTGGTAATGCACATGCCCCAATGACATGTATTTGAATACAATGAGCGGGATATATGCCCCACTTTTAAGATTTGGGATAGCCCTGTGAAACTCACATCTCAAAACAAAATAACTAAATTCACCGTGCGTTAGATAAAATATAAAATCACCAATGCATAACATATAAAGATAAAACCTTGGAAGTATGTATGTTATAAATAAGTTGTGTCATATGGGCCCATGATATAAGTAATGTTGGATCAAGAATAATATTACCTAACATGCTCAAGATATTATAAATGTAAAACAATATAGCATCATCATCATAAGATATAATGGTGTAAAACATGATTATAATATGTTCCCCCCAATATATGCATGATAGATATGACGGTAAACTAGACAAATAGTGAAGACATTTTGCATATGGATTGTAGCAACATAAAACAAATGAAACCCCTAAATAAGATAATCATAGCAAAATCCATGACAAATATAAGACCAAACATGAAACAAATACTTTAGATATTACAATCACGCCAAACATGTAGAAGGCATACAATTCAATAGAGTCACATGAAACACATAGTAAGCACGTCAAACACGTTGAAGACACATATGATAAGGCACAAAGTAGTAACTTTAAGTAGAATTATACTAGCCATAACAGACATTATGAAGGCATAATAAGCAATCATATAAATAAAAAGAATAAATTTGTATAAAATATGTGTCAAAGATTGGGAAATATATGAATCAATCAGTATGGGATTTGAACTATCTTGGCACTGACAATGGAAATGCATGCCAAGAAGGGACAAGAACTTGACCCATAAATTTGGTGACAAATAGATAAGTCTCCCAAGAATGTCCTCTCCTCTTAAATTGGTACATAGCATTAATGACACTCTAGACAAAATGCATACATATAAATTTTCATTTGATGATTGTACTTATATAGTCATGAAATCCAAAATCCTTGCTCAAATTTATGTGTCTTGACTCTAATCATCTACAAGACAAAATTCTTCTTATTTTCCACATAGTTTATAATATCTCAAAACAAAAGGAAAAAAATGTTTTGGGGCCTACTTTAAACCATACAATATTCAAATTATCTTGATAATTGTCAGACCCTTAGATGATAACAATATCAATAATAACAAACTTCAATGATTGGAATAGTTATAATAACATGCAAACAAATATCTTCTGGTAAGGGTCTAAACATAAACTTGGGTGCTTCGATCAATGCCTTGGCAATTGCTTCATTTCCTCTAGAATGCTTGAAAGTGCTTGATAGATCCCTATGAACGATAAAATGAATTCTCTATATTTCTTTCCATGCAAATTATCTACAATGCTTATGTATTTATAGACAAAGTAAACTCAAATTAGGACCCTCTTGACATCCAAACCAACATCCCACTATTGAAAAGGTGAACAAATATAGAAAAAGGGTTATTTTAGCAAGACCCATAAGGAATTGTGAACATTCCTCTTACCTATCCACTTATTCTCATTATAGGCTTTGCAAGACTTATTTTCCTCTTTCTTGAATTGATTTATTGATTGAATTTGTTTATATGGCTCCCCTTCTCCTTGTCTTTCCCATTTTCAAATGTAGTGTGCTTCACACTCATCCCATCCAGGTCTTTTGGATTACTTGAGATAACCTGCCTCTTTAAATGTGTACATGTACTTCTAAAGTGCTTGGTCATCTTTATCCTCTAAGTTCAAGTCTAAGCCCACTATCATGGCTTGTTGACAAAATCTCATGATATAGTTTTGCACACTTTGACCACCTCTCTACTTGAAATATTACCACTTAATTTACGATCAAATTTATGGCCAATGAGATAAAAAAAAAACTTACACAATAAGTTGTTTAATTCATCCCACATAGTATCAATTGGCTTCTTCTTCTTTTGATAATATGCTAGATAACTTTCCCACCAAATTAGATCATCACATTCCATTTTGAGACTTGAAAAATAAAAAATATGTGCCTCAAAAACCTTATGCACACTAAAATATACCTCCATTTGTCTAACAATTCAACATCGACTTGTCTTTAGAAATATATTATCTCAACCTTGGTTTCAAATTTGAAAGGAGTACATTCAAATGATTTAACCTTAACTTTACTTTTGTCTTTTGGACGACGCTCATGCTCATCTACTAGCTCTCCTCTCTCTAAATAAGGATCTTATTCTCATATGCCAAATTTCCTAGCTAGTGCATGAACCACCACGTTTGTGGATACTTGGTTCCTAGTCTTAATCTCTTGTTATTTGTTGATAATATCTTGGGACTTCCTCATGCTTTCCATGCATCACTCTAATGCAACAACTCTTTTGGAAAGATTTTCATCACCTTATTTTGCCATTTCATTCACCTTTTGATCCCACCTCCTTGTGTAGATCTCATGATTCTAAGGTAACAATTATTCCTTTTAAATCTTGTCATTGTCATACATATCAACCAAAATAAACTTTTACACAATTCCCAAAAAATAATTTTATCTGATACCAAAAATGATATGTAAAATCCTAAGTTTAAATGCCTAATGAAATGGACATAATCATAACATATTTTCCTACTAGTTTACTTCAAAATGTTAGTGTGGAATGCTCCAAAGACTTCAAATTAGTGTAGTATGTTGTTGGAAATATATAACAAAACTTGTATAACTGTAAAAATAGAAATTGAATCACCTCTGAACATCAAGCATGAACCTTGAAAAACAATGTACCCAAAGATTTAAGTTTGGAAAACCATGAGGTGGGGAAATACCGTTGGAAGTGGAAATTTCCTAGCTTCCTAATTCTTCGTATGACCAAAGATTAAATTACAAAGATATCAATAGAATAAGTACAAAAACTATCATGTTATCCTGCTCACTCAACTCCTCTCCAATTATTTATCCTTCTTGTATATAACCAATTAAACACCAAATTTTTCCCTCACAACCATGTCTTCATTTGCATTTGTGTATCTTACTTATAATGAACTTGAGTATGCTTTCCTACAATAAAGGATTCATAGTTGTTTGTAAATTAAAGACACATCACTTATCTATTTCCTTTTAGACTGTATAGTTAAAGCAAGAAAAATTGTGGTTTCATAACTGCTTTTGTGTTACACATAAATTACTCCACCATACAAGAAATAGCATGTTTAAAGCGTTATTTATAATTGAAATCAAATTAAAGTAGGTTGAACAATGAAGAGTTATTTCCCTGATCTCAATGGATCAAACCAGGTAATAAAAAACACATCAAGCATATAATTTATACCAAATAACAAATAATATACATTAGAGACATAAAACACTACATTAGGTGAAACCATATTAGCATAAAAATAATAAAAGGAACAATAATTTGATTGATTACAAGGATATGCCCCATATCTCCCCTAAAGTTTCCCTCAAGAGAACATGGGATGTTATTCCAACCTAATTTTAATCAACATAAATGAACCTATAATCTCTTGAAAATAAGAGTTGCATCTATCTCGATTAACACATTACAAGTATATATGAAAATCAATGAAGTAAGACATGTATCTATATGCATATGATATGAGCCTAAAGTGTGCCCTCTATCACAACCATAATATAGTAATATTTTGTATTTATTTGTTAACAAGATAAATGAAAGGGAATTACAAAAGAGATATAATAATTATCACAACTTATGACAAACATGTGGGAAGTGCTTGTAGCCAATTAGGGAAAGTAGCATGAAATCAACCAGTCAAATACATAGTAAAGTATTAGAAACCAGAGAAAGAACAAGCAGATCACTACTTACCCAAACTTTTATAAAAAAATATTGGAGTACTAACACGTTGCTAAAAATGAAACGTGCCATAATAATTTAGAAGTTATATGGGGATATTGGGATGGGACAAAGAAAATAACATCTAGGGATAAACAACATGAAATAATTATAAAAGGCAACCTAATAAGAATAAAAGAACAATTACAATAACAATTTTAAATTGAGTAAAAACAACTAGGTAATGAGGGTCAAAAAGAAACATGACATATTGGAAAATAAAATAGTGTGGAGCAAGAAGAAAGGGAGAAGAATAGGACCACATGGAGAGGAAAAGAGGAGCGAAGACACACTAAAAGGTGACAAAAAGTAACTAATTTGAACCAATGATCAATATGGAAAAAAAACACATTAAAAACATTACAATAATCAGCGTTGTATAAAAATTAGGTGTCTAAAATATCAAAGACATAGATACATCTATCAAATAATTGAAAACATGTCAATTGAATGAACATGTGAGAACATGAAGCATAAAAAGAAACATCAAACATATAAGGTACACTATATAACACACATTATATTAGATACTAAAATTTTGTCTTTGGAACTTGACAATAATGAACTTGACACACACTTACCATACATGACTTGAACACACAGACAAGGTTATAATCTACCATTATCTCACACTTGCATGTTATCTTATGATTTGAACATTCTGTTATCTTGTTATACACCTATAAGAACCTTGTTATCTATTTCAAACCTACTAAATATCTTGAATAGACATCTCCAAAACTTTAGTTTAGTCTGCATGTACATAGGTTAGTTCCACTAGATTCAGTCAATATCACTAATTGATATTACCCTGATATGGTCGATACTGACCTTGTCTTAACCACAATTACTTTTTGAAACCAAAGATTTCCTTAAGGTCAACCCATTTTCATAGCGTGTCAATGGCATGATAAACCACCCAATCAGACTCGTATATAAACCAATCAAGGTCTCATTCAAAATGAACTTCACACTTATTTAGTACATATTTATAACAATTGTACATTGATCAGATATGCCATGTTATTCCCATTTTTTTGAATCCATCACTAGGAGTCATCACAATCCAAGTTTGAATCATACTAAATCCAAGTCAAAGCAAACATTTTCAAGTACCAAAGCTAAATCATTAGTTGTATATATATAACAAAGAAGTATAATCACACTAGGTGGGAGAACTATGTCTAACTTGATTTCCATCCTCATATTATAAGATATATAATGAGTGGTCAATCATCAAATGTGGTATATTGGGGTCAACTTAATCCATTACATTTTCTTAGGTTTTACAGGTTTCTAACCCTCACAAGCATACGGGCTTTGAAGGTGAAGGAGGTTGATTTATAGAGTTACGTGCATCTTCAAGGTTTAGGATCGCACATACAAAGCATGCAGAGATAGGTGAAGGTGACCATATGGTCATAGTACCTCATTTCCACATAGGTTAGTAATGAAAAATAGATGTAGGTATTGACCAACATAGTTCAATATCAACTAGTGATAATGACCAAGATCAACTAAACTAACCCTACATAGATAAAGAATAATGACTAAACCAAACAAATCATGATCATGTCTGGTATCCACTTGTAAAATATAGCCATAATTAAAAAATAACCCTTAAAATCTAAATACTCATCCCTTTATCGTACTTACTATATTTATTATATGTGACTTATTAAATCATTTCACTTAGTTTAAGTATTTTACATTTAGATTTATGCTTAAATTCTATATCTTAATATTTGAATTACTCTACAAGTTTTTATCCAGTTAGGGTTAGTCTTGACTAAATTAATCTAAATTAGGTTAAAACATATTGATGTACTCATTGATCAAACCATCCTTCAAAGGTTTCAATTTTTTGTCCTTGGGTTTTAATTCTCGTTTTTTATTTCCATACACAAAAAATACTTTTCAAATTTTTTATCTTGGTATTCTAGACATGATTTTTGATGTCCATACACAAAGAATATTTTCACCTTCAGCCCTAGATATTCATTAGGATTTCATCCCTACAGGGTTTCACATGTTATCACTAAAACCTCTTAGACCTTATTCTTACTCATTTATGTTGCCTTTGATTCTAGGGGTTATCCTTCCACTTGTACTCATTGATATTCTAAGGTTTTGTGTGTTTCATATGCCTGAGACCCTTAAAACCCTAATCATTCTCTTGTTATGTATTATTCTATTATTCTTCCCACCCCTCCTTGGGGTGATGATAGCTACTTTACCTCTACATAGGTCCATGCTACAACTATCCTAAAAGGTAGGGGATACCTTGCAGATAACTAGGTAATGAACAACATTGTATCTAATATGATTTTTCAAAGACACTTGTAATATATTTAAAGAGATATTGGAGATTTAACCTTAAATATTCAAACACCGGGTAATAAAATCACTTATATAACAAAGGACACAAACATCCCATTATGTCTGGATTCGTATATTTACAAAAAAAATGGGATATACAGGACAAGGGTTGGGGAAACATGCACAGGGCATTTTTCACCTATCACAACATTTACTCAAAAAGAACAATAGGGTCTTAGATACATAGTAGATTTAAAAACTAATAAGTCAAACACAAATTGATTTCATAAAATCAACAAAATAATCTCATGTCGATTCTTCTGACACATGTATGTTCGATGCTCTACAAGATTACTCTATTCAAGATATTTATACTAGGAGACATTTACAAAATAAGGTGTGTATCAAGGATATAGTGGTCCAATATGATGCACTATTTATCCAAGTTATGATATCACACAAACTCATTAAACAAGTTATTATAATGCTACATTAACTAAAAATATTTGTGACATTTCATTCTTGCATACATTAGGGATCAAAAAAAAAAAAATTGAACATAAAAAATCACATCTTTATTAAATTAGATCACAAAATATGGCCACCACTTGGCACATTTTCCATGGAGGTGATACTAGGACCAAAGAAGGTGCATTCCTTATTTCAAGTCACATTTCATGATACACATTACAACCTACTATCAGGCCAACCTTAGATATATACTATTAACACAATACCATCTACATTACATATGTGTGTTACATTTACACATGGGGTACAATTATATACATGTCTGACACACAAATATCCTTTCAAGTATTATATTTAAACACTGCTGAAGGTATCGCAATAAAAAAAAACAAAGAGTAAGTCAAAGTAGAATCACAACCTACCTTTCCACTCAAAGTTTTAATTCCATTGAGGAGGAAATTTTTATGATTACCATCACCTCCTCATATACTACTAAATAAGTTGCTCAAATGTAACCTTATCACATTTCTTTCTACACAAAAGCTCGATTTGAATAGGCCTACACTAGAAAATTATGATAGAAATACATATCGCGTTGATCATCAGATTGTAAAACATTATATGAACAAATACTTAAAATTAAGACACAAAATACAGTATCTTATTGAAAACAATAATATTCAAATTAACACACCTTCAGGAGAATCAAGATCATAGAAGAATGATAATCATAATTCAAAACCTATCATGATCGTGCTACAAATAGCTAACATACTTATGAGTAACTTTAGCATGATAATAATAAAAACTGTCACACAACACATTCTCAACTTACATATCTAGACTCATATTCAAATTCTTATTCAGATCTTGATATACATACAATTGCATCAAATATATATGATAGATGACATCAATGTAACTAGACACTGCCACTACTAGAAACAAGACCTCCACATGAGCTCTTTTAGTCATATGCAACACATACAATTATACATAGCTTATTCATGATTTTTTTTTGGTTCATCTTTGGTTATCCTTTTATCTTTTACATACACACATGCAATGACCTTTCTTCTACCATTGGATTTATTTTCACTTGGCCCTTGCCTTTTGATTGTTATGATGATCTGAACATCCATGACACTTATCTTATAATGATTCTAATGCATATCCTTTGTGGCTTCCACCAAGCTTGCACGATGATTTACTTTTATATATACATATCACATAATCAAAAGTTGATTCTTGCCTGTTAGGGGCATGATGATATTTATCTCCACTTATGTTCTTGAGCTACATTATTGTGATCCACATATATAATGGGAGCACATTGTTTGCTTTCACTTACTCCACATTGCCATGCTATCACATCTATTGCACATTGTGCTTTGACACATTTTATATATTATTCAAATCACTCCCATTATTCTATTTTTGAAACCATTGCCACTTGGAATTACTCGAGTAAAGTTCAAATATTCCAAAAATATAAATAATCCAAATAATCAAGAAAATATAAAAACTTTCAAAATATTCAAAAAATCCAAAATCATGACTTGAGCATGATATGATTACTAGATTACACTATTTACAAATTTTATTTATCACATGTTGGTAGATTTAATATTATTATCATATACACATGCATTTCATGGTGTATGAGTGAAATGGGGGACATACAAGTTACATATGGACATATAGATGTAATTTTTCTCTGCCCAGTGGGCATGCCAATTCTAGGGGCATCTTATTCCACAAGTTTCACTATTATGGGTTATATGTTTATACAACCTTTCTACCATGTTGAGCTACTTGTATTACTTACACATGCCTTGCTATTACCTCATATCTTTCGCAGTGCTACATGGATATGTTTTTGATACTGATGTATGGTGTAGACTAGTTTACTTATTTTATGGTCCATTCATATTGTTACTCTCTTACATGATATGCTACCTTGTGATTGTCTATTGTGTATGACCCTTTGTATTTGTTTGCAAAATATTTATGTACCTTAAGTGTGGCCCTTGTCCTTATTTGATATGGCATCCTTGATGTCCCTTGCACATGGCCCTTAACTTTGTTTTTACAACATCCTTGATGTCCTTTGTTTGCAACGTATTTAAGTCCCTTGCATGTGGCCCCTAGCCTATGTTTGTTGTGACATATATATGTCCTTTGTATGTATCCCTTGTCCTTATGTGTGACACTAAAACTTGTGTTTGTTGAGATTATTGACATCAAATGGTGCCATGATCCATATCATGCACTTTTATTGTGTAATCTTATTTAGAGATCCTTATACCATGTGCTTCATTGATATATTTATCTAGAGATAATACTTATATGGCTTGTATTACATATGTTACATTCATGACTTCATTGATATATACATGACTATGATAGCACACTCTCCACATGTTCACATGATTATACATGATGTTATCTCTATATTTGACATTATACATTTAATTATTCTTTTGACATGAGTGACTTATAGGATACATCCTTCATCTCAAAAGGGGGGCATTATAATGGGATTTTCATAGGGATATAAGCCTTTACGAGTATAAAATCATATAAAAGTACAAATTTTAGAGATTATGCATGGTTTAGATATTAGATGTTTCAGTTAGATAAAAAATATTAGCACATATTACAAGAGGATACAACATGCATGTGCATTCACTTTACATAGATTTAAGCACAAATTCATACACACTTGGGTGCATATGCACAAGGATATGCACACAATTGACAAGAACATACATTACATATTTACACATACTATAGACACCTAAATATGGTCATGAATAATTAATTATGTCAGTTTTTTCCCTATTTCACTTTAATTACTTGTGCACTTAAACATGACTTATTTCAACACCTCACCCTATCCTAAGAACTTGTATGGACCTATCTCTATTTCAAATTGTTATCCAACACCTATAATTTTTTTTGGAATGCTAAAAATAACTATTAGCATCTATATCAACCTTGTAGATTGTAAATTTTTAATTTTTTCATTATAAGATGGGACCAATAAGTTGGGTCAATAGTAGCAGTCAGTCCTGACCCAAACATGACAATTATGACTTTGAGCAATCCAACAATAGCTTTTCAATTTGAAATCCCCTTATAGATTTGATTTATGCTCTTAGTATTTTTACCATGTGGTTTCCCCTTTGGATTGCTATAAAATCACTCTAAAGTCACTATTCTAACACTTGACAATTTTAATACAAAGGCATAATTACACTATTGCACAGTGAGTAGAATTTCCCTATTCTTCATCATTCTAATTATAATCATTTGAACCAATGCTCAACCAAGTCTAAAACCTATTTTATCATATCCAAAACAAATCATGATCAAGTATTCAAGCCCTATTTAGATGTATTCATATAGTCAAAGGAACACAATTACATAAAACACACCAAATGGGATAACTACACAGGCTTGATTTTCCTTTTCAGAGTATTGAATACTTAGGTACAGAATGATCATCATGGAGATGATTGGGGTTAGCGCATACCCTCACACTCCCTTATTTTTCTATTTTTAGGTTTTTAATCATTGTCAAACCCTTTTAGGGTTTTAATCTTGGAGGAGCTATTTTTAGGTCTTCCACACATTTTTTTAGGTCAAAACTTCGCACACATACTTAATTCAAATTATCATACTCAATCATGACAAGGGATTTTTTATATTTTAGCCAAGGTCAAAATCAACCAGTTAGGTCAATAACAATAGTAGATTCTTACCTAAACTAGATGGTTATGACCTTCGACACTCTCAACCATAACTTTTGGGTGCTTTTAGATATTACCTTTATTTCTCTATTTCAATCGCTTATTAGTCAACAAAGTTAAATCTTGGGCATAAGCAACTAAGTTTGCACTTTCATTTCATAATTAGTCTTCTTTCAAGTATTTGCACATTGTTGCATTTAATCTTTTAAATTCATTATACTTGTTGCAAATAAATTTCAAAAACTCTAATTTATTCTATTCAATTTATTTTAATTAGGGTTAATCATCACACCAATCCAAATTTTAAAAAACATATTGGTAAACCTATTTATTTATTTGAACATTGCTAAACCCTAAGTTTCTCTCAGGGTTATAACCTTCAAGGGTTTTAAAAAATTCACAATGTTTAGATAAATTCATGTATACTTAACCCTAAAATAATCTTCTATCAACCTTGGATCTAAATCTAACACTAAAATAATTTTATTTTGACCTTAGATCTAAATCTAACATTGAAATAATTTTATTTCAAAATTGTACCTATACCTACCACTAAAAATATTGCTTTTGACCTCATATATAATTATTGATACTGAAAAACTTTCTTTTCACCTTAGATCTAAAATTTAACACTCAAAACACCTTCTTTTGACCTTGTATATGATATCTAACACTGAAAGCACTTTATTTTGACCTTGGATATGATATATAACATTGAAAGCATGTTCTTTTGACCTTGAATTGCAAGGAATTTACTAATCTCAATGCACAATTTTTTTTTCATTTGTATATTCCAAATTTTAGTTTTTTATTATATCATCTGCAAATTATTTCATGGATACGTTACATTAACATTTATTATTTAAGATATCTTAGTTTTTATTACATATTATCGTGTCTCTGTGGTAAAAATCATTAATAATCATGCGATAAATCAAATTAAAAGTAACCAAGATAAAAAAAATTAATAAACAGTCTCTAGATCATTTCATATCCCGTTATAATAGGTAAAATGTGTTTAACCCATTTAATTTAAGTACTTAAATCTATTATTATTAAACTATTGAAATAGAAATGTTGATATGTATCTATCTAAGTAAAATATAGTAAACTACAAAATTTACAAAAATTAAAAATTTGCTAAAAATAGTAAATTATGCCTAAAGATGAGTAAACCTCCCTAAAACATAAATAAATATGACTTTGTAAGCTCATTGTAATTGTAAATTGTGTGAAATTAACTTACATATAGAGTTATGCTAAAAACAATAATTCATAATTTGCTAGGATAAGTTTGTATGAAGTGGATAGGTGTGCATTGTAAACTTTTATGACTATTCTTACTGCATCCTAGTTGATATTATTCATGACTTTTTTAGATATGTGTATGTACGATCACCTACAAGGGTTTAATGTTGAAATATGTGTTATATTTTGTCACACAGAAGACTTGAAAATAGAAAACCCTAGACCTACACATGCATTAGATAGAAATTAGATAACAAAAAGGAATAAAAATGGGTTAGTAAGGATAGTCGTGTTAGCCTTAGAAACCCCTTGTAATTAAGCACTGCCTACATATCGCAAATGGGCCTCAGGTCGATGTAGTTATATTTCTTACAGTGATTGTGTGAACCATGATTATGTAGCTAGAATTATTTAGATTAATGATCGATCAAAATGTTTGACAATATATGCCTTTGGCTTGCAATAAACTATATTTAGACGTGGTTACAAACTATTAGAATGCTTAGAGTTGGGATAGGAATAAAATGTGATCTTTTGCAAAGTGTGTAGTGTTTTTGCTAGAGATTCAGTGGGGAAATAATGAGTAGCCTTGATGTGTCTTTATAGGAGAATATTTAGAATAATTTAATTAATTAAACTTCCAAAACATGCGAGAGAGTTGTTGTGAAACATAACAATTTTAAAAAGTGACCATTGAAGCATGGGATAAAAGGTCAAACTAAGTAACATGGTCGTAGTATGGCCCTGTCTGGCTAGTGCAAACTTGTCCCAAAATACTAGAGACTATTGGGGCATGTCTACCAAGAGCCTATTAGGTACAAAGGGATGTATACAACTAAAATAGGGACATACATGTATGATATTTGTAGTGTTTAAAAGATGTTGAAGGCTCTTTTATAGATTTTAAGTTAGTGAAATGGTGAATAGACCAAGTAAGGGTAAGTATGTCATGAAGAAATATTGTTAATCACTTAATGATTAACTTTATGTGTCTACATTTTCTCCCACTTTTTTCTAGTGATACACAAAGTGAAATTTCTAGAGTAAAGTCTATGTGAACCTGAGTGTGTATACACACTTTGTCTTTGAATGTGAAGCTTGATTGTGTAATATGCCTTAATGTAAGAACCTATAATAATGCAACCAAAATTAATATTTTGTCATATAGAAAATTTGAAAATTGTTATTTGTACTTTTTTTTAAACAAGGATAATGTGTAATCTAGTTGCCCAATTGGATATGGTGGAGTGCATGTACCCTTATTGGGACATTGGATAAGTGTTTACCTATGTTGAATTGAGAGCGATCAAGTCTCAATTTGAAAACCATTTAATGCTTTTCAGTTGGAAATATTATATGCTCCAATTATCATTTGACTATATAGAGTAATTTGTAATTGTTTGAAGGGATGGAACCACAAAATGTGGCCCACTACATCTTAAAAACATGAAACCATGCATGTTAAATGTCACTAGATTCTAACATGGCCCACTTTAGACTAAGATGAATCACAATGCTACAAATGAATCTCGATTCTATTTGAAACTTTGCAACTTTGAAACTTGAGGATTTTGAAAATGTCGTAGTAAAAACACAGACGTGAATGAATATCATTCCCTCTTAATCTGTGTTGTATTGAAATTATATTTTGAATATGAAATGGAAACTTTTGAACCATTGTCACTTTGAAATTTTTGAGTTTTGCCACTTTTGAAATATTTTGAAACTTTTACAATTTATGAAACATTTTGAAACTTGTAAGTTTTGAACTGTCTGGAATTTGTAATTTTGTAACTATAAGAATGAGTGCACATGCATTTTGCATGCCCCCATGATCTAAAAAATTAGAATCATATTTCATTTTTAAAAATTCACATTGCCATAAATCTAAAAATATTGCTCATGAGGCTTGAAAGCTTTAAAATCCTACTGTGATGACCCCCTTTTGAGATGGAGACATAACCTACAAGTCAGTTGTCTCAAAATAAATCATATGTGAAAGATATATCATTTTGAATATTTTAAATTGATTACATCATAATATTGAGTACAACATTTGATTTGTATTCGAAGTGTGTGTTAGAAAGATGTATCATAAAAGCATAGAAGTAATGTATGCATGATGTACATCATGGAACTAGAGTAAGAATAAAGTATATAAGTAATAAATGACTTGAATCATGGCTATTTTAGAATAAATATAATGCATCACATAAATCATGGAACCATAGTAATAGCAACAAGCATAGAAACAATGTCCCATAATGTCATGTAATTTTTAGAATATGTCACGCATAATGTCAATGAGGCCACATACAAGGGACATGTAAAATGTTGCATAATACGTAAGGCCAAGGGCCACACTCAAATGGAATAATGATGCCATACAAGTAAAAAAATTAACATACAAGGCCAAGGACCACACACATGATAAACAATCAATCCTAACCTATCATGTAGTAAAGTAAGAATGCAAAGCAAAAGATGTACCAAATGAAACTAATATAAATCCATCTGTTGACCAATTTTGGTCCTACAAGCCAAAATTAGACACCCCTCTTTCCTTTTCCTTGCAGGGCCTGTTAACCAATTTCTAATGAGTTAACCCCACTGCAATCTTTTGGGTTTTCATCGATAACACACCCATTTCTATAAAACCAATTGTTGAGTCTTGCAAGTATTTGGGTTGATTTGGAACTCATTTTGATTCTAGATGTTTATCAGGGCAAACAAATTACCCCAGGTAAGCCTTTTATCGATAGGAAAATGGGATAGTTTCAAAGGGGCATAAGTCTTTTACAAAAGGTCTAAAGGGTAGGAACCCTTGCAGAGGGCACTTAAGTGCCAAACAGGACCTTTCTATTCTTTTGAAAAGTGACTTAGAGGCCGGGAAGCCCTTGCAGAGGGTAGGAAATCGACAAAATGGATCTTCTTCAAGAAAGCCCGAAGGGCAACCTTAGGCTCAAGGTACGCTTGTGAAGGGCAGATGGTCGAAGCAAAAGGCCAAGGTAGAAAGCTCGAAAGGGAAGATTTCCTTCAGAAAAAGTGACAAGTCAAAGAATGAATTTCTTCAAACAAAATGTCTAAAGAAAATCCATGAAGAACCCTGAATAATGACTTTTTTAAGACTAAATGTTTGAAGAAAATTCAACGAAGGAACTCAAGGACTAATTTTTTTCAGACAAAATTTCTGAAGGAATTCCTTTGGACATTTTGTCTGAAGAAATTCACCAAGGTAATCCAAGAAAGAAATTCAAAAGCATGAATTCCTTCAGACATTTTGCCAGAAGAAATTTGATAAGAAAAAAATCCAAAGGAGCCCTGAACCATCGAGAAAGATAAGAAATAATGAGAAAAGAGAAGAGAGAGAGAGAGAGCATGGATCAGAACATGGCCACGTACATATAAGACAAACACTCATAACATTTTAGGTGACATAGCTAATCAAGCATAGGAACAAACTAGATTAGTCTAGGTGGCATAGGATGCGTCAGTAGAAGTAATTGCTTACAGATGAAATAGTCTCCATGGAGCAGTGCTAGCATTCAAGAGAGAGACCCATTTTTTTCTTTGTTTGACATTAATAGGTAGACAACTATGTGAACTTTCATGGAGAGATGGCTTTATCAGTTATGGAAAGAACTAACCCATACTTTTGTAGGAGTGTTTAATACACTCAAGCAATAAAGTCAATATCTGGGACACCTATAACATGGCTTTTATAGGCACATTTATGGGAAGATGACAATAACATGGGTGAACTCTTCTTGCTGAGGTGTTTAATGCAGTATGGGCCACTTGCTCTTAAAAGGGTCATGGGTCTTTCTATATATATATATATATATATATATTATAACCTCTAAAATTTGTAGAGGCGTCTCTCACTTTTGTAAGGTGAAGCCTTGACAAATTTAACTTTAATCAAAAGAAGCATTTTACCTCCATTTGATTCTTTACACCTTTGCATATGTTTGTATATTGACTTATGTTTAGTCATTTATTTTAATGCTTTCATAGGTCGATGCCAATATATCTAGTGTATCCAAGATCTTCTGTTGGTTAACAAGAAGCGTCTAGGTTTGAGTATAGGTCTAGGTGAGCAACCATCCAACAGTGTGCCTCTAGAACACCTATGGTAGGTTCTTCATTATACCTCCATCAAACCCCTTGTTAAAACTTTGATGCAATCTAAGTCTCTTATTTAAATGAAGTGTATATTCACTCTTTTAGTACAAAGTGTATATAAAATATGAGTAAATTAAGCAATTTTCATGCATTACCATTTTAATTAGGTTTTGCTTTTGTAGTATCCCTCTCTTTTCACCCCCCCCATTGTTAGTAGTAGAAAGTCAGGTCCTCAAGGTGCATCAAGGGGAGTTAGCCCTTAATCTAAAGATTCATTCCTCAAACTTGCTACCCATAGTAAGAAGAATGTCTCCATTGTGCCACGTGAAATAAAGAAGCTAAGTTTTCTTTTAAAGGGTGCAATCCATAGCGTCAACAGTTTTTAGCATGCCTAATGGGACCATTTTTAGGCCCTGTGAAGTTTTAGGATTGGTCCTGGTCCTGTTAATTTAAGAAGTCCAAAAGAAAGAACTATAATCCAGCATCTAGTGACTCCATTTTAAGAACTCAGTCTCTGGTTAGTGATCAGCCTGACATCCCATACCTAAGGTCACCACAAGATCTTTTTATAAGGGTGTTCCTTTCAAATTTATTACGCTACCTTTGAACTCAACAAAGAGGCTAAGGTTTGGAATGACTCATCTTTACATAGCAAACTAGTTTCCCAAACCTACCATAAGATATACCTACACAAGAAGACCTAGGTTGAACCCTATCATAGCCATGGCTTTGCCTTTTGTGGCCTTCAATGGTCAGAGTCCTCTAAACCTTCTGCAGTATGACCAAATCTCAAGGACAACCCTTAAAAGTGTTCCTCCTTTTAGTGGAAAGGTGCCAATCACCACTATTGAGCATATTAAAAATATAGCCAACCTCTACAATATCCATAATGTCACTGAAGAAAATGTAGCCATCAGATTACTAGCCTTGTCCTTTAAAGGTAAAGTTTTGGACTGGTATGGGACCTTGCTGATGAATTTAGTTGGCTCATGGAATGAATTAGAAACCCTCCTGACAAATAGGTTTGGAGAGAAAAGTGACCATCTGTCTTGAGCTAAGCAATTAACCACTATGAAAACAGCTCCACATGAATTTATGCAGGATTTTAACACTAGGTTCCAAAAGACTTGGGAAAGAATCCCAATTATAGTGAGGCCGACCCCAAGCTATGCTTTCCTATACTACTTAAAGGTCTTGAATAGCGATATTCCTATCATGATACAATCCATGGGTGGACAAGTTTTACCTACTACTTATGAAATAGCCATAACTGCAAAAAATTATTTGGTACAAGCAAGAAAGATACCCCTTAGATCCCATATGTCACTCTTTCCTGATCTACAGCCCTCAGCTCAGCCTGTCATACCCACTTTAACCCCTCTGCCTAGTGTAGAAAGGCCAACCGCTACCCCTACAAGTGACCTCCATGAGGTTAAGAGTTTATTACAGAGTGTTACCAATAAATTAGTGGCCCTTAAGAGGTAACAAGCTCAAAGTTATCGATTGAATCAAGGATACCAGTAGTTTGGGCAGACAAATAGACCCCCTTTCCATAATTATAATCAAAGGAAAGGTTAGATTACCTAGGTTAGACCTTATCAAAGTTACAATCTAAATGCCCCTTCAGCGTCTAAGGATTTTATCCCCACTCAAAATAATTTGGTATAGAGACAACCTAATTGTCCACCCCTGGGGTATGGTCAAGAACATGTTACTTATGCTAATGAACTATCAAATCAATGTATGCACACACAAGGTGATTAGATTCTTAGGTTTTGAGGCATCAATGCAATCTAATATGGATAACAAACAAGGTCAATCTGATTCCACTCTTATGAATCACTTAGAAGGGGAGTTCTATACAGTCAATTATGTATGGACCACAAATAATCAAGATGATTGTGTTGCAGCAAACACCAGGTCCAAGAAGAGGGCTACAGAAGAAGCTCAAGAAGCTACTCAAGCATTTTCAACACCCTTTTCATCACAAGCAAACCTAAAATTTTCCAATTATATATTGCCAGTTGTAGCTTCAACTCCTTGGGTTGCACCTCGAGTTGTAAATGTCCCTAAAGAGAACTCAAAAGGGAGAAACCCTCCAATAAATGTGGTGGACCAAATGAAGAAAATGTACATGAATATATCATTGTGGTATTCCTGAGTAATGATAGGGAAAAAGGATATACTCTAGAAGAAATTACATGAGTTGAGTGAACAAGTTGTCCCAGCAAAGGCTGATAATGTGTTAATTATGAATGGGGCTCCTCCCACCAGAGGTCAAGCAAATAAGGATGAAAATGTCCCTCCTTTCTATTTATCCTTGATTATTGAAGATTTATTGGTCCATAATTGCATCATTGACAATGGAGCAAGCACCTCAGTGATGCCCAAATGCATAACTCACAAGCTAGGACTGAAATATGAGAAAAAGACCAAGGAAGTTTTGTAGTTGGATGGATCACTAGCCAAGACATTGGAAATGGTGAGAGGTTTGAATCTAACTCTCAATACCTATCCAACCTTCTCCATTCCCGATGATGTGCTAGTGGTAGATGTTCCCCCTTACTTCACTCTTTGCTTATCCAGGGATTTCACGTCCAAGATAGGTGGGTACTTAACAACAAATTGGGCTTACATGGTTTTTAGGACCAAATATGGAATCAAAGTGAAGATTGAGTCAGAGCCTATTCACAAAGATCACATGAATCCATACTCACCTAAAGTGACAAATGTCAACTATGCCATCATTGATGAAGAAGAATTCCAGGTAGACCAATCCCCACCCTCTTCCCTTGAAGGAGTTGCTGACCTGCTCCTAGATGAATGGGGAAATGACAACTTTGAACATGATCCTTACAAGTTCATCAAAGATATAGGTCTTGGAGTTTACTGCAGGCATGAAAAAGGTACTTTCATGCCAAATTTGATGAAGGCAAATCAAGAGAGTTGTGGTTTGTGGCAACTTTTCTTCAATGGATCTAAAAGTAAGTTGGGAGCTGGTGGTGGAGTAATGGTAGTTTCACCCTCAAAGGAAAATTAATTTTCAAATTTTAGGTTCTAATTATCCTACACTTGTAACATAGTAGAATATGAATCTCTTGTTCATGGTTTAGAGTGAGCAAGAAAAAGAGGAATAAAAGAATTGTAAGTTTTTGGAGATAATGAGTTAATTGTAAACCAGGTGAGAGGTCAAAACTTGACCAAGAATTCCTTACTCGAGTCTTACAAGCATAAGGTGTAGGACCTAATGGAAAACTTCACTACTTTCAACATTATTTCCATCCCAAGGGAACAAAACAAGCATGCAAATAGACTAGCAACAGTTAGTGCTCAGTTTGACATGCCCAAGGAAATAAGTTAGGACAACAATAAACACCATTTAAAAGTGATAGTAAGACCCTCCATACTAGATAATGTCATCAACTGGCAAGTGTTTGACAGTGATCAGTAGATATAACTTTTCTTACAGGAGGAGGCTGAGTTCACTTCTAGGAATCAATCCAAGTTGTAGCAGTAGTATGAGGAGGAAATCGTTCAGCTAAAGAACAACAGACTTCTTAAGGGTCTGGTCACTCTTGAGAGCATCTTCAATGAGGATGACCAATTCAAAGTTGGAAAAGGCATCACAACCAATAAAGAGAATTATAAAAGGGTCAAAATATTCAAGGATAGGTTGGTTGCACTCAGGAAGGTATGCACAAATGAGGAAAGGCATTCTTTCATTTTGTTATGCCAAGAGTTTGTTGATGTCTTTACTTGGGAGTATGGCGATTTGAAGGGGTTTGACCCAAGCTTGGCCCAAAACACCATTGAGATGGAAGAAGGTGCCAAACCCATCAAGAAAAAATAAAGGCCAATCAATCCAAAGATTGATCCTCTCATGTGGAAGGAACTCACTAAGCTAATTGAGTCTAGGATCATTTTTCTTATCAAACACTCTTCTTGGCTGACCAATTTGGTCCCCGTTAGGAAGAAAAATGGGGAGATTAGATTGTGTGTTAATTTCAGAGACCTTAATAAAGTCTATTTAAAAGATCACTATCCCCTCCCAAGAATGGAATATATTCTCTAGATGGTGATAGGCAGTGAATGATTCTCCCTCCTAAATGGGTACTCTGGCTATAATCAAATTTTGGTGCAAGACTGCAACCAGTACAAGATAGCCTTCACCACCAAGTGGGGAGAATTCAATTATAATAAGATGCCATTCAAGCTATCAAATGCTAGAGCTACCTTCCAATGAGCTATGGATATGGCTTTCCAAGTTTTGATAAGTGACATTGTGCTGGTTTATTCTTGATGATGTGATAGTCTTCTCTAAGGAGGTAGGACAACATCTAAAACACTTGAGGTAAATATTTGAGAGGTGTAGAGAGTTTGGCATCTCTCTCAACCCTAGGAAATGTGTGTTTACTATCCATGATGGCAATCTTCTGGGTCATGTTGTTTCAAAAAATGGCTTGACCATTGATCTGGAAAGAGTATATGCCATCTTAGCATTGTCCTTGCCTAAACACAAGAGGGACCTGCAAAGATTCTTTGGAAAAATAAACTTTATTAGGAGATTCATCCCCAATTTTGTTGAACTGGTCAAGCAACTAACTTCCATGCTGAGGAAAGATGAGACATTCACATGGACAGCACGAAGGAGAGATAGTTTTGAAGAGATCAAGAAAGCTATCGCCCAGGCTCCCACCTTGACTAGTCCTGACTTCTCCAAGGACTTTAACCTCTACACCTTTGGAAATAAAGAGGTAATATCTGCTATGCTCACCCAAACGAATGGTGAAAACCTTGAACAACCTCTCACATTTTTAGCTAAGGTTTAGAAGGCTATGAAATTAAGTACACTTATATTGAGAAGCAAGCACTTGTATTTATATGAATCCTGAAGAAATTCATACATATGTTGTCAAATAACAAGATTCAAATCATGGTGCCACATCCTAGTGTCAAGGATTTCTTACTAAGCCATGAATTGAATGAAAAGAGGGCAGGACGGATCACCAAGGTGATAGAGTATGATGTAGAGATCAAGACCACCAAGCTAGTGAGACGAAGAGGGCTGTGTGAGCACTTAGTTATAGACCTTAAAGAGTCAAAAGATGATGTTTTAATACTAAATGATGGAGTTACAACATAAATTCCCACCACCACTAAGAGATAGACATAATATATGGTTCATTTCCTTCAAACTGGTGAGTGTCTGCAAGGCCTTGATATAACTAAGAGGAGATATTTTAGGCTTCAATCTCTTCCTTATGTCGTAGTTGATGGAGTGTTGTTTACAAAGGACTTTTTAGGGGTACTCTTGAGATGCATTGATTCAAATCAAGTTGATAGGGTACTATCCAAATTTCATGATGGACCA
Organism: Torreya grandis; assembly: GCA_037957365.1. Classification (NCBI taxonomy): domain Eukaryota; kingdom Viridiplantae; phylum Streptophyta; class Pinopsida; order Cupressales; family Taxaceae; genus Torreya; species Torreya grandis. The sequence goes on along the minus strand of JARHVA010000510.1, from coordinate 3,655,349 downwards.
GCTGGTGGTCACTTTGCTCTTAAGCCTAAAATTTAAAGGATTATGAGGGATGGCTACTTTTGGCCAAATTTATTCAGAGACACTCATGCTTGGGTGAGGAGATGCCAAAAATGTGCTCTCTTTGATGGAAAATAGTGGTTGGTTGCTATGCCTCTGTAACCTATTCAAGTGGAATAACCGTTCATGCAATGGGGTTTGGACTTCATAGGGATGATCAACCCTCCTAGTGCTGGCCACAAGTGGGTTTTGACCACTATATATTATTTCATGAGATGGGTGGAAACCATCACTTTGATGGAAGCCAACGAGAGTGTGGTCCTAGACTTCTATGAAGGCCTGGTGATGATATTTGGGGTCCTAGCTACAATCATTTTAGATAATGCATTGGCTTTCTTGGGAATAAAGATGAGTGAGTGGGCATTAGGATATGGCATCTATCTCAGTACTTCCTCCAATTACTACCCACAAGGGAATGGGTTGGATGAATCCACCAAGAAGAACCTGATCAGGATCATTAAAAGGATAATTGAGGAGAATTAAAGTACTTGGTATGCGAAGTTGAAGACAACCCTGTGGGTAGACAGAATCACTCCAAAAAAGGTAGTTGGAAATTCACCATACACACTTGTGTATTGAAGGGAAGCTAGACTTCCTATTTCACTTGAATTACCAGCCTTAGATCTTGCCAATTCGCTGCAATTGGAGGAGATCGATAACATGGAGGTCAGATTTTGTAATTAATGGAGCTTCAGCAGGCAAGCCATTGTTTTTATGACCAATCGCTAGTAGCAAATAAAGAAATATTTTGATAAGAAATCCTCGTCAAAAGACCTTTTAGAAGGTGACATTGTCTTGAAATAGGATGAAGATCGAGCTAAACCTGGAAAGCACAAAAAGTTTGATGCCTTGTGGAGTGGTCCATATGTCATCACCAAGTGTAAGCAACATAATGCATTCCAACTCTCCAGGTTGGATGGTGAAGAACTACATATCCCAGTCAATGGGATATATCTTAAACATTGTCACTAGCCTTCTCTTGTTATGTACATAGTTTCCCTATTTTTTTCCTCATTTTCCCTAAGTGCTTTTATGCATGTTTTTAGTTTTTTAGCCTTGTGTGTGTTTTCTTTACCATTTGGGGTAAATCTTCCTTAGTTCTTGAGTTTTGCAAGGTTATTGCGAGCCTTTCAATCTGTATCATGACTCCATGCCCAATGGACCTTTAAGCCACTAGTCTTCTCAAGCATAGCAGGCATGCTTCCCCTGTGAATCACCAAATGTGTTGACCAATTTTGGTCCTACAAGACAAAATTAGGCACCCCTCATTCCTTTTCCTTGCAGGGCTTGTTAGCCAATTTTTGATGAGTTCACCCCACTGTAATCTTTTGAGTTTTCCTCAATAACATGCCCGTTTCTATAAAGCTAAGTGTTTTGAGTCTTGCAAGTATTTGGGTTGATCTGGAACTAATTTCGATTCTAGATGTTTAGTAGGGCAAACAAATTACCCTAGGCAAGCCTTTTATGTTAAGATCTATACAACATAATTGATTACTCTTGTGCAAGCAACTAAACATGAAATTATGCCAGAATGAACAAGTAATTGTTAAGGTGTGGAGCTAAAAGCTTCACCTTAATGCAAACGAGAGGTTTCTGCGCATGACAGTCGCCGACGTCGACAGACCATAACCGACGTCGATCAGGGACAATGCAAGGGAAACCGACATCGGCAGAGATCGACCGACGTCGGTCGCCTCTAATCAGGCAGGGACTGACGTCGGTCGCCTGTGTGGTTCCAAAACTACTGTTGACGAACAGTCAGTTAAGTGAACGAGCAGTTTACATGATGAAGACTAGTTCGAAGTCTTGAGCCACAAGTCTAATTATTGTATGCATGAGATCTATATAATAGACTCATGGGCTATATTGTTAAGTAGAGAACTTGTAGAAGAGCTATGTAGAACTTGGAGAGTTCTTCCCATGGTGGAATCAAGTAGGATTCCCCATGTATGTAAGATCAGGTTTGATATGCAGGGTGTTGCAAGATCATGGTGGAGATCTACATGTGATAAGTAAGATCAGGTTGGTCTGCAGGGATGTGTGTATGCGAGGGTCAAAACAAGATCGACTGGGGAGCAAGATCAAGGTGACAGCAATACATGAGGAGCAGGATCATGGTGAGATCTACTTGGAGTACCAATTCGTACTCGATTGTACAGGCGTACAATGAGGTGAACAACAGCTTGTGTTAGTTGTGTGTTGTGACCTATGAGAGAAGATTACTCAGGTGGGAAGATTACTTGGAGCCCTTGAGGAGGAAGCCTCACAGAGGTGGAAGAAGAGTGCGATCTCTTTATTGTAATTTCTTTTGTAATGAGTTGAATACAATTGTGTTTTGCCTCTCATATTCTGTGTGTTTTCTCATTGATAGTTATTTGTTCTTCTGGTTATTTTTGCAATCTTAAGTTGCTTATACAATGGTAATCATGTGTGCTCTTAAATCTGACAAGTTGTGTCAGAGCTTTGGGGAACTTAGGTCCTATCAAAGATCTATACAACAGAATTGATTACTCTTTTGTAAGCAACTAAACACATAATTATACCAGAATAAACAAGTAACTAAAATTTAGAAATGACATAGAATATGAGAGACAATACAATATGTATTGATACTCATTCAGAAAAGAATACAACGAAGAGATGCCACACTCTTTCACACCTCTCAGGCTTTCCACACTTGGTGTACAATAATTCTACTTCAAGAGTTCACTCTCCTCAAATATGGTCACAACAAAAAACTCAAACACAGAGTTGTTGTTCACCTCCACCAGTCAGTAACAATACTGCCAGTCCAAGTACTCAAAGTACTTCAAGTAGATCTCCCATGAACTTGCAACAACCTGCAACTCAAATGATCTTACTTACCATGTAGATCAGCTCTGATGTTGCACAACCTGCAAATCAAAGATCTTACAATTAGAAGGATCTCTTCTTTACCTTAATTACAATACAAGCCCATATGTCTATAAATAGATCCTATACAAACAATAATTAGAGACTCAGACTCAAGACTCAAACAAGTCTTCACATGCAAACACTCAGATCCTCCAAGAATAGACCGAGCCTAATTCTAGAAACCACATGCAAACTCATGCTTGCACACGCAGGTGACCTGTCTGATTGGGGATGATTGACGTCGGCCAACCCCTTGCCGATGTTGGTTACTCTGGCACTATATATGACCGACGTTACTCTGGCACTATATATGATTGACGTTTGCATCATTGTGAAGCTTTTAGCTCCATAATCTTAACAATCTCCCACTTGGAGATAAACAACTGCACCTGTACCTGTACAGCAACATCCTCTAATTTGTTTCCTAGCTTGTATCCCTCTTCAAGCTCAATCTTGAAGACCAACCACCACATAACCTGTGGTGCAACTCCTGTCAACCAAGTAACCTGCCACATTCGCATCTACAAACCCATGTAGAAAAGAACTTGACCTTATATAGCATGTGCACCTGCTGCTGGTCCCTCTCAGATACCTGAGAATCCACTGAACTGCACTCCAATGTTTCTTTCCCGGATTGGCTCCAAACTTGCTGACAGCTCCCACTGCTTGGGCAAACTCAGGTTTAGTACACATGTACTCAACCTCATCATGTGAATTGGGACACTTTCTGTGAACTGGCCATCTATAGGTGTGCATACCGATTCTACATCCTGCATCTTGAACCATGCCACACTCTTATTCACACAATCCTCTGAAGACAAAATCAACCTATGATCTTCTATGTCTCTAGACATACTCATGCCAAAGAATTTTGTTGCTCTCAAATTCTTCATGACACACCTCTGAACTAACTTTACCTTTAGCTCAGCAACTCCCTGCATGTGTGACCCTGCAACAAGCATACACACAACATACAGTAACATGATAATGTAGCTAATATTATTCAACCTGGTAAAGTACACACAATATTCACACCATTATCCTGTAGACTACTCAAAACCATATGACCTAGCCTTCTGTCTCATGTGTCCATTCTCTCTCTTCTTCAACTTCAGAATCCGTTTGTCTTTCAGTGCTTTCTCTCCAGCTGGCAACTCTACCAAATCCTTCATTTGGTTCTCCTCCAAGGAATCACATTCCTCATCCATGACAAGCTCCCACTGTTTCCTAGATTCTACCTATTATGCTTTTTTAAAAACTTCCTGGTTCTTGACCATTAGTGAGCAACAAGTAATCTAAAGAAGGGGAATAATGAATTTGAGGCTTACTTACCCTTTTAGTCCTCCTTATGGGTGTTTTAGACTCCTTGACAACTTACTATCTGCCCAAAATCTGTCTGATAGTGACGGTCATCGGTCACCCCTCAGTCTACACCCGACCGACGTCAGTTCCATGTGACTGACCTGACTATCGACGTCAGTTCCTTGACCAATGCCGATGTCCACCTCATCGACACTGGTCCTATGACTGACATCGGTGTCCACTTGGTCGTCAACGTCAGTTCCCTAACTGACACTGATAACAAGCCTGCCTGACACCACTGACTCTGGTCTATACATGACTGACATCGATACCTGTCTGAGTGACGTCAGTTCTCACCTGACTGACGCTGGTAACTGTGTTTTCTTGGGAGCAATGAATTTTACCTGTGAGCTCTTTTTGGATCATACCCTTGTCCAAACTACCCTGCTCAGAGTTATTCAGCCCCTTGTGTTGATCTCTGTCCATCATCATCTCCTTGAAAACCAAGGCTTTCTTGTTCTTGTCACAAACATCAGATTTTTTCCTTATACAATACTGTGATCCTCCAACAGAAGCTACCACCTTCTTTGTTGACCCAGTTTCAAGAAACATCACTTTCTTCTTTTGCTTATAGAAATCTTGATCCATGCTTTTCAAATCTGAAAGCATACCCTTGACTCAAGAACATGCATCTCCTTCTTATTCATGTGACCAAGCCTATTAAGCCACATCTTTGAATCTACAGCCGAAGTAGATAAATGAGGAGAATCAGTAATACAAGTAGACAGATAAAGTGTACCTACGTTCTTACCTCTTGCTAAAATAAGTGCACCCTTAGAAACTTTCCAAGAGTCCACTGTGATGGTTACTGTGCATCCCTCATCACTCAACTTTCTTACAGAAATCAAGTTCTGCTTCAGGACTGGGACATGCATGACATCCTTCAACACCCATGTGTTGCCCATCTGCAATTTCAGCTTCACTTTCCCTTTGCCAACCATTTGACAAGGCTTACCATCCCCTAAATAAATTTTTCCAAAGTCTCCCTAGACATATTCATGAAAAAAATCCCTATTTTGGGATGCATGGAAAGAGGCAACATAATCTAAAACCCAAGATTCTACTTTATCCAAGGAACATACCAGAGCATTCTGTGCAACAATACCTACATCACCTGCTTCTTCATGTCCTTCATGCTGATCTCTATTTTCATAACAATCTATCTTTATGTACCCTTGCTTTCCACAATTTCAGCAGATTACACTGCCATTTTTGGATTTGGATCTCCTGCCCATCTTTGACTTTCCCCGCTTGCTCTTCTCTCTTTGCCTCCCCCTGCTTTCAACACTCAAAGCATTTCCTGATGATTTCCCTGCATTTTTCCTGCAAATTTCTTCATTCAAGATTACACTAACAACGTCATCCACTTTTAAGATATTTGAAGCAGACACAGTACTACTAACTGCCATTACCAAGCTATCCCAACTTTCAGGTAAAGAGCATAAGATTAAGCGTGCCTTAATTTCATCATCAAAAACAATATTGACTGAATTTAACTGGTTTACCAAACCATGGAAATCACTAAGATGACTATGTACAGATCCACCATCCTGCATTTGTAAATTAAATAACTGCTTCATAAGAAATACCTTATTCAAAGCTGAGGGTTTTTCATATAAATTTGCCAAAGATTCCATTAACTCAACCGTTGACTTTCCCTGTGACAAGTTAGAAATCACAGACGATGCAAGGCTCAACCTTATAGATTCGAGAGCCTTCCGATCAAGAACCTTCCATTCTTCATCTTTCATATCTGTGGGCTTGCATGCAACCCCACCCAACAGTAAGTACAAATCTTTCTGATACAGATAATCTTCTATCTGCATCCTCCATAATTGATAATTCTTGCCATTAAACTTCTCCATTCGTAGCTTACTTTCTTCTGCCATTGCTATACTCCCACTCAAATAGAAACCCCTATGAGTGACCTGTAATCAACAAACACTAACCAGATCTGATACAACCTGTTAGTAACCTTGCTCTGATACCACTTGTTAGAATCTATACAGTAGAATTGATTACTCTTGTGCAAGCAACTAAACACGGAATTATACCAGAATGAACAAGTAACTAGAATTCAGAAATGACATAGAATATGAGAGACAATACAATATGTATTAATACTCATTCAAAAAAGAATACAATGAAGAGATGCCACACTCTTCCACACCTCTTAGGCTTTCCACACCTGGTGTACAGTAGTTCTACTTCAAGAGTTCACTCTCCTCAAATACGGACACAACAATCAACTCAAACACAAAGTTGTTCACCTCCACCAATCAATAACAATACTGCCAGTCCAAGTACTCAAAGTACTTCAAGTAGATCTCCCATGAACTTGCAACAACCTGCAACTCAAATGATCTTACTTACCATGTAGATAAGCCCTGATCTTGCACAACCTGCAAATCAAAGATCTTACAATTGGAAGGATCTCTTCCTTGCCTTAATTACAATACAAGCCCATAGGTCTATAAATAGATCTTATACAAATAATAATTAGAGACTCAGACTCAAGACTCAAATAAGTCTTCACATGCAAACATTCGGATCCTCCAAGAATAGACTGAGTCTAATTCTAGAAACTGCATGCAAACTCACGCTCGAACACACAGGTGACCTGTCTAAGTGGGGATGACCGACGTCGACTGACCCCTTGCTGATGTCAGTTGTTCTGGCACTGTATATGACCGACATCAGTTGATCTGATTGATGTCGATTACTCTGCCACTCAGCAACCTCCTTGTTTGCATCACTGTGAAGCTTTGAGCTCCACAATCCTAACATTTTATCGGTAGGAAAATAGACCTTTTTCAAAGGGGCATAAGTCTTTTACAAAAGGTCCAAATGGTAGCTACCCTTGTGGAGGGCACTTAGGTGCCAAACATGACCTTTGCATTCTTTTGAAAAGTGACTTAAAGGCTAAGAAGCCCTTCTGGAGGGCAAGAAATCAACAAAATGGGACTTTTTCAAGAAAGGTTGAAGGGTAACCTTGGGCTCAAGGCACCCTTGTGGAGGATAGATGATCAAAGAAAAAGACCAAGGCAGAAAGCTTGAAAGGGAAGATTTCTTTCAAAAAAAGTGACAAGTCAAAGAATGAATTTCTTTGGATAAAATATCCAAAGAAAATCCATGAAGAAGCTTGAAGAATGAATTTTTTTGGACAAAATGTCTGAAGAAAACAATGAAGGAACTCAAGGAATGAATTTTTTTGGACAAAATGTCTGAAAGAATTCCTTTCAACATTTTTTCCAAAGAAATTCACCAAGGGAATCCAAGAAATAAATTCAAAAGCACGAATTCCTTCAGAAAAAATGTCTGAAGGAATTCCTTTAGACATTTTATTGGAAGACACTTGAAGGGTAGGTGCCCTTTCGGAGGACACTTGGTCATGAAAAGAGTACCTTCCTATTTTTCCAAAGGTTCACTTTCCCTTCAAAAAAATTCATTTACAAAAGGTCGAGAAAATTGCTGAAGGGTAATGACGGGCCCATGGACATCAACTTTAACATGGCAAGCTAGCCATTGGAGGTTCAAATATCTAGTGATGGGCCCATGAACATCAAATTCAAGGTAGCCAAATAGGCATTGGTTTTCAAATGATGACAAGCCCACAGATGTCAATTTTGATGGGATGAGCTAGCCATTGGAGAGAAACCAAAGAACAAATTTTTTCTGACATTTTGTCTGAAAGAACTCATGAGCGCAAGCCCAAAGGATTTCAAAGGCATAAAGCCAAAAGGAAACTTAGTGACCCATTGAGAAAAGAGCCCCAAAAAAAGGAAAGAATAGCCCCAGGAGGCCCAAAATACCAAGAAAGATAAGAAATAACGAGAAAAGAGAAGAGAGAGAGAGCATGGCTCAGAACATGGCCACGCACATATAAGACAAACACTCATAACATCTAAGTGACATACCCAATCGAGCACAAGAATGAACTAGATCAGTCCAGGTGGCATAATAGGCATCGGTAGGAGAAGTAATTGCTTGTAGATGAAATAGTCTCCATAGAGTAGCGCTAACACTCAAGAGGGTAACCCATTCTTTTTCTTTATTTGGTATTAATAGGCAGACAACTACGTGAAATTTCATGGAGAGATGGCTTTGTCAGTTATAGAGAGAACTGACTAATACTTTTGTAGGATTGTTTAATATGCTCACGAAATAAAGTCAATATCTGGGACACCTATAACATGGATTTTACATGCACATTTATGGGAAGATGACAATAACATAGGCAAACTCTTCTTGTCGAGCTATTTAATGCAGTATGGGCCACTTACTCTTAAAAGGGTCACAGGTCTTTCTCCATTATTTATATATATATATATATATATATATATATATATATATATATATATATATTGAAACCTCTCAGCTTTGTAGAGGCATGTCTCACTTTTGTATTGCAAAGCCCTGACAAATTTGCCTTTAATCAAAAGAAGCATTTTACCTCCATCTGATTATTTACACTTTTGCATATGTTTGTATATTGCCTTATGAGTCATTTATTTTAATGCTTTCATAGGTCGATGCCAATATATCTAGTGTATCCAAGATCTTCTACAGGTTAACAAGAAGCATCCAGGTTGGAGTATAGGTGCAGGTGAGCAACTATCCAATAGTGTGCCTTTAGAACACCTATGGTAGGTTCTTCATTATACCTCCATCAAACCCCTTGTTAAAACTTTGATGCAATCTAAGTCTCTTGTTCAAATGAAGTGTCTGTTCACTTTTTTAGTACAAAGCGTAGATAAAAGATGAGTAGATCAAGCAATTTTGGTGCATCACCATTTTAGTTAGGTTTTGATTTTGTAGTGCCCCTCTCTCTTTTCACCCCCCCATTGCTAGCAGTAGAAAGTCAGTACCTCAAGGTGCATCAATGGGAGCTAGCCCTTAATCTAGAGATTCATTCCTCAAACATTCTACCCATAGCAAGAGGAATGTCTCCATTGTGCCGCGTGGAAGAAGAAAGCCGAGTTTTCTTTTAAAAGGTGCAATCCATAGCATCAACACCATCATATGTATGAGTGTCATTATTACCAATTAGCATATTTCATGTAATACATGTTGACATTGTGGATTGCACCCTTTACAGGAGGCCGAGCACTTGCCTTCCATGCACAACAATGGAAACTCTCCTCTTACCTGTGGGCCTGGCAAAACCGGGGGAAGAGTCTCTAGATAAGGGTTAACACCCTTTGATGTATCTTTTAGGTCTTGGATTTCCTACTGCTAACAAATAAATGAAAGGGGGGGGTTGAAAAGGGAGAAGGATTATAGGAAAATAGTACCTAATCTAAGAGGGTGATGCACCAAATAATTTTGACCTATTCACACTCACACTCTAAACCATAAGAACACATACATACACTTTAACTGGTAAAAGGACCAGACCGTAGGAAGCTTGACAGGGAGGCTTTAATGGAACACACAAAAAAAAGACTTACCATAGGTGCTGTAGGAAAAGCACACTGTCTAATAACCTCCTTCTGCCTTTGCACTCCAAGTACAACTCTTCTTGTCCCCTGTAGGAATGGCACCTTGTAGATACCAGGTGTGTTGGTGTCAACCCTGTGAAAGCATTAGGAAGCAATGACTAAACACAAGACTAACACTCAGACACACTCAAAGAAATATCTAACCAGAATAGAGGTAAAATGCATATTTTATTGATTATATGTGAAAATTTATAGGGCTTCACCTTACAATGTGAAAGATAGATCTCAAAAATGAGAAGTTACAATATATATAGAGAAGAGAGAACAAAAAGTGCCTCTTTTGGAAAAGACTTTTGGCACCCTTTGACAAGTGGTCCACGTGTGCTGAGGGCATTGGGAAGAGGAAGCTGCTAAAATATAATGCTATGTCGGCTCTGATTTTGACTTCAGACATTTAAAAACATAGGCCACATTGTTTCTCTACAAATAAGACCGCTCCTTGATGGCATTCACGTGGTTTGTCTACTCATTAATGCAAAATGGAGAAAAATGGATCGCATCGTTCACTGTTCACGCCTCTTGATGACCACTTGGCAGTCACTATTCCAACTGCTAGAGTAACTCCTTCCCCTTTGCCACTTAGACTATTTTGTTTGTTTCTGCATTTGGCTCTTTTGTCTTTTTTCTAGCTCCTTTGGCCCTTCCATAAGCAAGTCATTGGGTTCATTCTTAATCTTTGTCTTTTCTTAGCGTCATCTTTTCTAGGTTTTGTCTCTTTGTCTCTTAGCTCTTTGGGCTCTTTTATAGTTGGCACTCAAGTATTTAAAAATCAAATGGCTATTTCCCTGCTGTAAAATTGATGTTCGCACGCCCATCACTATTTGAAAGCCAACAACTAGTTCATCATGCTTGATTTTGATGTCTTTGAGGATGTCACCATCCTTAGCAATTCCTTTGGCTCTTTTCTCTTCGGTCGGGCTTTTGTCTCGGTCATTTTTCCCACAGACAAAATGTCTGCAAGAATTGTCTTGCTCGATTCTTTTGACCTTCAGAATTTCTTTAGGTTTTTCTCTTGCGACTTTTCCCAAATTTCTTCAGACTTTTTGTCTAAAGGAATTCCTTCAGACAAAAGTTTGAAAGAAATCACTTCTTATTTTTTGCCTTGGTTTTGTTTATTTCTAAGGAATTTTTTCCGAAGGATTTCTTTGGACATTTTATTCGAAGAAATTCTCGTCCTTTGCCTTGTAAATTTTTTTGAAGAAAACTTAACTTTTTGGCTTTCTCCCTGACCTCTTTGCAAATGTTCCCTGCCCTCCACAAGGGCACTTGAGTCCAGAACTACCCTCTGTAAGGGAACTTGAATGGTTCCTTTTACGCCTAAGTGTCAGGAACTTGTTTCTAGCCTACAGAGTCCGTAGAAACACCTGCATAGTCTATATAAATTTCTTGCAGAGTCCGTAGAAATTTCTTGCAGAGTCCATAAAAATTTCCTACATAGTCCATAGAAATAGGACTGTAGAGTCCGTAGAAATTTCTAGACTTGGTGCAAAATCAAAAAATGAACTGGCTAAAAACAATAGGGAAAAAAGGGGATCGATTTTAGCCTGTTGGACCAAAAATGGTCAACAAATTGGCTACTCCTAGGGGAAGCATGCCTGCTATGCTTAGAAACTAGTTACCTTAAAGTCCATTTAGCACAAAGTTAGAATGTAACTTGAAAGGTCAGCAACAACCCTGATAGATCCAAGAATCAATCATGAAGGTTTACCCCAAAAGGAAATGAAAACACACACAAAGCTAATAAAACTACTAACATGTGCAAAAGGCACTTAGGGAAAATAGGAAAAAAGTAAGGAAAATATATACATGATGGGAGAAGGGCTCAGTGGTAATTCTTAAGATGTATCCCATTAACTGGGATATACAGTTCTTCACCATCCAACCTGGAGAGTTAGAATGCATTATATTGCTTGCATTGAGTGATGATGTATGGACCACTCTATAGGATGTTAAACTTCTCGTGTTTTCTAGGCTTAGCTCGGTCCTCATCCCATTTCAAGATGATGGCTTCTTCAGAGAAACATTTTGATGAATATTTCTTATCGAAGTGTCTCTTCATCTGTTGCTGGTGACTGGTCATAAAAGCCATAGCCTGGTCTCTTGTCTCTTGGAGCTCCATCAGCTCGCATAGCCTAACCTCCATGCTATTACCTTCTTCTAATTGTAGCTGGTGAGCGAGGTCCAAGACTGACAACTCAAGTGAAATGGGAAGCCTAGCTTCTCTTCCATATATGAGCATGTACAATGAGTTACCAATTGCCCTCTTTGGGGTGACCCTATCTTCCCACAGGGTTGTTTTCAACTTAGCATGCCAAGTCCTCTGATTCTCCTCCATTGTTCGCTTGATGATCCTAATCAGATTTTTATTGGTAGATTCAGCCAACCCATTCCCCTGTGGGTAGTAATTGGATGAAGTGCTAAGATAGATACCATATCTCAGTGCCCATTCACTTGTTTTAGTTCCCAAAAAAGCTAATGTGTTATCTAAGATTATGGTAGCTGGAACCCCGAACCTTGCCACTAGGTCTTCATAAAAATCTAAGACTGCAATTTTGTTGGCTTCCTTCAAAGTGATACCCTCTACCTATCTTGTGAAATAATTTGTGGCAGTCAGGACCCACTTGTGTCTAGCACTGGAGGGAGGGTTAATCATTCCTATGAAGTCAAGGCCCCATTGCATGAATGGCTGCTCTACCTAAATAAGCTATAAAGGCATGGCAGCCAATCGTTGCTTCCCATCAAAGAGCACACACTTCTAGCACTTTCATACCCATGCATAGGTGTCCCTGAATAAAGTAGGCCAGAAGTAACCAGCTCTCATTATTCTTCCAGCTGTAGCCCTAGGAGCCAAATGACCGTCAACTGGCCCATCATGGAATTTAGACAACACACTGTCGGCCTAACTTGGGTCTATGCACCTTAAGACTCCTAAGAGATCCCTTTTGAACAACACTCCATCAATTAGGACATAAGGGAGACACTAGAGTCTAAAATATCTCCTCTTGGTCCTATCAAGGCCCTATAGGCACTCACCAGTGACAAGGAATTGCCTCAAGTCTGATGCCCAATCCTTCATGACAGTTGGTTCTTCTATTGTAGCTGCATCATGAATTAATAGACTATCCTCCTTTTGCTTTTTAAAGTCTACAACAAGGTGTTCACATAGGCCTCTCCCTCTTACCAACTTGGTGATCTTGATATCCACGTCATATTACATCACCTTAGTGATCCACCCCGCTCTCTTTTCATTCAAGTCTCGATTGATCAAGAAATCCTTGATGCCAGGATGTGGAACCATGAGGGGAATTATGTTATTGGACAGCATATGCCTAAATTTCTTCAGACTCTGTATGACTGCAAGGACTTGCGTCTCCACATATGTGTATTTGACCTCAAAACCCTCTAGGCCTCAGATAAAAAAATGCAAGTGGTTGTTCAAGGTTATCACCATTTGCTTGGGTAAGCATGGCAGAGATTACTTCTTCATTGCTGAAGGTGTTGAGGTTGAAATCTTTGGTGAAGTCAAGGCTTATCAAAGTAGGAGCCCGAGCTATGGCCTACTTGATCTCTTCAAAACTGTCCTTTCTTTGTGCTGTCCACGTGAACTCCTCACCCTTCTTCAGCATAGAGGTCAACGACTTGACTACCTCTACAAAATTTAGAATAAATCTCTGGATGAAATTTATTTTGCCAAAGAAGCTTTGCAGGCCTTTCTTGTGCTTAGGCAAGGATAGCTCTAGAATGGAGTGAACTCTCTCTAGATCAATAGTCAAGCCTTCTTTAGAAACAATGTGGCTAAGGAGTTTCCCCTCGTGGACAACAAACATGCATTTTCTCGAGTTAACAGAGATATCGAACTCTCTACACCTCTTAAAGATTTGTCTAAGGTGTTTCATGTGTTGGCTCGCCTCCTTGGAGAAAACTATCACATCATCAAGATACACTAGCACAATGTTATTTATCATGCCTCGAAAGGCCATGTCCATGGCTCATTGGAAGGTGGCATCAACATTAGATAGTTCGAATGGCATTTTTTTATAAGCAAACATCCCTGATTTGGTAGTGAAGGTTGTCATGTGTTGGTCACAGTCTTGCACCAAAATCTGATTATATCCCAAATACCCATCCAAGAGGGAGAAACGCTCACTGCCTGTCACCATTTTAAGGATCTGCTCCATGCTTGGGAGAGGGTAATGGTCTTTCAAAGAGACTCTATTAAGGTCTCTAAAATCAATGCATAGTATGATCTCCCCATTCTTTTTCTAGACCGAAACAAGATTGGCCAGCCAAGAAGAGTGTGTGATTGGAAATATTATCCTAGACTCAATCAACTTGGTGAGTTCCTTCCACATGAGAGGCTTAATCATTAGGTTGACAGGCCTTTGCTTCTACTTGATTGGCCTGGCACCTTCTTCCAGCTCAATGGTATGTTGGGCTAGACTTGGGTCAAAACCCTTCAAATCATTATATTCCCAAGCAAAGACATCAACAAACTCTTGGCACAAGAAGATGAAGGCCTACCTTTCATGGTTCGTGCACACTTTCCCAAGTGCAAACAACTTATCTTTGAATATTTCAACCTTCTCATGGTGCTCCTCCTTCATTGTGATGCATGCCTTATCACTTTTCAACTGATCATCTCCATTGAAGATACTCTCTAGAGTGACCAAGCCTTTGGGGAATTTATTATTCTTCAGCTGAACAATTTGGCTACCATATTGCTGTTGTAGCTTAACATGGTTTTTTACAACAAACTCAGCTTCTTCTTGCAAGAAGAGTGCTATTTGCTGGTCAATATGAAAGACTTGCCAGTTAGTGACGTTGTCAGGTATAGTGGGCCAAATTACTACCTTCAAGTGGCGTGAGCTGTGGTCTCAGCCTATTTCCCTAGTGATATCAAAATGGGCACTAACTGCTGCCAACCTATCTGCTTACTTGTTTTGCTCTCTAGAAATTGAAGTAATATTGAAAGCAAAGAAATTTTCCACTAAGTCCCATACCCTATGTGTTTAGGACTTCAATAAAGAATTCTTTGTCAAATTTTGGCCTCTTACCTGATTAACAATCAGCTCACTGTCATCAAAAACTTGTAGCTCTTTGATTCCTCTTTTTCTCACCCACTCCAAACCATGGATGAGGGATTCATACTCCGCAACATTGTTTGTCCAAAAAAATTGGAACCGAAAAGCTGAAAAGTATTTTTCCTTTGAAGGAGAAACTAGCACCGCTCCACCACTAGCTTTCAACTTACTTCTTGAACCATCAAAGAACAACTGCCATAAACCTGAGCTTTCTTGGCTTGCTTTCATCAAATTTAGTACAAAGGTACCCTCTTCATGCATGCAATAAATTCTAAGGCTTGCCTCCTCTATAATTTTTTAAGGATCATGCTCGAAGTTGTCACTACTCCATTCGTCTAAGAGCAGGTCTGCAACTCCTTCAAGGGCAGAGAATGGAGATTGATCTACTTGTAACTCTTCTTGGTCAATAATGGCGTAGCTAACATTTTCACTTTGAGTGAGTATGGTTCTAGATGATCTCTATGGAGTGGCTCAGATTTAATCTTAACTTTAGTCCCACACTTGGTTTTAAAAACCAGATAAGACTAGTTCGTTCTTAGGTAGTCATCTATCTTGGATATGAAATCCCTGGATAAGTAGATAGAAAAGTAAAGAGGGACATCTACCACTACCACATCATGAAGAACTGAGAAGGTCAGGCAAGCGTGTAGCATCAAGCTCAAACCTTTCACCACTCCAACTGTCTTTGCTAGTGTTCCATCCAGTTGTAGGACTCCCTTAGTCATTTTTTCATATTTCAACCCCAGCTTGTCGGCTATGCATTTGGGCATTACCAAGGTGCTTGCTCCACTATCAATGATGCAATTGTGCACTAATAAATCTCTTATGACCAAGGATAAATAAAAAGGGGGAACCTTTTCTTCTTTTCTGACCTGGCCTGAGGTGGAAGGCTATCCATTTATCATCAAAACATTATTGGCTTTTGCTGGGACAACTTGTTCATTCAGCTCATGCAATTCCTTTTGCAGCATGTCCTTTTGCCATGGTATTGACAATGAATCCCATAAGGAGATGTTCATGTGCAGCTTCTTCATCTGGTCTACCACATTGACTCGAGGGTTGCCTTCCTTCAAATTTTTTTTGGGATTATTTACAACCTGAGGCACAGGCTGAGGAGTTGAAGGTACAACTGGTAGTCTGAAGTTTGGAACCCTTTAGTTTACATGTGATGAAGAAGGTATTGCTGACATTTGGGTAGCAGCTTGAGTTTCTTCCATTACTCTCCTTTTGGATCTTGTGTTGGCTGTGACATAGTCTCCCTAATTATTCATAGTACCCATGTAATTGACTGCATAAAATTCACCTTCTAGGTGATTCATGAGAGTAGAATCAAGCTAAGTTTGACTGCTGCTCATACTGTTTTACATTGAAGCCTCAAAACCTTGGAATTGGGTGGCTACCTGATTATCTTGTACATTTGTGTAGTGACATGTCATTTCATTTGTATAAACAACCTACTCTTGACTATATCCCATGGTTGAGCAACTTGGCTATTCTTGCACCAAATTATTTTAAATGGGTACCATAGCCTTAGATGATGAAGGGGCACCTGGATTGTAGCCTTGAAAAGGTCTGGCCTGTGTAAATTGACCCTGCCCTTGATTGTAATTTTGGAAAGGGGGTCTATTTGCTTGACCATACTATTGATATCCTTGGTTCGATCGATTGTCTTGAGCTTGCTGCCTTTTTATAGCCACTAGTTCATTTATTACACTTTGTAACAGACTTTTGACTTTGTGGAGGTCATTGGATGAAGTAGCAGCTGTCTTTTCTATGATGGGCAAAAGAGTTAAGGTGAGAGCAGTAGTCTCGATTGGGGGTAGCATCTTAGGGAAAAAGTGACATATTAGGTCTAAGAGCTATTTTCCAAGCCTGTACTAGGCAATTCTCAGTTGTTATAGCTATGTCATAGGTGGTAGGCAACACATGTCCTCATATGGACTGTATCATAACAACGATATCATTGTTCAGTGCTCTTAAGTAATAAAGGAAAGCATAGCTAGGAGTCAACTTTACCATAATGGGGATTCTATCCCATGTCTTTTGAAATTGAGTGTTGAAATCTTGCATGTATTCATGTGGAGCTCTTTTCATTGTAGTCAGTTGCTCAGCAAGTGAGAGGTGGTCGCTCTTCTCCCTAAATTAGTTTGTCAAGAGAGTGCCCAATTCATTCCAAGAATCAAATTGAATTCATGGGTAAAGTCCCATACCAGTCTAGAACTTTGCCCTTGAGAGATAATGCCAGCAATCTGATTGCAATATTATTCTCAGTGATATTGTGAATATTGCAGAGGTTAGCAATATTTTTGATGTGTTCAATAATTGTAATGGGCCCCTCTCCATCAAAGGGAGGCACACTTTTGAGGACTGCTCCTGGAATTGGGTCATAACACTAGAGATTCAAAGGACTCTGACCACAAAAAGTCACAAAGGGTAATGCCATAGCTATGACAGGATGTAATCATGTCCTTCTTGTGTAGGTGTTTTTTATAGCAGGTTTGGGAAAGTGGTTTGTTGAATAAGGATGGGTCCTCTCAAACCTCAGTCACTTTTCTGAGTTCAAAGGTAATTCAATGAATTCAAAAGGGACACCCTTAGCAGTAGACTGCATGGTGATTTTAGGCATAGGAGGTCAGACTGGTCTTTGATCAGAAAATGAAGCTCTTATTAGTGGAGTCGCCAGATGCTAAAAATCGTTGGTTTTGCTGTAACAGGACCAACATCAATCCTGAAACTTTACTAAGTGTAAAAATTGAGTCCCACTAGGCGTGCCAAAAACTGTTGATGCTATGGATTGCAACCTTGACAAGAGGCCGAGCTCTTGCCTTCCATGTGCAATAATGGAGACTCCCCTCTTACTTGTGGGTTTGGCAAAATTGCGAGTAGAGTCTCTAGATAAGGGCTAGCTCCCTTTGATGTATCTTTTAGGTCCTAGATTTCCTACAGCTAACAAATAAATGAAAAAGGGGGGTTGAAAAGGGAGAAGGATTATAGGAAAATGGAACCTAATCTAAGAGGGTGATGCACCAAATAATTTTGACCTACTCACACTCACACTCTGAACCATAAGAACACATACATACACTTTAACTGGTAAAAGTATCAGACTGTAGAAAGCTTGACAGGGAGGCTTTAATGGAACACATAGAAAAAGGACTTACC
Organism: Torreya grandis; assembly: GCA_037957365.1. Lineage (NCBI taxonomy): Eukaryota > Viridiplantae > Streptophyta > Pinopsida > Cupressales > Taxaceae > Torreya > Torreya grandis. Next base: position 3,637,291 of record JARHVA010000510.1, on the reverse strand, counting down.
ATAGGCACTGTAGGAAAAACACACTATCTAGTAACCTCCTTCTACCTTTGCACTCCAAGTACAACTCTTCTTGTCACTTGTAGGAATGGCGCCTTGTAGATACCAGGTGTGTTGGTGTCAACCCTGTGAAAGCATTAGGAAGCAATGACTGAACACAAGACTAACACTCATACACACTTAGAGAAATATCTAACTAAAATAGAGGTTAAATGCATATTTTATTGATTCCAGATGAAAATTACCAAGGCTTCACCTTACAATGTGAAAGATAGATCTCAAAAATGAGAAGTTACAATATATATAGAGAAGAGAGAACAAAAAGTGCCTCTTTTGGAAAAGACTTTTGAAGCCCTTTGACAAGTGGCCCACGTGTGCTGAAGGCATTAGGAAGAGGAAGCCACTAAAATATAATGTTGTGTCGGCTCTGATTCTGACTTCAGGCATTTAAAAACATAAGCCACACTGTTTCTCTACAAACAAGACCGCTCCTTGATGGCATTCACGTAGTTTGTCTGCTCATTAATGCAAAATGGAGAAAAATGGATCACGTCATTCACTGTTCATGCCTCTTGATGACCACTTGGTAGTCACTATTCCAAATGCTGGAGTAACTCCTTCCCCTTTGCCACCTGGACTATTTTGTCCATTTCTGCATTTGGCTCTTTTGTCTCTTTTCTGGCTGCTTCAGCCCTTCCATCAGTAGGTTGCTGGGTTCATTCTTAACCTTTGTCTTTTCTCAGCGTCATCTTTTTTAGGTTTTGTCTCTTTGTCTCTTAGCTCTTTAGGCTCTTTTCTAATTGGTGCTCAAGTATTTAAAAATCAAACGACTATTTCCCTGCTGTAAAATTGACGTTCGTGGGCTCGTCACTGTTTGAAAGCCAATGACTAGTTCACCGTGCTTGATTTTGACGTCTTCAGGGACGTCAGCGTCCTTGGCAATTCCTTCGACTCTTTTCTCTTTGGTCAGGCTTTTGTCTTGGCCATTTTTCCTATAGACAAAATGTTCGAAAGAATTGTCTTGCTTGCTTCCTTTGAGCTTCAAAATTTCTTCGGGTTTTTCTCATGCGACTTTTCCTGAATTTCTTCAGACTTTTTGTCTGAAGGAATTCCTTTGGACAAAAGTCTGAAGGAAATCACTTCTTGTTTTTTGCCTTGGTCTTGTTTATTTCCACAGAGTTTTTCTGAAGGATTTCTTCAGATAAAATGTCAAAAGGAATTCCTTCGGACATTTTGTCCGAAGAAATTCTCATCCTTTGCCTTGTAAAAATTTTCAAAGAAAACTTAACTTTTCGGCTTTCTCCCTGACCTCTTTGCAAATGTTCCCTGCCCTCCACAAGGGCACTTGAGTCTGGAACTGCCCTCCGCAAGGGCACTTGAATGGTTCCTTTTGTGCCTAAGTGTTGAGAACTTGTTTCTAGCCTACAGAGTCCGTAGAAACACCTGCGAAATTCGTATAAATTTCTTGCAGAGTCCGTATAAATTTCCTGCAGAGTCCATAGAAATTTCCTGCGGAGTCCGTAGAAATTTTCAGACTTGTGCAAAATAAAAAAATGAACTGGATCAAAACAATAGGGAAAATAGGGGACCAATTTTGGCCAGTGGGACCAAAAATGGTCTACAATACATTTGAAAAATATGAGTGATTTATCAATACATTTATATAATATGTAGCTCAACACAGTAAAAAGGTTGCAGATAGAGAAAATTTGTAAAAGTGTTCATAGAGAACGAATAAATGCCCTAAAATTAATAAGATTATTGGGTAATAAGGGAAGCCCAACATCAAAAAATAATGTGAAATTTGTTAGGAAATCATTATTTAGTGCTCCATTATTATGTGAGTTAATAATATTTACATAGTTGTAAATAATATTTACATAGTTGTAAATAATATTTACATAATTAGTTTATTAGTAGGTTAGTGAGTTGTTTGAACAACTCACGTATATAGGAGTTGGGTTGAGTTGTTTCTAACTCCCCTATATTTTGAGTCTCTTATAAATTTGTATTTGAATAATATAACTAATAATTATTATTGTATTCATTTAGCTCTTCATGTTTAATTCATTTCATTTGGTAGCACAACGCTTATGATCTTTTGAGAACCTGTGAAGGGGATGTATTATTAAGCTTTGCTTTGAATGATGAGATAAGAATATGATAATCTTGTGTTATGTTTATTCCAATGCATCTCTCAGCATTTTAGGTTCAAAGCTAGGCATTTCATCCAATTTGTCAATGAATGGCGAGTTCGTGACCTATAAACACAAAGCAAATACACAAACCCCTCTCCAGCATCCAGACCTATCATGTTTGAGATCCTCATTAAAAATGTCATCTTAACTTCAACATAGTGCATTTTGGTCTATTATTTGCCCACCAAAATTGCCATTACGCTGTATTTTTATCTACATTGGAGGTTCATAAACTCAGAAGTATGGCAAATGCATTATCTATCAAAGTCATTCCATGCAAGGTGTCATAAAGTGAAGGGTTTTACTCTTCCTATAGATTTGTTTTGATTGCGTATTTTGGTGATTACCTTCACCATCCTTTGAGAACTGACACACGACTCTCTATCTAGCAGATGTATTTTATTGTGCACCACGACTTTGACCATAATCACAAGTTTTGAAATTTTTTACAAAGCAAGTCAAAAGTGTGTAAAGTCAGTTATTTAGATTTGAATGATATTTTTTAAGTTATAGGATTAAGTTTTAGTGGGTCATTTTAAATTTTTTAGTCTTTTGTTATAATTATTCCTTTTGAGTTGTTTTTCCTATAGGTGTTGTTCTTTGAGTCAATGAGTGGTTAGAAGTAAATGATTTTATTAAAAGATCATTTTTTTTAGGGTCATAAGTTGTTTTATTCTTATTTAAGGATATATTCATTCTTTAGGTTGGTTAATATATTAACTCATTGCAAGCTTATTCAGTCAAAGTTATGAGTCTTTAATGTTATTTAGGTATTTTTTTTTTAAATTTTAAGGTGTGCTAATTGTAAAAGATTTTATTTTACAAAATAATAGTTCTTATTAGTTTTTATTGTTGTCAAAATTAAAAATTATGAAGTCTCGTCCTTTAATAGTTTTTTAAAACTAAGTCATTATCGTCAAAGAGTCATAGCTTAGGATTATTATTATCCTTTTGTTAGAGTCATTCTCATGGATATTCCATTGGAAAATTTTAATGGGCTCAATTTCCACACTTGGAAAGTAAAAATCCAGATGCAATTGATGAACAAAAATCCCTGGAGGATAGTAGATGCAAAAGAACTAGCACCTAAAGAGGCAAGTAAATTAGCATATTGGCAAAGAAAAGATGACAAAGCTAAAGCTATAATTGGCCTAGCTCTTTCAGATTTTGAGCTATATTAGGTAGATCCCGAGAAACCATCAAAAGATATGTAGGAAAATTTAAGCAAATTATTTGGAGAAAAAGCCGTTAATGCCGAGTTTTCTTTAAAACTCAAGTTGTTTAGATTCAAAATGAATGAAGGGGTCACCATGTCCAGTCACATTAATGATTTTAGATCTCTTGCTAGACAATCAGCATAAGTTGAATCCCCAGTTGATGATGAAGATACAAAATCTATTTTGTTGAATAGTTTACCTCCCAAATATGGAAATGTTGTCTCTCCTCTTGGTCAGATGCCTTCTAAAACTCTAGAAGACATGATTTCAACTCTCCTAGGTAAAGAAAAAAGGACAAAAGCAGATGAAGAAGAAGATAAGGCTTTGTACGTCAAAAAGAAGCATAAGAATTTCTCCAAAAATGAAGGAGAAATTGAATGTTACTACTGTAATAAAAAGGGACATACTGAAGAGCTCGAGTTAGAGATGTGCTTAGTGGAAAGCTTAGTAATGAAGCCAATATAGTCACAAAAGAAGGTTTAGAGGAATAAGATGAACTAGTACAAGAAGAATGCAGATATATTTTTGACAATTTCCTATACTAAATAAATAACTGGAGGATGGAAGATACATCAGAGGTTGGAGGTCTTTCAGTGATCTCTTGTCAATTGCCAACAATGGGGCCACATCATTGATTTGGTGACATGTGTGCAGTGTGTTTACTTTTTCAGTTGTGTGTTGATTTATAGTTTTTTACGTACCTATTTGAATAAGTGGGAATTTCACATTAAGGGGGGAACATGATTCTAATGTTCCATTTCCAGTTTTCAATAAGTAATATGTGAGTTGTTTTTCCTATGTTACTCTCTGCAGTGAGATGTGATGAGGGATGATAATACTATTTGGCACATATGACATGGTTATTGGTAAACCACTCAAAAAACATCATCATTCTATCTTGGTTTGTGGTAAACCAATGGAAAACCACTAAAAACACTTTTTTGATCAGCGGTATGAAAACCATTTTGTCTTGGTTTATGATTAACCAATGGAAAATCACTTGATCATGAAAGTATTGTCCCCAAAAATGAGTGGCATCTTTGGGACAACCTATGAACTATTTTGGTTCGCCAGACCAAAACCGTCTCTTCTCTTTTGAAAATTTGTTTTGAGCATTCAATTTCCTCATTTTCCCAGATTTTTTAGTTAAGGGTTCAACAGGTTCAAAGGATTCTATAGGCGAGTTCAATCAAAAAAACAAGTTTCCAACACTTGGTCATTTTTAGGACTGTTTCAAAGACTTGGTTCAATAAAAAATGTCCATCGGCAAGCTTCAAATAACAAAGGCTTGAATCGTTGCACCTTGAACCATTATGGTTCAATGGTTCAATGGGTTCAACGACCAATTGGTTCAACGCGCTTGGTGCAAAATATTAAAAAGACTTTGCCAAATAACAAAGAATGAACTGATTGAACCGTTGAACCATTGAACCAAAGTTGGTTCAATTGGTTGGTTCAATCAGTGGGTTCAAGGGGTTGCCCCAAAGCTAAATGAAGCAATGATTGAATGGGATAAAGAATGAACCAATGAACCGATTGAACCTTGAACCAAAAGAGTTCAAAGTTCAATGGTTCATGGGTTCAAATGCTCAAAGGTGGCCTCAGTCAAGGAAAGAAGTAGCAAAAAGTTGGTTCAATCGGTTGGTTCAATAGGTAGGTTCAAGGGACTGCCCCAAAGCCAAAGGAACAAGTGCCCTTGCGGAGGGCAGTGAACCAAGGCCAAGAACCCTTGCAGAAGGCAGTGAGCAAAAATAGACAAAGTGAACTCCTACGGAAAAATGAACAAGGCAAAAGGCAAAGTAGAGACTTGTAGACAAATCGTCCAAAGGAATTCCTTCAGACATTTTGTCTGAAGGACTTCACTCGGGAAGAAAGCCTGATCGAAAATGAAGGAAAAGCCCGACTGAAAAGACAAAGTGCAGTGAAAGCCGCCATGTGTCCATTATAAAGTAGAGTGAAAGCTACCATGTGTCATCTTCTGCAAGACTCTCAAAAGGTTTCAAAAGCTTCTATAATTTAAGTAGAATACGTCATGTGTCCTATTATGACTCAGTGAAATGTGACAAGTGTTTGCATCCACGTTTTACTTTTGAATTTGCTTAGGCAAGACGTGTTCTAGATCCCATTTTTCGTAAGTTTCTAATGAGTTTCATAACAACGAAACTTGCCACTTGTCAAAGATGCAGAAAGGACCCCCCCAAAGACATAGACAAAAAGGGCAAATTAAGGACAAAGAAGCAAAATGGATGATTCCAAAGACAAGTTCAATTAAAGTGATGGTTTAACCAAAGAGCAAAGAAGCGCTTAAGTAGGGAAGCAATGGAACAAAAGAGATAGAATGAACTAATGAACCAATGTACTTTCAATGGGTTCAAACGTTCAAGGTTCAACATGGTTCAAGCAGCTAATGACTATTGACGGCCCCGTGGATGTCAAAATTAAAGTGAGGGAATATCTGATTGAAATTTAAATAGAGCACATAACTTAAAGGAAGAACCAAGCGATTAACTAAAAAGAGAGCCTAAAGATTCAAATTGCTACAGGGGAGAGAAGATCAAGACCAAAAGACCAGAAATATCTTCAAAAGAGTTATTTCTAGTAGGTGAAATAGTGGATCAAGTAGACTTTTGAGCGCACCAAATCAAGGATGCAAGCCTATTTTTCTTCTATGAAGTAATGGCGAATTGGACAGCTGCATAGACATCAAGAAAAGGACCAAACAATCCATACTAAGAAAAGACATATTAGAAGAATGGACACACCATAGTTATGGCAATGCACTTTTCCAAGCATGGTCCCTCCAAACAGAACTGAAGGCAAATTGAAGGCATTCAATTCAACATGGGCCTTTTTCATGAAAACAAGCACCCAAGTCTTTCTTGGAGTGCTATATATTGTGATCTCTCATTTGTTACAAAGGAGATCTTCCCGTTACTAGAAGTAAAACTCTACCCAAATTGAAAGGCATCACTGAGACTTTGAGCTCATATTGTTTATCATATTTCTTTGTTTGAATCAGAAAGCGAGTCACTTTCAAACTTTGTGCTGTTATATCTTATATCATTCTAGGAGATTGTTCTTATGTCTATTTCTTAAATATATTCTTGTTTATGCAATTTAACAAGCAGAGCTAGTGGAAGTGATAAGAAAGGTGTCCTGAAGCTAGTTACTTTTAGACTTTGTGCTGTCATAATTGTCTTCAGTGTGTGTTTGTTTTTTGTTTCTATGTAAAGGACCCTGGAATGACTTTGTGCCCCCATTGTTCTTCGTATCTCACTCTTGGGTAGTCAAGGTGGAGACTTTGTGCTACATCTTAGATTGCTAGTTACTCTATACTTTGTTACCAGTTACTTGTCACTACCATAAATATTTATGTTATTTGTAAGAACAAGCACTTCTGAAAGAAGAGAAGTGCCTTCTGTCATTTCACCAAGATTTCTACTATCCAGGAAGGGATTTGGCTCTTGGTTGAATGTTACTTCTAAAAGAAGAGAAGTACTTTCACTAATCACCTAAGATTTCTCCTTTGATCTATGAGCATCATCTCTGAAAGAAGAGAGATGGATGATGTATCCTACCCCTGAGTGTTATTTTCTACATATAGTTATAATATATAGCTCCTGCGTATTTATAGGGAACCTCCCCTTGATGAGAGGAGAGATTAGTCCCCTATTGATGTAGTAAACCTGCACACCTGGCCGACCAATGTCCCTATGCTATGGTTGAAGAGACCTATTTTGCTCACCAGTTAGCTGGTTGAAAAAATATTCAGCCAACAGTTTTTGGTGACTCCGCTGGAGAAGAGTGCACAGTTTGAAGTCTCAAACTTCAAGCTGAAGCATATCTTTCTCTTTTCCATTTTTGTTCTACAATCTAGTAACTCCATGTTATTTTAGAAGCTAAAAATCTCAAGGTGTTGTTGACCTTGCTTTTGAGTTGGTGCAGTAGAGTAATTTTGAGTGATTTCCTCCACAACCTCACCTTCGACGAACTATGAGTCTTGCTCCTAGACCTACCAGGTCACCAACACAAGGTAGATCTTCTTTTTTTGCTACTAGCAGAGCTTTTCATATCCATTCTCCACCCAGATTTGTGATCCCACTTTTACATAATCAAATCATGGCTCAAGGCCCCTGGGGTAACTCTTTTGGTCCACTGAATTTAACTCCACCTCTACGTGAACTTCCATGCAGCTAAAGAAAGAATTTCCCCAAATTCTTTGGGGATGGGAAAGTTCACCCTGATAAACATATTGTGGCCTTTAGCATAGCCTATGGCATAATAAGAGTGGAATTTGAAGACATAATAGTCAGACTATTTGTGGAGACACTACAAGGTGCTGTTGCAGACTGGTTCTACCATCTGCAAGCTAAATCAGTGACTGACTTGGACACACTCAAAAATAAATTTGAAGCTAAGTTTAAGCCTATAGAAGATGCACATGCCTTATTGGCCCAGCTCACACAGATGAAGAAGGAACCCCATGAACCTATGAGGGACTTCATTGTCAGGGTCGACAAGCTGAGGCACAGGATTTCAATGATCGCCCAGCCAATGCCTCAGAATCTCAAGTGTTTCTTCATCAACTCACATCTGCCTGAAGTGAGTTTCTTGTTGAGATGGGCTAGACACATAGACCTTGCTACTGCTCAAGACTTGGCTACTGATGTAGAATATGACCTTATCTTGGTAGGAAAAATAAGGAGAGATCCAAATAAAGGCAAATCCACTTCATCTTCTGAGTATCCATCTACAAGCACCACTGATCAAATGGTGCAAAAGCTGGCAAATGAACTGCTAGCATTGAAAAAGAAAATGGCCCAAGTTATGTCTACTTCTCCCAATCTGAATATGCCAAGGAGGACATTTCAGAATCAAGTGTACCAAGGCAATGCTACTAAGAATCAAGGGCAGCCAAATCATCTTCCTCCCCCATAGAGGAACCTTGCCCTTGAAGCACCTCCAACCAACTCAGTAGTTGGATATCTTGAAACTACACATGATTTCTCTTTCCAACCTGAGTTTGATCAAGAAAATGATGTTGATCTCTTCACAGAGGCTCAAGAAGAGTCAGTTGGTGACTCCCACATTAGTTTCCTAAATTATCAGGATGAACCTAGAGGTGAAGGTAATGCAACTGAGGGGTCATATGCTGTATTCACCTGATCCAATAATCAATCAGCTCAACAAGTTGATAAGGAGAAAGCAGAGGAGCGACCTTAACCAATAGTTTCAATTGATAAGTTGAGGTCCACTCCTCCTTTCCAACCAAAGGACCTAGTGATTGAAAGAAAGGTAAGTACCTCAAATGCCCCTATGCCTTCTACTTCAAATTCGTAGTCCAGTCCTTTCCCTTCCAAAAATAAAAAGGATGAATTTCCATCCTCTGCTCCTAGCTCATTCCAGACATTTGACATAATTGACCACATAAAGAAAACCAAAATTCAAATGTTTGAATTTGAATTCCTGCAGTCAAATCCTGAGCAATTGGACAAGTTGGTTCAATGTGTCAAGAACCAAACCGTTCCTACAAGACAAGATGTTAAGAAAGTAACTCATGATCCTCCAAGGAACATGTCCACCCAAAAAATCTTGTCATTATTCCTCCTGCTGCCCGTAGGAAAATAGAGCCTTTCTATGTTTCTCTATTGATAAATGGTCACCAGCTCAACAATTGCATCATTGATTCTGGGGCTTCAGACAATGTCATGCCTGCTAAAGTAGTAGAATCTCTAGGTATCACACTGACCAAGACATTTGGGAGATGTTTCTCCATGGAGAACAAACAAGTGCCACTGCTGAGGCAAATTAAAGATGCCCAATTTGCATTTGTTGCCTTTCTAGACAAACGAATCAAGATGACTGTCCTAGTGGCCGACGTCCCAGCATCATATGGCATCCTTCTTGGGTGGAACTTCTGTAAAGATGTTGGATGGGAATTAAGCATGGACTTGTCTCAGGCAAGAATCCCTGTGAAAGGTGTAATGCAGAGGTTGCTTCCTAAGAAGGCTACAAAATATGTTGTCACTCAGACATCAAGGCCTGAAGCTCAAATTATATTTGAGTCTTCAGGCAGGGGTAATTATTTTTTGTCTACTGAAGACATTCATGTTTCTGCAGATAAAAATCCTATAGGTGACGATATAAGAATTGGTTCAGACAGAACAACACCAAGTATGCTTGATAGTGCCAATCATTGGCAAGTGTTGAATGGGAACAATAAAATCATGTGCTTGACTGAACCAGAAGAGCAACCAATTATGGTAATGGACCATGCTATTGAGCATCAAAATTAGGAAAAGGAACTCTTTGCCAAGAGAGCAAAGATTCATGGTTTTCAGATTAAAAGTCGAGTCTTACTATGGGGCAAGAGGAGAAAACCAAAGGGAAGACACATAAAATTGGTTTCCTGGTGGAGAGTTCCTTTCACCCATCACCGATTCTAGGGAGAAAATGGCTTCTTACTGGTTTATCAGGATAGAGTGCCATTTTCAATGTCTCTCAGGGGGCAGCATCTGAAGTACTTCAACTCTTGAAGTACTAAATAAATTCACCTATACATGTGTATATCTGTATAATCTTTGTTTCTGCTTTATGTTGTTTATTTTCATTTTTTGGAGCCTTTCTTTTTGGGTAGCATGACTATGTAGCCCAATGGCATACTTCAAGGCACTGGAGATTTTGGTTTCTATTCCCCTCAGCTGTTTCAAGTTTTCAACTAAAGGAAGTTCCCCAATTGGAGCCAGTTGTTGTCCCCAAAAATGAGTGGCATCTTTTGGACAACCTATGAACTATTTTGGTTCACCAGACCAAAATCATCTCTTCCCTTTTCAAAATTTGTTTTGAGAATTCAATTTCCTCATTTTTCAAGCTTTTTTAGTTAAGGGTTCAACAGGTTCAAAGGTTTCTATAGGCGAGTTCAATCAAAAGAACAAGTTTCCAACACTTGGTCATTTTCAGGACTGTTTCAATGACTTCGTTTAATCAAATATGTCCATCAACAAGCTTTAAAGAACAAAGGCTTGAACCGTTGAACCTTAAACCATTATGGTTCAATGGTTCAACGAGTTCAATGACCAATTGTTCAACGCGCTTGCTGCAAAATATTAAAAAGACTTTGCCAAATAACGAAGAATGAACTGATTGAACCATTGAACCGTTGAACCAAAGTTGGTTAAATTGGTTGGTTCAATTAGTGGGTTCAAGGGGTTGCCCCAAAGCTAAAGGAAGCAATGATTGAATGGGACAAAGAATGAACCAATGAACCGATTGAACCTTGAACCAAAAGAGTTCAATGGTTCATGGGTTCATAGGTTTAAAGGCAGCCTCAGTCAAGGAAAGAAGTAGCAAAAAGTTGGTTCAATCAGTTGGTTCAATCGGTAGGTTCAAGGGGATGACCCAAAGCCAAAGGAACAAGTGCCCTTGTGGAGGGTAGTGAACCAAGGCCAAGAACCCTTGCGGAGGGCAGCAAGCAAAAATAGACAAATTAAACTCCTTTTGAAAAATGAACAAGGAAAAAGGCAAAGTAGAGTCCTTTGGACAAATTGTTCGAAGGAAATCCTTTAGACATTTTATTAGAAGGAATTCACCTAGAAAGAAAGCCCGATCAAAAGCGAAGGAAAAGCCCAACTGAAAAGACAAAGTGTAACAGAAGTTGCCATGCATCTATTATAAAGCAGAGCAAAAGCTGCCATGTGTCATCTTTCGTAGGACTCTCAAAAGGTTTCGAAAGCTTCTATAAGTTAAGCAAAATATGTCACGTGTCTTATTATGACTCAATGGAATGTGACAAGTGTTTGCATCCGGATTCCCCTTTTGAAGTTGCTCGGGCAAAACATGTCATAGATCCCATTTTTTGTAAGTTTCTAATGAGTTTCATAACAATGGAACTTGCCACTTGTCAAAGATGCAGAAAGGACCCCCCCAAAGACTTAGACAAGAAGGGCAAATTAAGGACAAAGAAGCAACATGGACGATTCCAAAGGCAAGTTCAATTAAAGTGATGATTCAACTAGAGAGCAAAGAAGTGCTTAAGCAGGGAAGCGATGGAACAAAAGAGACAGAATGAACTGATGAACCAATGAACCAATATACTTTCAGTGGGTTCAAAGGTTCAAGGTTCAACATGGTTCAAGCAGCTGGCGACCATTGACGGCCCCGCAGATGTCAAAATTAAAGTGAGGGAATATCCAATTGAAATTCAAATAGAGTGTGGAACTTAAAGGAAGAACCAAGATATTAACTAAAAAGAGAGCCCGAAGATTCAAATTGCTATAGGGGAGAGAAGATCAAGACCAAAGGACCTGAAATATCTTCAAAAGAGTTATTTCTAGTAGGTGAAACAGTGGATCAAGTAGACTTTTGAGTGCATTAAATCAAGGACGCAATCCTATTTTTCTTCCATGAAGTAATGGTGAATTGGATAGCTGCGCAGACATCAGGAAAAGACATATTAAAAGAATGGACATGCCATAGTTATAGCAATGCACTATTCCCAACATGGTCCCTCCAGACAGAACTGAAGGCGCATTGAAGGCATTCAATTTAGCATGGGCCTTTTTCATGAAAACAAGTACCCAAGTCTTTCTTGGAGCGCTATATATTGTAATCTCTCATTTGTTACAAAGGAGATCTTCCTGTTACCAGAAGCAAAACTCTACCCAAATTGAAAGGCATCACTGAGACTTTGAGCTCAGATTATTTATCATATTTCTTTATTTGAATTAGAAAGCAAATTACTTTCAGACTTTGTGTTGTTACATCTTATATCATTATAGGAGATTGTTCTTATGTCTATTTCCCAAATGTATTCTTGTTTATGCAATTTAACAAGCAGAGCTAGTGGAAGTGATAAGGAAGGTGTCCTGAAGCTAGGTACTTTCAGACTTTGTGCTGTCATAGTTGTCTTCAGTGTGTGTTTATTTTCTATTTCTATTTAAAGGACCTTGGGACGACTTTGTGCCCCCATTGTTCTTCGTATCTCACTCTTGGGCAGTCAAGGTGGAGACTTTGTGCTACATCTTAGATTGTTGGTTACTCTATACTTTGTTACCAGTTACTTGTCATTACCAAAAAGATTCATGTTATTTGTAAGAACAAGCACTTCTGAAAGAAGAGAAGTGCCTTCTGTCATTTCACCAAGATTTCTACTATTCAGGAATGGATCTGGCTCTTGGCTGAATGTTACTTCTAAAAGAAGAGAAGTACCTTCACCAATCACCCAAGATTTCTCCTTTGATCTGTGAGTATCATCTCTGAAAGAAGAGATATGGATGGTGTATCCTACCCTTGAGTGTTATTTTTTGCATATAGTTATAGTATATAGCTCCTGCGTAATTATAGGGAACCTTCCCTTGATGAGAGGAGAGATTTATCCCCTGTTGATGTAGTAAACTTGCACACCTGGCCGACCAATCTCCCTATGTTGTGGTTGAAGAGACCTATTTTGCTCACCAGTTAGCTAGTTGACAAAATATTCACCCAACAAAAAACATGTGCAAGTATAAGGCAGTTTTCTCCATGTTCTCACTAAGTTGGGGGGGGGGGGATGTTACAAAATCATTATTTAGTTCTCCATTATTATGTGAGGTAATAATATTTACATAGTTGTAAATATTATTTACATAATTCGTTTATTAGTAGGTTAGTGAGTTGTTTGAACAACTCACATATATAGGAGTTGGGTTGAGTGGTTTCTAACTTCCCTATATATTAGGAGAAAAGTCTCTTATAAATTTTTATGATTGCCTATTGAATAACATAACTGATAATTATTATTGTATTCATTCAGCTCCTCTTATTCAATTCATTTCAAAATAAAGTCCAGTATCACACTCAATTACCTCATTAGAAGCATTGTGTATGTAAATATGAAATATACTATCTAATTAACATAGGATAAGTAATAGAAATCTAAGATAGAGTGGAGCGATGGCTGCGAACGGAGGTGGAACTGGCGGCCCGTCGATAGGCCCCAGGAAAGAGGTAGAGACCCCTGGGACGAACTCTCATGGCCAGGAAAACTTTTATACCAGTGAGCGCTCAAGGCTCAGCAAAGTAAACGGATGTCTCTTGAGGAGCCAAGACCGCCCTGTGTTGGTCATTCCACAGGAAGCAGTTTAAGAAGATGTGGAATACTTGTCAGCACACACCCTAATCTACAAATTTTTGGGTATTAGAATCCCTCTGGCAGTGTTAGAATCCTGGATTCGCCGCTCCTGGGCCATTGAAGGAGATTTTGACATCATGTTGGCAGGAAATGGCTATTTTCTAGTAAGTTTTTCTTCTGTTTCTGATAGAAATCGCATTTTTGAAGGAGGTCCCTAATTCTATGAAAGAGTGGGCCTATTTCTTAAACCATGGCACATGGGGTTCCATTCAGCTGATGAACTCCCAGCCTGTGTCCTAGTCTGGGTTTGTCTTCTGCGGCTTCTGCTGGAATTTTGGTGGGAAGATATTCTCAAGCAGATTGGGGCTATGTTGGGTAAGCCAGCAGCTATTGCACACTAGTCACTTGACAAGAAGATTATCTCGTATGCACGTATTTGTGTAGACATGGACTTAAATAATCCACTACCAGATTCTTTAGAAATTTGTATGGGCTCTTTGTCATGGATACAACAGCTTGACTACGAATCCATCCCCTTCAGGTGTAGAATATGTCATGTATATGGGCACCTTCACCGGCAGTGCCCCCTGGCGGCCAAAACCAAAGAAACTGGTTCAGACTCCTTAATGACAAATACAGCTGAAGCTGGGAAGGAAAATGGGCACAGAACTCTGGCTGATAACACCAAATCTCTACCTGATAAAATAGGTAAAGGGAAAAATGCAATTTCTTCAAGTTTGGCGCAAGGGTCTGGAGAACAATTTCAAGCAGGAACGGATAGATTCACAACAGTCAAAAAGTGAGCAAGAGGACAGGGACCAAGGCGTGGTAATACTGATAGACAGGCGGACCTGGGGTTTAATAGATTCGAGGCCCTAGATTGTATGGCCATAGAAGATGGCATCCCGATGGAGGAACAGGGGGAAGAGATGATGCAACCTAGATAGTTTTTTGATTTCAATGAAGTCCTAAATGTGCAGGTTCAAGCACCTCTTGTTTGCCCTCAACAACAGGAGGGAGGTCTATTCAAGGCCCAGTGTGAGCTGCTTGAGAAGGAATTTAGATGGGCGGATTTGGTCAAAGAAGGGGAGGCTGGGAAAAAAGAAAAAGGAGCTAGTAGTGCTCTTGGACTTATACAAAAACAATTCAAGAAAGTCAATTCGGCTGCTCCTTCCAAAGCTAGAAGAAGAAAGGACCAAGATAGACTGAAAATTACTGGTGAGTTACTGGTGGAAGCTGGGGTTGTCAAAACCATGGACGAACACTTCCCCCATCCCACCCAATGATAGTTTTATCATGGAATGTAAGGGGATTGCATAGCTCCCTTAGACAAAAGGCTTTGCGTAATTTGGTCTGGGACAATTCTCTGGATATCCTCTGTATTCAGGAGACTAAATTGTCGGTTGAAGCATTTTCTGCTTGTATGTTAAATATTTGGCCTAGAGGTCAGTGGCAATGTATTGGTGCTTGTGGTAGTGCTGGAGGCTTAGCTATGGGATGGGATCCAAGGAAAATTCTACCTATTCATTGGATTTCAAACATATCAGCTTTAACAGTGTTAGCTTCCTCTCTTGATACCGGGGAAAGATGCCTTATCACCAATGTTTATGCCCCTATTGATATTGATGGACAAATGCAGCTATGGGAGCACATTCGCTACACCTGAATGTATCACCCATTCCTGCCTTGGATAGTTGCCGGTGACTTTAATGCGGTGCTAAGTCTTGAGGAGAATAGAGGAGGCTTGAATCGGCTGGGTCCCTCTGCTGATTGTCTTCACCACAGTGTGGAAGCGTTGCGCTTATCTGATGTTAGACCTTCAAATGGGCTTTTCACATGGAGCAACAGAAGAATAGGTAACGCTGCCATTTCCGAATGCCTTGATAGATTTTTAGTTTCTTGTTTTTGGCAATCTAGTGCTATTTCTATCAATTCTAAAATTTTGGATTGGAGGGGCTCTGATCACTGGCCTATCAAGCTGGCCATTGGCTACATTGAAAGGCCCAAAAAGCCTCCATTCAAGTTTCAGATGATGTGGCTTAGAGACACATCTCTCCATGACCTCATGGCTTATTGGTGGAGACAGGGAGGGCCTGCGTACGGAACAACTATGTATTCATTTCTTAAAAAGCTCCAGTATGTTAAAAGGAAGCTGCAGGGCTGGAATAGAAGTTGTTTCGGGAACTTACAATGCAGGAAAAAGAAGGCACAAGAGCAACTTGATGAGATAACCAGGCAAATAAGAGATTGTGGATTCTCGGAGGATCTTCGCCTGGAGGAAGCTAGAGCTACCAATGTCTTAGCAGAGTGGGAACTTCGGGAAGAAATCTACTGAAAGCAGAAGGCTCACAATAATTGGTTACAAGAGGGAGACAAGAACACGACCTTTTTCCATAAGTCTGTGCAGGCTCGGTGCAATGGTAATTTTATTACTTCTCTTGTCACTCAGGATGGAACTTGCTTAACCTCTTCCCAAGCTATTAGCAGAGAAGCTGTCCGGTACTTTTCGAAACTGTTTGCTAGTGATCCTACACTAGATGAAGGCGCTGAAAATACTGTTTTGTCATGCATTCCTTCTTTGGTAAATGAGGAAATGAATGAATGCCTTATGCGGCCAATTGCTTTGCCAGAAGTGGAAGAGGTTGTTTTCAGCATGAAGAGAGGTAAAGCCCCTGGTCCTGACGGATTCCTGGCTGAATTCTTTCAAGACTTTTGGGGCATTATAAAACAAGACTTAATGCAGGTGATACATGAATCGTACTCTAGCAGAGAAATGCTCAGAGCATTGAATGCCACGTTTCTGGCTCTTATTCCAAAGAAGGAACAGGCTGATAAGTTGGAGATGTATAGGACAATTGCGCTTTGTAATGTTATTTACAAAGTCATCTCCAAAATTATAGCTCAAAGATTGAAAGGGCTCCTCCCTAGCCTTATTTCGGAGGAGCAAGGAGGCTTTGTTGCTGGTAAGCAGATCTTGGATGGAGTGGTGATTGCTGCTAAAGCAATCTACTCTATGAATACTTCTCAAGAAAAGGCTATGTTTATTAAGCTTGACCTTGCCAAAGCCTACGACAGAGTTAGCTGGAGATTCCTGAGCAAAGTCCTCTTAGCGTTTGGATTTAATCAGGATTGGATCAGCTGGGTGTTCAGTTGTATCACGACGCCCTCCTTTTCGATTCTTATTAACGGAGCCCCTTCAAAACTTTTTGGTGCCTCGAGAGGCTTCGCCAAGGAGATCCGCTCTGACCATACTTGTTCATCATTATGGCTGAGGGGCTTGGGCGGCTTCTCAAATTTTAGGTTGCTCAAAATACCCTACAGGGCTGGAAATGGGGAAATGGCATCACTACCTTGACTCATCTCCAATTTGTTGATGATACCATTTCAGCTGGTAAAGCTCGGATCTGAGAAGCGGAAGCTTTCCGTCACACCCTTGACAACTATTTGGAGGCTTCGGGACAAAAGATCAATGAGCACAAGTCCTCCATTTTCTTCTTCAACACGCCAGAGTCTATCCTAAGAAGAATAGTTGCCATTCTTAGATTCCAAATTCAAACACTCCCTGTAATTTATTTAGGCATTCCCATTGTGGTGGGGCGGCAACCCATGCTTTTTTGGCAAAATGTCTTGGACAAGCTAAGACGGAAAATCAGCCATTGGACCCATAGATGGCTTTCCACTACTGGTCACGTGATTCTTTTGCAATCTGTTATTCAGGCATTGCCCATTTACCGATGCATGATTCAAACTGCCCCTGTCTATTTCCTTAAAGAATATGACACCCTCTCTCAGAGACTTCTTTGGAGCGGGAATCTACAAAACACTAAATGGAACCTCATCAATTGGGATACGGTGTGTAGACCAAAGCAGGGAGGGGGCCTGGGGCTGCGCTCAGCTATCTTAGGCAGCCAAGCCTTGGCTACCAAGTTATATTAGAGGTGGTGCTCTAATCAATCTGCCATTTGGGCCAAAATTCTGACTACTAAGTACTTCCCGGGCACTGCGCCTCATGACATATCCAGATTTCCCCTTATTGGTAGAGGATCGATGGTGTGGAGCACCCTTAAGGTTGGAGCGTAGTTAGTGAAGCAAAGCCTGTTCTGGGTGTGCAATAATGGGACTGAAGCTTTGTTCTAGGAAGACTCTTGGAATGGTGAGCCACCCCTGTTAGTTTCTCATCCTCATTTATAGCCTCTAGCTGAAATCTTTATCTCAGCTGGTTGGAACACTGTGATGCATTATAAGGAGGTTGTCGGCTTGGGCATGGCTATTGGATATAGATGGAAAAATTCATCTGACTGGCCATCAGGAGGATCTGTTGAGGTTAGAAGAGAGTTATGCCATATCCTTGAGTCCAGAGGATGCAATTATGTTCAGGGCCGAGATGTTCTTACCTGAGGGGAGATGCTACTGGCCAGTATTATGTTTCGTCAGGATATACGCTATTAATTAAGCAAACTTTCAATGGTAATCAGTTCTTATGGGGGAAAAAAGTCTGGAACCAGATTTCTTGGCCCAAATGTAACTTTTTTCTGTGGACTCTTACACACAACAAATGCCTCACCTGGGATAACTTATGTAAACGTGGCTTTCAGGGGCCTTATGTCTGTGTATTCTGCTACAGTAGTGAGGAGACAGGGGAGCATTTATTTTTCCAATGCCCCTTTGCTAAATAGGTCTGTGTAATATCCCCTCCAAACAGGAAATATAGCAACACAAAAAAACTCTGAACAAGATATAACTTCTGTTGAATAAATTTAGAATGATCACAATAATATAGTCTCTTAATAGCAAAATACAGATCTTATCATTTGTCCTTCTAAACTATTACAATTTCAATCCTTTCTTATACATATAAATATGAAATACAGTCTTAAAAACCCTGGCTTAGCAAAACTGGAAGTGAAAATTGAATTCTGGAAGGTCTCGGCCTGCTGTGTCGAAACACACAGTCTCCGGCGTTGGTCGATAAACTGCCGACGTCGATCACTGCAGGTCGGCTTTCTGGCGACGTCGGTCTTCAGTCGATCGATGTCGATCACTGGAAACTCTCTGTCTGCCACGGTCGGTGCCTGAGCTGATCTGTACAGACCTGTACAGACTTTGTACGGCTGCCAATTGAGCACAACTTCCCTGTTTTCAACCCCTGATCTGAAAATATATGTCTCTAGCACAGAAGATCTCTAGCTATATAATTTATTGAATCAAAACATAAAGCAATAAATACCTGGAATATCTGTAATAACTTCTGTGTGAAGTTATCTCTCAAACCTGAAATTCTATGATAACTTCTGGATGAAGCTATCTCTCACTTTGGCAATAGATCAGCTGATATTCCATAGCCTCTTAATTGCACACACTGAAGAGGGAACGTTCTCCAATGCAAAAGGAATCCTGGAACCCTAGGCTCAGTCTCCACAGAAGAAATTCTCAAAATCAATAATCAATAATCAATGGCTAATCAACAATGGCCTCCATGAGAAACCCTTATACCCTCAAAAAGATATGCTTGCCCTAATTAGGGTTTCTTAAATTAGAATTAGGGTTTCTAATTAAAAATAGGCTAAATAATTAATATTTGATTAAATCAATCAAATATTAATATCTCCCTCAATACATGTCGGATCCTCGAACCGATCGAAGCTAGTGAATCAGGGAGTGATTTCGCACATAACCATATCAAAATAAAGGCGCTCCGCTGCATATCAAATATCCCTAAAAAGTAGGAGCTCAGGCCAAAAGTGTCCGAAAGAGCCCGAATGAAAACCAAATGTAGAAAAACTCTGCTAAACGAAGCCCCTCCAATCTCCATCAAGACCCTCTAATCATCCTATCAGCCTACGAGGATCACATAATAGGCTAACCATGAATTCAGAACATGTCAACTGAAAAGGGGACATGACAATCCGCCCCTCCTGGAATTGCTTGCCCTCAAGCAATCGCTGAATGACAAATCAATCAATCCACCTGGATCCCAAATGTAGTTAGGATCTCCACCACTGCCAATTAACTCAAACCCCATGCCATGTCCATCACAACTCTCATGTAATGGCATCACATCATCTCTAGTACTAAGATAAGCACCCCAACATCCAATCTATAAATGAAAATCAGCAAGCAAACTCCTTACCTGAATAATATCTAAAAGTGGATTGTGAAGGCTAGAAATAGTCATATCATCATCAACTTGTGACCCGACTGTAACAGAAAGTTGAGTCCTCACCACATGTGACAACTCCTGAACTGGATTCACCTCAAGACCAAGCTCGTCCTCATACCTCTCCTGTGTTGGTGCCAATGTGCACTCATCATTGCCCTCTATCATGTCATGTGGTATAGGTACCTCCATCCGATGAAAAAACATATATCTGAAGCTGCTGCCCCGTATTGCCTTAAGAATATGTGTCGTCCCATCAACATTAAAGAGAACCTCCATGTCCTTGAGACGAAGAGTAACTTCCTCAAATGAATGAAGCCACTTCATACCCAAGACTAAGTCTATATTCCCCATGTTTACCACATAATAATCAGCCTTGAACTCATAGTTGTTCAAGCGCAATGGGAGGTCTCTAATCATACGCTCACACTTAAGAGTGTGACCATCGACTATCTTAACACTGATGCCCTCAAAATCTATGGTAGTGAGTCCACGCTTCTCCACAAATCTAGCATCTATGAAATTATGTGTGGCTCCTGTATCAAGAAGGGTGATAACCTTCTGCCCTGCCAAAACTCCACAGAGTCTAAATGACTCATCTGACTGAATGCTGGATATGCGTGCCTCCTGTAGGTGAAGCTCTAACTCTGCCTCTGCATTAGGCCCTGAAGCCTCTGCCTCTGCCCTCTCAGAACTGTTCTGTTGTTCAGAATCCTCAGAATCTGAATCCTCATAATATACCCACATCATACGATTCGCCTTGCCCTTAGGCCTCAAAGGACAATCGTGATGGATATCATATGGACCTTTGCAGTAGAAGCAAAGCTTCTTCCTACGTAGATCATTAAGTGCCTCACGATCCAAAGGTGGTGCTGCTGGATTGGCCTGTGAATCATTTTTAACCCCAGATTTATCTATGTTAAAATCCGGTCTCTCTGTATCCCCGTGGGAGTGTTTATGGTCTCTAAATGAAGAAGCACCTCTAGAGTTAAATTTATTGGATGGGGCTGCCATCTCCATACTCCGTGCCTTCTTCATAGCTACCTGTAAAGAAGGAGGATCAAAGGCTTTGATCCAACCTCTCAATGGCTCTGTCAATCCCTCTATGAAGAGAACTACCAATCTACGCTCTGAAATATTGGGCACCATGACTGCCAATCTCTGAAACTCACCAATGAAGGACTCCGAGTTACCTGTTTGTCTCAACCGTGCCAGATCTTGAAAGTAAACCTCAGGATCTTTCCTGTCAAACCGCTCAACCAATCTATCCACAAAGTCCTGGTAACTCTGTTACCTGATTATGCTGAAGTGTTACCATACCATGGTACCACCAATCATGTGCTACTCCATCCAAGTGCAAAGTGGCGTATTTGATGGCCTCTATCTCTAACATTGATCTCAATGCCAAAAAGGTGTCAAGCTTATGAACCCAAGCTTGAGCTGTCATCTTGCCGCTGCCGTCAAAAGTAGTCAAAGAAAGCTTACCAGTAGCCTTCTTCAGCTCACTGAACTGAACTCTAGGCCTCCTGTCCTGTCTAACCAATCTGTAGTGCTCTCTCCTAAGATTGACAAAATGGTCAAAGGTTGTCTGCTCTTGAACATGAGGAGGTAATAAGTCCCACTCATCATTTGCAGCCATGTAAACATCTGCAAATGGGTTATTCCCTGCCTCCTCTGCTGGTGCCTCTGGTTCTTCTTGAACAAATGTAGGATGGGTAGGTCTATCAGCTGTTCTAGAGTGAGTCTGTTGTGGTCTCTGATTAACCGTAGCACTCCTGTCATCTCTTTGGCCCTCGATCTGTCCATCAGGCGCGTTCATATCCCTTATCATAGTCATAAGTGCCTGTAGTGTCTGATTCATCTGTTGTTGGCTTGTCATCATAGCACGGTGAAATTCTCTGGTGTCCTGTTTAGCATCATACCTGTGGCCCCTGGGTGGGCTGCCCTCACGTCTGTCACTCATGATGATCGGTCTCTGATCTAACAACTGGGTACCTTCAAGCAGGGCTCTGCTGCATGTGTTATACTTGTGTGGTCCCAACTCTTGTGGCTGCATAAGATCTATACACCCTCAGGCTGGCAGGATATAGCTCTGATACCACTGTAATATCCCCTCCAAACAGGAAATATAGCAACACAAAAAAACTCTGAACAAGATATAACTTCTGTTGAATAAATTTAGAATGATCACAATAATATAGTCTCTTAATAGCAAAATACAGATCTTATCATTTGTCCTTCTAAACTATTACAATTTCAATCCTTTCTTATACATATAAATATGAAATACAGTCTTAAAAACCCTGGCTTAGCAAAACTGGAAGTGAAAATTGAATTCTGGAAGGTCTCGGCCTGCTGTGTCGAAACACACAGTCTCCGGCGTCGGTCGATAAACTGCCGACGCTGGTCACTGCAGGTCGGCTTTCTGCTGACGTCGGTCTTCAGTCGATCGATGTCGGTCACTGGAAACTCTCTGTCTGCCGCGGTCGGTGCCTGAGCTGATATGTACGGACCTGTACAGACTTTGTACGGCCGCCAATTAAGCACAACTTCCCTGTTTTCAACCCCTGATCTGAAAATATATGTCTCTAGCACAGAAGATCTCTAGCTGTATAATTTATTGAATCAAAACATGAAGCAATAAATACCTGGAATATCTATAATAACTTCTGTGTGAAGTTATCTCTCAAACCTGAAATTCTGTGATAACTTCTCGATGAAGCTATCTCTCACTTTGGCAATAGATCAGCTGATATTCCACAGCCTCTTAATTGCACACACTGAAGAGGGAACGTTCTCCAATGCAAAAGGAATCCTGGAACCCTAGGCTCAGTCTCCACAGAAGAAATTCTCAAAATTAATAATCAATAATCAATGGCTAATCAACAATGGCCTCCATGAGAAACCCTTATACCCTCAAAAAGATATGCTTGCCCTAATTAGGGTTTCTTAAATTAGAATTAGGGTTTCTAATTAAAAATAGGCTAAATAATTAATATTTGATTAAATCAATCAAATATTAATATCTCCCTCAATACATGTCAGATCCTCGAACCGATCGAAGCTAGTGAATTAGGGAGTGATTCCGCACATAACCATATCAAAATAAAGGTGCTCCGCTGCATATCAAATATCCCTAAAATGTAGGAGCTCAGGCCAAAAGTGTCAGAAAGAGCCCGAATGAAAACCAAATGTAGAAAAACTCTGCTAAACGAAGCCCCTCCAATCTCCATCAAGACCCTCTAATCATCATATCAGCCTACGAGGATCGCATAATAGGCTAACCATGAATTCAGAACATGTCAACTGAAAAGGGGACATGACATCTGGCACCTATGGTGTACTGCCTGGGGTGCCCCCTGCCACCATGTTCATTCGTTGAGTGAATTTTGGAATCAAATCAGGCTTGCTCCTGCAAGGAATTCTTTGTTGCAGAACACTTGGACTGTAGGTCCATCCTTTATTTTATGGAATTTGTGGTTAGAAAGAAACAAGAGAATCTTCAGGGGAGAGCGGTTAGAATGGTGACAACTGTGGTCAAAAGTTCTTAACTCTTTATAGGAGACTTTGCACGCTAAGTGTACGGAGGGCGCAGACTTGGACGCTGATGTGGATGGTTAATTCAAGCGGCTGGGTTTAGTTTTAAGACCCTGCAATGACTTGGCACCGGACTGTGGTGCGTAGAAAGGGAACAAATCAAAAATGTGACCAGTTAATAGAGAAGGCCGATGGACCCACCCTGAACTTGGAGTTATCAAAGTGAATACAGACGGCTCCTCACGGGGGAACCCAGGCGAGGCTGGAATAGGGGGTATTGCTCGGGATAGCTTCGGAAGCATCCAATTTATTTTCTCGATCTACAAAGGTTGTCATACAAAAAATCTTATGGAAGCCATGGCGATTCTGGAGGCTTTGAAATTCTACTGTCAACAGGGATGCTATAATATCATCTGTGAATCAGATTCGCAAGTGGTGATTAATTTGCTGAATAACGATAATGCTGGTAAAGTGGATTGGCATCATAATATTATTGTTCTTCAGATTAGACATTTAAGTACCTCTTTGAATTCTATTGTTTTCAAACATATTCCTCGAGAATGGAATGGTGTTGCTGACCGCCTTGCCAAATGGGCTTCGGAGAATGGCTCCATGTGGAGTATTACCGACCCGGGAATGCTCTCTGCTAGTATGTATCAGGAGTTGGTTCAGTTGGTGAACCAGGAGAATGATTTGTAATTCTGGTGTTTTCGTTTTCTTAATAAATTTTTACCCTTGTTAAGTTCAAACATAGGATAAGTAATATACGAGAAGAAGTAAGCTAACAACATTTGAAAATGCTTTAGGTCATGATTCTGATTTTTTGACAATATTTGATTTTTTTAGAATTTTTCAAATATATGCAATTTTTTGTTTTTGAATTTTTGAAATATATGCATTTAAAAGAAAAATCCACTATTGATTGTTAAAAGAGAATTGAAAAAGAGGTACTAAGAAGCAAAGATTTGAAAGTAGAGGAAGTAGGAGGGATTCTAACAATCTAAACAAAGGTGAAAAAGCATAACACAATGAGATGGAGGGCAAGCAACGTGCCCCTAAATTTTATGTAACTTTGAGTCATAGTAATGTAGTGAAAATATGTGAAATTTTTAAGAATGTACATGCTCCTCAAATGTGGAAAAGGCTAAATGTGCTCATATAAAAAATATATAAATATGTGTCATGTAAGAGCCATAGGGATAAGTGTTTTAGATTTTTTGAATCGAGTTGAAAATCAAGAGGGTAAGTACCCAAAGTGAAAAAATAAAGCCAAGGGACTAGAAGAATGGTTGGATAAGAGATATAAGAATTAGAAGCTATATACAAGTAAAATGCATGTAGATAATCAAGAGATGCAACCCAACTATTATGTTAGGAAAAATTAGGAATCTATGTCAAACCAAGGATCTCATTAAGAGGATGCACATAGGTATACCCAAATGCATGTATGAAGGAATGACTTCTTATGATGAATAATTAAAAACTATAGATTTCTCTAAATTTGAATAGGACTCATATGTTGTAATATAACCCTCTGAATCACTATTCATATGCTCATGTAAACTTGTATATTTATGTGTAGGAGAAGAATATATAACAACCTATATATGCACCTATGGTGAAGCTCTTTGAATAACCTATTTTGCCTTAGGAGATGAAGGCTTCTTTCTGTGTGCCACTTTTTGCTGAGGAGGATGTACCATGTTTTGTAGAACAAACTAAATATGCTTATGTGTTCCTATATCATTCTCATAATAATATGGAGAAAATAAATTTGTAATATGCTCATGCTCATTATAAATTGTAATATGTTTTGTAAGATGAAGATCATGCTCTTGAATAGTTATATAAATGAGTACATTACCATGTTGCTCAATAATTATACCAGGTAACTCTTCCATATAAGAAGTAAACATCATTTGATCCAAAGGATACTCATTGGATTCCTTCTATTTTGACCACTTTATTATCATGAATGTATTCGAGACATTTATTCACTCTAGAAGGTAGTGCTCTAATATTTTGTATCCAAAGGCATCCTAGTAGCATATCAAAGATCCTTGTGTTTGGTAGAACTAGCAATGAAGTAGGTATTATGAGAGTGCCCACTTGTAAATGAATCACCATACGCCAAAGGGTATATTGTGTATGTTCATCAAGTACTTTGATAACTCTAGAAGTATCATATAAATCATATTTTGTATAACCAAGAGAATGGAGTGTTATGGTGCACACATTTTCACTTGATCAATTATCTATCATGACACTATAGATGGATTGTTTGTTAATATATGCTTGAATAAAAATTGCATTTTTATTTAAATCATTATCAACAACTTCACTATCATAAAATGTGATCATAGGACGTGATGTTCATTTGCTTGTAATTGTACCAATAATGCTATCAAGTGGATATTCATATGTAGAAGGAGGATGATGAACATTGTATGCATAATGAACTTCAAAATTATCCTTGATATTTTATTTATGATCTGGAAAAATATCTTTGTACATTTTGAGATTTGCATTATCATTTTCTTGTGGCTTAGCCTATTTAATGTGTAAAAATAACTATGTTATTTTCATTAATGATATCTTGAATATGATGTGTAAGGTTGAAACATCTATTTGTAGAATGCTCAATACATATATGATAGTTGTAATATGCATTTACATCAAAAAAGTAGATTTGGTGTAGACATGTTTATCTCCATTGGTGGAATAAGAGTTGTTAGGATAAAACAAAACACAGATTTATCCCTAAATCGCATTCAAGAGAAACTATGACACAAATAAATCAAACATACAAAAAATAATCATAAGCATGCACAAAATAGAAGACACAAGATTTAACGTGGTTCACCCAAGATGGGCTACATCCACCAAACTTATCCAGTATATTATTTCTCGCAATACAAGAGAAACAAAACTTGTTACAACTCTCTACCTTCTCTGCCTCATCTCTGTGTACAATATGTTTTTTTTAATCCGAGCCATGTATCAATACATTTTAGGGCAAAAAACACCTAAATATAACCTCTACCATCAGATTTAGAAACTTTTAATCAATGGCCCAGATTGACTATGAAATTACAAATTTACAAGGTAATTTCAATAAAAAAATTGCTTTGGGGCATTGCCCTCAAACCCCACATCGAGGGGGGATCATTCCCCCTAAACCCTACAAGGGGGGTTATCCCCCTTGCAACCCCCTATATCATCAGGGATACAAAGAATGGGATCCAAAACCTGGCTGAAATAACATCAACATTTTAACCTTTGATCATGGAAGACAATCAGGCTCCACACCTAATAAGAGTGATTACATTGCATTCTTGGAGCTTTTGAAAAAAAACATAAGGAGGTGATGGCAACCTTGATAATTTCCTCCTTGGTGGAGCTTGTAATTGAAAATTTTGAGGTTGTTGTGATATAAAATTAAGTGTAACTTTTGCTTCATTCTTGCTTTTAGTTGGTTGGCTCTTACAATCAGGTTGATTTGAAACTTGGCATTTGAAGTAGAAGGAATATTTCAAACATGCTTGAGCTTGTTCAAAGTAATCAACTTGTTTTCACATTCTTTGACTATATGGTACAATTCATCAAAGGATTTGAATTTATTAAATATGATGGATTCTTGAAAAGGAGAGATAAAATTTTGTGTAAAAATATCTTGGACCTCATTATCATCCATTTGAGTTGTCATTTTAGCAAGCATATTATTTTAACTTAACACATATTCACTTATTCTTTCATTATACCCTAGTTTGAGCTTTATAATTTGAGCATATGATAATTTCCCCAATGTTGATAGAAAATTGTGTTAAAAATTGATTTACCATAGGATTGAAAGCCTTTACTGATTGAAGAGGAAGATCATAGAACTATCTAAGAGCATATTCTTTGAGACTTTTTGGAAAAATATTTGTCAACTATTTATCATTATCTACATAATCTAGACAAGTTGTATGTAAGGCACGTAAATGTTATTCAGGATCACCTTTGCCTTCATAAAGAGGAAGCTTATGAGCCACGAAGCCAATTGGTAATGGATAAGATGTAATTTTGGGTGGCTAATGGTTAATTTACTATAACACATAATCTAGCACTACTCCTTATAGATATACAATACAATATGAACTATGAATACAATATAATATGATTTAAGCAATGTTAATGACTATCAATACAATACAAACAAAAATCAAGGTACAAAACTGATCTAAGAAAATGTTTGAATGATTTCTAGGCTCTCAAATGTATTTTATCATTCATTGAATAATGTTCGCCTAACATTTTAGAGCACTAAATATAGAGGTAGAACCATGCTTGTGGCCCGCTAACCAAATTTTTAAGGGTACAGTGAGAGTAACTTCCCTTGGTGATACGCTCCTCTCAGGGGCACCACAAATAAGATAGATGAAAGAGGTTTTCTGTGGTATAAAAAGGGACACTATATATTTTTAGCTTATTGTGAGGTACATAGAAACTAAAATATGTGTTTAGTGTCGTACTATGGCTATGAGTATTGGAGTAAACCTGTGATGCCATGATGTCTATAAAAATAACACCGTGTATCCCTTCACAATAATCACTAAGTAGTTTAAAATTTGTCAAAACAAAGTTTCTAAAATAAGAATAATCAAATGAAAAATAAAAGGCAAAATATTTTTAGTTTCAAAAATCAAGCAAATTTCAACCTAAGGTCGAAAGAAAGGTCTTCTATGTCAAAATGATCTAAGGTGACAATACAATTTTCTTAGTGTCAGATTTAATCTAAGGTCGAATAAATTGAATCATTTTGCATCAGATATTACCCAAGGTCAAAGTCCATTTTCTTTTAGTATCAAGAATTTAAATTTTTTTAAAGGAAATCCTTTCCCAAAAACTAAGGAAAAATAATAACCAATATTTTAAAAATAATAGATTCACATTAATGCTTAACCCTTTCAATTTGAGTACTTAAATCTATTAGAATTAAACTATTGAAATAGAAATGTTGATATGTATAGATATGAGTAAAATACAATAAACTACAAAGTTTACAGAAATCATAAACTTACTAAAAATAGTAAATTAGGAATAAGGACAAGCAAACCTTCCTAAAATAAAAATATATCTAACTTTGTAAGCTCACTGTAACTGTAAGTTGTGTGAAATTGACCTGTAGACATAATTATGCTAAAAATAATAATTCATAGTTTGATGGGACAAGTCTATAAGAAGAATATAGGGGTGTTCTATAGCCTTGTCTCGCCACTACAGCTGCACCTTGGTTGACTATATCCTAATTTTTTGATCTGGGTTTGTACAATCACTTATAAGGGATTATTGTTGAAAAATGTGTCATGTTATTGTGTAGAAGATATGCGAAATAGAAAACCCTGGTCTTGCACATGTACTAGACAACAATTAGATAAAAAGAATATAAAAAGGTTAGTAAGGATAATTGAGTTGGCCTCAAAAACTCCTTGTAACTAAGCGTTCCCTACATAACCCAGATGGGCCTCAAGCCACTGTAGTTCTCCCTCCTAGAGTGATTGTGTGATATGTGATTATACAACTAGAATGTTTTATTTAGTTGATTGATTGAAATGTTTGACAATAGATGTCCTTGAACTGTAATAAACAATATTAAAACTTAGTTATGGATAGTTTGAATACTATAGAGTTGAAATAGGAATAAATAGTGATCTTTTGCTCAGTGTGTAATGTTCTTGTTATAGATTAATTGTGGGAATAATGAGTAGCCTTAATGTAACTTTTATAGGATAATATTTAAAATGATTTCACTAACCAACTTTAAAAAACATGTGGGGGAGCCATCATGAACATCTCAATTTGAAAAATTAACCATTGGAGAGTAGGAGACAAGGTCGCACTAGGGGACAAAGTCATAATGCAACCCTATCTGACTAGTGCAAACTTATCCCAAAAGATGAAAGACTATTAAGACATGTCTTATAAGAGCTTGTGGATTGAATAGGGAGGTGTGAAAGTTAAATAGGGATGTATGTATGATATTTATAGTGTTTAAAATACAATGAAATCTCTCTTATAGATTATGAGTGAACAAAATGTTGAATAAACCAAGTAAGGGTAAGGTTGTCAAGAATAAACATTGTTAAGCCCTTAATTATTAATTTTATTTATCTATAAAATGTATGCATGTAAATAAATACAAGAATGGGATGAATTATTCATTCCATCATACCAACCCTTCTTCAACCCTCTTCACCTCCCACAAAGACAGCTAAAGGGTATGATATTTTGGAGCAATTACAATATACCCATGTCAAGATTTTTCTATTCAATTTACTTATAATAATGCCTATCTATAAGGATATTCTTTATGCAACATTGAAGACACCATGCCACCGAATGATGCCGAACCCTCTTACATCTCTTATATTATCAATACATTAATATGGACATACGAAAGAATTTATTTTGCAAAAGAAGAATTACCTTCCAAATAATAATACGTGCACACCTTCCACTATATATTCAAGTATGAAATCAAAATAAGATGGTCAAAATAATTTTGGTTGATAATGGATTGAGCTTAAATATTTTTCTTAAATTACTGGGGATAGAAGGTAATTATCTCATTCATTCTGATATGAACATTCTAGGATTTGAAATATTATAATGAAAGTATTAGGACAAATTACATTGCTTATTATAGTCGATCCTAAAACTATAAATACATCTTTCCAAGCTATGCAAAATGATTTAAATTATAGTGTACTACTGGGAAGATCATGGATTCATGAAATGTATGTCGTAACATCTACTCTTCATGAATTAATGAAGTTCATTCATCAAGGATGTGTTTACATGTTCCCATTGGAAAAAAAACCATACAACTTTTATGTGATGACCCAACCTAAGGATCATTACATTCATCACATGCACCTACTTGACAAATAATTAAAATCATGTAAATTACCAATTATATCTAATACTCCAATTACACAATCAAATAATTATAATTAGTATGGATTTGGGTTTATATATCTAAAGAAAGGGGATAAATAGGACAAGGGTTAGGAACACATGCTCAAGGTGTTTTTGATCCCATTCAAGTAGCTCAATCAAAAGGACAATAAGGACTAAGTTATTTTGAATAATCAAGTCAATTAAATAAATAATCATCCATGCCATTTACTATTCATACACATTTTATCAAAGCACAAATCGAGACAACACAAGATGTTCATTGTGCATCAACATTATAGTTGGTACATATGGATATGATATATGATATAGTTATATTGAAACTTCCAACATTGGATGAATTTTATAATGACAAAGCTCTCTTGGAATATCTAGGTGCATACAAGGATCTCCCTCCATTCTATCACAACAATAGGTTTTCTCATAGTGCTCATGCATAGTTTGGAGATACTAATGAATCCACTGCACAAGTATAACTCTATGGTCCAAAGACAATTCTAACACCACCATATATTGAAGATAGAATGGCTTTAATTATTGAAGAAACAATGAAATTCAATTTTGGAACATATAAAGATCCACAACATGTTTTATTAGCAGCTTTGTTACAAAATAAGGAAGATATACATTTATGAAATGTTTTAACATATTATATAGAGTTATTTTCTTGGGATTATTCAAACATACTAGGCATAGATCCTACAGTAGTAACGAATAATATAGTATTACATCTAGATGCACAAGCTATAAAATAAAAGATTTGAAAGATGCATCCTAAAGTGGCACTTTTAGTAGAGAAATAAATTTAATGATTACTTGAGTCTGGATTTATTAGAGATATTGATTATCCTACATGGGTATTCAATATAGTCCCTATTGTAAAACCTAATTGAGACATCAAATATTGTACAAACTACCAAGATTTAAATAAAACTTGTCCAAGAGATTATTTTCATTTACCAAATATTGACATGATTGTAGATTATATATCTAGATATGAAATGTTATAATTCATGGATGGATTTTCAAGTTATAATCAAATCAAAATTAATTTGGATGACCAAGAAAAAACTTCATTTATTACACTTTAGGGGACATTTTGCTATACAATCATGCCTTTTGGACTAAAGAATGTTGTAACCACCTATCAATGTGCTATGACATATATTTTCAATGATTACATACACAAGATAGTAGAAGGATATGTAGATGATTTATTGGCTAAATCTAAACAATGACAAAATCATGTCATTGATTTACGTCATATTTTTGAGTATTACACAAATATAATGTACGCTTAAATGCATATAAACATGTTTTTGGTGTCACTTTTGGAAAATTATTAAGATATCATATCTCAATAAAGTATTGATGTGAATCATAAAAAGTAAAAGTTATTTTGGACATGCCTTCACCAAAGGGGTGAAAGTAATTATGATCTTTACAGAGAAAAAAATTAGCCAAATCTATGTTTTGTGGCTAAATTCACAGATAAAACACAACCACTTACATGATTATTAAAAAAGGCTACAAAGTTTGAATAGGATGAAAATTTTCAAAAGAGTTTCGATGTTATTAAATAATATTCATTACAACCACATTTTCTCATGCCACCTACTATTGACATGCCCTTATTCCTATACATCTATGTTATAAATTGTGCTTTAAGGGCTATATTAACACAATATGATGATGATCATGGGGAACATGCAATTTATTATTTCAGTCATACTTTGGTCAATTACAAAAATAATTACAATATTATGGGAAAATATGGTTACAATTAGTTTTTGCAACACAAAAGTTACAAAATTATATTTTAAACAATAAAACACAGGTTATCATAACGGTGAATTCTTAAAGATTTCTAGTGTCTAAATCACATTTATCAGGGTGTATTGAAAATGGGTCATGTTACTTACATAATTCAACTTAAACTTTATTTGGCATAAATATTTAAAAGGATAAGTTATAACATATCAACTAGTGATAGCTCTGTTAACAAATACACCACCAGTTAATAATGATTTTAGAGATAATTTCACTTCTTATAATGTTGATAAATGCACTTGGACAACGTATTTCAATGGATCTAAATGTGCCACATGTACTAGTGCTAGTATAATTTTCATTCCACCTCAAGTCAAACCTATGCCATTTGCATATTGTTTGGGATTTTTTTGTACAAATAATATCGCATAGTAAGAAGCATTAATATTGGGATTATATACAACACACACATTAAAGATAAATTCCTTAATAGTATATGGATATTCTCAATCAGTGGCCAATCAATTGTTCTAAACATATCAAACAAAGTAAGAAAAACTAATTCCATATAAAGCATTAATACAATAGTTAGTGGCACATTTTGATTATTTTCTCATAGAAAGCATTTCTTGAAAAAACAATTGACATGTAGATATTACGACTAGTGTGACTTTGATAATACTATTGATATTAATTATGATCATGTTATTTTTACCCTACAACAATATTTTATATATATAACACATATACAAGTTTTAGATGTTTTAGCAGTTACTTGCGGTGTAATTAATACAAAATGGCACAATAACATATATAATTTATTATACAAAGCAATAATACTAAAAAATGAGACATGTAATGAAAAATGGAAATTACAATGTGAAACTACCTATTATGTTCTTAATTATGGGTCTAATTCAAAAGATCACTTGATGGGAAACTACTTCAATGTTTAAATCAAATAGAGGCTAAACAAACAATACTTGAAGTACATGACATTGCATTTGGTGGTCATTTTAGTGGCAAAGCTATGTTTAACAAATTATTACGAAAAGGTTATTATTGGCCTAAAATGGAAAAATAATGTCATAAGCATGCAAAATTTTTTCTATAATGTCAAAAGGATATCAACCTCAACCATGCTCCATCACATGAATTGCAACTTATTATTTCACTTTGCCCATTTTCTTTATGTGGTTTTGATTTAACTAAAAAAATAAATCCAAAATTACTAAATGGCCATAAGTTCATTGTTAATACTACAAAATAATTCACAAAATGGGTTGAAATAATTCCTTTATAGTCTACTATAGGTGAATACATTTATCAAATTTTACAAACACATATTATTTCCAGGTTTGGACTTCCACCGGCTATTGTTATAGACAATGGATCATCTTTTAAAAACAAAATACGTGAGGTTTTTTTTTTTAAATACAAAATTTGACACACATTTTCTATGCCATATTATCCACAACATAATGATCAAGCAAAAGCTACAAATAAATCTCTTGTTTATTTTGAGCAAAATCATTACAAAACATGGAACAAATTAGCATAGACAAAATATTTATGCACTTTGGGCATATCATACAAATGTATATCCAATATGTAGGTTAATATTTCTTTTAGGCTCTAATTATATATGTTTAAAATTCATCCTAATATGTTATCTACTATTTATAAGATAAATAACATGTGACAATAATGTGAACTACATGTCTAATCATACTCAAGTCCTAATTTAAGATTTACTAATATCATAGAATCATTGGACATGATAAATAACATTGTAAGACATTAAAAGAGAAAATTCAAAAGAATAAGCATGAAAGCATTATCAAATTAATACAGAACCAACATACGTCTCTTACTACAAGGACTCAAAAAACATTACCTGCAACTATAACAAGCAAAAAACATCCTCAACAAAAATATTTTACCATTATAGTAAATATGAAAGAAGCCTATTTTAAGCACAATCACAATTATATTATTAAAAAGGAAACTATGTGCAGTGTAAGAGAATTATCACAAATTGGATATACCCTCAATGACCTACTTTATAATGCAAATGATAAAATGGCACTTGGATATATCATATACCCAATTGCTTGTGGACCCAAAATAATCAATACAAAGGTATGGGTTATGCCTCATATGCATCAACAACCATTTACATTAGGAAGATCATTGTCACATAAAATAAAAGTTATAGTAGAAACTAATCGATAGTGAATCACCTTTTCACATGAAGGAAGAAAAATTAACTTACCACATGATGGTAACATTTATCAAGATATTGAAAGAGAAGAGATGATTGTTAACGAAAAGGTTCAAAACCATTCAAATAGTTCAAAAAATTAAAAAAAAAATAATTGTACATAGATTCTTGATTATCACATCATTTTCTTCCATTGCTTTTGCATGCGATTGATTAGATCAATTCTTATAAGCCTTTAGCTCTTGTTGATTTTATGGCCTATTGGATCTTATTTTTCACTTTCTAGATCTAAAGATTTCAAAGCAGTGGTCAATTTTGACATTTTATGCCAATATTTTTCTTGTTTACATAGTCTATACTGACAATAGTAGCATTTTTATGACAAGGTCAGAACCTTTGAAATTAGATCAAGAATGTCTACCATTACTGGCCTAAGTGGATGGTCTTGACCTAGGTAAATTTTTGCTCATAAACCAAAATTTGAACATAAAAAGTCTTTATAATTTAATTTTTCAGACATTTTACTTGGTTTCAGTATGCAAATCATTCTATTTCATGGAAAATATTTATTTTTATGAGCTATATTATTCATACATGCGACATACTTGGAAAAATGTATATTTGATGAAATGAAGTTGTATAATCAGTCCTATACATACTATCTCAGTCCCTTTTATGTTTTTCAAAGCTACAATTTACATACAATGGAACATCTTACTCACACATGTCCATGCCATCACTTAGTGCATATCTCACATTAACACATGTAGCACATTTTTCAGACATCTATCATTTTCTTATAATTTTGATGCATTGTTTATAATTTGTTTCTTATTGTTTATAATTACAAAATTCTAAAAATACACAAAAAAAATCAAAGTACAAAAACATTTAAAATATTATGAAAAATACAAAATCAAGACCTGAGCATGATTAGACATTTAGTTTACATCAGTGTCATATGTTATGTATCTCATGATTAGTAGATAGAATATTTTCTTTATATCACACATGTACTTCACGGGTATCCATGAGTGTTGTGCACTATGTACAAACTTTTATAGGGACTAAGATGTTGTACTTGCCTTTACCTAATAGCCTTATTAAACTAGGGGCATCTTATTCGCAAGTGGCAGTATGTAAAAGTGTTATCATTCCATGTATCCTACATTATTAAGTTATACTATTTTAAAATGTCTTGCTAATATTTTTATCTTCCATCATTAATATGAGTATGTTATTTCCTAGGGTATGATCACATTACATATTCATGATTTAGAATATATTTCTAGTTCTATATTTCATTAGTGTTATTACTTGTACATAGGAGATTACATATTACTTATATATTATGTGTGGCCCTTGACTCTTGTGTGAAAGTTTGTTTAAACATCTTTATGTGATCTTGTTTGACATGAGTGACATTTGAACATGTCCATTGTTATTGGCCTTCAACCTTGTGTTGTGTGTGACATTTAAACATTCCTTTGTTTGTGATATTACTCATGTCCATTTTTTGTGCAACCTTTTATTTTGAAATATTTGAATATGTCCCTTGCTCATATCCTTTGGCGTTATTGCATGACTTTACGATTATTGCGCTTATGTGTTTGTTGAGCTTGTTAAGTTTGATGACTGCCATGATCCATATGATGTACTAACTAACACATGTAATAATTCTAATTTTACATTTGATTTCTATGAGCTTCATTGATACATTTCTATGTCCCTTACCTCATGTGTTACATACCTAATTCAAATGATGTGAAATCTTAGTGGGCTAACATACTCTATTGACATATGTTACATTATTCCATATTTATATCTTACTCTGCATGTTGTAGTTAACTTTTATTTTGAGATGAGTGAATTTTAGGACCTATTCACTCACCTGAAAAGGGGGACATTTCAGTAGGTTTTCCATATAGGAGATAAGTTTTTTCAAGAGCAAAATCAATTTGGCAAAAAATATAGTTTCAAAATGGTGCAAATTCAATCATTGCTAAAAAATCATAGGGGCATATGCACTTATATTTTAGGATCAAACTACATATTCAAATAGTTTTGAGAGCATGATATAGGTTTATGAACAAGTTTCAAATGGAATTTACAATTGGCATCTACATACAATTATAAATTTTATAATTATAATGGGTGCATGATATAGAGTCATGCCATGTTTTTCTATACTATTTACTAGTTACGAACATGGTAGGAGCATGAATGTAATCCATTCTCTTTTAATTATGCATTTAGAAAAAAAGTTAAAATATAATCTACAAGCCATCTGCAGTGGTTGATTAAATGTAAATGCATAATGCACAGCTTAAAGGTTCAGTGTCCTCTAGCACTATGTCTACAAATCCATTTTAGATTCCAACCCATTTCTCGTATTGGGATTACAAAGACTAATTTAGTTAAATTGAGGTTTATGCATCCCTCAGTGGGTGTTATTTATTCTATATAAGTACAAATTCAACTTGGGGCTTGATCACTCTCTAATTCTCTATTGGTTTAACTAAGGAAACAATCTCTCCAATATTTCAAGGAAGCATAATCTTTGAGCAAAGTCACAAAATCAACATTGGTTTCACACATACAGGTGTACTCCTCCCTTGATTTCAAATCTCAAATTTAATTATTTTCAAATTTCAAACTCAAACATTTTCAAATTTTGAGTTAATTCTCAAATTCAAATTATTATTCAACACCTAAAAAAATTGAATGCTAAAAACACCTGCAAGCATCTGTGTGGACCTTCAAGATCCTAAAGTTTTGCATTTTACATTGCAATGCAGGACCAACCTGTTGGGTCATTAGTGGCAGTCAGTCCTTACGCAAATTAGATGGTTTTGATCTTGAGCCCTCCATTCGTAAATTTTTAATTTTGAACCCTACCTTATAGATATGATCCATACTTTTAGGATTTATAGTGTGTGGTTTTCCCTTTTGGATTGATATAAAACCACACTCAAGTCACTTATTCTATCAATATGAAATTTCAATACAGTGTTTGTGGGTAGGGGGTAGGGAGAGTCTCTTCATGGAATATGGAGACTATGTTCATTATGAACAATTCCAATTCTCATCATTTGAAGCAATCCTCAACTAATCCAAAGGCTATTTTATCATATACCAAATAAGTCATGATCAAGTTTTCAAGACATAACTAGATGCATTCCTATAAATAAATGAAAATAATTGCATAAATCACTCAGTGGAAGAACTATGTGGGCTTGATTTCTCTTTTCAGAGTAATGGATACATAGACAAAAAATAGTCACTGTGGGGGTGATTGTGATCAACTCAGTCAAATACAATGTTTGTAGGTTTTCAATCATTGTCAATCCATATTAGGGCTTAAATTTTAGAGAAGTTATTTGCAAGTCTTCCACACATTTTCTAAGGTCAAAAATTCATGCATACCTAATTCAAGCTGTCGAAGATGATCATGACTTTGATTTTTTTAGTTT
Source organism: Torreya grandis (assembly GCA_037957365.1). Lineage (NCBI taxonomy): Eukaryota > Viridiplantae > Streptophyta > Pinopsida > Cupressales > Taxaceae > Torreya > Torreya grandis. The sequence goes on along the minus strand of JARHVA010000510.1, from coordinate 3,599,650 downwards.
CAGCGAAGTTCAAGACTGACTAATTAGGCTAATAGTGGCAATCAATACTTACACAAACTATATGGTTCTGACCTTCTTCACTCCTAGTCAAAACAAGTCTAAAATTTGTTTCATCAGATCCAAAGTAAATCATGATCAATTATTTGTGCCCTGTCTATATGCATTCATATAGTTAAAAATGATCACAATTACATAAATCACTCTAAGTGGGAGAACTACATGGGTTTCATTTACCTCTTTGGAGTATTAGACATATAAGAAATGAATAATCATCATGGGGTGATTGGGATTAGCTCAATCCATTATACTCCCCTCATTTTCTATTTATTGATTTTTAATCATTATCAAACCCCAATAGGTTTCAACCTTGGATAAGCTATTGTCAGGTCTTCCACACAATTTTGAAGGTAAAAAATTCACAAACATACCTATTTCAAGTTGACGTAGATAATTGTGACCAAAGTTTTTGAGATTTTAACCAAGTTCAAGATTTATCAATTAGGTGAATAGTGGAAATTGGTTCTAAACTAGATTTGAATGGTTCTTCCCTTCTCCACTCTCGATCATAACTTCTTGGTACTATTAAATATCTCCTTTATTTCTCTATTTTAGTCTTCTATCAATCAACACAATTAGATCTAGGGCATAATTAAATAAGTTTTCACTTTCAATTCATAGTTAGTCATATTTTAATCATTTGCTAATTATTGGACTCGGTATTTTGCTTTCATTATGCTTATCATAAGTCAATTTCCAATGCTCTGATTTATTTTATTCAGTGTATAATTAGGGTTAGTCATCACAATAATCCAAATTTTGATAAAACATATTGGTGAACACTTTAATTAGATATGAGTAATATAATATGATATAATTATGAATTGATAGAAACAAACATATAATATGATTTCATAATGGTATTTTTGACAAGCAAGTTAGACAAGTATAATAATAATGCAAGAGGATAAAATAAACTTAGTTTATTTGTACTTTCCTAGTCTCTACAAGTTGACTGATTGATTATTGCTTGTGTGTGATGACTCAGATTGACCTTTTACATTTGGATATTTATTTTTGGTATGGGTAAGCAATATTAGAATAGGTCATAATTGTTAGTCTATCCTAATATTTTTTATCGATCTTGACCTCTACTAAAAATCAAGTTCCAAAACTTTCTCGAGTGATGTGGATGCTTCAATATTATTCTTTTCCAATTTTGTTAACACTTTTCATGCACACCATTCACATGCAATACCAAACCCTACCTTCCTATACAAACACACATAATATCAAATGAGGGGAAGGAAGTAGGTGAAAAGGATGGAGTTGAACTTTGTCAATACCCATTAAACTACCAAGCATTACACTCATCACCAATGCTCTAAAGAGGGCTCAAATTCAAATGCACTTCTCCCACCTATGTATGTGTATGAAATGGTAATATACAAATCGAGATGCTTCTTATCCTATATTACCCTTGGCACAAGCATGCAAATGTAATAATACTTCAAAATATAACTTTATTAATTCAATATAAGCAATGTGTATCTTTGATTAGCTTTTGAATTGTGAGAGTGTTTGTCTTAAACGCCTTATAAAGTCTTTGTTTATACAGGAAACTCTTAGAATTTGAATTAAAAAATTAGTGGCACACACCATGGACCCAAAATAACTTAAGGGGACTCAAAATCAATGATTAGAAAATGGATGTGTCAAAAGATAGACTAAAATAACAAGGGTCAAAATTGTCAAGAAGGGTCACGATTGTAGGACAAGATATAGGATTTTTCTTATATCCTAACCTGGACTCAAAATAACCTTAAAAAAGCAAAAGGGTTTAGAGATATCTCTTTTTAAATGTGTTTTAAGCAAAGAAAATGGGAAATTCAATTCATATAAAATCATAAAGTAAAAGGGAAAACATAAGAGAAATGTGCCATTAAGTGTTTAATTCTTAGCTAAGACCTGTATAAGTAAAGTGATTAAAAAGGCATTGTAAAACAACTCTTGTTCCAAATTTAGGTGTCTACAATTCCCACCCTTTAATTTATCATTTTAGTGGAACTAAAAATATAGGATGAAAGGGAAAAAAATAATGCAAACTTGCATAAATTATTACTATGAAGACTTGTCATGTGCTTTACTGATCCGAAATGTTCCTACAAACAGGAGATGTATGTAATTATATGCAATCATTTTTTAAATGAAACATAATATATAAATCTATATGAAATGCTATAAATATCATTCAAGGAACAAATACTCCTGTATGTGTGCCAAGGAGAAGGAGGAGTGTCACGAATTAAAAACTTGACCTGATCACTATGGAGAAGAAGAAGGTACTCATAGCGTCTATTCAATTCCTGGCTAGGGAAATGGATAAGCTTTCAAGTGGTCAATGTGATGAACAAAACCATTGAGGGGTGAATAAACCTCAATGTGCTAATTGTGGTAGGTGGTTTGGAGAGTTTTGATTTTATGTTGAAAAGTTGGAGAATTAGGTATGATTAAGCCCAGATTTGAATTGTACCTGTATAAGATAAATAAAACTCATTAAGTGACACATATACCTCAATTAAACTCAGTTGGTCTTTATAAACTCAATATGTGAAACAAATTAGAATCCAAAATGGACTCATAGGATATAATGTTGGAGAGTGCAAAATTTCCAAGTCATACACTACGCATATCAACTAAATTGATCATTATGTATGGATTTAGATTCAATTGTCACTTTGTTTCTGAATGCATGGTCAAATGAGAATGGATGTCATCCACACTCCTACCATGTTCGTAGATAGAAAATAGTATATGGTAAATGCAACAAAATTGTAGAATGTTCTTTTAAATTAAAAATAGTACAATGTGCATGTATTTGTATCATGCCCCCATTAATAAATGTGCATTTGTAACTATATGTAGATGTAAATTTGTAAATTGTGTTTAAAACTTGTGCATGAGTATGTATTGTCCACTCAAAAAAAATTTGAATTTGTACTTTGTTCTTATAATGTGATTGCATATACATGGCATATGTCCCCATAATTTATGTCAATGATTGATTATTTCAAGAGCGTTTTGCATTATTTGAAATGTAATATGTAGTATTTTGGATATTGTAATCTATGAATCGTAATATATGTGCATGGCATATACTACCAATATCTGAACCTTTGAGGTTGTGTTGTGATAAGATGACTGGTTAAATATGGATTTTGTAACAATTTTGTAGATTTTTACCCATGTTTGTCCCCTTTTGAGATGAGGGATGAGAATAATGAATTGATTAGATTGAAAGATATAGTGAGATAGATAAGTAAGAACAATTTGAATGGATAGAATATTATGTATTAGATTTGAATTATACTATTGTATTAGTTACAACAAAGTATAGACAATAGATAAGAGATACTCATAGTTAATTGTGAAATATGATTACCAAAGGAAATGGCACTATATTCATAAGGTGCCTTTTATCTCCTCTAGAAGAAAGAGATTTACACAATCCTTACACTTATTTCAACAACTAATATATGGCTATGCACAAATATGCATGTGAGCTAGTAAGTAATAATGTAGAATCCAATGTACCTTTTCTCAATAGCAAAAAAATGTAAAAAATGCTTACAAAGGAAAATAATTGACTAAATAAGTTCATAATTCATCTCCAATACCTTCTTCTAACTAAAATTTCATATCAAGGAACAAATAGTAAAGACTTTACATAAAGGAAAATATTCAACATACATAAAATCTCCTACTATAAAATCATCTCATTCTATTAATAGACAACCGCTTTAGTTTTATTACCTTAGAGATCGACAACATGATATCTTACACATATTATTGGATAAGCAGTTGATCACTCTTCCTCTGAATTATTATCATCCATTACACATATTTGAGAAGATAAAATGGAAACCATTTTACATTTACCATGGTATTAATGGGCATCATGATAATGATTATTATGCTTTATGATAAAAACTTAAGTAAATTATTGATAGAAGGTTTATTAAATTAGAGAACAAGATAACAAGGTTTTCTTCTCCCACTTATTATAGTAGTTATTTTTTTGAAGACTAAGATATCCCATGACATTCCTAAAAAGGAACAAATAGTCTAGCAGCCTTTGCAAAAAAAAACCACTAGAAGAAGTATGTATTCTAGTTCACATTCTACAATGACTGAGTTATCTAAAAATATTCCTATTCAGGAACCATTGGTCATTCAAGCTATCAATAGAGGTGATACTAAATGAGTTCTATTCACCGATGCTCAAAAATTATACGTTGCACGTACATCAATATCTTTTTCAAACAAATATGGAAGTAAAAAGTAAATCAAGTACAGTGGAACAACCAAAACTACAAGGCAACATAGGGGTGTGACAATAAGAAGTTGAACCATTTTTAATTATTCAACAATAGATCGGGTAGCTAAAAAATAGTGAATTTCTTTTTCCATACAGCTTTGGAAACTGATTTTGAGAAAAAATATCCCATACACGATACTAACAACTGATAAGTACTAACATTTAACACTTATTGTTAACACATTATACATCCATATGTTCACAATATTTTATTCAAAACAATCAAATTATAGAATTTATAAATGAAAAATTCTCAATGCATATAACATACGCATGTAGAACACACACACACACACACACACACACATATATGATAGGGACATCCCCCTTATCCAAGTTATCATTATTGCTTGACTCCACAAGCTACACAATCGAGGCCCATCTCATCCTACTGATCCACATGATCACAATCATAACCGTTATCCTCTAATCTTCCTATCATGTATCTCATTATAAACCATGACATATTTATGCTCATACTACAAATCATTAAATCGATCTTGTAAATTTCTAGACAAATTAGAATTATGACTTGGTATAGGTTGTCTATTAAGCTCCCCATGTAAGTCATCCCACTCACTAGTAACCACAATATATGTCACATTTGTGTTTCCACATAGATCAAACAAATATGCATTATCGCCAATAATCTAATCAACTCTCTCTACCAAGCCTCTTCCTACTACATCATATAGCACATTTTGCATAAAAGTATGTCCATTTGCATCTACCATCGTAGGCCACGTCACTTGCAAAACCACATCATTTTAATACATTAACAACAATATTGAAATAATTGTTAAATAATATAAATATAAATAACCATACAAATAATTATGCCCATATATAACTGTTACAACAATTAGAACAACATGGGCATCTCCACCAATAGGTTGTGTTATAGGATCAAGTGTAGGTTATGGTAAATGTGTTACATCTACTCCATCTTTGGCCCCTCCACCTTATGTTGGGGACACAATACCAAGATCATATTCTACAATAGGACATAATGAAGCCCATCAGGCATTATCCCACCATTCTATATAAGTTATTATTCATCATGCATCATCACCTCTCATAAAAAACCATAAGATATCATTTTATCATTGGATGAGAGCCAAATCTGTACCTTTAGGCCTTGGCCTTAAACATAATATAATAGTAACTCGGGTAGTCTCCATCCATGAATAACCCACTTGAGGCACATCTTGAATCAACCCAAATTATCAACTCACTATCTCATATTGAAACCTCTCATAGGAATTAGAGAACCGATCTTGTATCAACATAGTAACTCGTATGCATTATAACTCATGAACATCCTCAAGTCATCCTCTATACCCTATATATGATTGTCATTGAATCATAACAGGTGTCAACCTATCCAACACGCTCTATACTCCATGGTACTCAACCCCCTATGTCATAATAGCATTATCCAACTACAAAAATATCAAGATGAATATAATCCTGACGAGGGCCACCAAATAGATGAACCATAATAATTTGCTCATATGCCCATGAATGCAACAACTTAGTAGCTCCAAAACCACTTGCATACACCTTTAAGGTAAATCTATATAAATCACGATATAAATGGGCCATCATACTAGATACCAAAGAATATCTCATATACCACTCCTTAATGGCAAAAACTATATAGTAGATGTGATAGGAGATAGATACAACTTTACCATCAACCACTATAACTGACACCAGTATATAACATATAAATTTATATAATCACAGAACATCAAATTATACAATATGATCTAATAACATAGTACCACGCTGATCAACAACCTCTAGTATACCTATCATGAATTTATTTTTCTGTTGCATATATCACAAACCCTCCACATACATCACTACAAGCCTCTCCCAAATAATAAGAAGCCATAAGATGTGTCACACATCTTGAAAAGTGATGGTCATATCATCTGTCGACAACCAAAAATCACATGTATTAGGAATCCATCCCTCTATAATGCAATCATCAAATGCATATTATATAGAATCTAGCCCAATCGGCTAACATGTGTGAACCCGACCTCATCCGTTTTCCACTAATCCACATCATCCAATCCCAAATCTAGAAAATTACTTATATGCCAACCATATCAAAACACATGAGCATGTAAATCACATTGTAAAAATAGAACAAATAAAGCATATCAATGCTCAATCCGAGTAAATACAATACATAGGCACTAAATTATGAGCAAAAATAATAAAAAATAACATAGTCAGTTTTATCTAAAAGGATAAAATTATGGACACAAACATCCCATCTGGTTAAATAACGTCCAATTTAGGATAGTAACATCTGGAGTTGGACAATACTAACCTAGAGGGATAAAAATGACAAATTTTCCATTTTAGCCTTTCCAAGTGCCAAAACAATTAAAATTAAAAAAACAAATTTCACTAAATATGAGCACAAATCATACAAATCATTGATTTTTTTGAGAAATTCAAATACATACTAGATCATTATTAGTATATGATTGTATAATAGTCTACATGCATTTGAATCGTAATGGCAATGTAGGTCATTGACTAGGCATTTTGTAAAATTAGAGTTAAAAATCACAATGAAATAATGAAAATGAAACTACAAAAATAATTTTCACATATTATCTATTTTGAGTTGAATTTTTTACAATATTAATTACCATGTCTATTGTCTGCTTAATTCAATTAATAGATCAAAACTTATGCAAGAGGTATCTTGAGTTCTACTAATAAAAACACATTTCTTAAATTGCATCAAGACATGTATGACATATACTTACACATCATAATGTTTTTTAATACCTAATACCAATGTTATAAACAAGTCAAAATTTTGCAGTTACACCACACAAGTGCCATTGCCTCTGGCAATCCTGCTTTGCAAATGATTGTGACTACTCTTATTCTATCATTTATACTTTGTTGTGACTAATATAAAAATTATGTTTAGATCTAATACACAATATTCTAACCATTCCAATGGTTCTTACTTATCTAACTCACTATATATTTTGATCATATCAATTCACTACTCTCATCCCTCATCTCAAAAAGGGGGAGAGCACAAGGTAAAATCTATAAAATTACTATAAAATCAATATTCAACCAGTCAACATATCATAGTGTGACCTCAGAGGTTTAGATACTTGTACAATATTGAGGGCATATGCAATGCACATATAATCAAAATCATAATTCATAGATTACAAATTCCAAAATCCTACACATTATAGTTCAGTTAATGCAAATGGCTCGCAAAAAATTTAATCATCAAGACAAATCATGGGGGCATATACCATGCATATGCACCCATATTATTTGAAAAAACTACAAATTCATATAGTTTTTACGTGTATGATACAAATTTATGCACCAGTTTCAAACATAATTTGTAAATCTATATCTACATAGAATTGCAAAACTCACAATTATCAATGGGGGCATGATACAGATTCATGCACACTATACTATTTTCAAAGTTAAAGGACATACTTTTTATATTCTGTCCTACTCCTTACAAGCAACATTGATTTTTAAGCAAATGATTAAACCATTGATTTGTTAGTTTGTTGAGTTGTGTGGAATAATCCTAAATATTATGTTTAGTTTGATTAATTACACTATAATTTTAGTACATAATTGCTTTATGATGATAATGGCATTATCATAAATTATACGTACTAGCACGATTGATTCACAGAACTAATGGAAAGATAAAGATACAAAACCAAATTGTATTTCTGGGAAATATTCTCTTGATGAATTCTAAAGGAATTTTTGTAGTAAATGGAAATTATAGAGTCATGGTCAATCAAATATTAAGAAGTCTCAGTATTTATTACACATGGGAATGAAAATCATTAGGAAACATTATCTATATCGACACTATAATTCCAGATTGGGGAGAAAGATCAAAATTAAATATTGATATCTGATTATATAACATCTCTATGATTTGGGGAATTGTATACTCAAAAGTTTTTATTGTAGTTATGTTAAATAAGCAACAATTCATTTAATATATTTACATTATTAATATTTCATTTGTTTTTTTTACATAACTTTGACCAACTAGCCATTTTATGGATGAGGGTGATGCAAGATAGTGTACCCCTCACAACAAAATTTAGAGGGAGAGAATCATAGGGGAGAGGGTGATTGATCATGATAGTTGCAGGTAGAAAGTGTAAAAGGTTGAAACATTCACATAGTCATGCCTTATAATTTGTTTCTCCTATTTACTTTGTGATGTGCTTTCACTTTGGGTGGTTATTCATGTGCATAATTGCATTTAGTATTACTTGTTGCAGATAGTGTTATTTTAGTAATTTTTGGACTACGTTGCACTACTTGTTGAGTTAGATTTTAGTATTTTCATTTTATTTATGTCACATTACAACTCTTATCCATTTGGTGATTGTGTGAGTTTGTGTATGAGCCTGTTAGTTGTGAATTATGTTTTGGTTACATAATTTTACGTATGCTCGCATGTATGACCTTACACTATTATTGCTTGATTGATTGTGTTTTGAATGACATCAAGTCTTAACACCTTTAAAATTATGTTGTTAACTTGAACATCAATTTGAATAACAAAAGGTTTAAAAGACTCCTTTTAGATGTCATTAGACTCCAAGGGAACATTTGATCCCTTTTGGTATACATTGGATTACTAGGTGGTATGTTGATTTAGTCATACTATGGGAATGTAAAATGCCTAATTACGTAATTTATAAAATGATTAAATTCCATTATATTTGATTTTGGTCAAAGGGAAAATTATTAGGGTTTATTGGTAAATATGGGTCGAATGGATAATTATTAGTTGCATTCACTTGTAATGGAAAAAATGAGAGTTTTTAGTTGGAAAAAATGAGAGTTTTTATTGGGAAAATTATGCATGTTTTTGGGTGGAATTCTTTTGGAGGAGGCAAGGATTGATCTAGACCTTGAAATAATGCATGTAATCACCATGGAGAGTTTCCGTTTGAAATGGGAAGTAATGACATCAATAACGATGATTAGTAAGGTGATAGTGAGGAAATGGTTGGATAAAATGGATAGAGGAAAAGACAACAAGGAGCAATATTAGAGATAAAGGAGGAAAAATAGATTTGTTGGAAGAAAGAAGAAAATAAAGGACTGTGAAGAGGACCAACCTGTATCCTATATAATCCCTAAAAAGTAACTAAGATTCTCCAAATACAAGTTAATATGTTTAAAGGGTTTTCATTACCATGATGATTTCATAAATCTTTCATATCTTTGTCAAATAAATAGGAAACCCTAGTTGTAAGCCAGGGACATAGAATTATAAAAAATAATAGTTGGTTTTTCTTAAATTTACATTATGTGTGTGTGTGTCTCTATATATATAAATAACAGTTGAAAATTACTTGTTAACAACAAATTTGGGTTTTTATTTGTTTTGTGGTTGATGACCCAAAAATGGGTCTTTCATTGAATGAATGTATGTGGTTTTTGTTAGTCAATTATTTACTACCCTTGGCTATGAAAATGATATAATTTTTACAGAATAACCTCTATGAACTTGGGGGTGAGCATTCGACCTTACCCACAAGATCATAATGGTGACTCAGGTTTAAGGAAAAGAGACCCACATAGTATTAACTCTTTGTTTGAATTGTTATAAACCATTTTGGATTTATTAAAATGTATTTAACATGTCTCAATTTAGTATAACAAGTTTGTATTTAGTAATAACCACCTACAGGCCTAAATACGATGATGGTGGTCTTAAGAAGCAAACCATACCTATAGATTGCTATTTAAAATCTTGTGGGTTCAAAATCATTGTTTACTATTGAGAAATGTGAGTAGAAACTATAATGTGTTTCTATAATCTCCTTTTTCATGATTTCAGATGGTAGTATGAAATTTTAGTGTAGTAATGTTCTCTAGTACTTATGTTTCAAAAACATGTGATTAGATAATAAAATATAAGGATCTTTCTAGGATGTATTCATATGTCAGTGACAGTTGGAAATTTTATAGATGAAACATACATGGATTTGTTTGATTCTTCTTATCATTGTTAATAAACTTACATCATGATAATACAAGAGTGTATATACATATTAAGATTAATGTGGTTGAGCCAATTGTAACATATTTTTATATAGTTTTGAGTACCATAAATTGGAAGAAATAGTTCTTAGTATAAGTAAACAAATTGAAGTAAAGACTTAATTGATTTTGGAACTTGGAATAATCAAGGAATGGATCCTTGACTGCTTGACAATAATTACTTGAATTGTGATTTAATGATTTGTGTAGTTTTAAAATTTAATACCACCCCAGTCAAACTCAATAGGACTCACAGCTATTAAAATAGTTAATATCTAGTCTATTAGAATGTTGTGATGTTACAATTACCTTAGATTATTTATTTTTATTAATTATATATGTTTTGGAAGATGTAGGAACCATGGTGGATCATATTAAGGGCATTAGACATCACAAATGGAAAGGAAATGAAACAATATTATGCCTTTTATGGAATATCAAAGGGTCTTTAATATTGATAACTATGGAATCATAGTACATACTTAATATATGAGGGTTATTTGTTTTACATAGTTTGCCTTAGCATTGTTAGGTATTGTCGTAAGACCTTTCTCATGTTATTAAATGTTGCCTTGATTCATGATGCATAGTAAACTTGTATACAAGATTAGTGTGACAGATGCTTTGATTTCTTTAGTGGATTATTTTTGGTAGTTATGCCTTCTATATTAAAATTATTGTGCTTATAGAAACTTTGTGGAAAAACCTATATAAAGTATGATATGGTTGCTAAATTATTTGGGATGAATTTATATGAATAGTTTTTTTTGTGTGGTTTGTTCACAAGTCATCTTCCACATTAAGGGATGACAAGTGATGATAGGCAGGTGGCCTTTGCATAAATCACCCATCATTGGTTAATGCGTAGGATAATGAGATTCAATAGAGAGTGTTTTTTTATGGATTATGACACAACTTCATTTGAAGTCTGAAAACTATAATAAAAATATTTTGCCAGAGTAATGTTATGGTTGTATACATTGTTTGTCCATTGTACTATCTAGTTTGCATGTATGTGTGATGTCATATTAGATAGAGTAAGTATTCCATGGTTTGTATGATTGGTGCATGTGATAGTGATTGTAAAACACATTGTTATGGATGTTTGCATTGCCATTATCTACCCCTTCGTGAAGGGAAAGGCCACTTGCAATCAAAGGTGCATTGGGGAGCATTATTCTGTGGTTGGAGGTAAAGTGCCTAGATATTATTCCTTTTTATGGTTGGATCTAGACCTTTTCCAAGTTATACTCACGACAATTATTTGATTTGATGAGTTACATTATGGAAGCTCTATTATACTATTGTATTAATGTATCTTGACATTATTTATTAATTGATAAAAGCAACAGTGGTTGAAACATAAATAAACATTCATTATTCATTAGATTATATGATAATGGTGGTTGTATTTACTGCTTGTGGATGTTTTGTTATACATTTTTATATTTTAAAGCTAAAATAATATATTGTTGTACTCTTAAAATTGCATTTTTTTATTATTGTATAATCTTACTGTATTTGCATGCTTGTGAGCAATTAATGGCTAAATCAATAAATGTTTTTATACTTTGACTAGTGTTATATTATAAATAATGTAATTGTTGTTCATGGATGTTTTCAAACCTAAAACTAGTAGGGTATGGTGTCCAAAGGATGTATACACAATAAGAATATGTTGTTGTCACAAGTTAGAATGTTTAAGAACATTAGTTAATATGAATAACTAGCAGTTGATCATTAGTTATTCAAGAACAAAGTGACAATTGAATTTAAAGACATCTACTTTGGTTAACTCAGTTAAATTTTATAATGCATGAATTGGAGATTTCATGCTCTCCAAACCTGTAGCCTAGGAATCCATTTTAGATTTTAACATGTTTCACCTCTTAGGGTTATAAAGACCAACTGAGTTAAATTGAGGATTATGTGTCTCTTAATGGGTGTTCTTTATTTTATACACATCAAATTCAAATTTGGGCTTAATCACCCTCAATTCTCTAACCTTTCAACATAAAAACAAATCTATCCAAACAACACAACTACTATACTTAGCACATTGAGGTTTTTGCACCCCATAATGGTTCTATTTATCAAATTGACCACTTGAAAGTTTATCCTTTTCACTAGATAGAAAATGAATAGACGCTATAAGTCCATTCTTTCCATGACAATTGGGTCAAGTTGTTGTTCTATGACACTCCTACTTATCCTTGGCACACATACATGTGTAGTTGTTCCTCGAATGATATTTACAATATTTCATTTATAGTTAAATTTTCATTTCTTTTGAATAATAATTGCACCCAATTACATTAATCTTTTTTTTGTAAGAATATTTTGGATCATTAAAGCACGTGGCAATTATTCACAATAATTGTTTACTCAAGTTTCCATTCTCCTTTTCCCTTTCATCCAATATTTGTAGTCCCACTAAAATGCCAAATTAAAGGGGGGGGCAACTGTAGACACTTATATTTGGCACAACACTTGTTTTACAATGTCTTTTTAATTTCTTTACTTATATAGGTCTTAACTAATAATTAAACACTTAATGGTACATTTATCTTATGTATTGCCCTTTTATTTTATGATTTTAATCACTTTATGACTTGATTTCTCACTCTTTTTTCTTAAAACACATTTAAAAATAGAGCTCTCTAAACCCTTTTGATCTTTCAAGGTCATTTTGAGTTTGGGTCGAGATAAATGAAAATTCTTATATGCTAACCTATAATCTTGTACCTTCTTAATGGTTCCAAACCTTACTATTTCAATCTCTCTTTTGACACATACCCATTTTCTAGCCATTGCTTGTAGTCCCCTTTAAGTTATTTTGGGTCCATTATGCACACCACTAAGTTTTTAATTCAAATTATAAGATATTCCCATATAAATAGAGTTTTTAGATGGCATTGAGGAACCACTCTCACATTTCAAGAGCTATTTAAAGTTATACATTGCTTATATTGAATTATCAAATCTATGTTCTAAAGTATTATTGCATTTGCATACTTTTATTAGGGATAAGCTAGGATAAGAAGCATCTAGATCTTCTTATCACCATTTCACATGCATACATAGGTGAGATAAATGTATTTGAGTTTGAGCCCTCTTCTGAGCATTAGAAATGTAGTACAGTGATTAGTCTTTCAATAGGGATTGACCAAGTTTAGTCCAACTCAATCCCTTTTACTCGATCCCCCCGCCTCGTCTGATATTGCAAGTGTTTGTGCTAGAAACTATGGTTTGATATTGTACATGTATGTGCTCATAAAAAGTGTTGACAAAAATGGAAAAGAATATAATCGAAGCATCCACATCACTTGGGAAAGTTTTGGAACCTAACTTTTTACAGAGGTTGGGATTGACCAAAAGGGTCATAATAGACTAATTTTTTTGACCTATTCTGATGCTATTGACCTGACCAAAAATGAATTGCCAAATCTAGAAATGGTCAATCTAAGTCATCACACAACCAATAGTTAATAAATCAATCTACACAAACTAGGAAAGTATAACAAATCGGTTAGGTTTTTTAACCCTCTTGCACTTATTTTTATACTTGTCAAGCTTATTTTTCAAAAATACCATTATTATATATTATTGTTTGTTTGTTTCTATAAATTCATAATCATATCATATACTATTGGTTCTATCTAATTAAAGGGTTAGTGTCACATTAATCCAATTTTAGATAAAACATATTTAAGGATCAAAGTACAAACTTAAATAATTTTGAGTGCATGGTACATGTTTATACATAAGTTTCAAACATAATTTACATCTAATATCTACATATAGTTACATATTCTACATTTACAATGGGGTCATGATTCATATTCATGTTATAATTTTCAATTATATTGTACATGATATTTATGGATTATATAACACCTCATTTTTGTACACTTGACAAACTCAAACCTTGGTTGTTCTTCTTAGTTCTTGACCTTTATCACTTCTTCAAATATTGCATATGCTCTATCTTCTGCCCCTTGACCTATATCTTAGTTTGAATATTCTTATGTTGATGACCCAGGCCTTCTATCTTGCCCAAAATGCTTAAAATTTACTTACCTTCCACCTCTGCAAGTTTTGAGCATGTACCTACTTTCCTTCTCCCTAGACACTAATGTTCGCGACAAACCCTAACATCAATGCTAGTGTCCTGATCCAATGCAAGTGTCTAGTGCCCTATAGTCATGTAATTTTAAAATGACATTTATCCTAATGGTCAATTTAAGTGATTTAATGTCAATTACTTCTCCAAAGGGATTGATATAAATACAATATCAACCATCATTCATTCCTCACCTAGAAATGACCAAGAGAGACCAAAAAAACTAACTAAAAACACTTTATTAAGCATTTAATTCTACAAGGCTTGTATATTTCCATACCAATCATAAGAACAACACATCTACATGTCTGAAGTACTTAAGAAGCAACCTAAGAACTATATTTTCCAAGTTATAAGTTAAGTCACTATTGTACTTGCTTATCGCATATTACATGATTCACACACAAGCCAATGCATAAGGGATAACTACATCAGTATAATTTCCTCTTCAAAGTATTTCCCATATAAGAAGCACTCACTAACAAAGTAGTATTTGGGGTCAGCTTAACACCATGTACACAGTAACCCATTTTTACCTTAGGTCAACACGAGGATGAAGAACCAGGGTTTTACCAATTCATGAGGAGTGACATTCCATGACTTAGATCTAAATGCACCAAAGTGAAAGTGAAGTCAAACCCAAAGGTATCCAGGGGGTTACATCTTTTTCTAGTAGGTATTTCATACATAACACTTATATCAAACCCATATAATGGTGTTGATGTAACCATCCTAGGTTGACATTAGTGATGAGGCCACCAATTGCTCTATTTTATAGCCTTATTCATACCTAGTATATATATTTTTCTATGTAAATCCCCATAACCATCCATGACTTGTACAAATGAATGAATGAATTTATGATTTTTTGTGTACATTGATATATATATATATATATATATATATATATATATATATATATATATATATATATATATATATATATATATATATATATATATATATATAACCATCCTAGGTTGACATTAGTGATGAGGCCACCAATTGCTCTATTTTATAGCCTTATACCTAGTATATATATTTTTCTATGTAAATCCCCATAACCATCCATGACTTGTACAAATGAATGAATGAATTTATGATTTGTGTGTACATTGATATATATATATATATATATATATATATATATATATATATATATGTTATGAATTAATGATGCTTTTTCTTTGATTAGATTATACTTGTGTAACTTTATTTAACAAATATTTTAAGGGTAACATAAGGCTACAAGAATATTATCTGGGCACAACACTTACAAGTTACCCATAGCAATTGTAGGCTTCCACCTATAGGTTGCCTATAGCCACTGTTGGTTTCCAACTGCAGGGTGCCCGTAAAAACTGTTGGCTCCACCTACAAGTTTCCCATAGCCACTGTTGGCTTCCACCTATAGGGTGCCCATAGTAACTGTAGGCTTTCATCTAATGATTACCTATAGCCACTACTATTTTCCACCTATAGGTTTTTTGTAGCCACTGTAGATTATCTGCAGTAACAACAATATTTCACCTATAGGTTGCCCACAACCACTATATAAAACAAAACCATTATTGTGATTAGATCTTAAGGACACATCTAGTTGTCTTGAGAACTGAGTGAATGATTTAAGAGGACCGTAACTATTGTATGGACTTCTCACATGCAAAGAATATTGGATGTGTTGCCAAATATGAGAAAGACAAGGACAATGGGAAGGAGACAAAAAGGAGTAAAATAACAAAACAATATACATTGTCTTTAACCCAGTCAAGGCTAAAATAAATAACTTCAATTACTAACCACCTAAAGGTTGACTGGGGTAGTTCCTAAGTATTTGTATTTTTCCCTAGTTTAGTGTTTTTGATTAAAGCTAACAAATTGTCTCCTATATTTAATTGTAGAACTTAGATCAGATTAGGAGTTGAATAGATAAAAAGAGTGTAGTAGAATTCTAGAAGACATTGGATTTTGAATATTGTAATCTTTTGTAGCAATATTTAATTGCTACATATCTGAGTAATGAGAAGGTTAATTCTATAAGAAGCTTTAGCAAGTCTCTCTCGAAGGATTGGAACTCAATTTTGAACGAGGAAGGGCCCCCTCAGAAAGAGTTGCAGTGAAGATCATGAATCTCTTTAGTTTAAGTGTGTTGTAAGTTGATTTCATTATTAGTTTGATTATATAAAGTGTGATGCATGTGTGATTCATAAGTGTGAATTATTTATGTATTTTTATTATAATAGTCTCATAGTATAACTATCTTGTGAATTCAACATAAGTTCATTGTACTACAACTAGTAAAATAAGTTAATTTATGAATCAATAATACATATATAGTGTTGACATCCTTAAAAAGCATACGTACTCTAGGTTGACAATTAATGTTAATCAGACTCAAGAATTTGGTATTAACTGGGTAATAAGTTTGCACAATAGTTGGGGTCTAGAGCACCAGAAGCGTTAAATCTAGAATTTGAAGACTATTATAGAACTATCTTCTAGCCTACTTCTTACCTATTCTAGATCCAACATTATGTTAGCATCAAAACCATCTAAGTATATAACTTCTTTGTCATTTCCATACATAGCTTAGTTGTACTTTATATATTTAGTATATTCTCAAAATACAAAATTTAGTGTATATTTATATACTAGTTTAAAACCCAATTAGCTTGTTGTAGATCTGATTATCACCCTTGTGTACTGTCATTTCTATATACCTCTTTAACATACATCTAGGTAACCCCAACCTAGGGAAACCTCATTTTAGGGTTAGACATTTGGTGAACCCAATCTTTGAACATCATTTATGCCTAAGCATACCTTATAAGATGATTATTATCTACTTTGTCCTAATATTTATATACTTCATATCTCTTATCATGGATGGTATTGATTGCTTTGATGACTATGATTATGAAACTCTCTGACTTTATATCAAATAAGGGGTAGAAATTCATTCCTCTTGGATCCTTCTAACTGCTAAAACATTTGATCTCAAAGCCTTGAATGATGGTAGCTACTATCCCTTTAATTAGGTCCATGATCCCACCATTTCAAGAGATGAGTTGAGCCATATTAAGGAAGATAAAGATCCTTTACATGTACTTCCTATACCACCATCATATAATTTTGGTCTTCAATATTTGCAAAAATATGGATACAAAGGGAAAGGATTGGGTAAACATGAATAGGGTATAGCTCAACTTATTATTCCTAAAATTAATAGATCTTGAAAAGGCTTATGAATTCTAGAAAATTCTATGTGGCACCAACAAGGCAAGTAATCTAAGTATGCGCTTCATATACATTTTACCACACAAGTGGGTACATATGACCAAAAGGATCTTTCATTTAATCGTCAAACATTCATACAAATACATAAAGAAATTATAAAAGATTTACAAATAACTTATAAAGGGGACATGCATTCAAGCAAATTAATTCACACCCTCATAATTTCTACATTCCCAAATAATATATCTATTAACAAAGGTGATGATGTTTCTCTCATGCCTTCATTACAAACAAATTCTATACTAAAAAAAGGAACCTTACCAAAGATTGTTCCAGCTCAAATTTTTATACCAAAAGTAAATAAAATAAATTCTTCCAATGGTCCAAGCTATTCAAATGATATACCAAAAGTACCAAATTTGAAATATCTCGTATCACTACCGAATTACCCTATATTTAATGATTGTGAACTTGCACTTATTATACACGAGGATGATGGTACTCATATGCCTATATTCAATAAATGTGGTGGGTTGGAACCAAAGATAACACCTATGAAAAACAACATTATTCCCATGGAATATTTTATGTCTACGATGACCACTATTGATGATCTTCAAAATCAGGTTTCTATGCTTTAAATACAAATGGCTTTCTATAATGATAATGCACATGAAACCTCATTCAATAATCAACCTATTGTGAAATTTATACGTGAATATCCTTATCCATAAGGTTTTGAGCTATCGTATTTATCTTTTTTTGAAACACAAAGATTTATTTGAGCACATGATATGTTTTGTACATTTTTTTGGTCAATGGGCAAAAGATGACAATATTTTATGAAAGGTTTTCCACATGAGCATTTCATGTGGGGCTCAAAATTGGTTCTGTAGTTTACCAAAGGTTTCTTTAGCCACTTTTTTACAATTGGAAAATGCATTCTTCATGGATTTCGATATCAATAAGGTGTGAAAACATACGTTGGAACATTTTCACAATTTCAAATAATATGATGATGAATTTCTTCAAGATTATACTATTTGACTCAAAACTACATCATATGATCTAGCATTTAGACCCTTAGATTTGGAATTACAATTTATCTTTAGTAGAGGCATTTTTCCCCATTAAAGGAAATAACATTGCATAGATAATATGAGTCATTCAACCATTTATATAACGATGTGCATAGATATTCTTCCTTTATAATTACTCATTCAAAGGAACTTAACATATCTCCCTACAAATACAAAAGTTTTATCCCTCACACAAAGGAAGGAATAAATTACTTAAGGAGCATTGTGAAAAAAAATGCGGTATTCTTAATCTTTATATGACTAGGTTGCAAATATTACTTAACATTGGGCCAATCCAAGGTCCATATCTTATGCAATAATCTCAAAATGAACAACACAAAAAGAATCCACACCAAAAATATTTAACAATTACCTTATACATGGGTGGTGCTTATTTTTGGCATAACCATATTGATCCTACACGAGTAAAAACTACTTGTAATGTAAGATGCTTAAAACAAATTATATTTGATCTAAAAAACTTATAAACAAAGGAGGTTGGAAAAACTCCTTGGGCAACATAATAATACCAATTGCTCGTGGTCCTAAAGTAATTCAAACATGTGTTTGGTTTATGCGTACAACATCTCCCTGTGCATTTACACTAATAACTCTTTGGTTATACCAAATAGAAGTAATAATTGAGAAAATTTAACAAGGTATTTATTTTTCTCATGAATGAATACCAGTACATATACCATATGATAGTATTACTTCTTCTACTACACATGCATAACATGAGGAGGAACATGTTATATACTTTTTAAACCTATCCAATCATGAATAAAATAACATAAGAGATCTAACTTAAGGTTATCAGGCACCGAGCAAGGAGATACCTATGACCATCCATTAGATGGGATCATAGTGTAGTCTTTTCAAATATTCAAAAAATACCAAGAAAAAATCAAAAATTCAAAAATACTTTTGCCACATATAGATTCTATTGGCTCCTTAGCATCTATGTGTTAGTCCCATGTTTATGGATGGCATATTCAGTTACTTTTACATACACACATGTGTCAATCTATTTGAGTGTGATACAAGTATACACAAATATATGATTTGCTCCTATTTTGGATGTTGGGCCTTCACTCTATTCATGTCATGTAGACGTTGAGGGCATATGTTTCTTTGATCTTGATGCACACAAGTTATATGGTTCAATGATCACATTTCATTATCATGTTTGAGCTTACATATGTACTTACAAATGCCTTTATCCATGATAATATCTTGCGTAGGGTATTTGATATGCTACACACTTGACATTTTTTCCTAACACATTTGATCCATGGGCTACTATGACATGTTTGTGTTGGTTGCTTATGCTTTACTTTATGCACTTCCTTGAGTGTCTTGCCTTGCTATTGTATTCCTTGTTCGATCAATTGAATATTCTCCTTTGCTTGTGCCCATGTGCCTATGTATGCTTTTTTTAACATGTACATATGTCATTGTTTGTTATATGGACATTTGAATATGTCATTCTTGCTTTTATGGACATTTGACTAAGTCATATCCCTTTAATTATGTAAAATTTAAATGTGCCCCTTGTTTAAGGCCTCATTGGACCATTGCCTTTTGACTTGATTTTTAGTGCTCGTGTGTGTATACATGTTTTCTTGTAATGTTAGTATTTAGATGTTGCCATGATCTTTGCATGCACCTTAGGCCTTCATGTGATCACATTGGTTCTATGTGAATCAATGTTCTATCTACCTAGACATGTTCCTTTTATATGCTATAGGGTTCCATTCATAGATCATACAATTATCTTATCCATTTGAGGTGAGGTAACTACCAGTTTCTATCTTTCTTTCACCTAAAAGTGGGGCATATTAGTGGGGGTATGTCATAGAGGTATTTTATCCACACTTGGCATGATTTTTAGATTTAGTGGGGGCATGTTTTATAAGCATGTTCTCCACACTTATTCAATATTCAACATCTCTAAATTACAGTGCGAGCATGTTTTGGAAACATTTTCTCCACATTGGCACTTATATCAATTTTCATATTTCTCCATATATAAGGGGGGCATACTTTGAAACCCCAACCAAGGAGAAGTAAAAAATAAACAAAGTCTTTTTAGAAACACCCTTCTTTTTTAATTTTTAAAGATTTGCAAGAAATTCAAATGGGGTGCCCTATTTTTCACAGGTGAAATTTGGGGGACAACACAATTATGATGGGGGAAGAACATTATGTATATGTATTTTATTCTACATTGAGTGAAAATATACAATCAAAACCTACGTTCGTGATGGAGGCATGAAAATTTTCATTCCATTTTGATTATACATTTTTTTACATGGAGAAAACTTGAGTCGACTTGATCGAAACTATACATTTGGATATGTAATCCAAATGTAGTTATTTATTCACTTTTTTGAGTGAACCTAGCCCAGTGGTTCCCTATACCTGCATATTTACTTGGGTAAGTATATCTATCATTTACTTATCTCCACATTCATTAGGGATGGGACATGTCTTCCCAACCTAAGAGCCTGCATAGTTACAAAAATTTAGGGCACAATCACCCCAATTCTCCATATGCTTTAGCAAAAAAGCATGAGTTTCTCCAGTGTTTCAACAAGGAAACATCATATCTAGCAAGTTTCAAGGGAAACATTTTTTTTACCGAAAAAAAGGTGAAGTCTTACCTTTGTTATTTAAAAAAAAATAGTTCAAATTAAAATTGTCAATCTATGGAGATTGACACACATGATTTCAAATTTTGGTATTAAGTGATTTGCAGAGTTAAAGATTCATACCAAAGATAATGTGTGTTACACACGGTCAGGTACATTTTATCCTTTTAATCTATAAATTCCATTACTATAATAAAAGGGGGCATTCATAGATATTAAAATATGGTTCTCTTTATTTTATAATGACAAGTTTGACACACATTTTCCACACATGACTTGAGCACACAAACAAGGTCCTAATCTACCATTCTCTCACACTTGCATGATAT
Organism: Torreya grandis; assembly: GCA_037957365.1. Taxonomy (NCBI): domain Eukaryota; kingdom Viridiplantae; phylum Streptophyta; class Pinopsida; order Cupressales; family Taxaceae; genus Torreya; species Torreya grandis. The sequence goes on along the minus strand of JARHVA010000510.1, from coordinate 3,577,751 downwards.
ATTATGAGTCAAACTTTTTTTATGTTGTTATACACCTACAAGAACCTAATTGTCTGTTTCAAACTTACTAAATATCCTGCACAAACATCTCCAAACCTTTAGTTTAGTCCACTTGTACACAAGTTGGTTTGGGTAGATTTGATTAGTATCACTAGTAAATATTAACATGATCTGATCAGTACTGACCCCGTCTCAATAACAATTAATTTTTAAATCAAACCTTTTCTTAAGGTTGGCCCATTTACCTAACATGTTGGGGGTGTGATAAGTTACCCAATCAGACTAATATGTAAACAAATCAAGGTTTTAGTCAAAAGGGACATGGCACTTATCTAATACACATATAAATACTATTGCACATTGAGCAAATCTTCCCTATTCTTTCCAAAAATTTGAATTTATCACTAGGAGCATCACAAGCCAAGTCTGAAGTACACTAAATCCAAGTTAAAATAAGCATTGTCAATTACCAAATATAAATCACTAGCTACATACATATAACAAAGGAACACAATTACACAATCACACTGGTTGAGAGAACTACAAGTGGCTCAAATTACCTCTTTGGAGTATCATATATGTAAGTTATGATCAATCATAAAATAGGGGTGATTGGCGTTATCTCAACCCATTACACTTTTAGAGTTTTGCAAGTTTTTAGCCCTCACAAGCACACCTAAGGTATTGAGGTGGATGCTGATTTTTAGAGTTGTAAACATCATAAGGGTTTAGGATCGCACATACAAAACATATAAAGATAATCAAAGGTGATCATATAGTCATGGTCCTTGATTTTTTCACATGTTAGTACTAACCAACATATGTCAATATTGATCGATGGTATTGACTTAGATTGGTGAAATCGGCCCTATACAGATAGAGACATAATACCTAAATTGAATGAATCACATGCATGCTTTTAGTTGAGATCTACTTCCAAAATATAGTCACAATTAGCCAGTCACCTAGAAAAGCTAAGTATCCATCCCTTTTTTATACTTACTATATTTGCCATATGCTACTTGTTGAATAGTTGCAATCAGTGTTAATATCATACATTCAAATGTATGCTTAATTACCATGTCCTAATATCAGAATTACTCTATAAGTTGTTATCCTATTAGGGTTAATATTGATTACATAAATCTAAATTAAGGTAAAATAATAAAACAAATAAAGTGTAAATTCAAATGAAAACCGAATATGAGAACCTACCGTGAATCCATAACCATGAATCTATAACCTAGTGATAAACAATATCTATATCTACCTATAAAATCTCATCAATAGCGTGTATGAAAAGTAGTGGAACAAGGCCTTGATCTATAAGTAGATAGTCATGAATATAAGTGCACACCTTTAGTAGTCATAATATACATCTGTATTGAAATAATTTGATAAAATATAAATAATTCATTATATAATAAGATAACACATGTATATATTATACATAATGAATAATTATAATAGTCAGTTGACTGGTAATAGAATCTATAAAAAACAACATATGCGGTCCTGAAAAGTAATACAATAAATCATGTAAATAGAGAATGTTGAAAGTCCATCATAAGGGATTGGTTATAAAAGTTAACCAATAATTCCAAGTAATCTATGATAGCTATCTTATGATATATAATATGAGTCATTGTGATCATCTAAAGCATGTGCATGGCATTGAGATACCCACAAACATAAAGATAATAAATCATCATTTGGGTATTGATTTTTTAATGAGAAATGTCTTGCATACATTGATATGTTTTAGGCTCTTGTGATTTATCTAGAAGTCATGTGATGTGACAAATGAACCCTCATTGGGTAGATGTATGCATTTATACCTTATTCACTCTTTGCTTGGGTATACATATTGGTAATTAGTTTTATACATGTACAAATACAACTTCATTTTGATCATGTTATTTTGAAAAAATACCATATTTTAATTGTAACCAAATGACCTTCATGTCAAAATTTCAAGCATCGATGAAAAATATAAGGTACTTTTTGCATTTGATGTATCCATGGTCTATCAAGTAAGCATTATATGATCCAACATTAGGCACCACATGAAATAATTATTTAATTGTATACGGTCACACTTTAATATAAAAATAATATAACCAAGGGGTTCTCTTCCAATACAGTGATATCCCATATTAGTCATAGGGAGTACATGATAAGCCACCCAAGTTAACTATAAGGCTATAAATTAAATATTAAATACATAAGTTCAAACTTGAGCCATCATTAACCATTATTCTATATTTTTCCTTAACATATGTGAATTATCTTATGAGTAAAGGTTCATCATATGAACTAGCAAGTGAAGTATCATCCTCATCAAATGCAGTATGGATAAATGTCTTCCTTTTATTAATTGGTTCAACTACTCCAATAAAAGCATCAAGTGGGTGTGTTTGATAGCCCATTAACACATTGTTATACTTTGGCTTATCAATTATATTGATGTTGTCAATGTCATTTGATTTATTTTTGTGACTCAGTGGATCTATTTATGAAATTAAATCGTTACTTATTGCACTTGGTTGAATTTGATTGTTGTTAATGAGATCATGGATTTTATGTTTTAAAACCATGCAATCATTTTTTGAATGTCATTGGAATTTTTTACAGTCGTAAAATTTACTAGAATCATAACATCAAGGTAATGATCTTGAAGGATGATGTGTAAAGATCTTGGTCCACAAGCAATCTTGCATCATGCAACAACACAAGTTCAATAACATACTGTGAAATTTATCTAGTATCATGCATGTTTTTGTGTAAAGATCCATATCTAATGTACCTATAAGGCTATACACAACAAGTGGAATCTTATGCATTATTTTGTACAAGATAGATCAATTTTTCACAAAGTTACAACACTTATGTCATGTTCTATGCATGTCTTTGAGAACTGTTGTGCAAGTTTCTACATAAACCTCACTATGCGAAAACTTATTTTATCTATGAAACCTTGTGACTAACTATGAAATATTATGAGTTCTTATTCTTATACGTACCAAGTCCTGTACAAATCTTTGAATGGGTCTTATTTCTTCACATGTATGTCTACATGGAAAGATAAGCCTTACAAGTACTTTCACATAAGTCTATGGTACTCTATGAAGGAAAATATGTGTGTGAAAGTGCACACAACCCTAACCCAACCAAGAAACATGAGATTTTTGTTGACTATCCACTAGATACTAGATAATCTCATGGTTATAATGATCAAGCATTATAAAATCACTTGTGAAGTTGAAACATCACATGTGTCCAAACTAAAATGGTTCTACTTCATAGTGGTTTCTTGGAGTGAGTCTTTATATAGAGTTTGATATAGCCTAGGAAGAAATTTGATTCCCATTTGAAATAATTTTGATAAGGTATCCATTATAGAGTGTCGCAATTAGAGTTTAGTGTACAAATTTAGGATGAGAATTGTAGGGTTGAGTCATGTACTTTTGAGGACTAGTGATATTATAAAAATGTGGTGTTTATAATCCTAATGGCTAAGTGTGTATAAGAGGGTGTGTAAGCTCTCATTATATGCAATAAATCTATTGTTGTCTTTTTTTTGTTGCGAAAGGATTATGTGAATGTCATCCTTCATTAAACCCCTTAATTTTGACTGTATCAATCAGTATCAAATCAATATATAATTTGGGTTGAGATACTAGGTTTAAGTTTATCCATCTTTGCAAGAGTGGGTAGAGAACAAGATGATGAAAGAGTGTGTGGCTTCCATAGGTTTGGAAGAAGTAATGCAATGATAGGTCTATGTTGAGAGATGAAATTATGATGCCTCTAATAATAATGGGGAGGGAAAGCATAGTAGTCTCCTATGTATCTAGAAGGCTATATGAGATTATGGAGATGTTGCAAGTCATGTAGATGAGATTGACTGTAGTAGAAGAGGATAGAAAGAAGGGATTCATCTTTATGGATGATGTGAGCAATATGGAGGTTGAAAAACTAGAATCAAAGGAAGAAGTGGGACCAACACCTTAGTTGATGGAAAGGGAATAAGAGAGGCTTAAGGCCATTTATAGGATTAGAGCTGAGGGAGCATGGAGGTTCTATGATTTTATAGAACATTGAAGCTATAGGAGCTAATAGATTGGCTCATAGAGGTGAAGGAGCACTTCGAGTTTAATGAAATGGTAGATGCACACAAGGATAAGGTATCATAGATCAAGTTGAAGGGTCATGTGTCTTTGTGTTGGAAGTAGGTGTAACTTAAAAGGAACATAAAGGGTAGGACAAGATTAATTATTAGGGGAGGATGGTTTTAATGTTTAAGGGCATGCTTTTAGCTAGGATTATTAGTTATATTTTCTTAATCGGTTGCAAAATCTATGAAAAAAGGAGATAAGTGTGATAGAGAAAATCAAAGAGTTATACAAGATCACCATCTGGGCTAGTCATTGAGAGATGGACCAAGAAGGTGGTGTGGTAAATTAATAGATTATGATGGACCATCCAAGATGAAATCAATGAGGTGAAATTTATGGTGGTAGAGGAGGCATACCAACATGCTTCAAGAGCAAAGGAGAAGTTGGCATGCAAATAATAGATTAATGTGAGATCTAATGGAAAGTTCAATAGTGGTAAAGATCAACCAATGCATGAGTAACAGAGTGAGAAAGGCACAAATGCAGTCAAGCAAGGGAGCGAGAAAGGAACAAATGCAACCAAGTATAGGAGCCACTTCTGCAAGAGGGAGAAGTAGATTCAATAGAATAAGAGGAAGGATGTTTGGAGGAACATGATTTATGTGTAGGGAGGTTGGACATCGCTTATATGATTCCCCTCATGTGTAGTGTGATGGTAAGATTTTGTAGCGTGAAAGTCTCAAGTAGACACATAATCCATGGGAGTACCTACCCATATTGAGGAACATGTATACAAAAAGAGTTTTCTTATAGTGAGGAAAGTCTTTCAGGTCTTAAGAAATATTGAGTCAAGTTAATGGACACACCTTTTATAGACCAAGTGTAATACTAGAGGTAGATGCTTTATAATATGGTTGATAGTGAAATATATGACAACATAGTGTCCATAAAGAAGGTAATGAAGTTGGGTTTAGTGTGCAAGCTAAACCCAAGGTCTTATCAAGTTTTTTAGTTATTCAAAGGTCAATATATCATTATGCAGGAGCAATGCAAAGTTGAGATGTAGATTGGCATATACATTGTAGGGTTGTGTGTGATGTCTTACTGATGGATGTGTCTCATGTTAATCTGGGGAGGCGATGGTAGTGTGATTTTAATATGATGTATGATGGGAGAGCAAATATTATACATGTGAAAAATGATGGATAAAAATATCTTATAAGTCCATTGAAGGAGAATGAAGATGAATTTGCACAAAAAAGCCATTTGTTTATGCATAGAGTTAAGCAGGTTCCACTAGAGAACACAAATCACTGTGCACAAAGATAAGGGAGAATGTCACATAGAGGAAGATGAGTGTGGAGGTGAACCATGATAACCCAAGACTGATCTCAACGGGTAGCATCGTAGAGTAGATGAAGAATGGATTGCCCAATGCAAATATAAGAGATTGACCCAAGGGGAGTGGGAGATGGAGCAATAATGATTAGAATATGATTTGAAAGAGGAGGACAATTTGTGACCTAGTTTGTAGTGAATAGTTGGAAGGCAAGGAAAATAACTTGTGTGACATCATTGTTCTCCAAGGCCTTGTGCCTAGGTTTGAAAGGGTAGTTCTACGACTTGGCCTAAGTGTGTGAGCACCATATTCACAAATTATTACTTGGTGTGTATGATGTAGGAGTATTGAGGTTCACAATAAATCTTACATCAAACAAAAACATAAGTGTAATAAAATTAGTTTATAATTTATCTAGTATTATGTGTGCATAGACATGATGATGCATCTCTTAGGTATTTTTGAGGGTATATGCACTAAGTGGAGTCTTCTATGTAGTTTTTTCTAATATATATTATTTTTGTGTGACGTTGAAGTGATTATCTTGTGTTTTGTGCATCTCTCTAGTAACTGCCATGCAATTTTCTGTGTAAGCCTCATTTTATGTGTAAGATTATTTTATCTATGAAACCTTGTGATAGACAATGAACTCATGTGAGTTATTATTCTTCTATGCACTGAGTCTTACACACATATTTAGATGAGTCTTCTTTCTACTCATGCTTATTTGCTTAGATAGATAAGTATTGTGAGTCATTTTATGTGAAATTATGTTACTCTATGTAGAAATCCACATGTGCATAGGTGCCCCTAAGTGCACACCAACCCACGGGCACCCCATCATTGAGCATGAGTGTGTTATATCTAGTAATAGTCCACCTGTTATTAGATAATCTTATAGTTATAATGACCAAACATTGAGGAATCACTTGGGAAATTAAAACTTCACATGTGGCCAACTAAAATGGTTTAGTTTCCATAATGGTTTCTTGCAGTGGGTCTTTATAATGAGTTTGGCAAGTTTTAGGAAAGGCATTTGATTCCCAAAGGAAACAGTTTTGAGAAGGTAGCCATTAGAGAGCGCTATAAGCAAAGATATGTGCATGGGTATAGGGAAGAGAATGGTATGGTCAAGTCATGTATTTGCAAGTACTATGGGTGTTGTAAAATTGAGATGTTTGTAAGCCTGATAGGCTGAGTGTGTGTGTAATATCTCATTTTATGTATTAAAGAGTCATTTTAATTATTTTCCATTGCACAAGGACTATGCAAATGTCCATTATTATGTATCATGCATGGTATAAGGTCATCCTTCATTGGACCCCCTAATCGTGACTCTATCAAAGAATATAACTCTCTTATTAGCTCAGTAAGGTAATCATTTTGCATTTAAGTAAATTCTCCAAAATTTGTTATAAGTGCTCGTTAAGCTTGGAAAATTATATATGCCCATTTGTTGAGTGAAAATAAACCTGTAAGATGATTTCTTAATAAAATTGACTTCATTTATATAGTCATTATTGATTATAAACCTATCATTATTGCTTATAGTCTTAATTATTCATTTGTTTTGAAATGTTAAGCATAGGGAGATTCGCTTTGGATAGTTCCAAATATAAGATCTTGATTTTGCATTCTCTAACAATAAGACAAATATCATCAAAATATATATAGGGGTTGTACATAATCATTTCTTTAGTAATTAAAAGAAAATTATAATACATATGCTTTTAATCTCATTTTCAAGCATCTCATAACTCATCTTGGTAACCATAGTCTAAAACCCAAGCACATAATATCTAACGTACTCATTGTATTCTTCTATGATTTGAGCTGATTTCACAAATTTAATCTTCTGATCAATATTAGTTAGAAAAAAAAGCTAACAAATCATCTTATAACATTGTAAGATAATTTACAAATCCACATGGTAAAATATAAAACCAATTAAGTACGTAATCCTCCAAGTTTCTTGGAAATAAGTTTTTTAATAATTTGTCTTCCCATCTAAGCAAGAGGCATAAAAGGCCCTAATATGACGTGAAGGATAGCTATTTATTTTAATTTTTAAATTTTTTGGAGTAATAAATCTTATCATAAATAGATATGCAAGCACTTCATAAGCCAAATGTTTATAAGAACATCATTAGAAGTGACCCTATTTTTTGGCTTTTGAGACGTTTGAGAGAAAAAATAATTTGTTTTTTCAAGTCACATAATGCACGCATCATAACATTAATTTTGGGGGTTGGTATAGAAATGTTAGAACGTGGTGAAGGGCCCATAATATGTGGATTTGGTATAGGTTCCAGGATCTGTGAATAAGCAACCTCAAGATTATCACCCATGATTGCATGTGCATACTTGTGAACTATTAAAGCAATAAACACACATGTCAAGGTATAATGACTACCAATATATTAATAAAGTTCATGTCATCCTCCTTGCATGAGGAAAATAATATAATGCTAATATTATGGTTCCTAAATAGATTACAATACAAGTGTCAATGGATCAACCATTCATCCATGCCCTTCGGCTTCTTATATAAATAAATAAATAAGGAGGTTTAGGATATGAAGAAATCTTTCTCTATTAGGGATAATATCTCAAAATAAACAAAACCTATTCTAAGGATAACCACTAGGGTAGATGCAAGATAATGGGGGACAAAAGTGGGGGGGTATAAAACGACACCTTTTTTCTAAAAATAACAATAATTGAACTTGGAAAGAATGTTAGAGACACTTCAAAAAGGAATTTGATAATGACATAAAAATATGAATTGTGGAATCTTGAATGTAGTTTCTAAATAAACATTTTTTTCCAATACCCAGATGATAAAAGTATGCAAAATAGATGCATTTATGACAATGATTGGTAATTTTTTGTAAAAAAGATAAGAAAAGTGCATGTGTACGAACACACTTTTTTTGAGTAAACGATTGAATTTCTGTATGAAATTTCATATATAGATAGGTGAAATGTCGAAGATTGTTGAAAATATTTTTTATTATATATATAATTTTTAAATAATTTTACAAGTCAAGACCACTGGAAAATTGAAATTGTAAGTGTCTAAACACAACTTTTTGACCTTAACTTCATAATTTTTTTTTAAAGCATAGTTGACAATGTGTAGATTGTTGAGATATAAATTTAATAAACTTTCGATTAATATTCAAAAAGTTATAAGGAAATTTGTGACGATATGTATATGGTCCATAACGAGGTATGCTATGTATAAATGAAGTAATAATTTAAACTAATATTCTAACATTATATATATATATATATATATATATATATATATATATATATATATATATATATATATATATATATATATATATATATATATATATATATTCTAAAACTACACTTTATCTTATACAAACCCATACAATTTTCTTAAAAAATGATAAAATCTGCCTGATCAAATGTGTTGACAAAGATGAAAAAGACACCTAAATTTCTTAGAAACTAAGAGGGCTGCTCTATGACCAGTATCAAGGCAGGTTCAAACATCTTCAAGCTTGTACCCAAGGTAGATTTGGAGGGAAAACAAAAAAAAATTGAAATGTTTAAAGGGTGTATGCCCTTAATAAAGGATGCCCACCCTTTTCAAAGGGCGTGCATACTTTTCAAAGGGCGTACGCCCTTTTTGGAATGCAAGCATTTTTTTTCAATTTGAGGTGTTTGGAATGCAATTTTTTTTTTCAATTTGAGGTGCAAGCATATATTTAGGAAAATAAATGTTAAGTATAAGAATATAATTATATTCTTATACTTTAAATTTATTTTACTAAATATAACAAATTAGGGCCACTAAGCATCTTTTAAAATTGATTACATAGCCGTAAGATTTACCATTTAGAAGTTAGTTTTTCAAATTTCATTCTAGCCAATACTTAGTTTTCAAAATTTCGAGATCAGAAGATAGAATGAGAACAAGGTTACAAATCGACATATTCAAGCCTGTACCCAAGGTAGATTTGGAGGGAAAACAAAAAAAATTGAAATGTTTAAAGGGCGTATGCCCTTAATAAAGGACACACACCCTTTGCAAAGGGCGTACGCCCTTTTTGGAATGCAAGTATTTTTTTTCAATTTGAGGTGCAAGCATATATTTAGGAAAATAAATGTTAAGTATAAGAATATAATTATACTCTTATACTTTAAATTTATTTTACTAAATATAACAAATTAGGGCCACTAAGCATCTTCTGAAATTGATTACAGAGCTGTAGGATTTACCATTTAGAAGTTAGTTTTTCAAATTTCATTCCAGCCAATACTTAGTTTTCAAATTTTCAAGATCAGAAGATTGAATGAGAATGAGGTTACAAATCATGTTACACATGCAATGATCTATACCATTGATTATGCCCCATATTTCACTTAATTGAGTATGCCCTACCTACTTAAGTATGGCCTACCCGAATGAATACCTGAGCTTGAAGGTGGAATCTTAAATAATTTGGGGGTTTTTCAATCAATGGGTCATGCATAAATGATTTCCCTATATCATGTAACTTTTAAAATACCTACAGTAATGATACAATCACTCATACATGACATATATTGCATACCTATTACATATATGTATGCATTGACCCATACATGACATCTACATGTAATCATGATATGATAACTTATACTTGATATGAATGTAGCTAATCACCCTAATAGACTCCATTTGAAATAGAATAAATCAACACACCATTAAAATTCATTATAAAAAGATACCACACTCTAAAATAAATGTCAGATAGATGGTCAATCCATACATTCTTCAATTCCAATCTCATGCATTATTCTAAAGTCATGTAGAATAAAGTCATATTCTAGAGATCCAAATTCACATAAGACACTCCCTTATTGATCCTCATCATCCCTAATAAGTCCCTCATCAACCCTCATATTCATTCTTATCATCCCTATTCATTCCCTCACCAGTTCTCATTGTCCCTCATTATCCCTAATCACTTTCTCATTGGCTTCCATCATCCTTCATTGTTGCTAATCACTCTCTCATCAACCCTTATCATCCTTAGTCACTCCCTCATCATCCCTCATTATCATTGATCATCCCTAAACACTTTAGGTCATCAAACGTCATCAACCCTAGTCATACATAATCACTCTCTCATCATCTTGAGCATCATCCCTAGTCACACTCTCATCATCCCTCATCATCCATAATAATTCCCTCATTAACCATAATCATTTCTTATTGTCCCTAGTCAATCATTCATAATCTTTCATTGGACCCCTCATCATCCCTAATCACTCCTTCATCAACCCTCATCATCCTTAATCATCCCTAATCACCCCCTCCTTATTTGTATTCATCCCTCAATGTCCCTAATAATTCCCTCATTGTCACTCATCAAATCTAATCACTTTATCATCATCCCTAGTCACTCCCTCATCTAGTTGAGTATGTTCTAATCTAGTAGTCAGTATAAATTTATTTTAGACTGAATAATATCTTTTTTAGATGAATCTTGAATGGTGTTTCAATTCCCTTTGTTCTGATTGGAGTGTATTAGGGTGATTATTCTCATTCATGTCCAATAGATTAGATAGGGTCATGATGGATTACTCTAGGGATATTATTGAATGATTTACATGGTGAAAATAAGATAATATCCTTTTTGCACTTGCATTGAAAAAAAAAATGAACGATGAGGGACGATGAAAAATGATGATAGATTAAAAAATTACCTCTTTGCACTTATTTCATATGAGGTGAAATCCTTCTTCTAGATAGTTATTTCTAAATCATTGAGTAAAAGGGATGGATCATTTTGGATATTCTCATGTTTGTGAGTTATTCTCAAAGAATGATGTGGGTCACGAGTATCAATTATTAGCATTTGTGCCACTGACTTTGTTATGGCATGTTTTCTACTTGCACTGAAATCTTTGCGCTTCTGTAAGAATTATGATAGGAAAGTGGAGAGGGGGTTGAGTTGAACTACCAATGTTTGCATCATTCCTCTATAGTGTGGTCTCCATAATGTATGTTTAGTGTTTGTCATTTAGGTTTCATTTTTAGAGTTTTAGGTTAAGGGTTTAGGGTTCAAAGTTTATAGTTCAGTGTTTGGAATTGATTGTTTGGGTTCTAGCATTTAGGTTTTAAGGTTTAGGGTTTATCCGATTTTAGGATTTAGGGTCTATGGTTTGGGTTTAAGGTTTTAGGGTTTTGGGTTTATGTTTTAGGGTTTAACTTTCAAGCTTTATGGTTTAGTGCTTAGGTTTTCATGTTTAGGGTTTAGTGTTAAAAGTTTAGGGGTCAAGGTTTTGGGTTTTGGGTTTAGGGTTTGGGGTTCAATGTTTAGGGTTTAAGGTTCATGATTTTGAATTTTATGTTTAAGGTTTAGTGTGTAATATTAAGGACCTATAAGGTTAACATTTTATGGTTTAGTGATTAGGATTTATGATATTAAGTTTATGGTTTGGGATTTAGGGTTAAGGGCTTAAAGTTTAGGTTTTAGGGTTTAGGGTCTAGGATATAAAGTCTAGGGTTTAAGGTTTTTAAGTTTTAGGGCTTAGGGTATAGGATATAAAGTCTAGGGTTTAATGTTTTATGTTTAGGGTCTAGGTTTTGGGGTTTAGGTATTATTTTTTTGGGTTTAGGTATAATGCATTAGGGTTAAGTTTTCAAGGTTTATGGTGTTTAAGGTTTAGGTTTTAAAATTCAAGGATTATGGTGTTTATGGTTTGGGGTTTGGGTTTTAGGGTCAATGGTTTAGGTGTAAATGGAGTGTATTAGGGTGATTACCTACATTTATATCTGGTATGAGTGATCGTACGTGAATACAAGAATATGCCATGTATGAGTGATAACAAACCTACATGTAGTATTAGGTATAGGGTAGATATAATGTTTGAATGACTGTATAATTATTATATGTATGTTATAGGTTGAATGCTATAGGCTAGCCATTTATGCATATTGATAGACTCATTAATTAAAAAATCCACAAATTATTAGGAATTCATCCTGAATCCACCTTTGAGCCTTTTACATGAATGTCCCGAGTCATTCCTTTCTCTATATACATTAAAATGATCCTTATCCTTTCAAGATATGGCTTAGGGTCTAGGGATTAGGTATATTATTTAGTGTTCATGGTTCAGGGTTTATGGCTTAGGGTTTGGGGTTTAGGGTTTAGGGTTTAGGGTTTAGGTTTCAATGTTTAAGGTTTAGTATTTAGGGTTAGGGGTTAAGGGTTTAGGTGGAAATGGAGTGCACTAGGGTTATTATCTATAAAAGATGTGGAACATGGTATATAAAGGTATAAAATAGAATGTCCACCTACAGGGATAGCTTTTTTGACTAGGCACATAGTCATAATTGACTGCATTTTAAGCATGGGTCAATAAAGAGTATACTTTGAGGAGTTGGTGAGAAAGAATGGGTGATATAATTGATTATAACACATTAACCATGGTTATACTAACCTAATAAGATAGTACAATAAAATAGGGGTGAAAATTGAGCTCAAACCTTAACCTACAGTTGACACGTAAACCCTACACATAATGAGTGCTTAAGAAGTCTGCCTTGGGTTTTATAAGGTTTGGATGTGTTAGGAGTGTGAACCAACACTAAAAATTTGTGCAAAGGGTCCCCATAACTTTCCCAAGCCCCTCATATAATCATTTTGTCTAAGAAAATAGGATAAGTGACCTCTATTTTGTCTTAGATAGAGGGCACTCCCAAGAGGAAAAATCCTATAAGTTCAGTATGAAAAGGGTAAGGAAATGAGTTAAAGACTGTCAGAACCTTGAAAATAGATGTAGGAGGATGTGTTAAACATGACAAAACACATGGGAGTCATCACAATCATGATAAATACTCATAGGTGTTGATGAGTAGCTATGTGTAGAATAGGTTTATTAAGCCTTACCTAGGCCTAAAAGCCCTAAGTAGATGTAGCCTCACTTCTAACACCAAGTGAACCTTGAAGAACATTAGAGGACCTCCATGGGGATATATAAGGTGTGTGTGAACCTTTAGTTTGTAGATAAGGCCATAAAGAGATCATTTCTTGGCTCAAGAACATGATAGGGTGCACAAAATGCCTTGAAGAGCTTGAGAGGCCAAGTTTGGAAACTCACATTAGTACAGATACCTAGGATAGGAGTCTGAGGAGTTAGGATAGGCTGTAGAGGGTCCTAAACAAAGATCTAGTTGAATTTATTCAGGGTTCAGATGCCACAATTTTATTAACTATCCTTCAGGGGTAAAACTACCTAAAACCCTTTAAAACCCTTGTTAATTACCCAATTGGGAAGAAGTGGAAGAAAAGGCATCTTGGAGGGCTAGTTTGACTGGGAAATGATCTTGGACTTGTAGAGGACTCCCTAGGTCTCCTTCTTATCAACTTGGCTTGTACCCTATATATACAAACATGGTACATAATGTATTTTATTAATAATTTTTGATGTCTTACAAGTATAGAACATTCCTAAAGGATGAGGATCACTCTGGGAGATAGAATGAGACCTAGCCTTCTCATATCCATTTATTACCTTAGCAAAACACACAAGTACTTATTTAATCACTTTCACTTCAGCTAGTCCAAACTAGCATAGTGAATAGAGAGTGATCACCAAAAGAGAAGGTGGTAACTCTAATTTGGAAGCCTTTTAAGGCCTGCCTCATAGATCTAGACACTTGAGGATCATTGACAAGTGTCATACCCTTTCCCGTATGGATTGGATTGAGAAACTAATGATCATCTTAGTGCCAAATGTGAAAATAGGTCTTAAAAAGGGTGATTATGACTGTAAATAATAAGAACACTTGTCTAGAAGAATATTGATGATTAGGGACACATCCAGTACATGTTAGAGCCTATTTCCAACCCTCCCTTCATAGTTAAATAATCTCATATTTGATTTAGTTAGTTTTGTTTGTGTGTGTGTTCCATAAGTGCTCATGGAGCACTAGTGTGTGGTGTGGTGTTTTGTGTCTGAGAGGGTTGTAATATAAGTGTTTGAATTGGTCTGAGAGCTTCATCAAGTTTAGAGCCATGGAAGAGATTCATAGCATTAATGGTAGAGGTATAGTATTGGTTATGGAACCAATCTACTATGTACATAATCAAATATCATACATTCGCATACAAAATTCCTGCATACATACCTATAGGTTTTCCCAACAAAAGAGTGGGCAATTGAATATTAGGTTTTATGGTTTAGTGTTTAGGATTTAGGATTTTAGGCTTATGGTTTGTGCTTTAGGGTTAAGGGCTTAAAGTTTAGTTTTTAGGGCTTAGGTTCTATGGTATAAAGTTATAAGGTTCTATGTTTAGGGTCTAGGTTTTGGGGTTTAGGTTTTATTATTTTGGGTTGAGGGATAATGTATTAGGGTTAAGTATTCAAGGTTTATAGTATTTAGGGTTAAACATTCAAGGTTTATGGTGTTTAGGGTTTGGGTTTTGGGGTTAATAGTTTAGGTGTAAATGGAGTGTACTAGGGTGATTAGCTAAATTTATGTTTGACATTAGTGACTATATTGTGAATACACAAATATCTCATGTATGAGTGACAACATAAGTACATGTGGTACTAGGTATGGGGTAGATGTAACGTATGAATAACTTTATCATTATTATATATATTATATATTTAATGCTACAGTTTAGACATTTATGCATATTGATATACCCATTGATTAAATTACCCACAAATTATTCAAGAATTCATCTTGAATCCATATTCAAGCCTTTTACATGAATGTCCCTAGTCACTCCTTTCTCTATATAGGTTAGAATGACCCCTATCATTTCAAGCTATGGCTTAACCAATTATAGCTCTCCTTTCTCTATATAGGTGATAACTCAAGATTATGGTTTATGGATAGAGGTTTAGGATTTTTAAATTTAGGGTTTAAGGTTTATGGTCCAAGATTCACAACTTAGTGTTTAGTGTATAAGGACTAGCATTCAGGGTTCAAGTTTTAGTGTTATGGCTTAGGGATTAGGTTATAGGCCTTATTATTTATATTTTATGATTAAAGGTTTAGGATTGATGGTTTATGGCTCAAGGGATGCAGAGTTTGGCTTTTAGGGTTTGGGGATTGGTGTTTGGGGTTAGGGTTTTGGGTTTATGGTTTCACACTTAGGGTTTAAGGTGTAAGGTTTAGGGTTTTGGTCTTAGGGGTTTGGGGTTCAAAACTTAGTGTTTAGTATTTAGGGTTTGGGATTTAGTGTTTTGGGATTAGGTCTTGGGGTTTAGGACTTGGGGTTTATTGTTTATGGTCTAGAGTTTATGATTTGGGGTTTGGGGATTTAGGTTCAAGGTTTAGGGTTAAGGGTTTAGGGATTTAGGTTTGGTGTTTAAGGTTTTCAATTTTTGGTTATCGATTTGGGTTTAGAATTTTTGGTTTAAGAGTTAATGTTTAAGGTTTATGACTTATGTTTTATGGTTTTAGGCTTCGGGTTTAGGGTTAAGGGCTTAAGTTTAGGTTTTAGGGTTTAGGATTTAGGATTTTAGGTTTATGGTTTGGGGTTTAAGTTTAAAGGCTTACATTTAGGTTTTAGGGTTTATGGTATAAAGTATAGGGTTTAATGTTTTAAGTTTATATGTTTAGGGTCAATAGTTTAGGGTTCATGGATTATTGTTGTTGGTTTAGGGCTAATGTATTAGGGTTAATGGTTTAGGGTTTAGGTGTATTATTTAGTGTTCATGGTTTAGGGTTTATGACTCAGGGTTTGGGGTTTAGGGTTTATGTTTCAATGTGTAAGGTTTAATGTTTAGTGTTTAGGGTTAGGGGTTTTGGGTTTTGATTCAATGGTTTAGGTGGAAATTGAGTGCACTAGGGTTATTAGTTACATTCATGTCCAATATGAGTGATCATATCATGACCACATGAAGATCTCATGTATGAGTGACCAAATACCTACATGTAATACCGTGTATGTGGTAGATGTAATGTATGAATGACTATATCATTACTATATATATGTTATAGGTTACATACTATAGGCTATTTGTTTATGTATATTGATATACCCATTAATTAAAGCTCATTTTCTATGTTGAGAACAAGGTTGTTAAGAAGATTCCAAGGCAAAGATAGTAAATTCCAAGTATAGTACATCTCCAACATTGTTGATTGAGTATAAACTTCTTATGAAGGTCCAATGTTATTATGTAAACATTTTAAAACACTTAAAAGTAAAGTGATTCAAAGCATTTGATAGTTAAGCCAAGTCAATATCCTTCCAAGTAAGAAGATTAGGCCATTTGGACCTAAAGAGTAGAGTTCCCATTGAATTTTGATTCTTAAGAAAGCAATAAAGGAAATTGGTTTTTGATCCTCAGAGATAATCTCCAAATATCTTAATAAAAATTTATAATAATATTTTGATGAGTTTAGATTAATAACACCTTTTCAAGACCAAACATTCCTAGACATAATATTATAGCAATGTTTAGGACTTAGTCAACTTTTTGGGCACATTGGCGATCTAATTGGTATATTGAGATTGTGTAAAGGCACCTATAAGTCTTGTATCATTGTCTTGATATTTTCATTGAGTTTTTGAATTGAATGAGTCCAAAAAAAAGGTAGATGTAGACCTCTTTGTGTCAAGTCCTTAAGAGGTAGGATTTGTCCTAATAGGCCTATAAAGGGTAGAGCTGTTGTCATTTGAGTTTTGAGTTGAATTTCTTCATGCACTAAGAATATTGAGTCAAATCAATGGTGAAACCCTCATAGTTTTATTCAAATAAGTGAGGATGTACAATTGAGTGCTTTAGGAGTTAAAGAAGGGTTCTACTTAAAGGTAGATTACTATCTTAGGACTGAGTACCCTATTTTAAGTAATTGAAAGTGTCTTTTAATTTAAATACAGAGGCTAAAAAGACAAGAGATAATACTAAAGAACAAGGTCATTAGTATTTAAATACCAATACTCATAAGACCTTTTGTGATAGACCAAGAGATAATCTATGTTTAGGAAGAGACCTAATTACAAGCAAGTTTCTAAAGGACCTTGAAGTAGACCAGGTTGAGTAAGTGCAACACTTAATTTGACACCAGTAGGGAATAGTAAATAACTATATATGGTTTGTGTATTTAGGTACGACATACTCCTTGAGATGAAACCATGGCTCGGTTATTTAATCAAGTAGAGCATACTCAAGTAGATAAAGCAAATAAGGAATACTTAAGTAGGTAAAATAAACATGTAATCCTTAATGGTATAGATCTATTAATTTTGTAACATTATTTGTAACCTCGTTTCTCATTCTATCTTCTGATCTTGAAATTCTAAAAACTAAGTATTGGCTAGAATAGAATTTGAAAAACTATCTTCTAAATGGTAACTCTTACAACTTTGTAATAATTTTAGATGTCGAGTGACCCTAATTTGTTATATTTAGTAAAATAAATTTAAAGTATATTCTTATACTTAACATTTATTTTACTAAATATATGCTTGCACCTCAAATTGGAAAAAAATTGCATTCCAAACACCTAAAATTGAAAAAAAAAATTGCATTATGAAAAGGGCATACACCCTTTGAAAAGGATGTATGCCCTTTTCAAAGGGTGTGCACCCTTTAGAAAGGGCGTATGCCCTTTTCAAAGGGCATCTTCCTTTTGGAATGTAAAGGGTGTACACCCTTTAGGGTCAGTCAGGACTGACCCTTGTTTATGTTTGCATTGTTTTAAAAAAAAAAGGGCATACACCCTTTATAGAAAATGCTTTGTATTTTTCATTGTGTCACTTTTGTTGTCCCCCAACTTTGTGCATCTACCCATTATATATATTATTCTCATTTATAAAGTTATTATAAAAAAGTATGGTAATGATATGCACATAATGTGTACTTATCCATAGAGAGTATATCTTAGATAATACAATAAATTATATCATAATGTATACTAACATTCACCATTAAGATGCACTTTATAAAAGGAGATGACAAATGAAGCTAAACTAATTGAAACTAGCTTAGAAAGTACATTGATAAGTTATCGAGAAGTAAACTAATGTGCTCAAGCACAACATCAACACCCACCCTTAAATACAACTTAGGGAAAGTGAGTAAGTGAAGCAAAACCTCAAATATAGGCCCTGACAACCCTGAAATGTTAGGTATCCATTTACTATAATTACATAAAATGGGATGATCATGAAAATGACTTAATTGAAGATGATGCTTCTCAAACTGTATGTAAAAAAATCTACAAAGTTTAAGTGTATCACAATGGGTGTAGCAAACTAACCTAACATAAACTCCATTGCTTAGATGTCAATGAATATAAATTTATACTAAGGTCCTTCTTGACGATATTCCATCTTACCAAAATACATGTTTTTTGAGCTATTGTAACCTCTAAGTGAAGGAGGAAATGGTGTTGCATACAAGAATATTTCTAAAATTATAGGATGTTGAACATAAAACACATATTGATCCACTAAGCAATGTATCTTAGATGACCTACATGGATGGAACAAATCCATGAGGTTTTTATAAGTGCTGACCAAGTTATCAAAAACAAAATGACGTGCTTGAGTACAACCATCCTCAATATACATCCTGAATAACACTATAATGGGTGCCCATGTACATACAAGGTATCATACAAAATGAAGAAATCACAACAATGTGAACTAATTTAATTGAAGAAAACCAAGATGTTGATTGCATCACTATATTCTTTTATAAAAAAAACATAATGAGGTTTTTTTTAGAATTTTTTCACATTCACTTAAAAAAACACGAAGAAAAAATTTGTTTTGATTTTTTTGTTTGAAAATTTATAGCACAAGTTAGGTGAGTGTGAATACCTAGCAGTCACTAGCTTTAACAAATGATGTTTAGGAAAGGTATGCTTAGCAGGTGCTAGCTTTGAAAAAACTTTGGTTGCTCATGGAGAGTAAATAATATCTAGCTTCAATCAAACTTTGGTTGGATAAAGGATAATTAATGAGCACTAGGTTTCAAAGAAGGTTGTTAAAAATAAAGTTAGTGGATGTTATCTTCGAACATAATTTAGTGTTACATGAATATAGTGCACAAATGCTACCTTAAAAAATAATTAACATTTAAACAAAACTTTGGCTATCTAAAAATTGAGAAGTGATCGTTAGATTCAACACTAAGGCCACTTCAAACAAAAATTTGGAGTTCTTAGAAATGGTTAGCAATTGCTAGCTTCAAAATTGGGTCTGATTCAAACAAAACTCTGGGTTGCTAAAAAATAGTTAGCAACCATTAGCTTCAAACAAAAATTTGGGTTTATTGAAGATAGTTAGTGGTTGATAGCTCACAATAACTCCCAAGTGAATCCAAAACTAAAAAACACTATTTTTTTTAGAATTGTTTAGGTAGTGTTCACAACCATCAAAAAAAATCATGGAACTGCACAGGTGGTAAATGAAATGAGTGGTTACTAGGTTCGGAGTAATGGTAGATTAATAAAAAGTGGATAACATTTTACATGAAAAATTAAAGGAATTAATTTATATCTAGAACATATTAATGAGGTGATATAAAGCACTGAAAGACTAAAAAATTAGCCCAAGGAGTCTATAAAAATAAAGCGACCAAGGTGATGAGTTCAAATAGGTTCATAATTGGTTGTGACTCAGAAAGATCCAAGGTTAATGATAAGTAAACTACAAATTCTACATAATGTTTAGGTCATAAAGAAGGGTATTGTTCAAGAATTTTGCAAAAGGATTGAGAAAAACAAAACCCTAAAAGAGAATTACAAAAAATCTGCTAACAAATAGAAAATTTGATAATTTTTTAGAATTATTTGTTTGCCTTTTTTTTTGACACTCTTTTTAGAAAATTCAGAAAAAACTACAGAAAGTGGTGATGGCTATAATTTTTTTAATATACAAGAAAGAAAATTCTAACCTCCATCAATTGAGCATTGTAACTTTGTTTTTTTAATATTGTAAGAGCGTTCTCATAAGCCTATACATTCGAAATGAAAAGCCAACAAATCAGCCAAGAAGGCCATAAGTCAAAATATGTAAACTAACACCAGTCATAAGAAATGTTATTACAATATAAAAAGCCACTACATTGTGGTACCAACATAAAATAAATAATAATAACAACAAAAATTGTCCTCAATAAGGACCACCAATAGTCATCTAAATAGAATTATGATCATCACCACATTGCATTCCCACAACCCCAAAACCATCAACACGTCCCAAATTTTTTCCAAATAAATAGGTCCTTGGTGGGTAGGATCCATGGGTGGGGGAAAGAGTTCAATTTTCTCGAGTAGCTCCTTCATGTTAGAATCTTTCAAAAAATTCACCAGTTCCTCAATATCTTTCAGGTTCCCTTTCTCAATCACTTTTTCAAGCTTTAGAACAATCTCACTAGCAAAGTCATCAATTATATTAACATAATCTGGGTTTGGGTCATTCCCAATGTTAGGATTAATATTCTCATTACCAGGATCAACAAACACCAATGCAATAGAATCACCATCAAGAGGCAAAGTAGAGGCAAACTCCACTCCACCAGTCACCACCCCTCCAGACCTAGGTTCCTCATCATCATTGTACTCCCATAGGGTATAGAGTACCTCTCTATTAGCACCAGTCAACCAAGCATTTGTCCCATTCTTATATGAGTCTGAAGATCCAACCCATCTAGCTATAAGATCCTTGGCCTGATCAAAATAGGTTGACTTTATGATTTCCCACTCATATTCAAAACCTGTACTTCGACAATAGTATTATGATTGATTCTCCAATCAAGAGGATGAATAAACTACAACTTCTACATGATGTTTAGGTCATGAAGAAGGGTGTCGTCTAAGAATTCTGCAAAAGGATTAATAGAAATAAAACCCTATAAGAGGATTGCAAAAAATATGTAAATATATAGAAAACTCAATTTTTTTAAAATTATTTGTTCACCTTTTTTAATTTTGACACTCTTTTTAGAAAATCTAGAAAAAAAAAACTATGCAAAGTGATGATGCCTACAATTTTTTTGTATACAAGAAATAAAATTCAAACCTCCATCAATTGAGCATTATAGCCTTGTTTTTTATAAAATGAATGTCAAAATTAACATTTTTGGACATTCTAGATACAATGAAAAGGCTAAAAACTCTCCAAGGAGCTCCAAAAGAGTTGAATCGAACATGGTTCTTTAATACAAATTTGACAAAAAACCCACAAACCTAAAGAAGAGATGTTTTTTAGAGTTGAAATTCATCAATACAACAAAGTGAAGCTTAACAAAGATTTGATACCATGTTAGAATATGGTATAGGGTCCATGATATGTGGATCTAGTATACGTTCTAGGTTGTGTGAATTAACAACCTCAAGACAATCACCTATTACATATACACACATGTAAACTATTATAACAATAAACACACATACGCCAAAGTAGAATGACTACCGATATATTAATGAGGCTCACATGTGGAGTAGGGTCAATGGTCCTCTTCACATGAAGAATACGATACAATGCTAATAATATGGATTCTTAATAGATTATAATATAGGATTCAATGGATCAATATTCATTCATATCGTCTAGATTCTTATATAGATAAATAAGGAGGTTTAGGATATGAAGGAATCCTCATTTATTATAGAGATTAGCTCAATATAATTAAACCCTCTTTTGAGGATAACCAGTAAAGATATTATTATTTATAATTAACTTATCATAAATATGGATAATGATATGAAAATAATGCGTGCTTATACATAAAGAGTGCATCTTATAAAATTCATGAGTATATGCCATAATATATACTAAAAAGACATATAAATTGAAGAAATAAAATAAATTGTAATAGAAGAAGTTTGCACAAGAGAAGGGTTAACAATATGCAAATTTACTAGAGGAACACAATGAGGAAGTGATAGTTCAAACATAGGAGACACATCTTTACTTAGAGGATTTTCATATGGAAAGGAGGAATACAAGCATATTGAGAAATTGGAAGAACTTGAGAGGCAATAGAAACATGTTGAGAAGGAGTAGGAATTACATGTTGAGAAGGAGTAGGAATTACATGTCGAGACACTGGAAGAGTTATAAAAGCATCTCAATAATCTAAAAAATAACTTTTTGATAAGGAACATCATTAGAAACAACAGAGACATATGTAGGTTTAAAAATAATCCCAAAAATGACTCATGATAATGTAAATTTTGACCAACAACTTCTTTCAATGCATTTATTATTCTAGAGATTTCAACAACATTATCTGTGGCATATTTTATAATATTATCAATGTTCTCATCTTTATGTTGTTGTTTTGATTGCCTCATTATTAAAATATTTTTCATTTTCATTCTAATAATTATCTTGAGCGGTTTTAACATTCACGTTATTACCATCATTGGCATTCAAATAAGAAATATTGGTCCCTACATGACAACGTGCATTTAAATCCATATTAACCCTAACCCCAATTGTTTGTGTAAGTTTATTATGTTCTACAAAAGAATTAATTAATCAAGGCGAAATAGTTTGTTGTGCACATCTAAGTCTATTTCCACATTTATTTAGCTCACTTTGTGCGTGCTTAACACTTTTTCCCTTATTAATTATTTCTCTCATATCAAAAATTTACTTTATATAATCACAAGAGCTTATGTAAAAGGAACAAACACCAAATACACCAATGCCATTTGTATATTCACTTAGATCTACTGAGATAAAAAATAATTTATCCCAACCTTTCATCAATGGTATCCTTACTATCATAATCACCATAGTCATAATCTTCTACAACATTATGAAGAGCCATTACATTTATAGAAGAATTTGCAACATCTTGGAAAAACACGTGTCTAAAAAGTGAGCCATTATTACAAACACAATGGGGTTTGACATATTTTCAAAAATTGAAAAGATGTACAACTAGGGATCAACCAAACTAAACACAAGGAAGCGAGGGTTATTACATTTAAGAACATACAATAAAATTAACCCTTAACAATTTGATGAATTTAGATATGATTTTATGTGGAACAAGAGCTAACTTCAAGGACGAGGCATAACAAATTGGGCCTTATAAAATTTCAAAAGAATAACCAAATAATTAGCCTTTCTAAATCAAATATATCACAAAAAATGATAAAAATATAACCCTAGAAGAGGTGTAAGAGAGCACAGGCTCACAAAAACGTAGAATAAATAAGTGGATTTTGATCAAATTCAATACAAATATCCAAAAATATTTTAACAAGGCCTAACAAAGATGTGAAATAGTAAATCAAACATAATTAATTCTCCAAAACCAAATAAACAAATACAAGTTTAGGGTTTAGGAATATATCTTGAATATCAAGTTAACATGCGGCTATCATCAACACAGGATAGTGAAAATCAAGGTTTTGTGTCGGGACAACAAAAGCTTAAAAACTTGTCCAAACCATCAACTTGACATTTCTAGGCAGCCAAACTGTACACTTGATGGTTATGGCAAACTTCATACATGCGAAAATGTTTTGACCACAGTGTTTGCCATACTCGGGGCTTCAAAAACGTTGCATAGTTTTTTTGAAACTTTGCTTTGATTATTGAGAAAAAGTACTTATTCCCCTTCCCCTAATTAGGTAGATAGATTTGAAAACACCATGGAAAACAATGTATTTTGGGACTTGGGTTACACTTAATGTGATTCTTATCAAGTCCCTAAACGATGCACAATAGCTAAAAGAGAACTTCAATAATTGTAGTAATTGATTATCCAAGAAAACTAATGCGATGCAATGTGTTGTTAAAATGAACTTCAATGCTATAATTAATGCTCTAATGATTGCTTAATTTTTCCAAATGTTTGTAGATACTTAATAGATTCATGAGAACAATAAATGACATTTTAAAAAATAACCTTAGATGCTTAAATGAACTAAGATTCTTATGTATTTATAGATGACTTGAATTAAAATTAAGACCCTATTGGTGCACAAAATGACATCAAATGGTTGAAAAAGTGAAAAAGACAAGACAAACAATGAGTGCACTCTAACCAATTAGAACCACACAAAACCTCAAAAATAAAACGCACTCCATGTTTCTGGTATGTCAGAAATGTGAAGTGCATAGTTCTTGCAAGACTGCTAATGAACCATGAAATGAAGAGAAAAGATAGGGGCACTGTGACAAACTATAAATACGTCAATAACACTAATTAGGACCAATAATTGAAAAAATACATGAGTACATTAGAATAATAAAATTTAACAACTAGTAAATGTTTAAGGGTCATTTTTCACTGTCTACAAAATCTTATACTGCTGGGAATGATGCCACAATAAAAATGGTTGTCCTACTAACCTAATTATTGATATGAGAATGCTTGCTCATCCTTCCTCTCATTTTTATAGCTTCATAATTCAAAAATAAATACCATTTAAATATCTCTAAAATACACATCATAATATCCTAAATCGAATATGCCTTTTCCATACATCATAAGATTGTTTACATAACTTTAAAATCTTCATATCTCAATCAACATCTTCACCTCTTTAAAAAAAAAATTCTCATTTAATTAAAAATTTTTTTTGTCTTATATGATTATTATCTCAATTTAAAAAAATAAAAATTCAATATTAAAATTTTAGTGTTTTAAGGTCCATTTATGTCAGGGAAAGAAATAACACCTACAACAATCAATATGCTCTGATACTAACTGTTAGGTGACCCCTTATCCAACGGAATCACAATTGATTACTTTCTTATAAGCAATTAAACACGAAATTATACCATAATGATAAAGTAACTAGAAACTTGAGACAACGAGGAATTTGAGAGACAATACACACTCTTTGTATTAAATACTACTAGAAGAAAATACAATAAGGAAGATGCCACTTCTTCCTCCACCTCAAAGGCTTGACACACCTCAAGACCTTCTTCCCTCTCTCTCTTGCTCAACACAACAACTCTAAAGTCTGAGTTATTATCCCTCCTTGAATGCTTTAACTAATCCCCTTGACCTTGCTAGCTTCAATGCTTTTACTTGCCTACTTGATTATTATTACAATACATGCCTTATGGGTTTTTAAATAGGATCCCATGCTTACAAAAATAGAACTCTAGTTACAATAATTAGACACACAGCTCGTGACTATAATTAGTCGTTTGACATGCAAACACTCGCTTCACTTAATTGACTGTTCGTCAACAGCAGTTCTAAAAATACACAGGCGACCGACGCCAGTCCCTGCTTGTCTGGTGCTGCCGACGTCGGCCGACTGTCTGCCGTCGCCGGTCTCCTTCTCCACTGCATCTGACCGACGTCGGTCATACTGCCGACGTCGGAGCTTCTGGTTCTTTAGCATCCTTCTTTGTGTCTGCAACAATTGAAGCTTTTAGCTCCACACCTTAACAATCTCTCACTTGGAGATAAACAGCTACAACTTGTACTTGTACCTGTACACCATCTATTTTGTTGCTTAGGCTCTGTATCCCTCCTCAAGAACACTCTTGAAGACCAACCACCACGCAAACTTGTGATGCAATACCTGTATCTTATGCCACAAAAATTTTGCTGCTCCCAAATTCTCTGACACACTTCTGAACCAATTCTACCTTCAGCTCAGAAAACTCCCTATATATGAAACCCTGCAACAAGTAACACAATACAGTAACATGATAATGTAGCTAATATTATCCAACCTGGTAAAGATAAAATACAATGGTCAAACCTCCATTGTTCTGCAGCCTACTCAAGACCATATACCATAACCTTCTGTCTCATGTGTCCATCCACTCTCTTCTCTAAAACGAGAATCCATCCCTCTATCCAGTGCTTCATTCCAGCTGACAACACTACCAACAAATACCTGTTTGGTTCTCCAAGGACTCACACTCCTCATCCATGCCAAGCTCTCACTGTTTCTGAATTTTATCTGCATTGCTTCTTTCATCTTCCTAGTTCATGACTATCATTAAGCAATATAAAGAAGGTGAACAACGAATATGAGGTTCACGTACCTTTCCTGACCTCAACATGGGTGTTTGAGACTTATTAATTCACCCAACATCCATTCCAGTGACCGATCTAGGTCATCTCCCAGTCTGCTCTCGACCGATGTCGGTTCTCTGCACTGACCCTGACTGCCGACATCGTTTTCTTGGCCGACGCCAGCGTCCCTCCTGCCGATGTCGATTCTTATGACCGACGTCAGACTTCTCCTGCCCGACCTACCGACCCTACTGGTTTGCACATGACTGATGTCGGTATTTGAATGACCGACGTCAGTTCCAGGCGACCGACATCGGTGTCTGTGTGTTCTTGTAAGTGATGAAATTTTCATCTGCGAGCTCTTCTTAGATCAAACCTCTGTGCATGCTGCCCTGCTCAGATTTATTTAGCCCCTGTGACTGATCTTTCTCCTTCATCTCCTCCATAAACACCAAGGCTTCTTTGTTCCTGTCAAAAGCATCAAATTTCTTCTTTCTGCAATGAACTCTATCTATGCTTTCCGAATTTGAACACATACCTTTTGAATCAAGAACTTTCATTCCCTTCTTATTCATGTGACCAAGCCTATTAGGCCACATCTTCGAATCTACACCAGAAGTAGAATCAGTAATACAAGTAGACAGATAAAGAGTATCTACTTTCTTATCTCTTGCTAGAACAAGTGTTCCCTTGGTAACCTTCCAAGAATCCGCTGTGAGGGTTATTGTGCATCCCTCATCTCCCAACCTTCTTATAGAAATTAGACTTTGCTTCAGAATTGGAACATGCATGACCTCTTTCAACACCCATGTGTTGTCAATCTACAATCTCAGCTGCACTTTTCCTTTGCCAACTATCTGACAAGGCGTACCATCCCCTAAATAGAGCACTCCAAAGTCTCCCTGTTCATACTCATAGAATAAATCTCTGTTTGAGGATGCATGAAAAGATGAACCAAAATCTAAAATCCATGATCCTACCTGACTATTCAAAGAAAGTATGAGAGCGTCCTGCATCACAATATTTGCATCCTTTGCTTCTTCCATACCTGCATGTTGGTTCTCTTTATTTCTCAACCAACACTCCTTCGTATGTCCTTTCTTTCCACAAAACCATCAGGTAATACCTTTGGACTCGGATCTCCTTTCCGACCTTGATTTTCCTTGCTCAACCTTCTCCCTTTGCCATCCCCTATTTTTTGCACTTAGAGCATTCCCTGATGATTCCCCTGTGCTTCTCTTGCGTATTTTCTCATTCAAGATCACACTCACAACATCATCAACTTTTAAGATTTTAGAAGCAGATGCATAATTACTCACTGCCATAACCAAACCGTCCCAACTTTCAGGTAAAGAACATAAAATCAAGAGAGCCTTTACCTCATCATCAAAAATAATATTGACTGAAGCTAGTTGGTTTACCAAACCATGGAAATCACTGAGATGAGTATGTACCGATCCACCTTCCTGCATTTGCAAAGTAAATAGCTACTTCATAAGATATACCTTATTAGAAACCGAGGGCTTTTCGTATAAATTCGCCAAGGACTTTATCAACTCTTCCGTTGTCTTGCACTGTGATAAGCTGGAAATCACAGATGATGCATGACTCAACCTTATGGAACCGAGAGCCTTCTGATCAAGAACGTTCCATTCTTCATCCTTCATATCTATGGGCTTGCATGCAACCCCATCCAACGGTAAGTACAAATCCTTCTGATACAGATAGTCCTCAATCTGCATCCTCCAATGTTGATAATTCTTGCCATTAAACTTCTCCATTTGTAGCCTACTTTCTTCTGCCATTGCTGAACTCCCACTCAATCAAAAAACCCTGTGAATGACCTGTAATAAAAAACAATACCCTGCTTCCTGCAAACCGTAGCTCTGATACCACTTGTCAGGGGAAGAAATAACACCTACAACAATCAATATGCTCTGATACTAACTGTTAGGTGACCCCTTATCCAACGGAAGCACAATTGATTACTTTCTTATAAGCAATTAAACACGGAATTATACCAGAATGATAAAGTAACTAGAAACTTGAGACAACGAAAAATTTGAGAGACAATACACACTCTTTGTATTAAATACTACTAGAAGAAAATACAATAAGGAAGATGCCACTTCTTCCTCCACCTCAAAGGCTTGCCACACCTCAAGACCTTCTTCTCTCTCTCTCTTGCTCAGCACAACAACTCTAAAACCTGAGTTATTATCCCTCCTTGAATGCTTCAGCTGATCCCCTTGACCTTGCTAGCTTCAATGCTTTTACTTGCCTACTTGATTATTATTACAATACATGCCTTATGGATCTTTAAATAGGATCCCATGCTTACAAAAAAAGAACTCTAGTTACAATAATTAGACACGCAGCTCGTGACTATAATTAGTCGTTTGACATGCAAACACTCGCTTCACTTAACTGACTGTTCGTCAACAGCAGTTTTGAAAATACATAGGCGACCGACGCCGGTCCCTGCTTGTCTGGTGCTGCCGACGTCGACCGATTGTCTGTCGTCGTCGGTCTCCTTCTCCACTGCATCTGACCGACATCGATCATACTACCAACGCCGAGGTTTCTGGTTCTTCAACATCCTTCCTTGTATCTGCAAACAATTGAAGCTTTTAGCTCCACACCTTAACAATTTATTCCTACACCACCCATACCAATAAATATAAAAATTACCGTGGAAAAATCTAGATGTCTTCCCCTCAATCCCAAGAAATAAAAAGAAAAAAAATAAAATAAAAAAAATAATGCTGATTACAGCCACAAAAATTTACATAATTCCTTAGCCACATTTCCAAACCGACGACGATTCTTAGTGTCATCATATTTAAAAAATGACAGGCCCCTTCGCCCACCTCACTGTCTCAAAATTTCCTCTCCATTACAGTTTTCTTTCCACTGTCAAAATGAGCTCTGCATCATCGTCAACCTCTCCCAAAACCGTAAGACCAAATATTTTGAAAAATAGTTTCAGATTCGCACACATTGTCTTTGAAATTTTTGAGGAGTGGGCTCTATCAAGATAAAAATTACTTAAAATTTTTTGAAAAATAGTTTTGAATTTGACATGGTGTAACGTAGACTATTTTTCAAAATATTTTGCTCAGTTCTCATCCAGAAACCCTCCTGCAACAATTAATGGTGTCCTTACAATCTTTGTAAATTTTTTCTGGTGACCTGTTGCTGCAGGTGAATGTGCGCGTGAAGGGCGTTGTGCAGGGCGTGTTTTACCGGAAATGGACGGTGGAAAACGCCCAGCAACTGGGACTGAAAGGTTGGGTCCGCAACAGAAGAGACGGAACAGTTGAGGCGGTTATTTCAGGGGACCCCAAATCTGTAGATGATATGCTGGAAAGGTATGTTAATCTGTGTTTTTGTTTTTTTTTATTTTTTTTCTAAAGAAATGTGTTGATTGGAAGATATTCCTGGTAATTTAGTATCCGTTGGTATGAATGCACGAATAATTCACCTTCTTTGGTGGAATTTGGGGGATTTATTGGAAAATTAACACTTGGATTTTTTTTAAAAAAAGCAGACACGGTTTGAAAATAGGTGCTACGGACTATTTTGGTGTAAAGAATGTTAAAAGTTATCTTATCTGTATCTTATTTTATCTAGGTGCAAACGAGGACCGTCTGCAGCAGTTGTAACTGGGGTTGACATTAACCCTACACAGGAAGCCGTGGGCGAGACCTTTGGCTTGAAACCTACTCAGTAGAATCAGATTGAATATGCTTTCTTGGTAGACTTCCAACTTTCTGATGTATGAATATGAAAATGTACCTTTTCTTATTTAAAGCCTTAAAATAGATTGTATTATTCACCTTTTTTGTTTGGTTTTAGCGTTATTTGGGTTTGATCATCTGGTGTGATTTTATTTTTCCCTATATAAATCATGAGTACGGCTATGGACAGCCTTTAAGCCTCTGAGAGTTGAGCTTGGTAAGGAAATTTTAAGGAATCGAAAATGCGTCACAAGAATAGAATGGTAGCTGAATCTTGTTCATCCAAAAGAATTTATTTTACAGGCTCATTTAATGAGAAATAGAGGATTTAGTTTTATTACATGTATATTTTGGCAATTCTTATAATTTCACTTGAAAACTTGGCAAGTTGCCTTTTGAAAATTTGCAACTAGTGAATCTATTTTTCTAAAATTTTGTGAAATTAATCTGAGCACTGATGCAAATCCAAAGCATAGTCCATGACCATCTTCTGTGCTGGAAACAAGAGTCGTCATGACTCTTTACAATTCCCCTCATCTACTATTTTGAGAGGATAACATCGCTACATTTGTACAATGCCTAATTACATGTGTGGAGGCACTTTGAATACAATCACTTGTCAAAAACTTGTTATATATAAGAATTCCAAGTTGAATAATGTACAAGTCAAGCACAGAGAAAGAATGCAAGACATCATTCATCTCTTTGAAAACATTCATGCATTGAACTAATCTTTATTTGAGTGCCCTCCAGAACTACATGGTTGTCAAAAAAAAACATTAATATCAGCGAAAGAGGAGTGTTTGGAGGACATCTCAATTATGTCTAAGAATCCTTGTGGCAATTTCCCTTACTGACACACAATCCTATATATCCCCATCATTAGCATGGGTATTGGTGCCCTTCTATTCATCTTGTTCCATAACAATCACTTTTTTAACATCTTACCTTGCATTGGAAATGGTAACACTTGGCAGAGTAGGAGGGCAACACATGCTAGCAGAAAGAACCATACCCAAATTTCCCGCCATGGCAACCTGAAGCCAATGTGTAACGCAACCTGTTTCAAACTTCATTCATGGTTCAACATCCCATGGGTCACACCATAGTTATTTTTAGAGTTTCTATCATGGATAACAACATCTCGATGCAACACCTAGGATTTATAATTTGTTATAGTTGTTTCCATCCCAAGTAAGGCCAAGGGTTATATTATACAGTGTGAGTTATGCTCCATATTACTAGAAATGAGAAACGGGAAACATGATGGAAAACGGGGGTATGGCTGCGTAAGAAACGAATGAAAAACAGTTTTTCATACACATACACACATACTTATTTTTAGTAGCTATAACACATTAATCATAATATGGGCACATAAAATCAAAAAGATGTACATGCACCATATTTTCTAAAATCAAAGAGGTGCATGTATGATACCTCAAATAGTCATAATCACCTTCAAAGATCATTATCATCATATGAAATTGAAATCAGGTTACAAAAATATCTTAAAATAGCTTGACAATTGAAGTTACAATGATTGGGTATATAAAAAAAATTAAATGTCTATAGACAATTTAAAAAATAAATAGTATGAGCCTAATTGGACCCTGCTACACTCGAAGGTGGAAGGCAACCTAGTGCTTCTACTGCGGTGCCCTTCCTCTCAAATAATAGTGCATCGAACCTCTAGAAGCAAAAGGTCCTCTGCATCATCCTCGAGCACTTCAATTGGCAAATCATCGTTTCCATCATCCAATGAGCCGCCATAATCCTACATATTATGAGGACCTAATTTGTACCTTGCTGAAGCTCGAGATAAAAGGAGGTTTGAGTGAACAAAAACAAGATCTTTTGCCTTTTGGCTTTCTAGTTTATTGCATTTCATTGAATGAATGAATGTATAATCACTTCAATTTCTTTCACAGGCTGGAGCACTAGAAACCTATAAAACAAAAAATAAATAAATTAAATAGTGCTTTAAATTCTAAATAATGTAATATGTTATATAGTCAGTTAAACTTTTTAAAAATAACTTATAATTTTCACTTGAGAGAGGACATGTGTCGTAGTGTTTTTAAGCAAGAGTGTGCCACTCCCATATGACACCGAATATGTTATAATCTTCAAGTGATTTTGTTCATAAGCAACATCAGGATGAGCAAAATTTTCCTCGATTATAATTTATTTTCCACGCTCGTCTTTTATTTTAGCATGATCATCTCTATTTGGATAATACCTATTGATTAGGTGAGCTAACCTGATTCCACTTCCTCGTCCATCCATGGTTTCTTATCAAACCATCTCGGATTAAGCAAAATAACAACATGAAGAGGACTATCAAGCATCCTCCATTTATGGTCATTGCAAATCCAAACTAAATTCTTTGTCTATCGATCAAAGGAAGGTGCCATGACTTCTAGAATGTTTTGAAGAGTCTCCCTCATTTGCTCAAGATTCTGAAACAATTCCCCATGCATGGATCATCATTATCAAAAGTACGAAGGACCTCTATTATTGGTTTGCAAAGAAGACAAAGATTTAAACACCTTTGCCAAAATAAAGTAGACTTATTACCAATAATGAGCTCTGAAACTTCATCGCATAAGGTGGTGTTAGTGGTAGGTTGTCTCTTCCACCTCTCCCATTCTACGGACACCACCATCTCTTTAAGTAATCGTTTCACTTTTAAGATGCGATCAATCATAATAAAAAATGATGCAAATCTAGTTTTGACACATCGGGGTAGCTGCAAGGAAGCACACATCCTATATATGGCTCGGGATATGGAATGATTAACAATATAATGCTGAATTTTCTTTGCATCTGACACCACTTCGTTGATTTAAAGAAGGCCATTATTCAGATCTTTAAGCAAGATATTCATGCAATGAATTGCACATGGTGTCCAAAATATTTTCAGATATTCATCTTTGATCGTGTCTCTGGCCAGTAAATTGCTTGAAGCACTATCTGTAATGAATGAATGAACGAAATATTTTAATAACGTCCACGAGACCAAGCAATCTATGGGACTAGGAAGCTGCAACAAAGTTGTTTCATATTGGCACAACCTCTTGACACAAGGGCTGTCCTAATAATGCAAAATATCTAATCTCACATTTTATCTTTCCACAAGCTCAATTGCATCTTGAAACAAACCCATCAAATAAATTGCATCCTTCATGCGACCAAAAATGTCATACGTCTTCAAAAACATTGCACCTTTAGGGGATGAGACGACAATGTTTATAAGGGGTGTATGAGTAACACTGGTTCACCCCTTTGAAAGAATTGATATACTTGTGTAAGACCAATTTTTTTTGGTCTTTCAGTCTAACTTTAACCTGTGCTTTTTCATCACTCAAAACAACAATTTGAAGCTTTTGCTAACTTGGAGTCAAATACTCCTTGGGCACATTTTTTACCATCCGCATGACATCTTTCCATAAGGATGATCGAGTAATGTTGAATGACATGCCACAACCAAAAAATACCCTGCTAATTGCTCCATCCACATTTTTTCTATTAGCAATATTATAGATTTTGCTATTTGAGAGTTTTGCTATCCATACCACCTCCAACATGTGGTTCTTGTGATTGTTGGGGTACTAAAATTAAATAAACGAACAAAACAAAGGCAATTCCTAGAATATAAATCTAATCAAAAGCCACAAAATAGATAATCTGTGCCCTATAAAATGTGACAAACTGAATTGATTAATAGAGTGAAACACTAAAAAGACCATTAAAATGAAATTTCATACCAGAACCAAATCCAATATCTTCCTACTTGCCTATTTAAAAGTATATGAGTACTTGTCACAACTTGAAATTGTTTGACAAAAAGTGTATGGGCACAGTCTAAGCATGTCCATATGTAGCCGCAACAGGTCGACCCTTGACACAACTGCAAAGGAGATCTAGAGCAATACTGATAATGGCAGCCTTGTCATTCACTCATTGTCTAAGTAGCTGAGAGCTCTACCAGCCCGTCTTCCAATCCATTGGTTGCTCTAAGTGCTTGAAGATGCTGTTGATTTGCGGTTATTATTGCCATAATTAAAAAGATTGCTGCCGGATCTAGGTTTTGGGAGGAGCAGATTTCAAAATATCATATATTTTAATTTTATTTTTGTTTTTAAGTCGAATGGCTTGCAACAGATGGGCATTTTAGGATGGTTGCGGGTCTTTTCTTGAGTCCACGACCCCATTGCAAAGAGCAGAAATGATGGGAATTTTGGGATTGTTGCGGGCCATTTCCCGAGTCCGCAACCCCTTTGCAGACTTGGGAAACAACCCGCAACCCTCCCAAAATGCTCATCCATTGTAGGCCATGTTTTTATTGTTGCGGACAAGACCAAAAATGGCCCAAGCCATTTGCAATCACCGTATTGTGTTGCTGACAGGCTGCAGGCCCTAAAAACATGCAATGGGATCGATCTGTCACAATTCTTTCAACTCGAGTTATGCCCCAACTGCAGTCCTTTACTAGGACTTTCAACACTTGTCATGTCCCCCTTTTCAAAAAAGAAGATATGAAGATTTGAAGACCCTTAGCTTTTAATTGTGTCCTAAAAAGCTAAGGAGTGATTATAAGGAAAAGGGACACGGAGTCTATTTGTACTTTTTCTAAAAAGATAACTTATATTTTAAAGTTCATTTAAAATGGGGACCTTTTGGTTTATATTTTAAAGTTCACTTAAAATGGGGACCTTTTGGAACCTTGCTCATTTAAGTGACTTTTCAAAATGATCATAATGACCTAAAAGTTACTCCCCCTTCCCCAAACTTGGGTGCTCAAGTGGGGAGTCTATTTAAGGCCAAAGAAGGATCATTTGAAAGGATCACTTTTGATTTGGATAAAGAATCTCACTA
The DNA here is from genome assembly GCA_037957365.1 of Torreya grandis. Lineage (NCBI taxonomy): Eukaryota > Viridiplantae > Streptophyta > Pinopsida > Cupressales > Taxaceae > Torreya > Torreya grandis. Next base: position 3,542,712 of record JARHVA010000510.1, on the reverse strand, counting down.
AGTCTAAGCACGATCAGCTGGACTTATTCTTGAAGGACGAAAACCCTTCGAAGAAGTTGGATTGAGGACGAAACCCAAGATCTAGACCTAGGCAGCTTCATTCAGGAGTTGCGTTGAGCAGAAGTAAAGTTGGAAAGGTGTTTTCAAACATCAAATTGGCATTTGCAGGGGAGCGGTCTAGCTGAGAAGTGGAGCGATCTAGCTCAAGGGCAGCGAAGTCTTCAAAAACGGCAGCGACACCCTTTCAAAGGGCAGCGAACCACTAGAGAAGACCAACAACCGATCTTGGGGTCTTGTGAGGGGCAGCAGGACTGTGGATCAGCCACAGTTATTTTTACAGAATTTTATATTATTTTTCCAGCCCAAACATTTGTAAAAACTAGGTTCTTGGCTGGTATTTTGACAATATTTATCAATTATTTATTCTGATATTTTTGGAGAATTTAATATAATATTTGGAGCAGTTTTTAAGGGTTATCTACTGCTGTACTTGCAAAAATCAGATTGCTAGGGTTTTGAAATAAATCTGAAAAATCATATTTGCTGATTGGATTGTTAGAATACTCTTACTTTCTAACCTAATATCCCTAAAAGGGACATTACAGTGGTATTAGAGCCAATTTCTTGGCTATCTGTGGGAAACAAGGGTTAAATGTCATTTAGTGACATGGACAGGGCTAGGTTTGAAACGCTAGCTAGGGCACAAGATTATATGAGAGAAGTGATGTGGGAATTCCTTCAAACAGTGAAGGACAGAAAAAACAGGGTTTGGCTAGTAATACCATGGGTATGGGTAAGGAATATATACCTAAGCCTAGGGTTCTCCCTGAAGAAGCCACTTCAGAAAAAGAGAAGGAACAACCTTCATGCAAAGCAGATTTGTTAGCATCTTATGGTGAGTATATGACCTATCCACCCCCTTTTTGGAAGGAGATGAGCTTCAATGGATATGTCACTTGGAAAAAGGGCAAAGGAGGTTCCAACAAAAGACGGGACAACTTGGAAGAATGGAACAAAGAGATTGAGAAAGTCACCTTGCCTACTTTTGATGGGGTTATAGGTAATTTAGCTAGGGTTTGGATTAATAAAGTAGATACATATTTTTCATTACATAAGATGAAGGAGAAGGATGCTTTATCATTGATTGTTCTACATTTAGAAGGAGATATCCATGATTGGTGGCACCAAGGGTTGATAACCCTAGGGCACAACACCATCAAGATTTATGAGGAATTCCGAAATAAAATCATTGATAAAATTGAAAAGGCAAATTTGGACTTGCATATACGGGATTTGGTTCAATTGCAACAAGGTTAGTCATTGGAAAATTACATTGAAGAGTTTCAAAGGATATCCACATTGGTTAAAGATGTTTTGGATAGTAGACTCACAACATGGTTTGTTGAAGGACTATCTCCATCTCTCAAGGGTTTGGTTAAGGCCTTTAACCCTCCCTCATTACCAATGGCCATCAAAAAGGCGATAGATTGTGAGATCGCAGCCCCTTTGGTGCAAAATTTACCTTTCCTAAAGCCTAAAAACAGTGATGAAGTTCATAGGGGGCATAAGAAAGGAAAGAAGATAAGGCAGCCAGACGAACTAATCCGAAAGGTGGCAAACTCAGACAATAACATACAGAAAAAAAGAGGTTTGAGGCTGCCAATAAATTCAAAAACAGTCCCACACACAGAAATGAATGTCCAGCCGAAAGAAGAGCATGTAGGACTGCAGATTCATAACAACAGCATAGAAAGGTCCATAACAGACTGTAAAACAGTATAACAACACATTGGAAGATCTAAAACAGTCCCCAAAACAGTGGAGCAGCACGAGGAGATGAATTTCCAGCATAGGAAAGGACCTTTGGAACGTCTGCCAAACAATGACAGCATTATACAAGGATCTAAAACAGTCTTCAACGAAGGGGAGCAAGATGCAAAGGTTGACGGAAGCAAGGTGGGTACACTTGCAACCATAACAGGGATTCCTAACTGCCACCCATTCAAGGTTAGAGGAGTTTTTCAGGGCAAAAGACTCACCATTCTCATTGACAAGGGGCCTACACATAATTTTGTAGATAAAAGATTGCCTTCAAAATGTGGAATGAACATGATTTCATTCAAAGGCTTCAATGTAACTCTTGGAGATGGAATATCCATTCCTTGCCATCACAAAATTCCAGATTTGAAACTCACCCTGGGCAAGCAAAGGACTGAAGGGGAATTCCACATGATTGACATTGGAGAGGTGGATGTAATTCTGGGGGTTCAATGGCTACACTCCCTTGGAGAATACACACAAAATCTTCAAACCATGGAGTTGAAATACAAGCTGGAAGGTAAAGAAGTGGTAATTCAAGGCCTGAACAATGGGGCACCTTTAGTTGTGACCTCAAAAAGAATGGAAAGAGCCTTCAACAAAGGGCAAGTTATATGGGCAGCCAAGTGTTTTTTCAAAGATCTGAATATTGATGTGGGACAGCCACCTATTCATAGGAATGTTCAGCTCCTTATTGATAAACATGCCAAGGTGTTTGATGACATTCCTCATGGGCTGCCCCCGGATAGAGGATTTGAGCATATCATTGAGTTGGAACCAGGTACTAAAGCGGTAATCACTACCCCTTATTGCCATCCAACGATTTTCAAGGAAGAAATAGAGAAAGCCATTTACGAACTTTTTGATATGGGACACATAAGGCCTAGTTCCAGCCCCTTCGCTTCATCAGTTGTACTTGTTAAGAAGAAGGATGGATTCATGAGAATGTGCATTGATTACAAGTTGCTAAATAAGAAGACAATAAAAAATAGGTACCCCATACCTAGGATTGATGAGCTTATTGATGAACTACATGGATTGGTTTTTTTTTCCAAGATTGACTTGAAGATAGGGTACCATCAAATCCGGGTAAGAGATGAAGATGTGCAGAAAACTATTTTTAGATGTCATTATGGGCACTATGAATTTTTGGTAATGCCTTTTGGACTAACAAACGCTCCCACCACATTCCAATCTTGCATGAATCATATATTCAGGCAATACTTGAGGAAATTTGTCTTGGTTTTCTTTGATGACATTCTTGTGTACAACAAGACATGGGAGGAGCACTTGCACCATTTGGATACGGTTTTAGGGGAATTGGAGCAGCAAACACTTTTTGCAAAAAAATTGAAATGTGAGTTTGCTACTTCATAAATTCTGTACTTGTTACACATAAGGCCTAGTTCTAGCCCCTTCACTTCATCAGTTGTACTTGTTAAGAAGGATGTATCCATGAGAATGTGCATTGATTACAGGTTGCTAAATAGGAAGACAATAAAAAATAGGTACCCCATACCTAGGATTGATGAGCTTATTGATGAGCTACATGGATTGGTTTTTTCCAAGATGACTTGAAGACAGGGTACCATCAAATCTGGGTAAGAGGTGAAGATGTGCAAAAAACTGCTTTCAGGTGTCATTATGGGCACTATGAATTTTTGGTAATGCCTTTTGGACTAACAAACGGTTCCGCCACATTCCAATCTTGAATGAATCATATATTTAGGCAATACTTGAGGAAATTTGTCTTGGTTTTCTTTGATGACATTCTTGTGCATAGCAAGACATGGGAGGAGCATTTGCACCATTTGGATACAGTTTTAGGGGCATTGGAGCAGCAAACACTTTTCGCAAAAAAATTGAAATGTGAGTTTGCTACTTTAGAAATTCTGTACTTGGGGCATGTCATCAATGCCCAAGGAGTTCGTGTAGATCAACAAAAAATTCAAGCTATCTTGGACTGGCCACCCCCTACCACTCTCAAGCAATTGAGGGGTTTCATGGGATTATATAGTTACCACAAGAGGTTTGTGAAGGGCTTTTATCAAGTAGCTCCCCCCCTCACAAATTTGACTGAGAAAGGTGCTTTTGATTGGTCAAAACCAGCCTTGGAAGTTTTTTGAAAAACTAAAGAAAATCATGAGTTCTTGTCCCGTCTTGGCTGTTTCGGATTTCACCATTCCTTTTATATTGGAATGTGATGCTTCAGGGGAAGATATAGGGGTTGTCCTAATGCAAAAGGGGCACCCAATTGTTTTTGAAAGCAGAAAACTTAAGGATAATGAGGAGAAATTCTCAATTTATGATAAAGAGATGTTAGCCATTATGCATGCTTTGGCTAAATTTCGTCAATATTTGATTTGTGGGAAATTTATTGTGAAAACCGATCATAACAGCCTGAAATACTTTCTCACACAAGCTGATTTGAATGATAGGCAACAAAAATGGGTGAGTAAATTGCAATCATATGATTTGGACATTATGTAAAAGGTAGGAACAATGTAGTGGCTGATGTGCTATCTAGGAAGGCTTTTTTGTGTGCTATGAGTGGTATTACAGCAGATTGGAAGGCTGTCCTAACAGCAGAATATGTCAAAGATACTATTGCTACAGCCGTAATAGCAGGAAGCATGAATGATGAGAGATATGCAGTGGTGGATGGTCTGATTTTGTACAAGAAAATAGTTTATTTGACCCCAAAATCCAAGCTTAACACTCAAATCTTAAGGGCTGTTCATTATGCACCTATGGTAGGACATCAAGGATATTTCAAGACATATAAAGAGGTGAGAGTAAGATTCTATTGGAAGGGTCAAAAGAATGAAGTGCTTCAAAATGTTACAGAATTAATTGTGTGTCAACACAACAAGGGGGAACATACATTCCCAGCTAGTCTACTTCAACCCCTAGCCATTCCTTAACAAAAATGGGAGAGCATATCTATGGACTTGATCACGGGGTTACCTTTGACTAAAGATAAGAATTCCATAATAGTTGTGGTGGATAGACTCACCAAATTTGCTCAATTCTTTGCATTACCAGTCCATTGTAATGCTCCTATGGTGGCTGAATTGTTTTTCAAAGAGGTTTTCAAGCTTCATGGATTACACAAGAACATTGTTAGTGACAGGGACAACAGGTTTATGAGCTTCTTTTGTCAAGAACTCTTTTGTTTGGTGGGCACCGAATAGACTCCAAGCACTAGTTACCATCCTCAAATGGATGGGCAATTTGAAATTGTGAATAAATGGCTAGAGGGATACCTTTGCAATTATGTTTCAGGGCAGCAAAAGGTATGGAATAAATGGTTATACATGGTTGAGTTTTGCTACAACACCACATACCATATGTCAATAGGTATGCCCCTTTTCAAGGCACTATATGGTTATGAGGCTTTTTCTTTCCTCGATCTAATTTGGAGTCATAGTAGAGAACCCGGGGGGCTTGGTTTGGTCCAAGAATGCACAGAAATTTTAGATTAGTTGAAAAGGAACCTACAACAAGCTCAAAACGAGCAGAAAATGTATTCAGATAAGCAACAAAAAGAAAGGCATTTTGAGGTAAATGGCATGGTTTTCCTAAGATTGCAGCCCTTTAGGCAATCTTCTATCAAACAAAGTGGGGCAGAAAATCTTAAACCCCGATTTTATGGTCCCTGCAAAATTATAAGGAAAGTGGGTGAAGTTGCTTATGAATTAGAATTACTGGAAAATAACAAAATTCACAATGTTTTTCATGTTTCTTGCTTGAAGAAGGCACTTGGGCAGCACATTGTTCCCTCCATGGATCTACCTCCTCTTGATGAAGAGGGTAAGCTGGTTCTAATTCCGGATGCTATTATGGAGGTGAGGGAGAGGAAGCTTAGAAACAAGATCATCACGGAGTTCTTGATATGTTGGAAGGATTTACCTTTTGAGGATGCTACTTAGGAAGGCGAAGCCATCCTTCAACATCCTAGCTTGCAATTGCTTGAGGACAAGCAATATTGGGAAGGGAGGATTGTCATGTCCCCCTTTTCAAAAATGAAGATATGAAGATTTGAAGACCCTTAGCTTTTAATTGTGTCCTAAAAAGCTAAGGAGTGATTATAAGGAAAAGGGACATGGAGTCTATTTGTACTTTTTCTAAAAAGATAACCTATATTTTAAAGTTCACTTAAAATGGGGACCTTTTGAAACCTTGCTTATTTAAGTGACTTTTTAAAATGATCATAAGGAAGGGCCTACAATTTACTCTCCCTTCCCCAAACTTGGGTGCCCAAGTGGGGAGTCTATTTAAGGCCAAAGAAGGATCATTTGAAAGGATCATGTTGAATTTGGATAAAGAATCTCTCAAAGTCTAAGCATGAACAACTGGACTTATTCCTGAAGAATGGAAACCCTTCGAAGAAGCTGGATTGAGGACAAAAACCCAAGATCCAGACCTAGGCAGCTTCATTCAGGGGTTGCGTTGAGCAGAACTAAGTTGGAAAGGTGTTTTCAAACACCAAATTGGCATTTGCAGGTGAGCGATCTAGCTGAGAAGTGGAGTGTGGCGATTAGAGGCCTGCTCAAGGGCAGCGAAGTCTTCAAAAAGGGCAGCGACACCCTTTCAAAGGGCAGTGAACCACTAGAGAAGACCAGCGACCCATCTTGGGGTCTTGTGAGGGGCAGCAAGACTGTGGATCAGCCACAATTATTTTTCCAGAATTTTATATTATTTTTCCAGCCCAAACGTTCTGTAAAAACCAGGTTCTTGGCTGGTATTTTGACAATGTTTATCAAATATTTACTCTGCTATTTTTGGAGAATTTAATATAATATTTGGAGCTGTTTTTAAGGGTTATCTACTGCTGTACTTAAATCAGATTGCTAGGGTTTTGAAATAAATCTGAAAAATCATATTTTCTGATTGGATTGATAAAATAATCTTACTATCTAACCTAATATCCCTAAAAGGGACATTACAACACTTTATTCATAAGGGGTGGAGAGAAAACCCTTTCAAGGCATCCATAAGTACTAGAAAGATCAACTCCCCATTTGGCTGCTAAATATGCTGTCTCAAATATGAGTGGAGTTGACCTTTGCAAAGTGGGCTAGAAGTGACGATTCATCTTGAATGATTGAATTGAGTTGCCATGCACAACAAGATATGTGTTTGAGAGGTTGAATGATAATGTTAGAGCCGCCCTTTTGGATCAAGGATGACCATACATAATCGAGAGCAGGCAGGACTTTCTGAAGAGTGAGCCCTTCCATATTATGGTTTTTAGCATGCTCAAGATGAAAGGCATAGATTAAAAGCGCATACCCAAATGATCCCGAAAGATGCTTCCCCTACCTGATAGGCCCAAATTTCTTTTGGTAGCATTGTTAAAGTTCATTTTTATGTATCCAACAGGGGGCAACATCCAATTAGCGGTAGTAATTCTACGCCCTTTTGATCGAGCACCATTAGCACATTCCAAACTTTTTGTAAGCAATTAAGAATACTTCAATTCGGTATCTAGAATAGTTTGAAATTGTGCCCAATGTTGAGCTTTTGAAAGAGATTGAATTTATTATGATTAATTTTTAACATTCCCAATTTTTGTTACAAATTGCAGAATTCTTCGCTTTGGTGGTTGGAATAAGTGAAATTTACTACCAATTGTAAGATTTTCAAGATGTATTAATAGATTATATTTTTTTCCGAATATTCCCAATTTTGTTGAAAAATGCAGAATGCTTCACCTTTTGTGGTAAGAATAATTCAAACTTGTGCCCAATTTTCAGCTTTTTAGAAAGCTTGCGTTCATGATATTTAGTTTGGATTGTTTATGTTAATTTCCGAAAACTCTCATTTTTAGTAAAAAAAATGTAGAATTATTTTATTTGGTAGCCACAACGATTCAAATTTAAGCCCATTTTAAATCTTCACAATAATTTTGAATTGATTTCGTTTCTTTCTGAACATTGCCTTTTTTCATTAAACAATGAAGAATTCCTCAATTCAGTAGTAATTTGAGTTGTGCCCAGTTTTTTTTTCTGAATGTTCCGGGAGCATAACAGGCCTCCAATCCCAGGAAAATGGCTTGAGCATTTACCACTCTTCTCCCAAAATGCATCCCCTATTTATTCAGAGATTGCTAGCACACACCACTAACACAATTCATTAAAACTGTTACTTTCCTTTTTGACACAACATGAACAGCAAGACAAGAAGCATGCTTTTGGAAAATACCACAGCTACTTAACCAAATTATCACTGAATCATGCTTTCAATATGCAAGGAAAGACTAAAACCAAGTGAATGATTCACCAACCACAAGGTTCAAGTGTCCAAATTTATCAGTTTCCATTCTCCATTATTCTTTCCTTAACATTTAAATATACAAAATGTAGAGGCCAGCAGAAGGCCTGCAATTTGTTTGACGAAATGCAAATCCCAAAAATGGCCTTGTGGATTGTGATGAACACAGGAAATGCACAAATTGGTGTTCTTGACAAGGCTTAAAGGTTTTTCAAGGAAACTATTTAATGAGAGAATGTCTCATGGATTGCACAAACTGCTGGATAAACACAAAATATATTTGTTGAAAAATTCAAGACTCCTCGACCTATTCCAAAATTTGTGGAGGAGGATTTATATACCAAAGGAGGATTTGTAGGATACTTGAATTCTGTCATTTTAAATGTCTTCTCGAATTCTTCTAGTCACCCATCATTCCTTAGCAATGAGGCCAAATCCAGGGCATGCTACATTGTCTGTACTGGGAATGAGATTCCTCATTTCAATTCCCCTCAAATACAATCACTTAAAGTCAACATCCCTACACTTGCACAATGCCTAATTATATATATGGCAGGATACTTATTGCAACCATTTGTCAAACGACTTTTTTAAGTATAAAAATTTCAAAGTCGAAGACTGTATACATCAAGAACAGAGAAAGTCTGGGGGGCATTAATAACTTGCTGAAGAATCATGGACAGTCATTCATCTCTTCTAAGATATTCATGCATGGAATTAACCTTCACTAGCATGCCTTCCAGAACTGCATGGTGGTAAAAAAAGTCCCTTCATCAAGGAGGAGGACTCCGTGGACACTTCAATTATGTCTAAGAATGCTCATGTCAATTCCCCTCACTAACACATAATCCGTCAGAGCCCTATCATTAGCATCGGGCAGCTTACTTTGTATCGAAAACAACAACACTTGGTGGAGCAGGAGCGCAAGCCATGCCAGCGGAAAGAACCACACCCAATTTTTTATACATGGTGACTTGAAGCGAATGCATCCCACACAACCCATTTTGAACCTTATTTATGATCCCATGGGTTACCCCTCGATTGGTTTCTGAGTTTTTATCACAGGTAATGACATCTGGATGCAGCATTTTCTATATGTTCCCCCAACTGCGGCTACTAGATGTTACCATCCTAACTAAGGCCAAGGGTCATATCATACAGTAGGACTTACGCCCCACTTGCAGTTCTCTACTAGGACTTTCAACATCTTATCCTAAAGGGGTGGAGAGCAGTCCCTTTGAAGGCATCCATGAGTATTAGACTAATCGACTCCCCATTTGGCTGCTAAATCTGCTACCTTATTTCCTGATCGCCAAATATGAGTGAAGCAGACCTTCACAAAGTGGGTCAGCAGTGACAATGCATCTTGAATGATTAAATTGAGTTGCCATGTTAAACAAGATTTGTGTTTGAGAGGTTGAATGATAATGCTACCGCCTCTAGGGTCAAGCATGATCATCCAGAATTGAGAGCAAGCAGGAGGCCCTTCCAGAGAGTGTGCCCTTCCACAATATTGTTTGTAGCATTCTCAACATTAGAGGCATGGATCAAGAGTGGTTGATGCCCATGATCCTGAAAGATGCTGCCAGGATCGCTAGGCCCAGATTTCCTCATGCAGCACCATTGAAATTCAATTTTATATATCTAAAAGTGGAAACTTTCACTTTACAATAGGCATTCTTGGCCTATCTGATCTAGCCCCATTATCTTTGAGCATAGTCACAAGGAATCTCTTGCATGGGGATGTTGATCCTGTTCCCATACCCACATCTTTTGGTGACTATATTTATGCATAATATACTTGTACCTTTATTCATTTACTTCCGTGCTCTGTTTGGAAATGGAATCCCTGGCCTAAACCCGTGCCCCACATTTCTGGGTGACAATGGCTTTGAGCTTTCCAAAAAGTTTGAATTTCTTGTATTTCTTTCTAAACATTCACAGTTTTTGGTAAATAATGAAGAATACTTCAATTTGGTAAATAGAGTAATTTGAAATTGTGCTCAATTTTTTGCTGTCCAAAGAGTTCAAATTTATCATGTTTCTTTTAGAACACTTCTAATTTTTACTACAAACTGCAGAATTTTTCAATTTGATGGTTGGAGTAGTTCAAAATTGTGCCCAATTTTGAGCTTTACAATTTTTTTGAATTTATTATGTTTCTTTCTCAAGATTCCCATTTTTTGTTAATAAATTCATTTTCTTCACTCTGGAAATCAAAGTAACTAAAATTTGAGCTATCTTGAAGTTTGAATCAATTATGTTTCTCTTTGAACATTCTCAATTTTTGTTTAAAAATGCAGATTTGTTCATTTTGTAATTAAAATATTTTTTTTTTGAATTTTTGAGCTTTCCAAGGAATTTGAATCTATTATGTTTCATTCTCTGATCCTTGGAGATATCCATACTTGGCACTTTGCTTTCAGAGAGGATTGCTTCACTGGCCCCCACTAGACTCCAACATTGTTGGTACTTTGAGACTAGGTTGCTCCTCCTTTATATTGGCATCTCTATTGGTAGGCCTTTTCATGTACTCCTTGGATGCCCTTCCTTGACTCCTTCCCACAAACGATGTCATAACTAGAGATGCTAGAGAGGACATCTATAGGCAGTATACCCAGGCCCCCTGGATCTCTCCCCTTGAGCTGCTCAACCCCAAGCTTGCTTTTTATGCTGAGCATTTCTTAAAAGTAGTGGATGATATTATTCGTTGCCCTCACTATCTGCAATGCCATTAGTCGCACGTTTTGAGGTTCCCCATCCAAAGATGAGAGTGTGTTCTCACCAGTTACAGGGTGAAATTGATTGTCACATTCTCCATCAGGGCTAGATCTATGGTCTTTGCTCCCTCCATGGGGTGGACCCTGAGGAACACTTCATTTTCAGATGCCCCATTTACTATGAGATACGGGGAAGATATCACTACCTCTATAGAGACTCAAGCAACACTCTATCTACTTTGAGATATCTAGACCAATAGTGCTCGACTCTTTATCTTCACAAGGTTGTCACCCTTCGAGGTAGAATCCTATATTGGGGGCCTAGAAGCTCTAGAGCCCCCATGTTGATCACATCTTTCTTCCAGCCCATCCAGGGTATTGGTAGCATTAAGCGTCCCTTGGACATTGTACTTCACACATCAGAGTAGATAGATCAACGAGGTGGTGCTTCTCTTAGTGCACCATTACTACCTAGGGTACTCAGATCCCCTAGCTTGATCTCCCTTGGCATCGTGGCTCTGCTCCTTCCCGTCAACACGGCTTTGCCCCCTTTTGGCAACATGGATCTACTACTTACCGACCGCCCCTTAAAAGTTTAAAACCATAGGCGCATACTCATATTAAGAGTTTCTTTTCTATTATGGGAGTTACATCGACCTTGGATGTTAGGGGCGATTTTAGAGGGAGTGCTTTGCTTCCTCCTAGGATCTCCCAGCCTAGCTTCTCCAACCTTGTGTACTCCCTAACAAGCATTATCAAAATTTTCATAGTGATTGATGATGGCTCAAATGACTCGTCCACTTCAGGCATAGGGAGATATATTTAATGAGGTTTCCTTCTAATGTTCATCAGGGCATGCGTTTGGGGATCTTGTCCGGCCTTCATTGCTATTTGTATTGATTTAATTACCACTTGTGTTAGTGGCGCATTGCTTTATTTTGTCTTATGTACTTTTATTCCTTTATTTGGCTTCTAGGATTCTCTCTTCCTAGAACTTTATATTGTTAATTGTTGTATCGTCGGGTCGCATTGACCTACTTTTGGTTATCTAGTGGACATTAATATAATTTCTTTCTTTCTTTCTTTCTGATCATTCCTTTATTTATAAAAATAATACAGAAATTTTTAATATTGTAGTCAATTTAATTTAAATTTCTCCCCGATTTTGAGCTTTCATAAAGTTTTGATTTATTGTATTTATTTTTGAACATTGTTTTAAAAGTCAAGAATTATTTACTTTGTCAGAAGACTTAAAATTTGTGGCCAATTTTTAGATTTTCAAAAAGTTTAGAATTTAGTTAGTTTGTTCTCGAAATTCCAGTTTTTTTGTTGAAAAAGAAGATAATTTTTTTTTTCCAAAAAAAATCTATTTATTTTGTTTCTGTCTGAAACATTCCAATTTTTTTGTTAAAACGATACATTTCTTTAAGTTGGTAGTTGGAATGATTCAGATGTGTCTCAATATTGAGCTTCTCAAAAAGCTCGAATTTGTTACTTTTCTTTCTAAATATTTCAAAGGTGTTTTTGAAATTTGCAGAACTTTTTAACTTGGCAGTGTTCTTACACGAATATGGATGCATTTACTATGATTCCTTATCTGTCCTTGAATAGGTCTGATATTTTTGTCTTTGGACTGTTATATTTCTTGAGTTTTTATTATCATTTAGGGTAAATATCAAAGCACGCCGTGCTTTTTATATAGAATTAAGATAAACATGTTATAAAAACTTTCCTCTAGACTTAGAGACACGAATGTAAGGGCCTCCTATTGGTCTGCTGGAATGTAACCCTTTTGGGCTGTACAACAGCCAAGCAACTTGACTGAGTGTACTTTTATATTTGATTTTGTATTTTTTTCTTACTTCGAGTTGTTTTATGGTATTGGATCAATTGAGCATAAAACTTGTTTTAACCAGCCTTTGGGAGTAGTCATGTGTGATAAACTATTGGATAGCTTGTTCCCGTGTCATGTTATGGTGGATGTATTGGTGGTAGAGTAAATTCATTGCAGAAATGCCAAATTTTGATTTCAACTAATGGGGAAAATTCGAAAGCTGTAATCATTGGAATCTAAGTGAGGAGTTAATTGCAAAAGGTATATCTGAGGCATTATACTTGTGTACTTATATAATAATATCTTTTTGGCTGTTTAAAATACTATTATAATTCTAAACAGTGCTTAATGTTTTGCTTTGAGTTATGTAGTAGTCAAACCATAAATGTGGCTATGGTGTTGTTCGCAAATTTTTTTCAAACATCTACAGAAATGAGTTAGGGGTTGGCATAAAATCCTTGCACTGAGTTGATGGAATTCAAAATTTTACTGATTTGTACTAGTGATTTAATGTGCTAGTGGTTTTATTGAGCATGTTTGCTGTGGAAGAATTTACTTAATGCTGGTTTGAAGAGAATTGATTTGGATAATCCGAGAGATGCTAGTTTGAGAATTGTATGGTCTAATTTTCAGTCATTGATATTAGCTATTTAATATTTAACTGCAATTAGTTTTCAAACTATTTTCACGAGGCTTTAATTCGTATGCTTGGTATGATGTTTATGGCTGACTTGGATTATGTTCTAGCAATGATACGATTGTTGTTAATACTGGATTGAGACCGTGAAACCTAAAAAGGTTGAACTTATCACAGGGTAGAACTGCCTTTAACACGAATCAGTTATAATGGTTCAAACATGGCTAGGGGATGAAATATAACTTTTAAGAAAACCTAAACCATTAATGAACTGATGCAGAGGAGTTGCATTAAAGGAAGTTTTGTCTCGTGAATTTCTTTGCCCCCTCAAATACAAAGCTGTCTACTTGAACCTACGGATCCCAACTCTAAAAATAGAAGTGACATGCTATATCAGGTGATACACGTAACATTCTCCTCAGACGGTAAATGGAAAAAACATTTCTGCTTGACTTGCTCAATATTCTTCACCAATACTTCAAACAATGCGTGGTGAAACATTTGTGCTCGACTTGCTCAATATTCTTCACCAATGGTTCATGAACATTCTCACTCTATAAATATTCTTCACCAATGGTTCATGAACATTCTCACTCTATAAACATTTCTGCTTGACTTGCTCAATATTCTTCACCAATACTTCAAACAATGCGTGGTGAAACATTTGTGCTCGACTTGCTCAATATTCTTCACCAATGGTTCATGAACATTCTCACTCTATAAATAATGGTTCAAACATGGCTAGGGGATGAAATATAACTTTTAAGAAAACCTAAACCATTAATGAACTGATGCAGAGGAGTTGCATTAAAGGAAGTTTTGTCTCGTGAATTTCTTTGCCCCCTCAAATACAAAGCTGTCTACTTGAACCTACGGATCCCAACTCTAAAAATAGAAGTGACATGCTATATCAGGTGATACACGTAACATTCTCCTCAGACGGTAAATGGAAAAAACATTTCTGCTTGACTTGCTCAATATTCTTCACCAATACTTCAAACAATGCGTGGTGAAACATTTGTGCTCGACTTGCTCAATATTCTTCACCAATGGTTCATGAACATTCTCACTCTATAAATATTGCTGGTTATCCACCAATTTTTGATGAACATATATACTTTCTGTCAGTATTTTTTGTTCTTCACCAGTCGTCCTTTAACATCTCCACCCTCCAAACATTCTTGTTACCTAGAGACTTCACTTTTTATTTAATCCATAGGCATTTGTTGATGGCTTACTCCCTTTAATATTTGGAGGAGGTACATTAGGGTTATGTGGCAGAGTCACTACTTAGTACCAAATTTGACATTTATCCAAAGCGTTTCCTTCAGGCTGTAAGCAGTATTATTTTCCCCCCATGATACCTTAGTTGACAATGCTCACTTGACTACAACACTTGACTACAATTCCTACTTGATGCACATTAGAGTTAGATCCATAAGATACAAATTTAAGCAGAAGACCATATCCTTAGAGATTTCTGTATTTGCATTATATATCCATTGGAGTTCAGAGATAGCAACACTTTATTTTCAACCATGTTTTTCATTGTAGGATCAGTGGTCATTATTGCTGCTTATTTTGAAGATCAGCTGGCTCAATCTCCACTTTCTTTCAATATTGGGATCAAGCTTGTTTGGCACACTACCAGCATTTGCCTTATTATCACTTTCTTTTATCTTGCTCATAACATGGTGGGGAAAAAGCACTCTTTGGATGCTAAAATTAATCCTATATCCGTGGGACACTGGTGCATCTAGATTCACCACATAGAATTTATAATTGCCTTTTCACTCCCACCTGTGCACTAGATAGAGTTTACAATCATCTGTTTGCCTTAATATTAATCGAGACAACACTTTATAGATAGGTGTGGATACAATTTAATATGTCTTAACACTTAGCACTCAAGATGCACTTCGTTGGGGAGCAACTGAGTTTTAAGCTTGGCCTTGGTGATACAATAGTCGTCACTTCTGTCTCCTCGTTTGCTATTCGGATATTCTTGACATTCCTTTGATTTACCGTGTGAGACTGATGTATGTTTCATTTGATTGTATTTGGTCATTTTTGGATGATATATATTTTTATTTCTTTTTTACTTTTTCATTCGTGTATGCCATCTCTTTAGATCATCAATCGTCACTTATTATTTATAGTATTTTCTTAGCTGCGTGTTAATATAATTTCTTTATGTTTAAGTTGGTAACTTGGCTATTTTACTGATGTAAATTTTTATTGATCTTATACTAGTATCTTTTTATTAGAGGTCAATTAGGCTGGTAGAAACCATTTGGTAAATTTTTTTGGGTACTAAGGCAGCAATGGATAAGTTGATGCAAGAGCATCAAGGTGAAGGGCAATCTTGTATCAACAAAAAATATGTTAGCTTAGGATTCTATTTTGTTTTGTGTTGGTAGCCTTGTTTGCATAAGCTTGTTAATCTCTGAGAATGATGTTATAAAAGTATTATTTGCCGCGAAAAAAGTGCAGAGATCTTTTGTTTGCTTCTGCTAATCTGCGTGGATTGTTTAGTCTGCCTTACTTGGAAGGATGTTTCTCTTCTGCAGTGAGAATTGGATAATGAAATTTGGTGATTTTGGAGTCACTGCAGAAACGTACTATCTAATTTTGTTTGAACATTTGAAAGGATGTTTCTCCTTCTATGGTAAGAATTGAATGATGAAATTTGGCGAGGTCATAACATTTGACACTTACCTTTACACTAAATTTCAGCTCATTTGGAGTTGCCATGAGAATATACCATCTCAACAATTGGAAGGATGTTTCTCCTTTAGTGGTAAAAATTGTATGATGAAATTTGGTGAGATCATAGTCCTTGACACTTACCTCTGTGTCAAATTTCAGCACATTTGGAGTCACCGCGGACACGTACCGTTTGATTATGTTAGAAAATTTAGAAGATTGTTTCTCTTTTTCCAGTAAGAATTAGATGATGAAATTTGCTGAGAGTAATACTAACACGTGCAATCTACATTCAAAATTTCAGAGCATTCGGAGTTACAACGATAATGTACCATCCATTTCTATCAGACTGTGTCGTTTGTCTAGTCTATGACAATTCACAAGATGGTTCTCTTGTCGCTGTAAGAGTTGAATTTCTAAATTTGGTGAGATGGTGTTATGTAAGACATACAACATACATGCCAAATTTCAGATCATTTGGAGTTGCTACGAAAATGCACCATCAGATTCTGTTAGCCTACGTCATCTATCTAGTTTGCGACACTTGGCGAGATGGTTCTTCACTTGCGGTACGAATTGAATGGCCAAATTTGGTGAGATGATAAAAAATGTAGTGTACAAGCCATATTTTAGGTTAATTGGATTAATTGCGGTAAAGTTATGATAGTTTGGTAATTGTCATTCGAGCTGAAAACGTCTCCTAAGTACCCAAGTGCCATTACTAACAGTTTTGTGTTGATCCCATAAATTGAAGGCTGCCTAATTCCTGTACGATTTGTGGAATGTTAGGGAAGTTGAAGAGACACCCCATGAAGTTGAAGATGTTAGAGGAATATTTTGATTTGGTTAGATAAGTTAGTTTAAAGAAGTAAGCAAGTTATTGTTGGGGGCAGTAAGGAGGATAGAGTAGAGCAAAATAGTGGTAGTTTTGTTTTTCACATTTTTTTCCTTGAAAAATAAGCTAGTCGGGTGATGCGACGTACTGTAGATGATCCACCATCGTAATGTTTGAATGAATGAGAATCCAAAGGTTTGAAGTACGGTTGTTGTCTGCATGTTTGGTCTAAATTAATATTTTGGTTTTGAGTGAATATCTAAGCATCACAAAGTTAGAGGTTGTCCTTAGGTGGATACCCTATCTATGCTTGTATGAATTAGTATTAGAGTTGTGTTTTTCTTGTTGAGAAAGTGTGTGTGAAGACGACTTTGGCTGAGTATATTAGCAAGCTGTGAAAGAGAAGTTTGCATCGTGGTAGAGATGGCACATAGAGGAAACATGTTATGGAGAGGGGCAAGACCGAAAGGACCTCAAGTTGCAGATTTGGCTAAGATGATGAGAGGTATGAAGACAAGGTTGGATGAAATGGAAAGAGCACAAGGCAGAGGATCTTATGGTGGAGACGTGAATGAGGATGAAGGAGCTCCAGAGCTTGGTTTAAAGGCCATGGAAAATGAAGTTGAAACCAAAAATTTTAGAGTTGTGACAAGGTTTGGTAGTAAGCCAAAGCTGAAAACACCTTGTTATAATAACAGTTTGAATTTTGAGGGATTTATGGATTGAATAATATAGATGGAAAAGTATTTTGACTATGAGTCTATGGAGGAACACAAGAAGGTGAAGTTTTATTGCACGAAGCTTAAGAGCCATGCTTCTTTATGGTGGGATCATGTGCAAGCCGAGGGACAAGAAAGGTAAGGATAAAATAAAATCTTGGGATAAGATGGTGATAAAGTTGAAGGTCAAATTTATGCCTTTTAATTATCAAAACGAGTTTGTTAAAAAAAATTCAGAATTTGAAACAAAAGGAGCAACATTAAATAACACATTGAAGAGTTTTATAGACTCATTATGAGGGCTGGACATACAAAGGATGATCACGAGAAGGTCACAAGATATGTGAATGGGTTGTGTTTTGCAATTCAAGATGAAATCAGATTGTTGAACTTGAGAACTGTGGATGAAGCCTATCAAAGTGCATTGAAGGCGGAAGAGAAGCTAATGAGAAAATAACAAACTCTAGAGGTAGAGGAAGGTCTTCAAGAGGACTAGAACATAACAATGGTGGAAGAGGTCAACAAAACAATGGTGGAGAGGCAAGCAGTTCACAAAATCAGAATTCAAGCATGAGAGGAGGATATTCTTCTAGAGGGAGAGGCTTCTATGGACGAGGTAGAAGCAGAGGTTTTCAAGGTAAGTGTTTTGGGTGTAATAAGTATGTTGGTCGTAAAGAGCAAAATTGTCCAGAAAATCCTTAGAATAACAATAAGAGAGTTGAAGGGACAACTTATATAGCCTTTGGAGATGAGGAGAGCGTTGGGTCTTTAG
Source organism: Torreya grandis (assembly GCA_037957365.1). Lineage (NCBI taxonomy): Eukaryota > Viridiplantae > Streptophyta > Pinopsida > Cupressales > Taxaceae > Torreya > Torreya grandis. The sequence goes on along the minus strand of JARHVA010000510.1, from coordinate 3,524,395 downwards.
TACATGTGAAAGACCTAGAACAAGGAGAGGCTTTGTTAAAAAATAGGGTGCTGTTGAAACCAACCAAGGAGGTTAATGAACTGACACAAAGAATGTTTATTTCATGTTGTTTGCAAATTTGGGGGTAAGTGTTGTAGAATTGTGATTGATAGTGGTAACATGGATAATTTAGGTTCTCAAGAGACGGTGGTAAAACTTGGATTTAAATGATTGACACATCCTACAACGTACAAGGTTTCTTGGTTACTGAAGGGGTATTAGGTGCTAGTGAGTGAGCAATGTGGTGAATTTTCAGACTGGTTCATACAAGGATGAAGCTGTGTGACATCATGTCCATGGACGTATGCCATGTGTTGTTTGGTAGGCCATGACAATTTGATAGGAGAGTCGTACATGACGAAAGATAAAACAACCTACACCATTATTAAGGATGGTAATATATTCACACTGAGTCGTTTGAAGGATAAAGGAAATGAGGTGGACAATAGTTCCAAGTGATGTTGGTATCTGATAGAGTTTTTGAAAGTGGCCAATGAAGAAGATAAATACTTTGCATTAATTTCAATCCTTGTGCAAGTTGTGCCAACCAGTAGAATAAGTGATCCACCTATTGAAATTCAAAATATGTTGAGAGATTATGTTGATATTATGACATGTGAATTGTCGAATGGACTACCACTTCGTAAGGAGCATTAGTCATTATATGGATCTAGTGCTGGGAGCAAGTTTGCCTAACAAAATAACCTATATAGATTGACTCCAATGGATAATGAGGAGATACAAAAATAGGTGCAAGCGCTGGTGAGGAAGGGGTTATTTCGAGAGAGTTTGAGTCGATGTGCAATTCTAGCTGTGTTGGCACCAAAGAACGGTGGAGAGTGGAAAATGTGTACGGATTCATGTGCAATAAATAAGATCACCATTAAGTACATGTTTCCATTGCTAAGAATGGATGACTTAATGGGATGTTTGAGTGGAGCAAGGTACTTCACTAAGATAGATTTGAAGAGTGGGTATCAAGTCCACATAAGAGAAGGTGATGAGTAGAATATCGAATTCAAGACGAATGTCCGGATGTATGAGTGATTGGTCATGCCATTTGGTTTGTCAAATGTTCCAAGTATGTTAAGACTCATAAATGAAGTGTTGAAGCCTTTCACAAGTAAGTTTGTAATATTATATTTGGATGACATTCTAATTTTCAGTCATTCTAAGAAGGAACATTTGAAGCATTGAAGTTGGTATTGGATAAGTTTAAGGAAAAACAATTACTAATCAACTTGAAGAAGTGTAGCTTCATGCAAGAGGAGCTAATATATTTAGGATTTGTAATCTCAAAGGATGGGTTAAAGATGGACCCTGAGGAGGTGTGGGCAATTGTGGATTGACCTTCGTCGAAGAGTATGTTTGAAGCGATAAGTTTCTATGGTTTGGCAAGTTTCTATAGAAAGTTCATCATAAACTTCAATGGTATACATACACCTATCATAGAGGCTATGAAGGGAGATAAGAAGAAATTTCAGTGCACTGTTGCAACAAAGAGTAACTTTTAGTTTTTGAACAGAAAGGTGACAAAACTAGTGTTAGCCTTACTAAATTTTAAAAAGTGTCTCTGGTTGATTATGATGTAAGCGAAACAACTATAAGAACAATGTTGAGTCAAGAGGCTAAGCTCATTGCCTATTTCAATGAGAAGTTGAATGATGATAAGAGGAAGTATTCGATCTATGACTAAGAATTCTATGTAATGGTGCAAGTTATCAAGAAGTGGCGGCGTTATTTGTTGTTGAAGGAGTTCATTTTGTACATAGATAATCATACTTTGTAGTTTATGAACAACTAGGGTAAGCTGGATCAACGACACATGAAATGGGTAGAATTTATTCAAAGCTATTATTTTGTTTTGAAACATAGAAGTGAAAAGTCCAATAAGGTAGGATATGCCTTGAATAGGCGAGCTCTTTTAGTCATTGAGCTGAAGGTGGAAGTCATTGGATTTGAATCAATGGAGGAGTTGTATGAAGAAGACATGGATTTTTGAGATGCGTGGATAACACGCAAGAATCCAACAAATACAAACATAACTTTATGGTAAGAATTTATGATTCAAGATAGATTGTTGTTCAAGAGGAAGAAGTTGTGTATACCTCAAGGTTCCATGAGAGAGAACCTATTAAAAGAAAAGCATAGCGAAGATCTAGCTGGTCATATCGAGTATGATAAGATCTTGACACAACTGAGTGACAAATACTATTGGCCTCGATTGAGTATGAATGTGAAGAAGTGTAAAGTTTCCCAACATGCTAAGGGCAAAAGTCAGAATATTGGATTTTATTAACCATTGCTTATTATTGATAAACCATGGGATGCATTGAGTATGGACCTTGTTCTTGGATTGCCCAAAACACAACGAGGTAATGTTTCCATGTTGTTGATAGATTGTCTAAGATTGTTAACTTTTAAGCATGTCTCTCCTTCTACGGTAAGAATTGGATGTTGAAAATAGGTGAGGTCATAACACTTGACACTTACAACCTCTGCACCAAATTTCAGTGCATTAGGAGTCAACACAGAAATGTACCATCTCATTTGTCTGAAAACTTCGAATGATGTTTCTTCTTATGTAGTAAGAATTGGATGAACTCTGGGGAGATACATCTCTACCCCAAATTTTAGCTCATTTGGAGTTACAGTGGACACTTACCATCTAATTCCATTAGAACACTTGGAACGTTGTTTCTCCTTCTGCGGTAAGAATTGGATGATGAAATTTGGTGAGAAAGTAGTATCTAATATGTGCAATCTACGTGTCGAATTTCAGAGCATTTGAGTTACATCGGTAATGTACCGTCCGTTTTTGTTAGACTATGTCATTTGATTAGTCTATGACACTTGGCAAGATGGTTTTCTTGTTGCGGTAATAGTTGGATTGCCAAATTTGGTGAGATTGCACTCCTTGACACATATAACCTACGTGCCAAATATCAGATCATTTGGAGTTACTGAAGAAATGCACTGTCAGATTTTGTTACCCTGTGTCATATGTCTAGTTTGTGACTCTTGGCAAGATGGTTCTTCACCCACAGTAAGAATTGGATTGTCAAATTTGGTGATATGATAGAAAATGTAGTGTACAAGATACATTTCAAATTTCAGGTCAGTTGGATGTTTAAACTGATGTAAAGTTATGATAATTTCGGTAACTATCATTCACCCTGAAAACATCACTTGAGTGCCCACGAGCCTTTACTCACAGTTTGTTGTTGACCTTATAAACTGAAGGCTGCTTAATTCTTGTATATATTGTGGAATGTCAGGGAAGTTGACAAGACACCCCATAAAGCTGAGGTTGTCAGATGGATATTCTGATTTGGTTAGATAAGTCAATTTAAAGGAGTAAGCAAACTGTTGTTGGGGGTAACAAGGAGGATAGAGTAGAGTAGAATAGTGGTAGTTTTGTTTTTCACGTTTTTTCTTGGAAAATAAGCTTGCATGGCAGTGTGATGTATTATAGATGATCCAACAATTGTAATGCTTGAATAAATGAAAATTCAAAGGTTTGAAGTACGGTTGTTGTTTGCATGTTTGGTCTGAATATATGTCTTGGTCTGAATGAATATCTAAGCATCACAGAATTAGATGTTGTCCTTAGGTTGATACCCTATTTGTGCTTGCATTATAAGTCTCATAATTTAGTACATGGGATTATAAATGTGAATAGGTGTTTTATAAGTCTAAACTTTGAATTGCTTAAAGTCCCTCTAGATTTTGAAGGTTGTAATCGATGGGTTGATTTAATCAAAGAGTTTGTTGATTGTTTGGGTTTATTACGACTCAAGATTTTGGACAAGTTGCTTGACATAAAGTTTTGATGTTATTTCTTTGATAGTCTTGATATGCTATGCCCTTAATCTATAGTGTGTCTAGGGATATGTGTGGCCGACTTATGACTTACACATCATATTATCTTGTTGTATTTCTCTTTGTTCTTAATATGGTCGACTTATGGAATAACTTTGGCTAAGTAGAGTATATAGATAAGAGGTTGTGGTTAATCTTTTATTAACATATTGCAAATTCTATTCTTATTGCATTGTTGTGGAGGTTGTTCTCTCGAAGTGGCCCAGTCATAATATTCAAGTATTTTGCTCTTTCACCAATTGTTGTGGATTTGTTTATTTTGCTCTTCATTCTGCGATCTATAATTCTATTGTTTTGAACCATCTAAGTAATTTTATTACAAGTGGTATCAGAGCTTTGATTTGGGTAAGTTTTTACGCCATTTTTTTCGGGTTTGGTGTCCTAAGCACTAGCAGGGGAAAAAATATAACTTGTGATTGAAGAGGAAATGAATTTTTTCGTCACCACAATTTTGTCCACAAGGTTCTTTTCCAAAAAAAATGTTGAATTTCTTTGTCTTGTACAAATTATCAGTCGTTGGATTTGTCTCTGCAAGATGATCACAATAGTTTATTTTACCAGTACTTTTTTGAGTTGAATTTTTTTACCCTTGTGCATATTAGCAGTTGTTAGATTCGTCTTGGTGAGGCGATCGCAACAGTATCATCTGTTGATACTTTTTTTTGGTCACAACCTTGTTAGGGTTTGTGCATAGTAGGGCCTAACATTCGTGGTCGTGGGAAAGGGCAAGAAATGCCTAAAACTCCTCACAAAGACTACATGGAGTCAGAAACTTCTAATTCAAGTATTTCAGAGACACTTTAGCAACTTAAGTCAGAGTTGCATGACATGGTGTAGAAAGATGATCTAGATGAAGTTAAATGGGACCTCACATCGCTGAGAGGGGACTTGAATAGCTTTCAGGATTAATTGCAACAAGTCACTAGACAATTGGCCAACTTATCAGCGTAACAATTGCAAAATAATCATCCACCATTCTAGTTTGGTTCTTCTCCTCCAAGTAATCACAACGCCAACCATAGTATGAAGCCATTGTTGCCAAAAGTGGACCTATGCAAGTTTGATGGTAATGATCTAGTCACATGGATTACTCAAATTGAAAATTTATTTGATCCACATCAAACTCCCTGCACAAAAGGTGGTCATGGTCTCTCTGTATCTAGACTTTGAGTAGTTTATTTGGTATCGCTGGTTGTGTGCTCAAAACAAAAAGGTCTCTTGGTTTCCTAATTAGTATTTTGTGAAGAGTTGCAACTCCACTATCACTATAATGTCTTATAAAACTACTTCAACCACTAGTCAAGTTGCACCAAACTGGATCGGTAAAGGATTACATTCATCAATTTCAGAATCTCTGCTTACATGTGACATACATCACTGAGGAAAATTTGACTAACCTATTTTTGGGTGGCCTCAAAGCTAACATCCAATTGGAGGTTCGCATGTTTCATCCAAGTAATGTATTTGAAGCCATACTAAGGGCATGTTTGGTTGAAGAAAAAGAGTTGATTATACGAAGACCTTTCACTAGTGTGCGTGAACTCACCTTCCCAACACCATCATTTCCACAACCTACTAAATGTCAACATCTCAACAAGTTGAAGAAAAACATGCAAAAGGTTTGTGTTTTGAATGCGATAGTAAACGGAGCAAAGAATATCGATGTGCTAAAAATAAGTTGTTTATACATTGAATGAGCTAATGAGAAGGAAGATGATGAGGTTTCAGGCGCAGATTTGGAAGACACTGAAGATGAATTCGAAGATTCTCAACCTACTATTTCTTGTCATGCACTTTCAGGCATTAGTATTTCTCAAACTCTTAAGGTGGTGGGTTTCCTGAAGAAAAAGAAGGTGACCATGTTAATTGACTCTGGGAGTACATGCAACATCATCAATAGTAAGTTGGCTACTCGTTTGAACTGTTTCATATACTCAGCTCCAAAATGTCAAGTCATGATTGGAGATGGTGGTATAGTCAACTGTTCTAGAAAATGCCATAACATTAAGCTTGTTATGGGAAACTACTTAGATTTTTCTATGTTTGTTATTCCTATGGGAGGCGTTGACATTGTTTTGGGAGTGCAATGGCTCACCACTTTGGGCACTATTGAGATGAATTTTCAAGAACTATTCATGAGGTTTCATTCAGAAGGCAAGACCTTTGAACTACGTAGATTACAGGGTAAATCTTTACAACTGGTTAGTTCCCATCAGATAACGAAGATTCTCAGAAAAGGTGTAAAAGGATTTGTGGCTCGTTTATTTTCCATCGAGGTTCAACTAACCAAGGAGTTTACATATCTTGATTTGCAAAAGGTGCTGGATGACCATTATGTTGTTTTTGGTGACATGCCAAAAAAACTTCCTCCAAGTTGTGCGCATGATCATGCCATCAGGGTCATTTTGGGCAGTATGCCTTTCAACATCAGACCCTACAGAGATCCTTATGCCCAAAAGAGTGAAATTGAAAATATGGTACAAGAGATGTTGGAGGTATGAATCATCTGACACAGTCAAAGCGAATATTCTTCCATGATGGTCATGGTACGGAAGGAGGATGACAGTTGGAGGATGTGCCTAGACAATAAAGAAATCAAGAAGTACACTATCAAAGATAAGTTTTCTATTCCAATAATCGATGATTTGCTAAATGAATTACATGGTGTTGTTTATTTTACCAAGTTAGACATTCGCTTTAGGTATCATCAAATTCACATCCGCGATAGGACATACTTAAAACAAGTTTTAGAACTCATGAAAGCCATTATGAATTTATGGTCATGCCTTTTGGCCTCATAAATGCATCAACTACATTTTAGAGTTTGATGAATATTATTTTTATGTTATTTTTGAGAAAGTTTGTATTAGTGTTTTTAGATGATATCCTCATCTACAACAAAAATTGGGAAGACCATTTGAAGCATGTTAAACATGGAATTTCGGGTCTGGAACAACATCAGCGTTATGCCAAACCTTCTAAATGTGTTTTTGGTGTCTAAGAGGTGGAGTACTTGTGTCATATTGTTTTACTTGAAGGAGTGAAAGTTGATCATAAAAAAATCTAAGCAATGGAGTGGCAAGTTCTCAAGACCCTCAAGAACCTTTGAGGATTTCTGGGGTTAACCGGTTACTGTCGTAGGTTTGTCAAAAATTATGGTAGGATTGCAGCCCCACACACCTCTTTGTTGAAAAAAGACTCCTTCCAGTGGATTGATTTAGCTATCAAGGCATTTGAATAGTTGAAAATGACTATGTGCACAACTCCAGTTTTGACTATACTTGATTTTTCAAAAACTTTCGTTGTAGAGTGTGATGCATTGGGATATGACATGGGAACTATACTCATGCAAGAAGGTAGACCACTGACATTTGAAAGTCAACTGAAGGGAAAAAATAGGCTCAAACCAATCTATGAGAAAGATGATGGCTATTCTACATGCAATGAAACAATGGAGACCTTATCTGATGGGTCGTCACTTTCAGGTAAAGACTGATCATGATAGCTTCAAATATTTTTTGAGCAATGATTGTCATCTGAAGAACAATAGGAATGTGTGACTAAAATGTTAGGATATAATTTTGAAAGTGTATAATAAAACAAAAGAGAATGTGGTGGCAGATGCTCTCTCCGGAAGGGATGAATCAATTGAGCCATTGTTATGCGCCATGACCATGTGGCAGGCAGGGTGGCTAGAGGAAGAAAGATCTTAATGGGAGAATGACAATGCTATCAAGGATTTGATTCAAAATATTCAGTAGGGTTTCAACGAATTTGAAAAATTTACATGGAAGGTGAATACATTATGGTATAAAGATAAATTATACCTCTGTAAACATTCTCTCCTCAAACATAAAATCTTTTAACAACTTCATGCCTCTCCTCTTGGAGGTAACTCTAGATTTTTAAAAACATATCATAGAATCAAGCAGGATTTATTTTGGGAAGGACTCAAGGGGGATGTTCAATTTTTTTTGGCTTAATGCATGGTATGTCAACAAAACAAAGGTGAAACCAGTAAGACCACAGGGCTTTTGCAGCCTTTATCCATCTATATTCAATGTTGAGAGGAGGTTTCCATGGATTTCATTATGGGGTTACCACGCTCTGAGGGTAAAACTGTTATCATGGTAGTTGTGAATTTACTTACTAATTTCTGTTCCTTGTCACAACCATTTGTTACCAGTACAATAGTTTCTACTTTTCTCAATACAATTCATAAATCGCATGGTACTCCAAAGATCATTGTGACCGAGATCCCATATTTACTAATAATTTTTGAATTGAATTATTTATATGTTTGGATACCTAGTTGGCTCATAACTCATCCTATCATTCTCAATCTGATAGACAAACGAAGGTAGTCAACAAATGTCTATAAGGGTATCTTCGTTGTTTTGTTTCTGACAAACAAGACAAATGGGTTTATTCGCTACCACTTGCTGAATGGTGGTATAATAGTTCTTTTCACACTTCTTCCAAGATGTCTTCCTTTGTAACATTGTATGGGTATCACCCCCCCATTCATCACTTCAGCATTGACAGTGCATCCTAAGGTTTGAGCTGTTGAGGAACACATTCACCATCAATAGGAGGATATAGTCAATTTATGAGAGAATTTAGCAATTACACAAAATATAATGAAGTAACAAGCAGATCAACACCACAGTGAACGACACTTTGACATAGGTGATTAAATATTTGTGCATTTGCAACCATATAAACAGATGTCTTTGAAGCAACATAAAAAAGATAACAAGATGTTACCTAAGTGTTATGGCCCTTATCAAATCTTGTAGAAAATTAGTAGCGTGGCTTACAAATTGGAATTACCTCCATGCAGTTGCATACATTTGGTATCCCATGTATCTTGCATGAAGAAGGTAATTAGACATAGAGTTTCCACTCAAACTGGGTTACCTGAATTGGATGAAGGTCGAGTCATTTTGGAACTTGAAGAGATCCTTCACACGTGCACTAGGCAACTGCTGACCAGAGTCATTGAGGAGTATTTGATTAAATGGAAGAACCTGCATTTTGAAGATGCAACATGGAAAGATGAAGCGTTCTTGTAACATCTTGGTTTGATTCAACGTTGAGGACAACGTTGTTTTGAAGGGGAGGGGCATGCTATGCCCTTAACCTATAGTGCATCTAGGAATATGTGTGGCTAACTTGTGGCGTAAACACCTTCATATTATCTTATTGCATTTCTCCATGTTATTAGTATGGTTAACGTATGGAATAACCTTGGCTAAATAGAGTATAAATATCAGGTAGTTGTTAGTTTGTTATTGTCATATTGCAAATTGTATTCTTATTGCATTGTTGTGGAGGTTGGCTTTCGAAGTGGCTTAGTCATAATATTCAAGTATTTCATTCTTTCATCAATTGTTGTTGTGGATATGTTTATTCTACTCTTAATTTTGCGATATATAATTCTACTGTTGTAGATTATCTACGTAATTTCATTACATGATCCCAAAATGAAAAATAGTTAATTAATAGATTTACTTATAGAGATGTTCTGCCAACACATTGATTTCTTCAAATGTATTCTTATTTTAAAGTGCTAAATGAAATATGGAGAATAAAATGGAGTAACATAATGTTAAACACTATTTACCTCTACACTATTTTATAAAATGGACTAATTCAATTATAGTTAAAGGTGACATGTAGCTATTTTTTCCCTAAAGTAAGTTGACTATTTTGACCATGGTTGGAAACATTAGCTTTCTTGGATTTGTACTAGGGATTGTAGAAGGCCTTTTTGGAAATAAGAACACATCTTTGGCATATTCACTTGGATTCACAACAAGTCTTCACCATGGACATTGATAAACACTCAAGAACGAAGGACTTTGCCAAAGGAACGTTGTTTACGAGGATAGGTTTTGAACCCAAGAATAGAGGAACATAATTGTGTGTACATATATATATATATATATATATATATATATATATATATATATATATATATGTTTTGTTAGAGGACTTATTGTGCTTTGACCTCCCAATTGGGATTGGGGTGGGCTTGGTTGGAGTAATCTTTTTTCGGTTTTTATCCCATACACTCATGCCATCATTCAAGTTTTCACATCTTGCTATCACCTACCTTCATTTTTGTTGGTCCTTTTCATATATTTTTTCCCCCTTAGACGTCCTTGAGTCTATCAATCGGGCAAAATAGTCAACTGACTAATTAGATCATAGTTGAAGGTGATATGGAGCTATTTTCTCCCTAAAGCAACTCAACCGTTTCAACCATGGTAAAAAACATCGGCTTTCTTGGAATTTGGACTTGAGAATCTACACTTGTTTTTATTTGGAATCTAGAAGGCCTTTTTTGAAATAAGAACACATCTATGGTGTATTCACTTGTATTTATAACAAGTCTTCACCATGGACATCAAAGGACACTCAAGGACAAAGGACTTTGCCAAAGGAACATTGTTTGTTAGGAAATGTTTTAAAGCCCAAGACTAAATGAATTTTTGTATTAGGTCTTTTTTGCTCCTTTTGGATTTACATTTGACTTTTTTTAATCGAAGTCGTAATATTTTTGTTGTGGATGTGGGAAAGGAATATTATGTTTATCCTCCCAAATGACCTACAATTCCAAGGAGTGCTTAAACTAGCCATTATCTTTTAAATCATTTATTATTGAAGAAGAAAGAAGGAAGTGGATTGAAATATTGTGAAATTAAATGGAAAGAGCACAATATAGAAGTTACATCCCTTCAATGTTTGGGCAAAATAACAAATCATAACATCACTATCATGGCAAGCAACCCTTCCATGTCAAAAAGGATTATAGGCTTGTTGGCCTCATATTGAAAGTCCAATTAGAATAGGACTTCACCATTTTTAGTCAACCATTATGTTCCATACTTCTAATTTTGTATGAACAAATTAAGACCATGCTAGTTATGCCTAATCTTGCACAAACTTTCTAAGAAGGTTGCTTCGTTCTATCTATACACTGAGACACATTGAGAGGAAAGGGCATGGATTATGTCATTAGGGTCAAGGCCAGATGTTGACATAATTGATTAAAAGACCTTCCCTTTATATTACATTTCACTTCAATTATAGAACAAAAATAAGTAAGAAGAAACAAATAATGAATGGGGCACATATTCTTTTTGTTTGTATAATGATCTCCTTGAGTTCATCCCATAGTCAACATTCCATCATAGGTGTCCTTGACTTCATCCCAAAAATAACATAATAACAACTTTATTGTTCTCTAAAAGATATTTAAAATGCTTGTTTGGCGTAGTTCTCTTATTGATGGCCTCTTCAAGAAGTTTTGAGTCACCTTCCACATTCAAATATTTCTCTAAAATATATTTAAAATGCTCATTTGGCACAAGTCTCTTATTAATGGCATCTACAAGTTTAAAGTCGCCTTCCACAACCATATATTTCTCCTCGGTTATCTTATGACCATAGAAAAGGGCTTCCATCTTAACTTTGTTCCTAGTATGTACAAATCCATAAGATAGGAAAAAAAATTCTCTACCACCTCATTTTTTGCAAATGCCCAGCTAGTCCCAAATCCTTCTTATAGCACCATCAAAATTAATCTTCACATAGTTCTATTGAGGAAGCTTTTATTTCAACTCACACTTCAATTATTGTACTTAAAAAAAAATAAATCTTATAGTAGTTGCTTTCGGATCTAGCCCGAAACAAACATATGTTCCCACTTATAACACCTTCAAAATTAATCTTCCTATATTTCTATTAAGAAAGCTTCCACTTCAACTCCTACTTCTATTAAGGAAGTTTCCATTTCAACTATTGCTTCACTTATTGTTCTTATCTTTATAAATTTTCTAAAGAGTAGTAGTTTTAAGATCCATGGACAACTTTGATAGCTTAAATTTTCTTGTAGTAGTTTTAGGATCCATGCACAACTCTTATAGCTTCAATTTTCTTATATTAATAGTTTTAGGATCCATGTACAACTTTAATAAACTATTTTGTAATGACTAAAAAGTGAGTTCATTTTTTTTTAATTGCAAAACATTTTATACTAATTTAAGACATAAGTATACATCGCTAGTTGTACAAAAAGATGAGTGGAATGGAATCACACTCTTGAAAAAACATCACATTTATCTCGTGGATCTAGATAGTGCTAAACAATTTTAATTATCTTAAAATTAATGTTAAATAAAAGCTAACAAACATATTTTCAATCAAAAAATGTTTAGCATAACGTGCAACATGATATATAGCCCATAAGGGAACTAGATGCTAAGGCAACAAAACATTAGGCCATTGGAGCATTTACTAGATGGCGGAGGTCGAGGATCATCGAACTTGTCACCCTAGGTAGTATCAGCAGGAAGACCCACCTGTCATTAGTTTTATCCTTGTTTGCATCATCCTCCTAATTCGTCTCAACGGTGAAATTTGTTGAGGCAAGACGAGGGAATTTCCTCCCTTGCTATTCAGCCATCCATCCACCAACATTTAGAAATGCAAAAATGTAACCACAAGTTGTGACCGGAAGAAGGATGCGACGAATGCGGTTAACAAATTTTGTCGCATGCTCTGTGAATGATGCTTAGCATAAGCTCCATAGTCACAACCTTGAGAAGGGAACCTGTCAATGGGGAGAATTTGGAGGGACCCAACTGACTACACATAGAGCACTCCCCCAGTGGTCCAACATGAACTAAGGTGCTCAACTTCCAAATGGACAATCTTAGCTTGCACTTGTAGTAGCATTACATTAGATATCGCTTGCACTTAGATTGTTAAAAAGTGCATTATTCCTTTATTCCCATCATTAAAAAGGATTTTGAAAATAAAAAATATATCATATTTGGTTGTATTATGTAGGTAACATTGCCAAATCCCATAAGAGCACCATTTTCCAAGAAAATAATTTTGGATGAAATAGTTGAAAATTTGTGAATCCACTTCTAATTTGATTGATCATGTTTGTAGAACAAAAAGAGATGCTTTAGAGACTCAAAAGTGTTGGCACAAAGGGATTAAAGGATTAACCACCCCCAAGTGAACAACCATGTTTCGTATAGACAATCCTTGGTGTAAAATGCACCAAAGAAAATGTGTATGCTTGAATTCAATGATAGTTTTCCAATATGTGGCAAACCTTTGGCCCTAGGGATCTGTAGATGAGTTAACCTTCCAACGAGCATTCAAGGAATCCGCTTGAATGTACTAAGGAGTAAAAAATTGATAACTCGGTTAAATGGGGTCTCTATAAGCCACTTCTAATCTAGCCAATGTCTGGAGGGTGACTAAACTCCAATCTCATGGAGATGTTCCTTTGGAACATGGGGGATTCACTTAATTAAAGTGTTCCATATTAGGTGTGTGCGAAGAGTGTTAAAGAATACCCCTATTGTTGCTTTTATACTGCCTCACCTTCCATTTTTAATACCCTTAGGTATCCCTCGATCCCATAAAATAACCCCTTGATGTTAGGGGTACCTTTGGAGAGACATATTTAATACCCCTAATTTTTCTACCTATCAGATGTGGGTGAAAAAATACACAATGCACACAAGTTTTAAAAGGAGGGGAAAATATTGAAATTCATCACGTGTCACCATCAACAGAAATGATTTCTTAACAAAGGAAATTAACAATTAAGATTCAAATTAGTTTAAACTAAAACAAAAGTTGTAGACACTCACTGCCACATGCCGGTGTAAGGTGTTCTTTGTTACATGTTGACAAAGTGTTTGCCACCACATGTTGATGAAAATTGTCAGCAAAATATGTTTGTTGTCACATGTCGTCAAAAACCTTACACCATCCAAGATTATACATTATAACATAAGCAACTAATTACAAACTAACATTAAACAAGCATAGAGTTAGTATAAATCTTTTTCTTCAATGTAATACAACTAAAAACAATTATACATCATTAGAAAATATTAATATGAGGTTAGTAATTATACAACAATAAAAAATAGTAAAAACACAATAAAGAATATTAACTTGCAACAAATAAAGTGCATATAAATATCATCACAAGAGTTATTAGTATTAACTAACAAACATTCACCTAACAATAAACCACCATTAAACTAACATAAGTATTCTTTTTCAAAATACAAGTAGGAAGTATTGTACATCATTAGCAGACATTCATAATAGAGGGATAATTTTACACTAATTATATCATAACAATAAAAAATATAAACTTGCAGTAAAACATAACTAATTAATAAATAACATCACGAAGGTTGTCTCTAAGAGTAGCTTATAGTTGGAAACCCCTTAGAGATAACATCACATGCACTGTCTCCAAGAGCAGATTAAAGGTTGAAACCCTTTGGGTGCACCCTTTGATCAATATTATGTAAGTATGAAGTATAAAAATAAACATATAACCACTAAATAACCAACTGACCATAACCCATAACCAACCACAACCAAGCTACAACCAACCACAACCAATCATCAACCAACCCAAAACAAAAAATATCTAACTTGCAACCAACCACCACCAACCTACAACCAACCTAGAATGAACCAATATCATCGCAAGCGGGTGGTTCCAAAACTGACTCATAGGTTGAAACTACATTGACAATCATTAGACACCCCTTTCAAAATATTTAATTATCATAAAAACTTAAAACCAAACAAACATAAAGTACTAAGAGTTTTTTATACTAAGGAAATTAAGAAATTCATTAAACATGAGTAAAAGTACTTCGAGATTTGTTTCCACATGTTGATGTAGGAAGTTCGTGGTGTCGGGTGTTAAAGACTTGATGCTATCCAAGATTTCAATCAACCACCCTACTTAACTCTCTGTGACAACTCCTTCATGTCCATGACAAATTTCACTCCACTCAGGCAACTTAGTTAACTTCACAATAACGTCCAACACGGCTGGTTCGACCTTCATCTTCAAAGCGTCAAATTCATTTTGCAATCTTATAACTGCTCTTTCGAACTTTGAGTGATTAACTCACATTTTGGTCAACAAGTCATTTAATTTTGTATTCTTTGTTATTACATATTGTAAAGTAGTGTTGAACTTTTCAAATATATGTTTTCAATCTTATGCCATGTCATGCATTCAAACAAGAAGTTGCACTTTGGAATCTTTATGAACTGGTAACCATTACTTTTCCTTGTTCGAGTGAATCTTTTCTAAAGCAATCATCTCACTAATTTTAGCAGCGTTTTCAATTTATTTTTCATAAAACTCATGCACAACATCTATTTGAAACTTTAGTTTAGGCTTTACAACCCCTTCCAATGTATACACCATGTCCTTTAGATTTTGAGCCTTTCTAACTAACTTATCAACTTGTCTATGCACATGTTAAAAATCACATCGACTCTAAGGTCTTCCTTCTCCTCCCTGTCGGTATGCATATCCCCATGCATTTTCCCCACATCAATATCCATGACAACATTTTAAAACTTTGGCTCTTGAGGGTCTTCTTGAGTTAGAGCTAACTCTGGTTTTTGTTAAGCCTATTTTCTTATGGCCATGGTGTTTAGGGTTTTTGTGGGGATGTCCCCATCAGGTACATCTTTCAGCACAAGAATTGCGTTGATATTGAAAATGCAATGTGGCTTCTGTTGTAGGTTGTGATTGTTGCTAGTTATATCACCAACATTGCTTCTGGGATCATTAAAACTTGCACGTATCAATATCATTTTCCCTATCAAACCATGCCTGCATTACTATTGTCACTTGCACATTCAAGAGTCCCTTTCAAGAGTTTGGTGGATTTGGATTTTTATTTTCCGGAATATCACTGAACTAAGTCATCATTGCTAAGTTGAAGTGGACTCACTTCATAAATTGATGGTGTATCTCACATTTTCAAACCAATGCGGTAAAACTTCAATAAGAATTTGTAAAAAAAATGTACACTTTTTTTTTCATAGACAATCTGTGCACTTGCTAAATTTCTTTCCTAATTGTAAAATTTTCCCTACACAGTGCTATTCACATAGTCAATCGCCCACAATAAAAATTCGTAATCTCTCTAAATAAATCGACTTGGAAAAAACAATTTCAACACATACCCTAAAATTCTCATGTTTAATGGTAAAAACATAGATACTTTTTTTCTTTGAAAAAAAACTTGGGATCCCCTGTACACTTGTTCAATATAAATTCCTCTTTATAGCATCTTTTTATCCCTTTCCTAGAAAGCTTCTCCTCAGTATTTGGTAAATCATACACCTTATTCAATAAATCAGTAGAAAGGATCATACACTTCCCTGATAAAATGACATGATGTTTGCCAATGTCAAAGTTACCCACCAACTGCTTCGATGACATTGATTCCAAATTTATCACAAGGATGTTGATAGGCTTGAAGACCTTCGCTTGCTTCAAAATTTGAAACAACCTCTTAGTTGGAGAGTTATTGTGCAAAGAACAAATTTTATACCGGTCTTGCCATATCCATTTGAAAGGTTTTCTTAGAGGTGTCGCCATTTGAGATGGACCCATGCCTTGTTGACTTGATCTATGATTTGCATTTATTGCTAATTTAAGTGAAATGGGGTGGAAATGGGCTAAGGCTAAGAAAAGTAGAAATTAATGAGAAATAAGAAGAGTTTCAGAGTGGGTTACGCACAATTTTAGACGAACAAACACCATATAAGCTTGTAAATGAGCAACGTGTGACAAACCCTTAAATAATGCCTACATCCTTTCCCCCATTACTCGTTCATGCATTCTAATGTCATTAATGGACCATTAATGCAAAAGGTAATTGACTAATAATCAATATTTGCTAGTTCATGGCGGAAAACAACTTCAAACATCCTTAGTCAAATCTCAATCATTGACACATTTTAATATCATTAATGAACCATTAGATGAAAGGTA
The DNA here is from genome assembly GCA_037957365.1 of Torreya grandis. Classification (NCBI taxonomy): domain Eukaryota; kingdom Viridiplantae; phylum Streptophyta; class Pinopsida; order Cupressales; family Taxaceae; genus Torreya; species Torreya grandis. Next base: position 3,507,609 of record JARHVA010000510.1, on the reverse strand, counting down.
GTCAGTTAGCAATAAATATCTGCTGGTTCGTGGCGGCGAAAGACTTCAAGATGGATGCATGGAGGTGGAATGAAACTGATGCTGGTCGTAGAATCTCAATCGACAATCAAAGATGAATGCATGGAGTTCACAAGGAGTTCTTTTTCTAAATTGTTTTGATTTCTATGATTTTAATCCATACTAAGAGCAATAAGAAAGCTATAAAATAGAGAAATAAGTAGGACAATGTGTTTTAGTGAAAATAAGTACCAACCACATTACAATCAATTCAAATTGGTGTTGTCATTTTTCCAACCTTGACAACCCAAATGGGAAACTGTATTACAGGACTCGGCGGCAAAATTTGATGGGCATATGAATGTTTTTCAACTTTTTAAATGTAAAATACAATTAATGTTTTTTCAAAAATCGTATCTAATGATAAAGTAAAATTTGTGTCGGCTGTCAAAATTTCTGAAGGATTAAAAGTATATATATATCTCATTTATAGTGAATATATGTTTAATCTTTTAATTTTTTCTTCTTTAAAGGTGAACCGTCCTAGCTTTTGAAGGGAAATGTTGAATAAGTGGCTGTCATAAAGATTTAAATCCCTTCCCTAACTATGTTTATTGAATGTCAGTTTATTTGGTGAAGGTTGACCCCCCTATCATGTAAATTTTTGATGACAGTTATTTATTCAACATTGCCCTTTATATGCTTATATAGCTATATATATATATAATAACTCAATAACCCAATAAAGAGATATTGTAATATACAATCAATTTTTTTAAAACTATATAGAATGCAAGATGAAATCTTAGGTAGACCATAAAAAACCATAAAGGACTATATATATATATATATATAGTTATAGTCCTTTATGGTTTTTTATGGTCTACCTAAGATTTCATCTTGCATTCTATATAGTTTAAAAAAAATTGATTGTATATTACGGTATCTCTTTATTGGGTTATTGAGCTTCATAAAATGAAGACACCAATTTGATTTGATTGCAATGTGGTTATTACATCGTCCATGACATCAATTTCAAACTTTGGCTCGTTGGGCTCTTCTTGACTTAGAGACATCTTCGGATTTTGTTGAGCTGGATTTCTTATTGTAATAATAGTTCCTATATACACAAAATCAAAGTCCGTAAGATCTCTGTCAATCCTACACCCCCATGGAAAGACTAGTATTGGCCAAACCAACTAGTTCTCTCTTCCGCCACACTAAGAATTTTGTATTAACTCGCTAAACATCTACTTTCATTGGAAAATTCTCTTAATACTACGTGGTCAATGTCATTCCTTGGCTCTCGTTGGCAGCACATGGCTTGTCATATTTGGTAGTCACTCGCCGAAGCCAAATGTCAATTATTACGCGGCATATTCTTCACATGAAGCTACTTGTTAACTATACATTATCCAAACTTAGCCTTTCTATAAGTGCCTTTTTTGCTTCGCTCTTTATATATATATATATATATATATAGAGAGAGAGAGAGAGAGAGAGAGAGAGAGAAAGAGAGTTACAGTTACAATTATAATTATTGTCCTTTATAGGTTTTTATGGTCTACCTAAGATTTCATCTTGCATTTTATAAAGTTAAATAAAAAATGATTGTATATTACAGTAACCCTTTATTGGGTTATTGAGGTTCGTAAAATGACGACACCAATTTGATTTGATTGTAACATGGTTACTACATCAACGTCTATGACATCAATTTCAAACTCTAGCTCGTTGGGCTCTTCTTGAATTAGAGACATCTCTTGTTTTCATTGAGCTAGATTTCTTATTGCAATAATAGTTCTTTTTTTTTTTATCGGTAAGGGCAAGTAAAACCTGCTTTATTTCATTTAATCTCAAAAATAATACATCCTCTAAAAAAAGCCTTCAACAACAATCAACAGTTGCTCACCCATGAAGAAACTAAACTAATGTTAAAACCTATAACCACTACCAAATACCACCTCCCCTTATGCAAGACAGTCAACACTAGCTCCTTCCCAATCCTCCATGCTAAAAACAAACCATTCAACTTCACCCTAAAAAAGACCAATCCAACAGCTCTCCTTACCTGAGATTACCCCCTATCGTCCCTCATACGGTCTCCACCAACCTCCTAACTGCAATAACAAACCCACATACTCCAAACCACAAATAAAGAGTCTATTACCGACACTATCTCCAAAACTTCTCTCCGGAGACACCAAGGGTCCCTTATCATCCATCAGGAACCTCTACACATGCTAATTCATGAAGATCGTCCAAAATCACTCTTCTTTTTGCCGCAGGGTTCCTCACTACCCAATTTGCCAGTGTGTATGCCACTTCATTTTCTCCCCTGTAGGTATGTGAAAGTTTGAACTCTGTAAAGGCTTCGATCTTCTATTTTATAATCTGCACAAACTTGTTTATCCTCCAAAACTGGGAACCACCATTTGCAATAGCATTTACTACAATTTGCGAATCACCCTCCAAGTGTAATTTTTGGAAAGAAAACTTACCTGCTAAATTAACTGCTAATAGGCCAGCTTGTGCCTCTGCTTCATTATTAGTGCCATCTTGTGATTTTTGAGCTCCCATCAGTTAAATGTTACCTGAATCATCTCTATTAACACATCCTACACCCGATGGGCCAGGATTCCCTTTTGCAACTCCATCAAAATTTGCCTTTATCCACCTTGCTTCTCGTTGCTGCCATTCTCTCACCCTTTCTGAAGTTTTCAAAGAGTTTCCAGCTTGGGACCTATATGTTTCTGGTAGCTTGAACCTAGGCCAATTCCTTTGTAGCACGCTATCTACTTGACAAAAGGGGTATTTTCCAGAGTTTTGCTTTCCTACTGCCATGCTGACCACTTCTGCAATAGCCAACTCTATCTTTGCTAACATGTGATCAAAACTTAATTCCTTACCTTGAAAAAATCTTCTGTTACGCTACTTCCAGTGTTCCCAAATCAACATCGAAGGACTTACCTGTCATATACATGAGTATGATGATTTCTTTAAATTCAATCTCTATCCGTGAAACATTTCCTTCAAAGTCCGTGGACAAGGTACCTACCAATTCAATTTCTTCAACAAAATGCATCCAACAGTTATTTGCGAACTCACAATGCAGTAGTAGGTGATCAAGTGTTTCTTCATTTCTCTTACACATCACACACTGGTTTGGACCTTGAAAGCCTATTTTCTTAACCCTGTCCCCTGTCAAAATTATCCCTTTCAGAGCCAGCCATGTGAGGGATCCTACTTTAGGTAAGCAGTTTTTGTTCCAACATAAATGATTTGGCCATCCCTTTGCACATTCTTCTTCCAGCAGTCTGTAACCAATCTTAACCTTATACATCCCATCCTTAGAACCACACCACCTCACTTCATCACTGCCTCCTACTAAAAACACTTTCCTATCTTTCAAAAATTTCTGAAGTGTGTTTTGTTGTTCTACTGACAAATTTAAGTCCTCAATAGGTTTCCATACCCAATCTTCAAAACCATCTACTTCCTTCTTAACTTCATAATATTTAATCCTTGTCCCCCACTTTTCATCTGTTTCTCTTTGAATTTATACTAACCTTGCATCTCCTTTCAAGACTGGATACCCCTCCCAAGAATCCTCCCAGAAATTAACTTTTTCCCCTGAGCCCACTTGCCATGATAAATGATATGTGACTACCTGTCTGCAAGAAATCATAAAATTCCAAATCGCTAAACCTTTAGGTGGGTTTTGAATAGTGTGAATCCATTCCTTTTGTGTATTATATAGGTACTTTTTTTGGAGGATCCTCACCCACTTTTGCCCGGGTTTGCTGACCATGCCCCAAATAAGTTTTGCTCCCATTGCATCATTCATCAAATTCCATTTCCGAAGCCCCACCCCGCCTACAGATTTTGGCTTACATACTTTATCCCATGCCAACAATGGGACCTTCTCCTACTCATTACTGTCATTCCAAAAAAACTCTCATTTTCTATTCTATTACTGATAATATCTTTGTTGGCAACTTTAAACACATCGTTGAAAAAATTGGTATCGCTGAAATGATTGATTTAAGCATTAGACTTCACCCTGCAGATGATAACCATATTCCCTTCCATCCCTCCATTCTACCCAAACAACTGTCAATCATATGATTCCATAAATCGTACTTACACGCACCTTCAAAGAGTGGAGTACCCAGAAATTTCCTCGGTAGCTTCCCTATCTTTATTCCTAGGATTCTAGCTATTTTTTTTTTCCCTTCTCCAGCCTTGTATTGAAGAAGAAAATATCCGACTTATGCCATTTAACCTTTTGACCTGAGGCTAAGCAATACTTTTCGAGTGTAGTTTTGATGACACGGGCTTCTCTTGAAGGAGATTCTCCCCGCAGAACCGTATCATCAACAAATTGTTGATGTGTGACGGCCTCCATACCTTGTGTTATACACACTCCCTTCCACTTACCTTCACTTCTAGCCTTACTTATGCACCTGTCTATAACCTCAATCATTATGACAAACAAAATGGAGATAAAGGGTACCCCTACTGAAGACCTCTGCTAGTTGCAAAGAAACCTTGTGGACTACCATTAACTAAAACTGAGTACTTGGGAGTCTCGATGCAACTCTTCACCTATGAAATCCAAGAGGAGCTAAACCAAATTTGTTGAGTACTTTCAATAGGAAGGATCTATCAACCTGGTCATAAGCTTTTCGAATGTCTAATTTCACCAACATCCAATCAATTTTGGCCTTCCTTACCAAATGTATTACCTCATGCGTTATAATTATTCCTTTCACAATCGAGCGGTGCGAGATGAAGCCACTTTGTTCCTTTGAAATAATAACCTTTAATACCTACTTTAGCTTATTTGCCATTACTTTGGAAACCACCTTATAAGCCGTATTGCACAAAGAAATGGGCCGAAAGTCATCAAAAGTATAAAAATCCTTCTTATTAGGGATAAGTGCAATAAGAGTGTTATTCATGTCCCACAACATGTAGGAATGCATTCGATATTCCTCCAGTACTTCCCATAAATCCTCCTTAATTATTTCCCAAAAGGATTGATAGAAGCTTGCAGGAAACCCCTATGGTCTTGACACTTTGTCTCTACCTAGCTAAAACACTACTGATTGAACTTCTGCCAAGGACCACACCTTGTTTAGGATTTGGTTCTGCTGATCATTAAGCAATTTTGGTATAAAGTTTAACATATCTTCCACTAAATCTCCTATACTTATGCTTTGTGTGTTTAACAGGTCAATAAAAAACTTTACCGCTTCTCTATTAACAGCGTCTTGCTCTTTCAAAATCTCCCCTCCACTATTCTTTATCTCTAAAATTTTATTTCCGCTCCTAGTTTTCATCGAATTATGAAAGAACTTTGTATTACGGTCTCCTTTCAACCAACACTCTCAGGATTTTTGCCGCCAATATATCTCCTCTCTAGCTAGAATTTATGAATACTTACCATTTAGGTCATTCTCTTGCTTAAAATCAAATTCATCCATACCATGAGTAAGAACCTTTGTACGTAGCTGTTCCAACTCTTCTTCTAACCTCACTTTCTCTTTAAAAATATCTTTAAAATGTTGTCTATTCCACTCGCACAGGTTGCCCTTGATATATTGCAGTTAAAAAAAAAAAGATAAACACTTTAGATCCTTCCCTCTGAGGGCATTCTTCCACCATGCCTCAACTAAAGGTTTCAGGGTCTCGTCTCCCAACCACATTCTCAAATTTAAATGGATTCCTAGTCGGGGCAGCATCCTTTGACATTGATAGAGAGATTGGAAAGTGATCCGACCCTGAGATTGCCAAGATAAATGATTCCACCACATACGACTTATCACCCCATTTACTTGCTAGAAGGAAACAATCCAATTTTTCCTCTATGTTTGTGAAGCCCTTTCGCCTATTCGTCCAAGTAAACTTCCCATTCTTTGTAAAATTCCCTACAGATCATTCAAAAAAACAAACTGCGGAAAATCTAACAGAACAATACTTAACTTGCTTAAACTCCCCTTCTTTTCTTCGTACAAGAGGGTGGCATTGAAATCTCCCCCTAATACCACCAATGCATTGCCCAGAGAATGTAAAACCTCTGTTAACTGTTTCCAAGCATCCCTTTTTTGACTTGTACCTATAGGGCCATACACATTAATAATGAAGACCGAATCCTTCATCGATTCTGAGACCACTTTTAACAACTGCCAATGTCTATTTTTCACCACATCATCTGCGTTTACTTTACGTGGATCCCAAAGGACAACTAAACCCCCAGAAGCACCATCTTCTTCCACAAAGCTGCCCATCCATTATTTCCATTTGCACATAAGTTTGTCTGCACTTATTTTATCTAGTTTAGTTTCTTGTAATAGAATACAATCCGATCAGAATTGATCAAACCCTCCCCTGATCAGTCGCCTCTTGTCAGGGGCATTACATCGCCTGACATTCCAAGATATTGCATTCATGGCGACTCGGGAAGGGACAAGCCCTTCCCAGATCTTAATTTTCTTTGCCCTTTTGCGCTCCCTGCCAATGCCAGTTTGACCTTATTTGACATTCTTCCCTGAGCTTTCTTTTCACCAATCTTAATCTTACCATCTGTTGACATGCTCTGTTTTATGGTTCTCTTCTCCAAAATTCCTTCCTCCACCTCATCATCTGTACTATCTTTGTCATCCGTAAGCCACTATCTTTGCCTACTTTCTCTTTGCAGATTGGAGTTTCTAGTAAAGTGTCTACACATGTGACAAAACCTTGCAGGTCAACATTTCTCTGTGATTTAACTCTTTCCAGGGTATCCTTTTGGCAAAAGGCTTTCTCCTGTACGTTTTCTTCCATTGTCCTGTGAGCCAAAGCCTAATTTACTATAGCTCCAAACTGAAGGGGCTTAACCAAAGCTAACAATCCCTCATTCGGGGTGTTCAATGGATCCATATTTGGATAAGGGGGTAGTTCTGCGTGACTGTTATCTTCCATTGATTCAATGCCTGAGCTTCATCCGGATTAGTGTTTAACTAATTTCCATCTTGTTCAACTAGCTGTTCTTTTTCTGGTTCCAATAATTTGTTAACCAACACCTCATTCTCCAGAGTTTTCCCTTTCTTGTCACGAATGCAATCACTGCTTGTGTGACTGGAGTTTTTACAAATGCTACAATTAGTAAAACACTCTTCAACCGCAATCTATTGCCTCCATATTCCTTCATTTGATCTGATCTCTATTTATTTTGGAAGGGGGGGGGGGGAAATGGTTTCCATTTTATACAAATCCTCACATGTGTACTTTGATCCTTTTTATCTATAGCTTGCTCAGCTTTAACAAAAGAACCCAATCTATTACCTAAAACCATCAGGGTTTCAGTATCCCAATATTCAATAGGAAGACTGTGCAAGTGGATCCAAACCAAAACCTCCTTAATCGATTCATTCAACGGATTGAAGTGAGAAACCCAATCTTTTATGAAGAAACCCACTCCCTTCGTAATAAAGGGTCCATTATTTAATATCCACTGTTTTGTTCTTTCTAAATCACATTCTACAAGGAAAAACCCGTTTGACAAAGGTTTGAGTTTAATCAAAGGACCCATACCTCATCACACCATGCTCAGACCTTGTTAAAATCTACATGCTCCCCTGCCCATTTCATAAAAAATGCCTTTGCTTTGAACTCCTTAACGGTCTATGTCCATTCCTTACAAGCTATTTCACACAAAATGACTCTATCTTCCTTAACTACAACCTTCGTTCGTTGCCGGCCTTCTGACTTATTAGAGTCTTTCGACTTCCAAAGTTTGTTGAAAACTTCGTTTTCCTTCTGAAATGGACCCGCAGACATTTTGTCGTAGCCCCAACCTGGAGACATAGGCCTTGTATTATTTTGTCGAAATGGCTATGGCCTTACTTTTCTTTTCCATAACGGATCCTCCCAACCCCATGAACGAGTCTTCAATCTCCTGTTGCCATCAGATCTTGAGAAAAAATCCCTGCGTGGAGCTCGAAACGCCCTTGTCGGCGGCCATGGCCCAAACCCTAGTCTGCCTCCTCGCCGCGACATCCTAAAACATATGTATTATTACAATAATAGTTCGTATAAACACAAAATCAATGTCCTTAAGATCACTGTCAATCCTACACCCCCATGGAAACATTGGCATTGGCCAAACCAATTGGTTCTCTCTTTCGCTACACCAAAAATTTTGTATTAACTCATTCAACATCCACTTTCATTGGAAAATTCTCTTAATACTAAGGGGTCAATGTCATTCCTTGGCTCTCATTGGCAGCACATGGCTTGTCATATTTGGTAGTCACTTGTCGAAGCCATATATCAATTATTGTGCTGGTGTATTCTTCAGATGAAGCTACTTGTTAGCCATACATTATCCAAACTCAGCCTTTCTATAAGGAAGTGCCCTTTTTGCTTTGCTCTTAAAATTGTTCCTCATCTTTTTGGCTCTACCCTTCCTCTTCTTAGTTGTGGTCCTCTCTTCTTTCCTCACTTTGTGATATATTTCCTATTAATTTCAATAAAAAAACTACCTTCGGTGTTCTTTACCCCTCCCTTCTCTCAGTCATTTTGAACACTAATCGACTGGTCATCCATTTCTAAATCCAGAAAAATTGATGCAAACCACTGTACTTTGGGAATGGCAAGCTCATATCCTTTCTTTTATTATTTTTGCAATTAGAGCATGTCAAAATGCAAATCGAAGACATTATTGTGCTCATTGCTAAGATCAAGGATAGCCTCAAACTCCTGCAGTGGTGATGCAAATATTGATTCTCTAGTTATCGTATCCGTTATTTTGATTTTACTCCAACTTGTTTCTATTTACTGGGGATCAATAATTTTTCATGATTGGTTCCAGATGGCTTGTTTCTTGTAATGGGGGCCTCCATTCTCTTTGACTCTTGTACTTGATTTTTTGTTTTATAAAATTTTATGCAACTTCTTCAATTAAAAAAAAAACATATCTAGACATACATGAACGTGGTTGAAACATACTCCAAAACAACGTAAATGTGACCGAAAATAACACAATATTATTACATTGTTACTAAACACCTAAGGAAACAAAAGAGACCACCATAAGAGACTTGTAGTCATTGCCTACCAAAGAGTACTATTTGTTGGTTAGTGTTGACGAGCTCACTAACATCTAGCATTAATGTGGTATTAACCAAACAACACCCAAATGTAACCAGAGATATTACACTGTGTTTGTACTACAAAGGAGAGGGTGGAGAGGGGTCCAAAATAGGTGAAGATAGGTTTTTATTTGTATTATTACACAAACCCTTTTTACTGATCATACACAATATAGAGCTCAAGCCATGCGAGAACAACCACTAAAATTATGAACATAATGAGAATCTAACCTCAAATTGAAATGTCGTCCAATTGACTAGAGGAAAAAATGTTGAAGTATGCTCTCAAAGCTCTTATCACGTTCCAAATATGGTACTCCAGGGATATCCATTGTTCATAAATCTATAGAGATTTGTGAAACCTTGGTGTTATGGGGATTTGTGAAACCCTTCTATGAAACTCACAAAATTTTGTTGAGCAAAATAGAGCTCTTTTCCACACTTTCCCTTGCACTCTACTTGATGATCATCTCACACTCAGTGGATATTCTCTTGTAATCGTCTCACATATCTTCTCTTCATACCCAATTCTTGATAAATGGGGGAAGGGGGAGGGTGGTAGGCATGGGGGATTTGGGAATAATCCATGGTAAAAAATATTTAGGGTTTGTGAAACCCAGGTGTTAAGGGGATTTGTGAAACCTTGGTGATCCTCTTAAATTGACAAAATTTTGCCAAGCCCAATGTTATGTAATGGCGAATAACTATGCAGGGTTTAGACAATGTTTGCTACCAAATAAAACTCTTCTCCACACCTTCCCATGCACTCTTCTTGATGATTTTCTTACATATCTCCTTGTCATACTTCCTGATAGGTGCGCAAATTTTTGGAGGAGGGATGAAATTTAGAAACTATATGTGGTAGATTGAGGACTCCTAGTGTGTGTATGTGGCAAACACCCCTACATGTCATTAGTCTTGGGCCACACCCCCTTGGTATCTACCCCTCCCAATAGTATTTAAAACCTCCTTTCCACTAAATACACCCTGGTATACCTATGGTTTTTTAAACAAATTAATAAATCCCCAATATGCATACACATGGTATTCTACTGCTACCTTTGTGAATCGCTCGTGCTCTGGATTAGTTGTTTGTATATTAGTGATGGAGGAATGATCACTACTATTGAGATACAACTTGCTATGGATGATAGGTCAGAGGAGCTAATCTTGGGACCGTTCACAAAAAATGTCAAAGATAACCTTGGGACCTTTTTTGAACAGTTTGAGACTCTTGACCTAAGGGACCATGGCAAAGGGAACACCATAGTACGAGAAAATTGGATACCACCATAGGAGATGCGAGTTCAAAGAGAGCTAGATTTGAAACTATCTCCATCTGAATTTAAATGAGGCTTGAGCAACTCCCAGGATTTCTACACACTCTAGACAACAAACATTCCCAAAATTTTCACTGGAACTTGAGTGAGCAAAAGAGATTGAATGCCAAGACCCTTCCAAGTCTTTCTTCCACAAGAACTGCCCTGAGAGATGCAATGACAAAGCAAAATCTTCCAGGGATCATCTCCTTCAAGCACATGAATAATCTAATTGACGTCCAAAATTTCTCAAAGGACCTATGTTTTCCCCTAAGGATCCTAATATTAAGATAAAGAAAGAAGACCGTGGTTCTTATTTTAATCTCCCATACATCTTTTGTTGTTTCCTAATAAGTTTCACCTTGCCCCTTAACAGTAGAAACTAATAAAAATAGATATAACACACATAATAAACATATGTATAGGTTCTTTAGTCCCAACCACAACATTAGTATAAAACATGAGAATAAGATTGGGAAAACTAAAAAATTATAGTGCGTATCTTCTTTCCTCACCATTAAAATTCTTTTTAAAAACAAAATACAAATATGCTCCCCAAAAAATATTGTAAATGGGTGGTTGTAATTTGAATTCCCTTTACTCTATCTTGATTTCATAATCCTAAGTAGGGTCAGGTAGAGAGTACACGTAATGAATATCAAGTATTAGGTTGTTTTACATCTTACATGAACATTTTTCAAAAAATATGTGAAGATAGAATGACAATATATTATTGCGTGTATAACTTCTAATGATTTTTGAATTGAATATGATGGCGACTTCAAATTGAACAATTTTATTGTCTTATTTGAAGAGGCAAGGATAGATAAAACGACTACTATTTTGATCAAAATTCATAGTAGAAGATCCAACATAAAAATGGGATTTGACATTTCGTAGTACTAATAGGAAACCCTTGTTTCAAACAATTCTTTTCACATGAAATATTGTAGTTATTACACTTAGTTCCATAAACTACTTGGTCTAGTGAATGTTATTAAAATCTCTCATTCATTCCTTTATTCCTTTAAAAATAGGGTTTGAAGTTAGGAAATCCTAATCTCTTTTACTATGTTTTAATTTATTTTCAAAATTATTCAAACATAATATTCTCCTTCAATTTTTTTTTTTGCCTTTAGAACATTCATTTTATTCTAACATATTTCAAAAGAAAAAGGCGGTTCTATATTTGTTTTGAAGTGGTTGATAGAGAGATAAAGAACTTGCTTACTTTCTTGTAAAAAGCAAAAATACAAATATCACTTGCAAATAATATTACCTATGAATACAAATATCTTAAATATTTTTTTTTGGAAAACACCAAAAGAGAAGAGCTCTGGAGTACTAGTCAAGTTGGTCATGTCCTAGGGTTTTCCCTTACTGTCACTCTTATCGTCATTCTATTCAGTTTTGTAGGATCTTTTCATTGTCTTGAATTAGATTTAATAGCCTCTATCTTAGAAATTTGTCCTTTGGGCGGTCACTTTCTTATTTAATAGGCTCCCTACAAGAGCTTGCATCGTTGGATACAAAATGCTCTGGAGGAAGCAAAAATCGTGCCGAAAGAAAGCACACAAGTTTTAACTCAAGGTCTTCCACGAGGTAATGTACCCCCTTCTAAGGATAATCCTCCTGATGGTTGCTTGATTTACCTGAATTTGATAAAGCGTGCCAATGGATTGAATCTCATGTCCTTATTGAATATCTTGAGGGGTGTAGTCCCTTCGAGTCTATGTTATAGAACTAGGCATAACCACAATGGTAGGCTCATGGCATTAAGTTCATTGGGGTGTAAAACCCTATCCAAGGGTTTATTCTTGTTTAGGTTTGAAAACCCTGAACATTGTGTTGCCATTCGCAAGAATGGCCCGTGCTATGTTAGAAGCTTGTTGCTTATTTTCTCTCTTTGGACCCAAGACTTCATTGTCTCTGAGAAAGCTAATCTCAAGGTCCTAGTTTGGGTTGAGTTTCATGACTTGCCTATGCCCTTTTGACCATTTCTAGAACAATTGATTAAGTGTTTAGGTCAGTTCATTTTCTTTGAAACTAATTTTTTTGACATTGTCAGAGCATAACGACGTGCCTATGTGGAGATTGATCTTGCACAAGGCCTCCATGAAACCATCAATGACTAGATTATAGGGCAACGCTTCACCCAATGGGTGATGTATATGAACCTTCCCAACACTTCTTCTGGTGTTATAACTAGACCACAAGATTAAGGATTGCCCACTCATAGTCGCCATGAATCCACTGACTAAAGCCATGGTTGAGCAAAATAGACCCCATGTGGGACCTAATGATCGCTGATAAGTTGTGGGTCAACAGAGCAATTAGAATGACTACAATAGAGGGCACCCGCTGCCAACCCTAAGTTGATTGTATCCATCATCGTGGCAAAACCACAACCAGTCTTCCAAATGTTGGTTACTCAAGCTCCTTCGGTTCAACAAGCAAGCCTTAGCTCGGTCGTGGCAAGTGCTCCACAGACAACTAATGTGATTTTCAAAACAAAAGAGTTTTTGGTTTTCAGTTTCTTGTTACTTCATTCACAAGAATCCTTGACTCAAATGGTCCCTGTCATGGTTCCAAAGCCTAGGGAAATCCTTCTTTCCTCTTATTGTTAGGAAATGTAGTGCTCATAGAGCCCTTCTCTTGGGAAAAAGGAGTAATTCTTACAGAATGAGTGGCTGCTTTTAGTGCTTACATACTTTCTTGCTAAAGGTAAGTGGCATAAGTTTTTGAACAAACACTTTGCTATGCTTGAAGGCCAAGATGGAAAAACCATGAACCTTGATGGTTTCCAATGAATGTCTATTCATGGAATGTCCATAATTTAACCGACCCAACCCTACGGATATGGTTCGGGTCAGTTGTTAGAAAATTTTAGATTTACATATTCTTTGTCTATAGGGGGTGAAGATTAATGATTTTGCGCTCCAAATGGCAGCTAAAACCATTTGTCCTGACGTTACATGTTCGTCCATGACATGGGATGTGGCAGGATAATCACTATGATAATGCCAATTTTTGCCTCGTTTGTATGGATTGTGAAATAGACCTATCTAACCATGTACTATGGATGTGTTTTATTTTGATGTGCAAACCCTTGTGCTAGTTAATCTCTTCGCCTCTAATAATGTCATGGAACGAGCAGTTATTTGGCAATGGCTAGTGGAGAAACCCGTAGATGACAACTGGATAATCTATGGAGATTTCAATATGGTTGAATATGTAGAGGATAAAGAAGGGGCTTTACCCATGAGGTGGTGTACTGGTAAGTGAGAGGCTTGGTTTTACATGCATAACAAACTAGGTGATGCAGAGGGTTATGAGAAAAGCCTCAAACTCACCTTCACTAGCTTTGACCTTGACCATTGATCTCAATTTGCAAATGCATTGCTCTCTTCTTAAGCTTCAATTTGGTACAAAAGTCTTACGACCTCTCACTAGTTTGATAACAACCTCTTATTACATGACCCTGTTTACGAAGCACCTTTGAGTCCTTTCTCTCTTTCATTAGACCGTAAATAAGTCTCTCATTCATCCCCTCAACTCATTCCATTCATTGATTCATCTCCTTTCACTAACTCCCTCATTAGTTTCACATAAGTTCACAACTTAAGGCTCAAACCCTCAAATCTTGTTTTAGGTCTCATGAAAAGAATCTTCCATCATGGATGAACTCTACTGGTCATAACAGACTTGTCTCAACCCATTTGAACCTCTCACTCATTCTCCGACATCCACTTACACACTCAAGCTCAATAGTGAGGCTATTTCCTTGTAGCCTTTTTTTCAGAAATCTCCTTAGTTAGAATGTTATGTCAGTCTTCCATAAGATCTAACCCTTATTTGGGATCCCTCTATCTTCTTACTTCTTCCCATGAAGTTTCATAATCTAACTCTTCATGAAGACACTCTTTCCCTTGTAACCGCCTTGTCAATTAGGCCTTCTAGCCTTTCTTGCACTTGCTTAGACTTTAAATCCCTACCAGACTATACTATACCCAGTCAAAACCTCTTGAATCATTCTCTAAATACCAAAACATGCATGATTACAAAGTTTCATGGATTTCCCATGGTAAGAACTAAAGTTGTTGGGGTTTTTGATTCAAAATCCTAGTTAGGTTAATGTGAAGGCCTGTACAAGCTGAGAGGCAAGAAAATGGAATTATTTACGTTTGAAGGAATTAAAAGGGTTCCTATGAGTTGTTTAGGGTCTGTCCTTCCATAGCATAACTACTCCAAATGATATATTTCTTCAAGAAACACTAACACCCCCTCAATGACTCATTACATGCCAAAACACAGAGCTCTCAGTCCTTTTGTAGGATTGTGTCAACACATTTGAGGACTATTTGAGTTTTAAGACTCTTTAAGCACTTTTAAAACCTTCTACATCTTTATTTCACATGTGAACAACTTATCACAACTATTATAACCACTAACATTCATTCTTTGCTCAAAAGATCCTTCTTAGGCTTCCAAACATAACTGCCTTAACAATATTAAAATAGAGTTCTCAGGGTTTGTTATGGCTATTACAACTCAGATTATCAATCTCTCCAAACACTTAGGCTTGATCAATTTCACCTTCAACCCTCTACTAGCTTCCAAGGACAAGGAGTCCACATAAAAAATCCATCTATTCCATTTGTTTATTACTCTTGATGACTGTTGTAAATAGGGGTTTATGCCAAGTTTGTAGGTGGAAACATGATGACACGACTACACGATCTTATGCTCATGACTGTTCAGTTTTGCAAATGACTTGTCTAATCAAAATCAACTCTCTACTAACCTTGTAATACATCCACACAAATGATCTATGATAAGAATCATTCAACGAAGTCCAAAACTTCATGACTACTTGATTATCACAATCAAACAGGGTACATGGACAGTGACTTCTTCAATGAGTTTATTTAGTCAAGAACATATTGTATGACTAGATAATGGACAACCTGATGCATATAGAATTTAAAGATAAGCTTACCACATTTTGTACTAGCATTGACCATCTCCAAAAGTTATTAAAACAATCTTTTCTCTTGACTGTAACCTATAGTCTCTACTCAGACCTGTAACCAACACAGAGAGTGATATGTTTATAGCCTCAAGGGCTTTCCAAGGTAACATATAACTAAGAACCATCCAATACCTTTCATGTAAGAATAAACATACACAAACAACCTTTATTAGCATACACCATCAACTTTTACATATACAATCCATTCTTAGACTCTGTCATCTTCTTGGAGAGTATACATACTTCTTGTCTTTGTTTCTTCTCTCTCCTTCTCAGAGCTCTCTCCTCACTTCCTACTCTCATGTTACAACTCCTATATTCCTCCACATCTACATTAGTTTTGGGTGGTTACAACCAAGACTCTTCCACCACCTTTTCTAAATATAGTAATTTTCATACAATCACCTCGTATGACATTTTAGACCACCTCACAACTTAATTATCTCTTTGACATCCCTTTAGACTCTATATGACCCCTAAGACCTTACTCATTTGACATCCTTTACTCTACTTGAAACACCAATTACATCCCTCATTAGGTCCTTTACAATTTCAAATATTCAAATTATCACTTTTGGCAGGAAACACCAATAGGACCTCAAACACTCAAAACATTGACTTCTAAAGAATCCAAAGTACTTCAAAGGACCAAATAAGACCCCTATCAAGCATATATAACTTCAACACTAAAATGGTCTTTGTTTTCTAGATGCTACTGCATCATTAGGGTTTTTTGACGCTAACCATCATCATTGAACCTCTCCCCCCACCCCTTGGTTCCCTTGGTTCAAATTTCCCCATAGAAATGATAGGGTTATTAGAGATTGGATAGATCCCTTCTCTATGAGAATAACCTTTTATGCTTTGCCTAAAGTTTCGAGAAGCCCATATGTGTGATTTCAAATGTTATTTTGTCCAACCATCAACCTGTCAAATTTTATATGGAATGACCTGCTTCACTGGTCAAATTTTTCAACAACCAATTTTACCTTAACACTTCACATCTACATCATGAACAAACCCTTGCTCACATTAAATGGGTTTGGAACTTAGTGCCGCACCCTAATGGTGTCTCTAGTTAGATTGTCTAGTGGGAAGTGACCATTGTTTGAACTGCCACTTTCCTCAGGTTGTTTGGCAAACAATTAGTTATTTTTAGGAAAAGGGCCAATATAACATACATAAAGGAATTCAATTGGGTTTCTTCAGAACCTGAACAATCCCCTTTGAATGAGAGTACAAAATAACACTACTAAGCTAAGGAAAAAAGAATTAGCAGAGTTTCATCAAGCTTGTGGTTCCCAAATCTGGGCTATTATTCATTGGTTGAAGATAGGGGCCATAGTTTCCAAGGATTTTTTTAGCAAACAGAAAAACTTGTCAATATATTATGCAAATCAAGGCTATAAAAGAAGATGGTGACTGTCTCACTTGTCTCCAAGACATTATGCAAGCCTTTGTTCAAAACTATAAACAAGCTTTTCATTCTTTAAAATAGGGATGTTTTAATGAAATGGCTTGTAGTTGTTCCTTGTAAACACACTCCATGCCAAAGAATGGCATGTGATATGGCCCTCTCCATTGAGGAGCTTCATAATGCAATGTTTGGTATGGCTCATAACAAAGCCCCAAATATTGATAGTTTTCCTTCTGAGTTCTGCCAAACCTTGTGGAATTGTATGAGCCCTGATTTTCACAGTGTATTTGGACATTTTGGCCAAGGCCTCTTTTGGCAAGCTCATCAACAAAGGAGATATTATGTTTATTCCAAAGGTTGGTGATTCAAAGCTAATCACCAATTGAAGGCAAATAAGCCTTCTGAATATTTCTTATAACATAATTGCCAAGGCTCTAGCTCTAAGAATCAAATATCTCCATCCCTTGGTGTTCATCCCTAAGTAAATTGGATTTATTCAAGGTAGATATATTGTAGATAAATTTGGTATTGTTTGGGAAGGGATGGAATGGGTTTACAAATCTAAGTAGAAAGCTCTGTTTGATAAAATTGAATTTTTAAAAGCTTATGACAAGATTAAATGGTCCTTCATACTTGCTATGTTTCAAGCCCTTGATTTTGGTCCTATGTTTGTTCACTCTGTCCATACTCTCTTTTAAGATGCTTTTGCTTGTCTCACCATCAATGGTGATCAATTTGATGTTAGTAGAGGTTCTTGGAATTGATCTAGAACATGCTAATTATAGGGATAACTTGCGCAATGGAGAGTACCAAAAGGCACAGAAGATATGACAAAATTACCTACCATCTACGATGTACAAAGTTTCACCGAAGAGCAAGAATAAACATATGTAACCAGAAATAGAACATAACTAGCATAGCATTTGAAAGCAGATTAAAGTAAAACAGAGTAATCACTATGCATTAACCATATGTAGTAGAAGATTAGGTAAACTATAAAAGAACGATTCTATTAATCTCTATCAATACATCAAACCAAATCTATTACATCAAAGTGATATATATAGTCTTTTACAATTATTTTGTTTCTTTACATTCCAACGTTTTGAGATACAAAAGGAAAGACTCTTCGCATTCTTCTATTCCCTGATTAGGCTTACAAGGTCGAATACTTATAAAAGTGATACAAAATATTAAATCATATACTTCGCACATGTGTCCATCTAATATACTTCACGGTTTTACCAAGCTCCATTCCACATCCAACACTTTCTCGAACTTAAATATTTGTCTCGTCTCGAGACAAAGTTGCAAGTTGTTCTGAATAGAGTTGAAAATATAAGCCATAAACAAAAGTTGTAGTTATTGTTCGAGGTGTCGTTTACCAGTTTTCATTATTTGTGCACTACTTAGCTGCCCTTTTGGGTTTTAAACTAAGTAGCATACTAGCCTACCGCCCTTTTGGGTTTCCAATAGACTAGTATAACCAGGTGGTCATCCTTTACGGGTATTCAACCATTTTGACCCTGCTCCTAATGTTTAGATTATTTCACAAAAAAAAGTGCAATATGCCTAAAGTCGCAAAAAGGAAGAGCACAAAAGTTAATGATGTGGTTGCCTGTGTGATTTGAGTCAAGGAAATGCAGGTCTATTTTGAGGAACATGTCAACCAATGGTTAAGGAATAGCTTTGTAGTATTTATATGGTGCAGGCAGTTGTACAACATTGTCAATGCACATTTACTTTAAAGATTCTTGCTTTGTTTATTAATATGCAAGTTTAGCCACAAGAGAAAGAGAATATGGGATGAGGGAGGATAGAGAGGGTGGACATGGGAGGCTTCAAGTCTTACACACGACATCAATTGATAGGGCCACTGCGGAGGTTCACAAGCATCATGGGATATTAACTTCATGATTGGCATGGAAGGCCTATGTCAAGCTCGGCTATTTCGCAGACATCGGTATGTTGAGCGAGAAATAATGTCTTCTATTGTTTTCTTGTTTGTTGTCATAAAAATAAGTGAATTCACCAGGATTTGCTGGTGGTGACTCTCTAATGGCCTGCATGAGGCTCGACTGGATAGCCCTAGCATTTTACAAGAATATGTAAATATCATCGATCAAACTCCATGATTGAAGAAGTGTTAAAACTACAGACTTATTATATGGACATGCTTCATGGAAAACAATATCTTTGTCGACAAACAACTCCAGACCACCATGATGTCAACAAAATTCCTATTTTTAATGTTTTATTCTGGTTGATGATGTTATGACGAACACGAGAAGCAGGTGCTCTCCTCTATTATGACCTTTTAGGATATTCAAACCAGGGTGTTGTTGAAGGTGTCTTGGCGCATCTTTGACAGTTATATTTTCAAGAGCAACATCAGTTTTATAGCAGTTGAATTTTGTCTTACACTCGAGGTCTTCCACATCTCGAGGAGCATGATTAAAAATGAGTATATTGCAAAGGTGTAAGAGGTAGGAGATATCAAAATTCTAGTCATATCGATGGTTTGCACACAATTCAGAAACCTCTGAGGAACATCTCTTCTATAATGCCTAGGAATTGTGCAACAGGGGTTTTGATAAAGATAGTAAATAAAATACTGTGTGGACAGTGATGATTAAAATGACGACAATGAAGAGTATGAGTCACACTTATTTAGAACTATGCATGTAACAATATTCAATCTATTGAGGAAGGCGTGTCAATGTGCCAACAAGAATCTTTGGCACAAGTTAACCAAAATGAATTGTCACTTGGACACCAAGTTTCGTTTAGGGTGCATAATTATTCAGCTCAACAAAGATGTCTTTATAGTTTTACAAAATTGTAAATGTATTCTGGGTTGTTTAGAGCTGGTAGAGTAGAGATGTGGGAAGATAACTCTGACATGTGAGGCCGTGAAGAGTAGGAATATGAGTAATTTAGATTTCTCCAAATTCTTTTGTAATGGAGTCCATTTATAAAAACTTGGTTTTTTTGGACTTTGTGTGTCTTGGGGTGAGAACTTTTTAAGTTGGGGTCAGTGTTAGCAAGGGTAAGGGCAAGGATATTTAATCCTATTTGATATTAATTATAATAAAAAGGAGAAATTGGATATGTGAGGTGTCAAAAAGAAGTCAAAAGGTCATAAAGAGTGAAGAGTCATAGATGAATGTAATGGGTCATTTGAAAGCATTTATAAGCAATTGTATGGGAAAGAGTAAAGGAGAGGCCATTTGTGAATGAAATATATTATTTGGGTCTCATTAATTTTCATGGTTGTCCTTCTCCATATTTGTATTTATTATTTCTCATCATTAATGGTTTTGCTTGTAAATCTTAGTTGATTGCTTTATTCTTGGAATTAAATTACTATCAACATCTAATAATAATGGTCTTTTCTGATCCATCAGACAAGGTTTCCCATTAGCTCCCTCATTATATGTCCTATCTATGGAAGGTTTTGGCTACTTGTTGGGAGACTATGCTTTAGAGGGTTAGTCAAGGGAATTACCCTATGCCAGTCTGCTTAAGATGAACTTATTAATGGTCACTTTGCAAATGACTCTTTCCTTATTATTTTGGAAGAGGAAATGGTGGTTCTAAACACCATGGATTGCCTTCACATTTTCTACTTGGCCTTTGACTCTAGCTTCTAGTAAGGGCTAAGATTCATTGTTATAGGTAATCCTATGGTCCTTTGCTCGACTAGATTAAGGCTTACTAATGGAAATGGATTGCTCATGGGGAGATGTTTAAATTATTGGGCATCCCCTTCACCTTTCAATATTGTTAGGTTGAATTGTGGAACTACGTCGTCATGAGAGTAGAGAAAAAGATATATAATTATATCACCAAACCTATTTCTTTCTTGGGAAAATTTCAATTATGTTCCACAGTTCTGGTTTCAACTCATCTCTACTACTATTTTTGTTTGGCTCCCTCTAAGGTTGTCTATAGAGAGCTTGAAAAATTGTTAAGAGACTTCCTCTAGCCAATTCAGAAGGTAGAAGAGGTTTTCATAGACTTGCCTAGGACATTCGCTGCAAACCCATAGTGGTTGGCTAGGGTTTATTGGCATTGCCAAATAGGGAGTTGCCTTCTGTGCTAAATGGATCCCCAAGGCCATTGAAGGAAAAGTAGCAAGTTCTTCATAGGCATTGCATCCCCTTAGGAACTCCTTACAAACAAGGAACCTGAAAGTATTTGAGATTTCAAACTATGCTCATTGTTCCTATTCTTATCAAGATTATATGCACCTTCGTGGCTAAAAACTTATGGAAGGCTTGGGATAACATTAAGCCTTGGTTAGTGTGGAAGGAGGATGGATTTGGATTTGGCCTCTCCATCAATTCACACTTCTTATGGTGATACATGATTAGAGCCATTAATGATAAGCCCCCGACTGAGGTTCCTAGAATCAAAGCCCTTCGACTTTTTCGCAAAGTCATCCAAATCTTTGGGGATATTTTTGTTAAACAATCTAGATCTTGGGCCAACTAGAAAGACTTTAAGACCAAGTTCAAGCTTAACAACCAATATTTTAAATCTATTATTGAGATTCAGATAGTTGTGCTAGATTATTTTCTCCACAAAATTGGAATTAAATGCTCTCCCAAATGGTGGAAAGATTGGAACTGGAGTGTATCCACTCTCATGCTTCAACAAAAACCATGCTTGGTTATCGATGACCATCTCCCAATAGTGTGCCAAGGGAAATATTCAACAAATGGTGGAATCTTACTAGCTCTTCGTTTATTTGGAGTAGAAGATTCCAAACTATTTGGTTTGCAATTGTTGAGGCCAAAAATGCCATTTTTGCTTGTGCATCCTTGATCAATGTCTTCTTATAGGTGACAAATTGCTTCATATGGGGATCATGGTTATGTGTTAGAGCTCAGGACTCCTGTAGGTGAATTCACTCCTTTTTAAGTCCTTTAGACTAGACCCTTTCTCTTGGATCATGGTTGTTTTATGGGACTTTTCTTTGTTTCCTACAATATTCAAGCAAATTTGGTAGATTTTTCATATAGATATTATCTTTATTCTTTGGAAATATAGATTTTTTTATGTATTTAATAAAGAACATCTATACAAATATTTATTACTGCTAACATAATTGTTGCATTATCAAATGCCATGCTATAGATTCAAGTACTAGAGGAAAAAGTAACTCTGTAGGCTGAACACCTCCACACACTCATTGGTCACTAGGGCAACAAAGTAGGGTTTCCCTAGATCCTTCACACCAGGACCCTCTCAGAAGGGTGTAAGAGTGGAGGGAACACAAGGAGGGCACCACAGGTTGTGGATCCATGTTGAATTATCTAACACGCATCCTCCTTGTCGACGATTCTTATCTTCGGGGAGTCATGGAGGGTGGGCATCACCACAAAGTAGATATGGACAACTTGGGTTTGTTCCTTTTGGATGGGATGGGTAAGGGAAAATGCCCAAGTTGGATCTTGTTATCTTGCCTCCTTGTCGACATATAGAGGAAGCTATTGAAGAAACTAATGAACAAGATGTTTGGGAACCCATACGTGATGAGCCACACCCCAATTGGGATGGTTGGGGAGATAAGCTTGAAATTCCGATGTGTCCTTCATTTGTGGGGCTAGTTGAACTCGAGGCCTAATCTCTCGTGTCTCGCTAATTATGGATTGTTGCTGGTATCTTGTATTTCTAATATTATACTAATGGTTTTGTTGGCCTAGGGCCATTACTTTGGTACTCTCCTAGGTTTATTCCCATTTTTTTATTTATTTTGCTTTTGCTTAGGGTGTGCTTTCATACCACTTGCCTTTTTAATCAGGCATCCACTGTGTTTTTACACTTTAGAAATACTTTGTATGCTTTCAATAAATAAAAAACCATTGATTAATCACTTCATTATTTTTACGTGAATTTCACATGTTCAAAAAAAAATTTGTATAATTTAAAACATGCTAAAAAAATGTTTATAGAATGTAAACAATAGTTGAAAAAATATCTCCACAAACTGCAAGCAACTAACTTTCATTATCCTGCATTGAACATGCTAATGCTAATTACTTTTCACTATACTTACATATAGTACACCCTTGCTTACTTTTTCTCCTGCTCCTCCATATGGGGACTATATTAATTCTGATAAGTGAGATTGCATGTGGGTCCCAATTTGACACTTTTGTTATTGAATCGTCCTATTAAAGTGTGCTTTATTTATTATTATTTATATATATATTTAATTGACAACTTATATTTAGTTTGAGTGAATATGGGTTTATAGAATACACACATCTTATATAACACACATTTACTCCTACTCTACAGTGGGTCTTATTGTCTTCTACCTAACTCCCTCAAAAAATCAAATGGAGGCTTTATACACAATTGGAGAAGTTTGAACTTGGGTGGAGAAGTTGACATTACTCTTCTTACGTAATTGATTTGGCCTTATTTTTATTTTCTTTCACATTGATCACTTTATTAATTTATTAACTTAGTAGGTCCCAACACATGATTAACCCTAGAGTTCAAACCAAACCTCACTCCACTAACACTTGGTCATTCTTTAGTTTAAATAAATAAAAGATTGCAAAACAGCTCATTTACAGCCTAATGTTTTGTTATTAGTCCTAATCAGAACTATAGACTTCATTTTCCTTTAAACCGTAGGTATGTTTTTTATTAAAACACATCATTATATCTATTATTCACAATTTTTGTTTACATAGATGGTTACAACAAAAAGGTGACCAGTTGGTATTCATGCCCAAAAATCCATGCCAACAAAACACATAGCTCAAAACAAGTTAGAGAAACTGCCATATAAATAAGGTTATACAAAAACGTTATCAAAAAAACAAATCAAAACACCAAGGCAAGTGTTAGAAGTCATGCACATGAAACAACACTAGAAGGCAGTGGTGGCAGATCATCCTTTGGAGGAATATTAGCCCAAGAAGAGGGCTCCCCTGAAGGCAGATTAGGGGCAACCCACCCACCTTGAGTATTCTTCGAAGGAGCCAAATAAACCATGATGCTCCACCTAGGAGGTAGAAGCATGTTCACACCCATTTAATCATCACCTTGCAATGGTGAAGATCACCGAGACGGGCTAACAAAGGTTTTTTCATGCAGAAATAGACTTCAATCCCCTCATTGAGGAGGGGTGAAGAAGTGATTGCAGAAGTGGTTATGCGCCTTCTGGGCATCGATGGAGGGGAACCTTGCAACAAAAGATCCAGAGGAACTTAACTCATGGTACAATGGTCTCTCCCCCAATGATTAAGCAACTTCTAGAGATGTTGAAAATCCAAGACAACTTTCTCTGCATATCTCGAATCTACAAATAAGTTGAAGATATCACAACTTTGTCATTACCAAAAAAATGAAGTGGGAGATCGTCATTATTGAAAATAATTGGATTTATAGATTTCTAGAGTTGAAAAGGTTTGATGGCTATGAAAACATTTGACTAAAAATCAATGTAAGTTGCCCACTAATTATTATCGCCAAACAAATCCATTCTTAGATTGAAGGGCTTTAGCTAAAAATGTTGAAATAGATTGTGAATCCATTGCCAAGCTTGTTGAGCACGAGGATAAGTCCAGAGTAGGTGTGTAAACATCTCAGTTCTAAAGCACACATGACACTTAGGATTAAGAATCCCTATGTGTTTTGAGTCTTTCTCTTAGCGGCAAACCTTGGTAGACAAGACACCGAAGAAAATGGGTGATTTTGGACTCAAACTGGCATTCCATATATGGTTGAGCTTGGTAAGCCATTTTCAGGGAGATGAATTCAAACTCCACCTTAGTTTTGACTTACCAAGATCCAAAGAGAAAGGATTCATAATATGATATAAGAGACTTGGAGAGTGATTCTTGAAATTGGTGTCATAATTCCACCACCAATATTTTTAGCATGAAATCGTGTGTGACAAATGCAGTTCGTGAATCATGATGTCTAGAAAAATATCCCAGATACACATGATGGAAGGCAAATCAAAAGCTAAAAGTTTAAATTTCCTTTGTAAGGTAGGCCACAAAATCCAATCTTTGGAAGATAAGATATCTCTAACAGTGGTAATGCTTTTTCTTAAACCCTGAAGATATTTGATTCCAGGGATTTAATCAAGTTGGATGTTGGTATTGGTCATGATAGGAGACCACCATAGATTGTGGTCATTGAAGGAGAGACCAGTTTTGGATTTGTCGCCAACCCATTTGAGGTAAGGTTTGATAATTTCTTTGGATTTCTAGATCCTTTTGGTCACAAGAGACCCCTTAATATTGACTGGGGAAAAGATGATGAGTAGAGTGTGAAACCCTATATTTTCCAACAATTTTCACCATAGGGAGAGCCTACAAAATTGCAATGTCTCAACAAAATTTTCAAGCCTCACACCGTTCAATGGCTTGCACAACCCATTTAACACAAGGTTATTTTTTACCTATAAATATCAACTATTCCCATGCGACCCTTATCTTGAAGAAGGGAACATATCTAGGTGGAAGCGAAAAATTGTGTCCCACTTGGTGGCCAAAGTTGTGAAACTGTGATATTGGTGTGGAGTATTTTAGAATTGATGATGATGACTAATATAGACATGCACTCTTTTTTTTAGATTAGTACTTAGATTTTGACCAAAGCTATAACCGGTTATGGGGCACAAACCGGGGGCCTAGTCCCCTAGAGAACTATAAAACCATTGACACTTTGATCACATTGAAATCATCGACACAACCACATCCAGCCTATAAACACCCTCTGAGATTCGAACTTGGGTGGGGCTGGGCACAACCAAACCACTGCACCAATCCTTTTACATCTTATTAGCTTATAGACATGCACTCTTTATTCAAACTCACATCAACAAATAACCTATACATAGTGTTATGATTGACAATGGGTTAAGTGAAATTGCATGTACAATGACACTTCTTCGCAGCCTTGGATAGACAACAAGATGTACAAGCTACATCAATAGTAATCAAAGCATTCGATGGACGTACACATAATACTTTTGGGCATATAGTCTTGTCAAGTACATGGGTCTTTAATATGTTATTAGGATGCCCTTGCATATAGAAACTTCATAGAGTACCGTCTATAGTTCATAGATTTGTCAAATACATACATTTTGATCAAGTGGTCAAACTTCAAAGCATTCAATATGAGTATTCTATATAATAAGTGGTAACTCGTCACCCACCACCACCGCAATTGGTTGTGGCATCTATTCAAGAGCAAAAAATAATGATCATTACACCTATTCAAGAGAATAGTGTAGAATTAGTTGTTGCACCTATACAAAATCTTTCTATACAATCAGTATATAGGAAAGAGGTACACCTTCCTAAGTAGCAAGCTTCATGTCAAAGAATTAATCAAGGTTCAAAGAAATATAAATATTCTATAGTGGATCTTAAGGTAGTACCATAGACAGTTCAATTGGTTAGACAACGAACATAGACAAGAGACCTTCTCCTATTATACATAATACTCCACCAAGTCTTGCACCCCCTCGAGTTATACATCCTATGAAAGACACTATGATCATTGATCATGATGGTTATGTTAGAACACTGATGCCTTTTCATATCGTAATTCACACTTTTCATTCACAAAAAGTCATCCTCAACATCTATGATCCAAGCAGCGATATGGTCCTCCCATTGATAGAAACATAGTCCAATTTTCCTAAAAAAAACATAAAAATCAAATATAAACAATATGACATCAAATATTTCAAAAAATAAAAAATGTTAAAAATAAAAAATATCAAATTTGTAAAAAAAAAAAGTACAAAATCATTTTTTTTTCAAAAATAAAAAATGAAGACCTAAGCATATTATGAGTTGCTAGTTTACTTCTTTAGATACATTATTTATCACATATTTTGGTAGATAGCATATTCTTTTTTACACACACGTGCATTTCACAAGGTATATAATGCGATGCAGGACATACATATCCACATGGATTATTAGATGTTAGATTTCCTTTTATCTAGTGGCCATGTCTATGCTGGGGACATCTAAATAAATAGACTATATTATAACAAGTTTTATCTATTTATAACCTTTCTACAATGTTGAGCTACATATCTTACATGTGTCTTGTTAATCACTCATATTTGATATGGTGCTACATCTATATGTTACTTTTTTATAATATGACAATGATACATATGGATAGTATAAACTATTTTTTTTTTTTTCTATGCTCCTTCAATGATATTTACTTTATTGTATAACATGATTGCTTATTGTGTATGGCCCTTGGCCCTTGTGTGCATATTGCCTGAAAATATGTAGATCTTTTCTTAGTATATGTGATATTTGAACATCTCCATTGCTTTATGCCTTTGGCCCTATGTTTTATGTGACATTTGAGCATGTCCCTTGTATATGATCTTTGGCCTTATTTGTATGACATTGTGTGTTGTGCTTATTTTGTTTGCTAAGTTTGATTAGTGGTGCCATGATACATATCATGCACTTTTAATACGTACTCTGCTTCAGAGATGGTTACTTTACTATATGCCTCGTTGTTATATCTATCTATACATGACACTTATAACATCACATTCAAAATGTTACATACATAATTTAATGATAATTACATTTTTATGATAATATATTATTCACATGATGACATAATATTATATGATTGTATATTTATCATATGATACAATTAACTCTTCTTTCGAGATGAGTGACTTAGAGGCTATATCCCTCATTTCAAAATGGGGGCATCATAGAGGGGCTTTTCTCAGAGATCTCAGCCTCCATGATCATAAAAATTAGATTTGGGAAAAAATATAAGTTCAAAGATATAATACTATTTTCAAAGAGTCAAAATACATATTTCAAAGATTCAAAGTAAAGCATAATCGAATTTTTGAGACAAATTACAAGTCTCAAAAATTCAACATATAAGTTTTCAAATATTCAAAGTAATGCAAAATCAAATTTTGAGACATAATACGAGTTTGAAAAATTCAAATTATAGGTTTTCAAAATTCAAAGCAATTCAAATATCATATTTTATAAAAAGAGTTCAGGGTTTTAAAAAGTCAGAGTAATATATTGGCACATCAAATACATATTATGGGGGCATATGACATGCATATGCACTAAGTTTTGAAAGAGTCAAAATACATGATAATACACAATCAAATGCATATGCATGGACTTATGCAAAACAATTACAAGATCAAAGTTACATGTTGTAAATACAGTTACAAGAGCATATAGACACATGACATTCTATATTATTTAAAATAGATTCAGGGGGAACGATTATTATTTAAAGGCACAATACTTGTTGATGCATATTTTCAAAGTTCAAAGTTACAATTTCAAAGAATTTATATCTGTATCTAGAAGTGTGATTCAATTTGTTACGGGTAATGTACATTTGAGTCTAGTTACACTCAACAACCTTGACATTACTTCTATTGAGTCCATTGTGTGGTTCCATTTTCTATTACGAGTGGTGTAAGTTTGAGGCTAATGACATTCAATGGCTTTGACATCACTTCTAGCAAACCCATCGTGGCTCCACCTTTATGGATTAATACGTTGGGTGTTATTACCCATTCATGAGAGTTGGAGCATGCATCTTTTCAACTCAAAGACTTGATTAATTATTCAAAATTAGGACTTGATCACTCTTAATTCATTATTTGTTTAAAATTTTCAAGTGCTTCTACAAGGGGGCACAATTATTCATTACCAATTATGAGTTACTGAACAATTTAGTTTCATCTCCATATAGATGTATTCATTCTTTTTTTTATTGATATCAAGGTTTACGACCCCCCTTCCCATTAACATAAATACTCAGATAACAAGAATAGCCTAGATTGACAGTAGAACCGTTAAGGTATATGACCAACATACTCCAAACAGAACAAACTAAATAAAAGTATTAAAATACTTCCACTTAACTACTAAAAAAATAAATTAACCAAAACATAAGACTAAAATTTATTACATCTCATGCTTCTTCACTCTACTGTGAGAACAAAGTACCCTGGTAGGAGAACTCAGAATGCGACGTCATTTTTTCTTACGGCGTACAATTTTTGATTCTTCTTTATCAAAATTACCTAAATCTGTTTTTGAAAATATGTAATTTTCTAAAGACAAACCTCTACAATCTTTACTTTTGATAACAAAATCCACAAAACTCCTTTCGACTGACCCGACCACCTTAGAATCCTGAGAAGGAGCTGCCAAATGAACCGCTTTTATAACCTCCTTGCTGAGAATTTTGGAACATCTCTTGAAGACAATACATGCTCGCAAATTTGAGAAACTGTAAGAAGCTATTCACTTGCCTCTTTCCACCATGAAGACTCCACTTTATGCTTGGAATTTTGACAAGAAGCAAAAAGATGACCAATTTTATAACATTTATAGAATCTAAAAAGAATCCCCTCATAATCAAAGATTTGAGACCAACATCTACCTTTAACTTTCAACTCAATCATTTCAGGAAGGTCCCGAGAAATATCCATACAAACTAAAACCCTGGCAAAAGTCATCCGTGAGAAATTCAAAGAAGAAGCATCAAATTCCAGCAACTCACCCAAAGATCCCCTAATAGCCAATAACCTAGACTCTAACCAAAATTGGAGAGGAAGATACGACAACTGCACCCATATAGGTCTGAGAGAGGTTTTTAGTTAGAGGATTAAAATTTGGAAACCAAAGATTGAGAAAAAAAAGGTGGTGATCACAACTCCAAGTTTTAGCTTGTATAATTTTATTAAGATCAACAAGAGAATAAAAAACCACAATGAAAAATCCTCTGGCTTAGGGATACATTTCAAAACTGTCCTCCAAAACAAGTCGTCAGGAATCTAAAAGCCATCGATGAAGAGCAAGAAGGGAAGGCCCAAACCTATCAAATCGACATACTAAACCCCTCTCCGCATACCATTTCTCACTTTTCAAAACCTCTTCCAGAGCCTCCTCAAAATTTACAACTGGAAAAGCCTTTGCCACACTTAAAACCCTAAGCTACTCATGCTGGGAAATCTTAATTGTACTCAAAGCCTTCTTAATGGGGGAGGACGACTACCTCGCACCCCCCACGCTCTCCTTCCCTACCCCCGAACTTCTTGACACCTCAATTTAGCCAAAAATTTTGTGCATATTCCTCCCTTTCGAAGGAGCGGGCATCTCCCTACAATCGCCATCCTCAGCTGCTAGCTCCATCTGTAGTTGTTGAAGTGCTGATGAATGCTCAAATGCCTCCTTGTTGGACATGACATAACTCGCCCTAGCCGTAAGTGAGTGCAAAATTTTCATTGTCGGTCATGGTAGGAGAGTGCAAATACGTGTACTCATTCCTTGATCTCTTATCAATTTTCTCATTTTCAAAGTTCAACTTTTCAAATTTTAAATATTGACAAATGACAACTTCATGTGATGTTGTAGGGTTTCTTAAATTTGAATGCCCTCTACATATCCTCTCAAAGACCAAGCATGATGTACACACTTAGGTTTTATTCTTTCTCCTTTACTCTATCAATTTTATTACTCGAGTAAAGGGAGACAAATGTAGACACATAAATTTGGTCATGGGTACTTGAAAATCTTTTTTTTTTATACATTTAAACTACATGACTTGCACCCAAATACCTAACTCTTATTCCTCATTCTTTCAAGCCATTTATCTATATGTGGACTCAACCCTTTGCTCAACCCTTTGCTTACAGTCATTATTATATAAAAATTTCAAATTCAAATATTTAAACTGCTTAATATCACCCTTAAGAGTATTTCTTGTTAGGGACATTTGTCCTCAATTTTTTGGGTTTGGGTCTTGCTACGTGGATAAGAGCATTGTTGTGCCCTTGTCCACCTTGGGTATCCATGCCTTGCACCAAATGTCGAATAGTTTCCAAATGTTGAATCATTCTTTTGGGTATTTTCTAACATTTCATAAAGTCGAGTAAAAGAAATTATCAAAGGTTTGCCTATATATACACATCAGAGTTTATTCATTATTCTTAGCTTGACACTATCTATTGAGCAAATTTATACTATTGCACATTGAGAAAATCAATCATATTATTTCTAAATTCAAGATCATTCATAAGGAGTAGCTATGAGCCAAGTCAAGAGCATCTCAAGACAAGTGAAGAGCTATCATTGTCAAGTATCAAAGCTATTTTTTTAGCAATATATATACAATCAAGAAACATAATTGCACAATCGTTTTAGGTGGGAGAACTACGTGGGTTTTATTTACCTCCTTGGAGTATTGGATACATAGGGAATGACCAATCATTAAGTGGGTTATTGAGGTCATCTCAACCCATTATACTTCCCTATTTTTAATAGGTTTTCAAAATTTCAAATTACCCTTAATGTTTCAAAGACAAAAATAAAAACATTGAGTTCTGCGTGACACAATCTAAATCATGATATCTCAGGTTACTCAACGACGACACATGTAGAATGCACAACAATTATTTTTTCATCATAGTCAATTAGGACAAGTCCACAATCAACGGACTCGAGCTTCTTGTGTTGTTGTTTACCTACATTAGTCATGTCCACAAATATCCTCTGATTCTGATTTTGATCTATCACTATCAAAACCCTATTTTCACTAATTTTATGTTAGTCACCAATCATAATCAGTTATTTTATTTAGAAATCCTTTCAATGTTTGTCAGATATCATATTTTATTTAGAAATCCTTTCAAAGTTATTTTATGTTACTATCTCATAGATGGTGGTTTCTTTGAAGGAAAATGCCCCATTTTAATTTTTATTATGATTAGAAAATTAGTTCATAGTAAGAATAAATGTGAAATAATAAATGATAAACATGTTAAATAATAAATTAAATTATTAAATGTGTTTAAATAAATAAGACAACATTAAAAAAGCAATCAGTTAGCATGCATAACGCACATTTTTAACATGATGGTACATTTAATTAATTTGATAAAAATGCATAAGATAACATTTATAAATAATATGAATATATTAGTATATACATCATTTAAAAATATATATGGATATTTTTCATTCAAAATGTTTCATACAAATTTAAAAATGGAGATTTAACTGAGGTGAAGATGGTTATATTCCTTCATGTTATTGGAAGAACAAGTTTCATTATTGTATTGTTATAAGAATGAATTGGAGATAAGATATGCAATATGAAAAGGTGGTTTAAGAGATGTCTATGGATGCCCTGTAAATGAATGTCTAGGAATAGTGCAAGTGGACAGTTAAGCATGTTGATATATTGTTCCAATGGATCTTCTACAAGGTTTTATAAGTGTAGGAGGATTGAATGATGGAGATAATATTGGAGTGACAGTGTGGGTGATGAAATATGAGTTTTTGTATAATCCTAATCATCATACTTAAAAGACATTGATGATACGCTAAAAAAATATTTCTTCAAAATTTTAACAAATTTCATCATGTTCATCAAATTCATATACAAGTAATTATTAAATTAATTTTGAACTATTCAAATGTAGTAATAATAATAATAAACTGCATTTTATATGATATAAAAAACCATAATATTAAATTGTTTTCAAAATACTATATAAAATTAAATTGTTTTCAAATTTGGGTTTGCAAAAACCAATATGCACATCAATCATTATTTTCTACTACATTTTTTTCTCAAATTTGTTGGTGTGGCTCTCACTTTAAATTGATAGTCAATAAGAAGCTCTTTACCACTGTTTATATTTACAATTGCTTCTACCATGGCATAATGAGGTAAAATTGCATGCATGTCATTTCCTTTTTCATCAACACACTATATGTATTAATTCTTGGTAGATGCAAAACACGTACACCTATGTGTACTATTCATGAAACTAGTAATATATCAAGTTCATAAGGACACACATTATGTAGGAACAAGCATGCATACATCTGAGTTTTGTTGGGGTTGAAATTTGCACTTCCATTTCTTTGAATTAGAACATATGTCATCAGTTGACATATTGAACTTATATATTGCCATCGAAATCCAATCTACAAATCTGTACATTGGGCCATAAAAAGGTAATAACAACACACTTGATGCATGTCAAGTATTAAACTCGATATTAATTTTTGACAATGTGAAGAGCTTAAGACCTACATTAGTGATTATTGAAAATTGTATCATATTAATTTGTCTCTAAAATGGAACTACCACATAAGGTGTTGGAAGTGATTATAAAGTCGCCATGCCACATAATCTCACAAGTTGGAAAAATAATATTTATATTTTGGCAACACTTCACTAAATCATCTTTGGACTCTTCCTCATAATTTTTACTCTCAATCTTCCCCTTATCTGCAACCAATGTATTCTAAATATTTGGATTCTTGTTATTTATTCATACATTAGTGTAATTGCTTTGGGTCTCTTCCTTTTCAACACATTTTCTGTTATCTTGTATTGTCATTGTTATATCATTGACATATTCATATGTAGATAATAATGGTGGTGAAGAATAACAATTTCAATTTTTAGAGTTGACATATACGTACCAAAAAGATAATAATAATAATAATAATAATAATAATAATAATAATAATAATAATAATAATTTAAAAAAAAAAAAAAAAAGTGAATTAGAATATAACTTTAAGATAAAAATATTAATTATATCAAATGAAAAAACATAAAATTTCACTCATTTATATAATTTTGATAGTTTTAATAAAAAAGTACAATGAAAAAAATATGTAGACTTTAATTGATTTACCTTAATTTCTTACTTCCCTAATTTTAATTTATTGTAATCTTACTTTTCCCTAATTCCCAAATTTTGTCAAATTTGCTCTAATTTCATCAATTTACTCTAATTTTGACATGTCTACCTTAATTTACACTAATTCCTTTAATTTTATCATAATTTCGTTAATTTCCACTATTTGTTATTATTTTATTCTATTTGTTTAAAAAATTTACTCTAATTTCATTAGTTTCATCCTAATTTTCTCAATTTCATCAGTTTTACTTGAATTTTAATTAATTTCCCTAATTTTGTCAAGTTTACCTTAATTTTCCCTAATTTTGTCAAACTTTTTTACCCTAATTTCTTCAATTTTGTTAATTTCCCCTATTTGTCATTATTTTTCATTGTTACATCAATTTTATTCTAATTTTATCCTAATTCCTCAAGCTCTATCAATTTTACCCTACTTGTCACTAATTTTCCAATTTCATCAATTTAACTCTAATTTTATCAATTTATCTAATTTTATCCTAATTTCCTCAAGTTTCATTAATATTTGTAATGTTTCATAAATTTTCCAATTTCTGTAATTCACATAATTTGTAAATAAATTCTTTAATTTTGTCTAGTCTTATTTTACTCTAATTTCTCCAAGTTTCACTAGTTTCTATAATTTCCTAATTTCTCCAATATCTCTATTTTTGCTATTTGTACTAACTTCACTAATTTCATTAGGGTTGGGTTAATTTTACTCTAATTTTATCTTAATTTTTTCAAGTTTTACTATTTTTTCTAATTTTTTATTAATTCCCCAATTTCTATATTTTTTCATATTTGTCAATTTTTTAATTTTCTCAAGTTTGGCCTAATTTTACACTAATTTCATTTTTTTTAAATTTCGCTAATTTTCATTAATTTTCCCATTTCTTCTTAATTTCTCTATTTGTCACTAATTTCCCTAATTTCGTCAAGTTTAGTCTAATTTTTCTGTCATATTACCCTGGTTTTTTCAAGTTTCACTAATTTCCCTAATTTCCACTATTTGTCACTAATGGCCCTACTTTCATAAGTTTTGGTTAATTTTACTCGGTTTTCTCCAAGTTTCACTATTTTTCTTGAATTCTCTTTTTGCTAACATTTTTACTATTATGTCTCATTTTCTAAACATGCCACTAATTTATCTAACAAATTCTAATTTTGGGCAATTGCCTACAATTTACACTTTTTTCAAAAGGTGTATCTATTTTTCCTAATTTTACCATATGCCTTTCATTAATTTTTATACTTATAAAATTGTAGTTATTTAAATTAGTTACACTTAATAACATATTATAGATATTAAATTATGGTATTATATACTTGACAATGTCAGTTTTGACCTACTTTCATCCTACATGACTTGTACACACATATATGATTCTAATTCATCATTCTCTTACACCCACATGTTATCTATGTGTCCAATCCTTCCAAGTTGTTGTTAGTCACATATAAGAAACATGTAGTCTATGCCAAACCAATTATCTTTCTTAGATGTCTCTAGGTTGTTAAAATAGTGTTGCTAACTCCCAGAGAAAATCATCAGATTCAAATGGTATTGTCCAAATTTAATGGTTTCAATTTTTGTGCAACAATAGTCATTTTTAAAATCAAATCATTTCCTTAGATTGAACCATTTGCCTAACATTTCAGTGGCATGGAAACTTATTCAAATAGACTCATATAAATACAAATCAAACTTAAGCTTATTAATCATCTAGAATCTATCAAGTACACATCTATACACTACTACACATTTAAAGGAACTGCCATATTTATGTCAATTTATAAATCAGTCACAAGGATTAAGTCTTAGCCAAGTTTAAATCACCTCAAAGTCAATTCAAAATCACCATTTGTTAAGTTGAAAGATAGGTCACAAGTTATGTACATTGAACATACATAATTGCACACACACACTTAACAGGGAGAACTACATGGCACATGATTTCCCTCCTTGGGGTATTGGATATGTAGGCAACACTCAACCAATAATTGGAGACTAGTTGAGGACAACTCAACTCACATTTTCCACCATGTTGCATTTCTAAACTATTATTGAAGATGACATAGGGTTTTGAAATGAAGGAGATAGATGTACGAGTATTGCATAAGCAATTAGACTTTGGTATCACACATAAGGACACATCAAAAGTAGTCACAGAGGCATGTAATAAAAAATAAGGTCAAAATCTACAAAGGCAAAACCGTCCATCTCAAAGCATATTATTTAGATGGTACAAACTTGATGTTGACAATACTATCTAAGCACAAGCAGAGATACATAAGCCAATTTGAACCACTCATAGTTTAGTTTATCACCCTTCTTTCCACATGCCACATGTCTCAGTATTTCATAGAACAAGATTAAGTTAAGTTTTTAAACTTCTATTGCACTTTCCATAAAAAGTAAGTTTTGTTGTCAAATCAATTATAACTTGTCACATTCATATTTATGCTTAATTGTCATATATTACAATCTAAATTAATATTTCAATTTTATCCTAATTAAGCTTCACATAATCAAATAGGGTTAAACACACACATTATGAGCAATAATGTATTATAAGATTAAATTAGTCATCTGTTAACGTGTAACTAAAAATAATAATAAAATTACATTTTTAACACTAGAAATGACATGTTGTTAGTCTTTTTCCTTCTCACTCTTTCTCCAACACTGAAAATGACACTTAGATATCAAAATTGACTCTTAAGAAGGGATAAGTAAGTGCCTTACATGATTTTAAATAAAAAAAATGGTGACACAAACCTGGGACAATTTGTATCCCATTTTTTCGACACATTTGAATGACTTTTGCATTACAATTTTGTTCAAGCAAACCAAAAAACCAATTGCGTAACAATGCAAAATTCACTTAGTTAGTGGTGCTAATTTCACACCATGTATTATTGTTTGTTCATACAAGAATCCTTTTTATTATCATATATATAATATTAAAAAGCATACGTTCATCTCAAATTACAATGCTTGCCATTATAAGACGATGTTCACTCTTACAATATATATCTTTCAAACTTTAACATGCATCTTTCTCCATAAATTCTGAATCTTCCTCTGAAAAAATGTAACTACAGTTGTGTCTCAAATGAGCAATTGATGTCCTTATATATAGCACTCCTAGATCTATTTGACCTATGCCATTTATTGCTTTATCAATGCAACATTTGCATTCTTTTCCAATTGTAGCCAAGTAGGCTTCAACATATCCATATCATCAACATGTTCTTTTGCTCCATTAACATATTCTTATCAACCTGGATCGATCCATGGCAATTTGCATTCTCTTTGCTTAGATGCATTACATTTTTCAACTTCTCATCATCTACATTTCTTATGGTGCTTCTTCCACCATTGTATTTCTTTCCAACTTGTGCATTGATGTTTCCATTGGTATTTCATTAACTCATGTTATCCTTCTCTTTTTGCTTATATTTATCTAGTGCATTGCAAGTGTCTTCTGTAATTTTGAATGTCTCACTCACACATCATTAGATTTAGACTTCCTTTGAATGTTTTCCTTATGCACATATCTCAGGTCAATGTTCCCCCACACTATGTTTATAATCTATCCTCGCACAAGTTTTTACTTTATTTGGTGTAGCATCTTCTCCTTCTTGCACAGTCATTAATTTTACCACCTTATCTTTCAATTCATTCTTCAAAATATCTCATTAATCCATTATCAACTTTACTCATGGCAATACCTATTTTACATCCTTAATCAACTTCTTAATAACCTCCTCATTATGCATATTATCTTCATATGTTTTTAGCATTACCTGTATCACTTGTTTTTGCTGCATATTAAATCATGCTTTGTTGTTCCTCCTCCATTATCACTTTATAATGAAACTCAAATAACACACCCAAACTTGTGTGTATTTTACTCATTTTCACCTTAAACTCATAGGATTACTTATATTTCTTCTCCCTTTTGACTTTGTATTTTTTAGCATATATACACAATATCAAGTTTTAATGTGTGCCCTTGTATTCTTTCGTTCGTGCATCTACACAATCCTATTTTTTTGGAATATTTCAAATATTTTTATCACTTGCCTCACCTTTATGCAAAGGTTATTTATCTTATTAATCAATTCCTGTGCATAATCCTCGAGCTCTACTTCTAGTTCTTTCAGCTTCCCTACTTGGAGATTCTCTTTAGTAGGTTGTTCATTCACACGAGGTTTACGTAATAAGTACTCAATCTCCATGCCCAATTTTTATGTTGCCATCTTCTTACTTACATATGTACTATCATATACTTGTGGCCTCTCTTTCTTAGTTAAAGCTGACAACCATTGATCTTCATCTATGTAGTTATTTGTGGAGGTATTTCCTAGTATTGCCCATTTCATAGTCAATCATGAGGTTGTGCTTTGTCATTTATGTGGCAAGTTTCACTAGTTCTATCCTATCTATCTCTGTTATCAATCTCCTCAGATCCATGCCTTGACTTCACCTTCATCTTCTCCACTGGACTATAAATATTCTTCCTTCAATAGAACTAGCTTCTATAAAAAAATCTCAGACTCCAATTCTTATATATGACTATCAAAAATAGCCTTCACATGTTTTAGTGCATACTCGGTCACATTATTGTGACATATCATCCCTAGTGTTTTACATGAAGATGGTTCCTTTTTATAAATTTTGTTCATCATTTAATGTCTTCTTCCTCTCTCCAACATACTTTCCAATTCGTGTTTTTTGTTATGGTGTTCCTCTTTGATCACTCTTTCTTCCTCTTCTTGTTACTTTCCATGCACATTATCTTCCTCATTTTTTCTTGCCTCCTATAGCCACTTCATATTTATTGGACTCTTTATTTGGTTTTTTTTTATCATACTTCCTTGGATTGATGTTGGCCTCTCCCATCAATCGTTAAAATTCCATTGCCACACATAACGTATCTCCATTAGTTATGTGTTTTTTTGTTGTTGAATCATCTGATCCTTGTTCATCATTGCCTAGTCCTTGTCGACTCTAGATGCATACTAGCATTATTTGACATGGAATGTCTTAGAGTATTGGCCTTGTTGCACTAGGGGCTTGTTGACTCACACTAGAAATAATATATTCTTGTTGTCTAGTCACTCTAGCACATCCTTCTTCAGTATGCACAATAGTTTTTCCTCTAGTTTCTTGGAATGAAATATTTGTTCCAGTTTATCTTTTGATGGGGATCTCCACTTGAGCTTCGCTTTTAACATGACTTGGATTTTTCATAGTACCCATTCTTGATGTTTCAAAATAAAATCTTCTTGAAGTCCTTTCTTGTGCATAAACTTGGAGTTTCTTATTAAGTCTATCATTGGAAGATGACAAACTCTTCAACCTTAGTTTTTCCATTTCCTAATGTAGCTTTATTCAATTATATCTTTTTTATTTTTTATTCTTCCCTTCTCATTACAACAACTTCATCAATTACTATCAGTCATTCCATTGGTCTAGTTTGTGTTGGTTTTATTATAGGTGTTGTACCTTTCCTCTTTAACGGCCTCAAGACTCACCCAATATTAAAATATAATTCCATACACTTGCAAACATTGGATGTTTGACT
Source organism: Torreya grandis (assembly GCA_037957365.1). NCBI lineage: Eukaryota > Viridiplantae > Streptophyta > Pinopsida > Cupressales > Taxaceae > Torreya > Torreya grandis. The sequence continues at coordinate 3,468,369 of JARHVA010000510.1, read as the reverse complement.
TTTAGGCTCTTACCATCCAACTCCTCGTCATATGACACCACACTCCTTATTAAAGGTTTATACTTCTCAAAACATTCCTCAGTGCATCAATCACCCCAATGTTTACAACTACCCTTGGCCCATTTTGTTCAATACATTTTCTAGATTATGCGAATTCACCATATATGGTAGCTTTTCCCGACTCTTATATTTTTACTCTAAACCCATTAAAATCACAAAGGTGTAGTGTATCATCAAATAAAATTTTAGAAACCTATGATAAGATTCCAACATTCCTCATGGTATTCTATATTCATCCTTGAATGCCTACTTTAAAGACTCATACGATCTTTTCATCCTACTCTTTTATGGTTTAGACACCTCATTTTCACATTTATATGGTTTATATTTCATCATGTGGGATTTTTATCCCCCATTTTGTGTGAACTCAAACTTGTTGATGTAATTTTTGACACAAGCTCCATGATGTAAGGGTATTTGGGTGCATAAGCACTCTGCATGATCCAAAAAGACATAAAATAGGAATAAGTAGTTTTTATAACCCTTGGGTATGTGTGTTGTCTTTGGTAAAATAATAAAGTGTAGCCTTACACACATGAAATAGGTTGGTAGCTTAATTTTAGGCTTGAAGGTTTCATGCATAATTTTAGTCATGTAAAATGGTGATATCTTGTGTACTAGGCACAATGGTTCTTCACTTGTTATTGGTTGGAAAAGCTTGCACACGGCCATTGTCCATTCTGCACATTTACAAAGATGGATAAGGAAGTGTCATAAAATTGTTAGGTTTGAGTTAGCACATAATGGTAAAAAATCGATGACTCATGGTCAAATAGTTGGATGATAAGGAAGGAAAATTATTTCAAATTTCATAACGAATTTATGAGCCTATAAATTTAAAGGTTAAAATCATTGAAATGGTCGGAAGCTAGGGTAAGAACACATAGAGCTGAGTCTGAGAAGAGGACTAAATATTTTTGTAACCTATGAGAGAAGACAAAACCATTATTGGTTCATGCAGAGCCTCTCATGCCTGCAAGTCTAATATAAGAGTTCCTATTTACATATCCTGTTTAAGATCATTATAATATTTGAATTGAAGATTATGATAAAAAGATAATGATTTGTGTCTATATCTTGTTTTTTCTCTATTAAAGTTAATTTGGTTAAATATTATTTTGCGTTGCGATTATATATTGTGTACATCACTTTTGAGTGTTGGCATGTAGGTGTCATGGGTTGTATGGTCTAATACCAACCTTCTTTTGGGCTCTCTAGCTGCAACTATATCATTTGGTAACAAATAAGGTTCAACTTGCATATTAAATTTTGTTTGTTGCATTTGAGAGTGTGGGTAGAAAATGGTGAAGACATCTTCTAATGTAAAGGTTGTTAGGTAGAAGGTGTAACGAGTGTAGTTGTTGTAATGATTTTTTAAGGAAAATAAAAGGCACAATGAGGGTTTCAGCTCAAAGAAAGATGGGGAGGAGATTGTCCACTAAGAGTGGAAAATACTTCAAACTTAATGCGAGATTTCCAAGCAATAATGGAAGCCATGGAGGCAACTCAACAAAGGGGAGCATGTTCATATTTGAGTGATGATGAAGCACCTAAATTTCACATGGATGAATTTAATCAAAACTTGATAGAGGGTAGATTATTAAGTGTCATTTCCAAGATAGGTGACAAGTCACATGTGGACATTCTAAACTACTTAGGGAGTTTATGTCCAAAAGTTTGATAGACTAGATTGTGGAATTGGATAAATACTTTGAGCATGAGTACATAAAAGACCCTAAAAAGTAAGATTTTCATGTAAAAAAAGTGAAAGGGTTTGCATCTTTGTGGTGGACTCATATCTAAACAAATAGGCAAAGAAATGGAAAGGATAAATTTAAAGCTTTGAACGAAATGGTTGCCAAGTTGGAAGCAAAGTTTTTTCTTGTAGATTATGAGATGAATATTTTCATAAAATTGTAGATCCTAAGACAAAGGGGTATGAACATCAATGAATATATATAATAATTCTATAGATTGACCATTCACATTGGTCAAATAGAAGATGGTGCAATAAAAAGTCTCGATAAATGTGAATGGACTTTGTGTTTCCATTCAAGATGAATTTGGTATGATCAATCCAAAGTAAATAAAATAAGCCTATTAGTGTGCATTTAAGGTGGGAAAAAGGTTGTCTAGAAGGCAACAATGCATTGTGTTTGAAAAAGTTAAGTTTGCATGCAAAAGAGGAGGCATTGTGCACAGTGACAAAACAAATCAAACACACAGACATGAGGGACATGAAAGCACATTGCATGATCATGATCATGCACAAAGATGACAAGGACCATTTCAAGGAAGAGGATGTAGTGGATGTGGATGAGGTAGAGGTTTCATCGGTACGTGCTCCAAATATGGAGAATTATGGAATAAGGCATTCAAGTGCCCGTGCATGCAACAAAGTGGAGTTGTGTGCAAAACATAGGCTAGCAACCATGTTATAGAAGCCTACAAGGAAGTTGTAGTGTCAATCAATCATGCAAAAGAGCTAGAGTATGGTGAGGGTCTCAAGCTAAAGAGAGTGTTGTCTAATCCCGAGAAGGAATATAATGTGCTAACACAAATAAGGAATCTCTTCAGGATTGTTTGTAAATATAGAAGAAAGTGTTACAAGGTGATCATTGATAGTGGCAAGACTAACAATCTCATTTATAATAAGATGGTAGAGAAACATGGTCTTAAAAGGATTGTACATCAAAATTATACAAGTGTCTTGGTTGTCGAGGGGACATCAATTGTGAGTGAATGAAAAATGTTCAACTAGTTTTTAGATAGCCACATACAAGGATGAAGTTCTATGCAACATAATGACAATTGGCATTGTCAATGTATTGTTGGGTAGGCCTTGGCAATTTGATACTAGAGTTCTGCATGATGAGATTGAAATTACTATCTTGTAAAAGAATGGTATGTTGTACACTTTGAAATATTTTAGGGATATAATTGTAAAGGTGGAGAGTAATTTGAGAGTATTGTTAGTGTTGGGAAAGCAATTTTGGAAGGAAGTAAATAATGAGTATGCATTTTATGCACTTATGAATAAATTGTAAGCACAAAGTATGTAGGAGAGGAAATGTTGCACAAAGTGAAGGAGATATTAGGTGAATATTAGGATATCATTTCTAAGGATATTATGGGTGGACTACCACCCATGCACAACATCAGTGATATAAAGGATATGATTCCAGTATCTAGTTTTAACAAATAAAGTGGCATACAAATTGATGTTGCAAGAGAATGGGGAGGTGAAGAAGTGAGTTGAAGAATTACTTGAGGAGGTGTTGATTAGATAAATTTGGGGACAATGCATAGTACTTGCAATGCTAGTGCCAAAGAAAAGAGGAAAATGGATGATGTGCATTGATTCTAGAACCATCAGTAAGATCACCATTAAGCATTGGCATTGTTATGCATGGATGACTTAAAGGATATCCCAAGTGAAGTGTAATACTTCAATAAGATAGAATATAAAATTGGATACAATCTAATCAAAATCAGATAACATAGTGAATGGAACACTAATTTCAAGATAAAGGATGATTTGTTTAAGTGGTTGGTTATGCCTTTCAGTTTGAATAATACTTAGTAAGTATTTCATTGTATATTTGGATGACATTCTAAATTTTAGTAGGTCAAAGGAAAAACACTTTGCGCACTTGAGACAACTGTTACAACATTTATGCAAGGAGAATTTTCTTGTAAATCTAATAAAATGTAGCTTTATGAAGACATAGTTTATGTACTTGGGATTTTCAATATCTCAAGAAGGGTTAAAGATGGATCACAAGAAGGTGATAGTTGTCCTTGAATGGCCATCACTAAAAATTTCTTTTAAAGCACAAAATATGCATGATTGGTGATATTTTATCAAAAGTTCATAAAAAACAATAGTGGGATTTGTGCACCAATCACATAGGCAATGAGGGGTGATAAGAAGATCTTTTTGTGAAATACAAAAGCCACATATATGAAGCACTATTAGGAAAGCATAAGCATTAGGGAGAGTGGTGTGTGGACTTGAAGAAGGCTCCTAGTCTACTATGTGAGGCACAAGAGAAAGGAAGGTAGTATGTATGATAAGATAAAAATGGCACAACTCTTATATTTTGTCATCAAATATACTCTTAGTGCACTTCTACGAAGCTCATGTCATCTCTATCCACTTCGTAAAATTTTGTAGCAGTCCATTTACTTTTATATTCTTTATCATTTCATTCCAGGGCAAAACACTTTCACATTTGATGTTTGAGGTTTTAATCATGCAAAATTTGCAAAACTTTAAAGATGTACCCATCTGGCATGTTTTTTTATGTCCATGCCTTGTAGATGCTCCCAGCCTTTAGAAATATGAAACACTGCTTGTAGAAGAAGATACAAAAGAGATTATTTGATATTTTTAAAAAGTATTTAGTATATTCCAAAAGGGCAAGCATGCACTCATCCCAAATACCCAACTTAGAACGTTGTTAAAAGGGAGCAAAAAGAATCATTGCATCTATTGTTTACATGTTAGAAAATGTGATGGAGAGTGTAAGGAATACAAGGCTAAAATAAAATAAAGGTATTATATGAAAATTGAAATTAAAAATAATATAAATAAATAAATAAATAAATAGGGTGACAAATATACATGTGGAGCATACAAATCATATTCCATAAATGTAATAAAGTATGTTTTAAGAAAACCATTAAAAGGTGGTAATGGGATAACTATAGTGATTTGTTTGTTTAATAATGATCATACTCATTGTTTATCTTATAGTGGTTTTTTTATCAATAAGCTTGCCAATTACATTAATAGGTCCACGGTCTATTATTTTAGTAATTGTTTTAAAAAAAATTGGCATATTAGTTGTTAAGTGTAGGTGTCACTAGCCATCTAGTTAGCTAAAATAAAAGTTTGTGTCAATAAATCTATTGTATGTCATCAACTTCAAGTTGTAAAATTATCAATCCTTGTAAAGGACATATTATTGGGCGAACCCGACATCTTGGGGAATGCATCTTTCTGTGGAGAGGAAAAATTGTCATAAACATGATATAAAGTTGGGTTAATTTATGTATAAGGTTGAAGGAAATAGAGGAAGGAGGCCCATTAGAAACTTAAAGTTCCTACTAACTCAGAGGTTACATACCACAGTAGTGGCAAAATAAAATGATCCCAAAAGACTAAAGATCTAAAGAGTTGTTAGTAATCACTAGAGTTGATGTTGTACTCTGGATACAACAGATGAAAATAACTATGCTAAACTAACTAAAGCCAAGAATAGTGTCCAATGGTATTGGCTACTATTTATGTTTGTGATCAAGTGGAAGTGATAAAGGATAGAGGCTGCAAACATGAGTTTAGAGGGAAGGCCAACACCAAATGAAGATAGTGAGGACCCAATCCTCAATATTTATTTATTTATTTTATGTTTGTGTGTGCTCAGTGATGATGTGTTCTTACTGAGAATAAATTGTACACAAATATGTATATACATGCCTTCATATGTGATGTACAAGTGTTGATGTGTTTTAATTATAAGTAAAAGCGTGAACATATGTGTGTCCCTTCTTACGTTTGAAGATCATCACTATTAGCAGAGTACATGTTTGGTTTGTTTGTAGAATAAATGTGCATGCACATATATATATGGAGGATGAAATAATGTGTGTGTCCTAATTCATACTGGAATTGGTTGATGGGTTCCCATCTATGGATTGGTAGATGTGTCAACTTTCCGTCAGAATGTGTATCGTATTACTTGTTTGTTATAGTTTGTGTGTGATGTTCCCTTTCTTATGTCCATACTAAAAGGGAAATGTTTGGAATATAGAGTTAGTATTCCATAGTTAGAATTGTATTATTAGGTTTAGTATGTACACTTTCTATAAATTAAAGAAGAAAATAACGAAATACCCCATGCTGGCACTGAATGATTTCAACAAAGTATTTTAGGGAGATTGTCATGCAAGTGGCACATCCATTTGAGTTTTGATGAGTTAGGAAGGTAAGCGGATCACTTAAGTGGGAAACTAAATTATACATGAAGTATTCAGTTGTGATTAAGAATTATATGTCATTATGCAAGCATTAAGAAAAGTGCGTTGTGACTAATATGCCCCCACTTATTTTTATAAGTAGAGACCCTCTTTTGTGTTAAATTGAGATACAAATTTCAGTATCAAAATCCATCTTTTATCTCAATTTTTGGAAGTCAAATGTGAACTAGGTCAAAAGGTAAAAGAGGATAAATTTAAACTTCTTCCAGATCAATTTTTTTTTCATATTACATTGAAAAGTCATTTCACATGGTGACCTTGTGTCAATATTGTTTAAAAGTGCATTTATTTTCCATGCATGTGTGTGTAACTTAAGTTTGTCCATGGCCACTTTCATATCAAAAAGTCAAAGCTTCACATTTTATTCCATCAAATAGACCTAGTCATAGTTTTAACCAAAATGAATAAGTGAGCACATCCACAGAGGTCTCTTATTATTGAAAAGTGAAAGCTATGTTCCATGATGTTTGTTACTTTGTGAGTTCATTTAGCTACTATGTGTCTCCTCTTTATGTCACGAGTTTTAAATTATGTTTTGTGACCCCATGATCTAGGTGGTTGCATTTTAACCACCACGTGTTCACTTTGATCATAGTTTTTTAACAGTATTATGACCACATATTGATGGAATTGGACACTAGTTGGTCACTTGTAGGATGAACACACAAGAAGAATTCTGTTTGATATGAATGAACCTGTATTCAGAACTGAGCAAGAATGATTGCATTGATTAAAATAGATTTATGAAAGGTACATATCTAGGTGGAAGATATGTATGATCCAACATCCTAATGCATGTGGGATTATCTTTCCCAATGACCTAATAACACCTAATCAAGCTAAATAACATGCGTAGGGGAAAACTATTAAATGGAATAAAAACTTACATTAACACACCCCTTAAGTGTAGTTAAAGTGGGTAGTATAATTGGGTCCCGACAACAAGACCTCATGAGGTACTTAATTACATAGAATAGAGGGATAGAACCCCCCAAAAAAATGAGCTTGTAAAATGTCGATGATGTGGGCCTCTACCTAGAGACCAAAAGAGGTCCATTTGCACTGAACAAAGTTTCTGCCCTTAGGAAAGACAAAATAAGTGTATTGAAAATCTACCCACTCCATAAAGGAAGACAAGGGTAACAATATGAATATCTTTGAATATGGTCCAAAGTTGAGTGTGGCATAGGTTTGGCAAGATTATGCACAAGAACTTATGGTAATGCCATTAAAGTAGACATGTTACAAGAATGATATGTACCATTCATTGAAATAATGTACACATGAAGTGAAGGACATGGCTCAAAAACCCTTAGAACTAAAAAATGAGGATCCATGAGGATAGGTGGATTGTTGATGATCTCCAAAATAGTAGAAGTGTCAAATAATTGAGTAGGATCACTCCCATCAATGGAGACAAATGAATCCTTTGAAGTACGCATGTGTGATGGCTCATGAACTAAGAGAGCATTTTTCTATACTACAACATATATAGATTTTGTAAAAATCATCTCATGTCTGACATAAACTCATCCCTAAGGGGTAGCTTGACACATAGAAGAGCAATGTCTAACATGAATGTATCATCATTAGAAGTAGGAGTGGAAACTATAATCTTAGAAGAAGAGTCTACGAATATATTCTAAAAGAATGTTCCAAACAATGCGAGGACACTCTGTGTGCTCCAAATGATGAAGTAGATCCATGGAAACATACATTAACAAGTGACCAAGGACCATGCCACATGAATTGAGTAGTCATTTTATTAAACTAGGTTAGAGGGAATAAGTATTTGTGCATATAAAAATGGATAGAGGTTTTGTTGAGTGAAAAATATTTCCATGTATAAATTGCACAATGCATAATTGGTCCTCCCAAGCAGAATTAGCGGAGGCCACAATGCATAGATGATCATACAAAGAATAAATTGTATAGATGAATATTTCATAATGTATTAGCAAATGAGATCAATCTGTGTAGTATGCATGCTAAAAAAATAGACGTTGAACTCAGTTAAAAATGTGTCCACACATGAGAGCAATTTATACAATATGAACACTCAATAATGTATAAATTGAGTGTGTAAGAGAGAAAGCAAGGCATCAAAACCCCTTAAAATAATCAACAGTGACCACCTCTTAAGTTTGCAAGTATAATTCACGCTCGATTGATGGACATCAGAATCAATTGAAAATGCATCCATGAGCAATTTGTGCAATGATTTCAAAATAAAATGACACACATGATACTGTAATCAAGAGGGTTGTCAGACTCAGCTAATAATACATCTGAGAAGAGTACAAGTGCAATAATATGTAAGGAGAAAAATAAAGCTTGTATTACTTGTGGGAGGGTTGGCCTCCTACCAAACCGAACCTCACCGTTTGTCTTCAACAAGCGAAAATATAAAGAGTGTGGCAAAACAATAATAAGCCTCTCCTTATAATATCCCACAACATGATATTGTTTTTATATAAAAAACTCATCCATCATTAATAAACCCCACTTTATAACAAACTCCACCATTCTATTATAAAGGGCCCTCCTTTAAAAAAATCCATTAAATAATAACAATTTCCACAATTTATAAAAATTATTTAAATAAAAAAGGGATTTCTTAATGGGGCTTAACCCTTTAACTATCCTTTCAAAGTATTATCAAAACTTCACATAACCAACATGCCTTAATAACAATTTCAAACATATGAAAATGCAAATTTAAAGTGGATTTTCAATTTGAAAAGAAACAAACCACAAAATTCCTTTATAAAGTCATGGTTATTTGACCAAGTTGAATTGTGGTTTTTTAAAACCTTGAATTGGCTGGTAGACGAGGTATGGTGAGCTTGAAAATGGCGTAGGGGTGGATCACAACTCCAATTAGGACAGCCATGGAGGATACAAAAGATGATAGGGTTTGAGACTTCAAACAAATCAGATCTCGTGTATTCAGGCCACTACCAAAGGAGGATAGATGGCATCGATCAACTGTGTCACAAGGTTATGGCCTCTTGTTGTAGTTTTTACAAGTGGAGCTACTGATTGAAATTAATGATCCCCATAGTATAATGTGAGTACAACTTATATGGAAATGTCTTGAAACAAAATCTTGAGGTAGAAATGAACCCCAACAACTTCGAGTTGTATGTGTGATATGGAGGACCTCAAGGGAGATATGTGGAACATTTAGATCACAAAACTCATGATATCTTCACCTATCCATGGCATGTATGTAATACCCCTATGTTTGAACCTCTATGCACTTGTGTTCAATGTGTGTTTATCTATCATGTTCATCCTTCAAATGCATAGGAATTCGAATATTGTTTCCCCCCTTATTTTGAAAAGCTTTATTTGATTGAAATACAATTAGAACAATCTTCCTTTTTTTAACTTAAATTTTGATACAATAAATATGTAAATTCACATAAATCTTGATAAATTTTATAATGGATTTTATTAGCAATTTGTGCCTAGCCTCTCTAGGAAGGCTAGAAGAGCTATTAGTTGGTCCTATGGTAGAGTGGATGGATGTGCTTGTGGAGTGTAAAATTGGATAATGTAAGAAAAGTTATTGTTGAGTGTAAAGGACCCTTTGACTTTATACTAAGTGGGTGACTTGTACAAGTAACCCCACATGAGCTTATAAGGTAATTAAGTCGAAGTTTGGGCTTGTAAGACATGAGGTGAGTCTTGTAAGAAAAGTATCCTCTCATTTATTAGGTTGGATGAAAAATCCTTTGGATAAGAATTTTATAATTTCTTTTTATTTCCCAAATTTAGTCTTATTTTAAGTTGTTCATGGAGGTTCATTCTTGGGGCGAAGGGGGGTAGAGGGAGGGGCGATCATGTTGGAGGAGTTAGAAACATGAAGATGAAGAGATTATTTGAATGATGAGGAGAGGCTTGATGAAGTTTTGGAATCTTGGAGGCTCGAGGCATGCATAGCAAATGGTGGAGAAGAGGTAGGTCTTCTTCATTGCTTCTTCCTTTGTGTCTCTTAGGTGTAAAAGAATATAATACACATTTCCCAATAAAAATCACTTCCTTTCTTTCATTTTATAAATCTTAAGTTAAGTGTGCCTCACTCTCTCTCTCTCTCTCTCTCACACACATTTCCCAATAAAAATCACTTCCTTTCTTTCATTTTATAAATCTTAAGTTAAGTGTGCCTCCATTGTGCTTGGTTTTTGATATAGTAATTTAAAGACAAATAAATGGAATAAACTTAGATTAAAAATTTGCTTTTAGTACCCCTTTTGAATCTTTAAAAATTTAAAATGAAAATAGAAATTGTACCTTTTGATTGTATGTTGTTTGCTAAAATAAAAATTGAAACAACAATAAAAATAAATAAATGGACTATCTTTCTCTCCTCTACTCTCTTTCAACAACATCCTTGCATTTTTTTGAAATAATTTGTTTCTAAAAATGAGTAGAATATAAAGTTAGTTTATTTATGAATTCATGTATTGTAAATGAGAAAAGTGGAATTCAAATATTTTAAAGAAAGTATGAATTAATATATTATTATCGTTTTATAAATTGAAAATTGTGTAAACAAATATGCATCCTCTTACATTTCTCTCAAAGTCTTTATTTGAGTTTGAAAATTAAAATAATAAAGGAAAATGGTTTATATTTTACTTGGAACAAAATGATTCATTTTGAATTTTTTTATTACAAACTTTTTTTTTATGACAATGGTTATATTTGAATTTCATATAATCCATTTGAAACAAAAATATAAAAATAAATAAACAAAAATGATTATGTTATATATTTATATGTATTTTATTTTATTATATATATAAAAGTAATAATAAATAAATTATATATGTTAAAGTTTTAAAGAATCATAATTTATTTATTTATGTTATTGGTTTTAATAATAAAAGAAAAGAAAAAGAAGAAGAATGAATGAATCCATTTGGTTCATAGATAGTTAAAAAATAAAATAATAAACAATGGGAAAGGGTATGGTTGTGTCGACTTGGCCCTCCCTTTTTTTTGAAAGGTCGCAAGCTGGACAAAGGTTTATGCAGGTCAATCGACGCCCATGACCACGTTTGAGACTTACGCAACTTAGTCGGCCTTATTAACCAAGGGTTTTAATAATTATAAATAAATAGAAAAATATTTATATAATCTTAATTGGTTATTGTAAATTGTTTTCGAATTTTTTATTTGTTTTAGAATTAATAATCATGTTGTATATACACATTCATTCAATTTATGAAAAATAAAAATAAATAAATAGTAAATAATATCCAAATTCTAAAAAAAATTATATTCATTAATATCAAATGTTTAAGTATATACTTTTCAGTAAATAACTCTTGATAATATTTGGCTTTCATCTTGAATTCCATCTCTAAAACTTGCAATCTTCTAACTTGCAAACAAACCCAAAAAAATGAGTGAGAGAAAAGAAATAAAATAGAGGTTTTGACTTTTCTTGTGAATGAAATATACTCAATTCAATGGTGAAAAATTTATCTACTACCACTTTAGTAAAGCGAGAATTAATTAAATTTTCATTTTTTAATAAATTAATTTAACATTTTATCTCCTCTAATAAGCCACTTTGTTATTTAAAGTTCTCTAAGATTTATCATTTAACTCAGTTAATATTTTGTTAATCGTTTTATTATTTAGATTAATTCTCAAAATTATCTTAGACACTTTATACATTAAAGTAATCAAATTTTTAAAAATAAAGTATAAAAAGAGAATCGGATAATTTACCTAAAAATTTTCCAACCTAGTTGAAACCATTTCGAAATCAATCAAAAATAAATACCTAAACTAAGAGTTTGCCAAAATTAAGGTTTGAATATTATTTCCTTGGGTTTTGGAATTCTACAAAAATCGTTAAATAATATATTTTTAACTTCTTTAGTAGTAATTATTTGGGGCCATTTTTGGAGGTACTTCGCGGAAATAAAACTTACTCTTATTTCTAACTCCTAAGTCGATTTGGAATCAACATAGTTAAAATACGTAGGAATAATTTTTTTCAAATGTAATAATTATAAGCAAATAATAATAATATTAAATTATCATTTAAAGAATAAAATTAATTTTATTGTTAGATTTATTATTTTTCTTAGAATGATTTTGTAGCTAGTTTATTTGAAAATTCTAGATAATTTTTCTAAGTAGTGCAAGTCACTATGAAATGGTAGACTAAATTGTCATATTTCTTGCAATATACATATTTTGTTGCCTTAAACGTAATATTTTTAACTTAGAAAATCAGTTTCTATGAAAATAAAAAATTATTTTTTTCTGTCGTATTTAAATTATAGGTACTTTTGTACCTAATTATTAGTGTGTTTTGTCTCGTTTGGAAGTGTCTTTTATTGTGATGGTTGTTTTCGTTCCTTTTAGCATTTATATTTTGGGTCATGATTACCCTACACTATTTTGTACCTTTTTAAAACTTTTTACTTTAGTTCAAGTTTGAGCCATAAATACAAATGTTTATTTTTTGGCTTTTAGTTGCCATTGGGTAGACCTGATATGGGGGCTTACTTGAAGTTGTTTTGGAGGGTGCCCTTCGTATGAGTCTAGGTATTCCCTCTCTAGCTTAGATTTATTTATGCACATAACTCTCATATGTTTGGATATCCCTATAATTCTTGGTAGTGCCTAGATGCATTTGGGCCAACTAGAGGTTGCAGTGTTACTCACAAGGGGTAATTATGTTAAGCTTAGTTGTGTGATGTCAGAGAATGTAAAGTATCTTCACGATATATTTAACATTCATTTAGAAATGGGTGAACTACAACTAGCCTAATTATTTGTGTGATAAGATCACCACAAATATGTAGACAACTCAGGGAGTGGGCATGTGTTTAGCAAACTAACCCTTAGGATGCCCCTTTGTGTGGGTGTTATCAACTAAGTTGAGGATGTTATTGGAGATCATGCTTAGAGAACTAACCATTATGATGGCCTATTAATGTGGGAAATTGACAACTAACTTTAATGTGTTTTTCAAACATGTGCTCAAACATCTGACCATTAGAGTGCTTGTTTTAACATGAATATTATAGCGTTCCTCTTCATGCAAGTGGTTCTTACCGGTTCCAGCCATGTGGTTTTCTTAGTTGTTTTGCTATTACATAATAGTGACCCTCATTGATTATTAGGATCTTAACTTGTTCTCTCTCATCTTAACATTGGACACCATTAGAGACTCGCTCAGGAGATGGAGCTCCTCTGAACAATATAAGTTAGAAATTGTTGAGTCAAGTTCTAGGTCATGTTATACTCTTAACTATGTTAATGCATATTCATGCTTTGGTAAACATGCATACTTGAGTTGATTGGTTGTTTCATGTTGAGTTAATGTGTTGATATTATGGTATCATTTTGTGTTGCATACCTAGAGTTTTAGAGCTCATTTTAGTGACATATTAGATCCCTTGTTGGCTTAGAGTGTCAAACTTCATTTGGTGATGACGTCTCATGGAGGCCCACAAGTGCAATGAGAACTATATCAGACCCTGATTCCATAGAGTGGATACATAGGTTGTCCATATTATGGTGGGGGCATCGGGTCTAGATTCTTAGACTAGGTTAGGGATGTTTATCGTCATCTTTCATGTTTGGCTCGTACATTATTATTTGAATGAAATATATATATATATATATATTAAAGTTTAGGTTTGGTCATCATGCGATTGTTAGCAACCCTTTTACTTTAAATTTGGTTTTTTCCCTTATCTTGCATGCCTTGAGAGTAGAGTTGTATAGTGTTAGACGAGACTCTTCCTTGGTGATCCTTAAATTGGTAACTATGTTAAAGTGATTGTTGTTATGGCTTGTTTCATTTTCCTTTCAATGTGTTGTTCAGGTTATGTGTGAGTAATTTTGGGATCCTTTAAATAATAAATATATATTTTAGTAATTATTAATATTATGATCAATCCCTCTTCATCAATCATGATATTACTAATTGATTTCTAGAATCACATTGATCTTAACCTCATATGCTTGTTTAATGCTCCTAGAGATGACTCGTGGTGTCTAACGAATGTATTATATAAATCATATAATAATTGTGGGTGTCACACTTCAGTTGTGCAATGATCAAATCATAATAGTTAAAATTTAAACAACCATAGTAAGCAAATAAACATCATTAAATTAAATTAACAAAAAAAATACATGGGTTTTGGGACAATTTTTTTTGGGCACAACAATGTAGAAGATCTAGATCTGTAGCAAAATCTTGTATACAAATAAAATACATGCAAATGCCAGTTATAATGATAATGAAAATGTCATACAATAGTTAGAGGAGAATAAACTACAAATGAAACACTCAAATATGCAAAAATACCTTCTACGCCAATACGACACATATGCAAAACTTGTTCTATTTGATACGGGCTGCAAACCCAATACAAGCAAATGTGGTTAGAGGTCTCTCAGATTATAACACTCTTTGATCAAATATTTTTAGAACATAAAATAGAAATCAAACATTATATTAATAGACAAAATGATTATCATTTTTATAACCTAGAACTCTAATACCATGATAGAATTGGCCACTAGTTGATCACTAGTAAGATGAACACAAAAAGAATTATGTTTGCAATAAATGAACATATATTCAGAACTGAGTAAAAATGATTGCATTGATTAAAATAGATTTACGAAAGGTACATATATAGGTGGAAGATATGCATGACCCAATATCCTTATACATGTGAGATTATTTTCCTCAATGACCTAATAACACCTTATCAAGTTCAATAACATGTGTAGGGAAAAACTATTAAATAGAATAAAAACCTACACTAACACATTGATTATTTATTTATTTAAAAGTTAAGATCATAGATATATTTGTTTATTTTATGCAGTAAAAAGTAAATTTGTGGAGAGACAAAATGAATTTAAAAGTTTTAACAAATCCAATCAATTCCTAAGGCCACTTCAAGAACAAAATAAGTCTTTGTGATCCTATGACTTGGTGGCCTTGTAGCAACTACCACATGTTTCCTTCTCATCCCACAACTTTTTAATAATTTATGCATGCACTTTATGTATGTTTTGAATATAATTGTGACCTCTTTATTGTGCAATAAAAAAGTAAGGATCCTTGAAAATATAAATTCATAATGAAAATATCCTTGGATTTGTGGATTTTAAAAGGAAAAATGAGTACAAAAAGATGCTCTAAAACTATCATGTATATTGATCTATGTGGACATGATAAATGCAAGAGAAGAGAAAGACTACATCTTGAGAAAAGACATGGTTCATACAATCATACAACATGGTTATGACAAATGAAAGAAGAAAAAATTTGGATGCAAAGGAGATAATTAGAAATAATGGTTTGACAGTTCCACAAACTATGAAGAAAGTTATTAACAAGCTTGAAAGCTCTTCATGACTTTGTGCCTGCTAACTAATGACATACTACCACGTATGTCTCTTTGAGTGGTCACAATAAATGAAAAGGGAAAGAAAGATTGAGAGCTTAGAGAAGACAAATTTCACAATATTTTTCCATGTGACCACAATAGATATAAAATCAATAAGGCACACAAACCAAAAAAATTAAAAATTATTTAAGGATCTAACGTGTTCACGCAATCCACATGAGAAATTTGATAGCAAAATGTAATTATTTGACCCAGTGACCATGAGAATCCATGATTAAGACACGTGGAGGATTTAGATTCTTAGATGTTGTCAAATCCTTGAATGCATAGATATAAAAATCCACATTGATAATATTCAGTGCAAAGATAACCACTATTGCAATGATATAAATTGTGAAAATATTTAATTCAAAATGAACATCACCTGCCATTATTTCATAGTAAGAAAATATTGAAACATGAACTATGTGTGATGCATTTATATGATGCAATGGTGGAAGATATTGAATTTAATGCAATAAATGTGATGCATTAGTGTGATGTGTTAGGGACTTTGGTTTACTTAATTTTCATTATCAATACTCAATATTGAGTCTATTGTAAGACATAAATTTTTAGAATATAAGCTTAAATAAATTATTGTTGATGTTTTGTGAGTTGTTTTTTTTTTTTTCCTTTCTCATGCAAATTATTATTGTTCGTTCTTTAGTTTGAATCTTTTGGTGAGATCTATATGTAGTGTTATGAGTTGGTTGAATTGAGCATCTATTATTCTAATAATTTCAATTGCAAATTGTGGCTACAAATAAATTATTGTAGATGAATGTGCTATGTTTTTTTTACAAGTAATTATCTTGTCATAAATGCTATGAAATTTACTCATAAATTTATTTCTTAGATTATGGCACTGTGTTTAGTTAAATTTGATTTAATGCTAGATTTGGTAACATTAATTCTTTTGTGATAGATCACATTGAATTTTTACTTTGGGAAAGGATAACTCAATAACAATCTTAATCTTGATTTATTCCCTACCCTTCCTTTTTTATGTTTATTTATGAGATTCAAATCACTATACAATAGGATGGTGTCATTTTGAATATTCATGTTCATGATTGTTTTGGCCTCATTATGAATATCCATATTTTGCTAGTTAATGGGTGTTAATTGATCACATGGGTGAGTATTAGTATAACCTTCCTTGATAGGATTTAGGTTGCATGTTACTATTACACCAAGGAAGCCATTTTAGAATTAAAACCTATAACTCGTGCACTGGGTCATATTTGTTTGATCCTAAAATGAGAAGGTTTATACTCATTTCCTATTGGATTTGGTATAAAAACTAACTTTAAAATAGTGGAGGAACTATTTGTTGCCAAAAGAGTTTATGATGTACATAGACCAACATGCATTACAAGTCACAGATAGTCAAGGTAAATTGGAATAAAGACATATGAAATGGGTATAATTCTTTCATAGTTACTCATTTGTTTTTGAAACATAGGAGTTGAAAATGTAACCAAGTTGCAGATGCACTGTGTAAACGATGTGGTTTATTGAGAAAGATGCAAGTGGAGATCATGGGATTTTATTCCATGAATGAGTTTTATGTTGAGGATGAATACTTCAAAGAAGCATGGAAGGCATATATAGAGCCACTGCTTGCATTGTTAGGACCGGGCTCCTCAGAAAGAGCACACAATTGATTACCAAACCAAGCAACTTAATATGCGAAAATAACCAGAATCACAAGCAACTAGAATTCAGAATAACACATGATATGAGAGACAATACACAACTTGTATTAATAACACTTTACAGAAAAGAATACAATAAAGAAGATGCCACCTCTTCTCCACCACCTTACAGAGGATTCCCACACCTCAAGTGAACAGTAACTCTCTCCTCAAAGCTCTCCCTCTCAGGTCCCAACACACAACTCAAACATAGAGTTGGTGTTCACCTCCTGTGCTCCACGCACACCACAAGTGCTCCACGCACTCCACAAGTACTCAATGTACTTCAAGTAGATCTCCCATGAACCTGCAACAACCTGCTGTCCAACAGACCATACTTATGGAAGGAACTGCCGTGCCTTCCTCTTAGCTCTCCATGTACTCCACGTACATCACTGTGAGTACACACTGTACTCCAAGTAGATCCTGCCTGATTCTGCTACCTGTTGTGTTGCTGTCACCTTGGACCCTGGCCAACCGCCGATCTCTGTCTGAACCTCGCATACACACACCTGCAGATCAACGATCTTACTTACCATGTAGATCTCCTATAAGCGGCCATGCTCACCTGATGACCAAGATCATACATACCTGAAGAACCCTGCTGGCTCTCCAATCCAGCACCAACAAGCCTGGTACTGTGGCACCTAGGAGGAACGCACCATTGCTCTACCTCTATCTGAAGGAGCTCTTTGCTCTCTTACTCCCTAGCACAAGCATGGGGAACCCTACTTGATTCCTCCATGGGAAGAACTCTCCAAGCTCCACACTTGGATTATCCAAGTTCTACGCACTTCCAATACAACCATGAGTCTATTATATAGATCTCATCCAAACAATAATTAGACATCTAACAATAATTAGATCCGCAGCCCTCAGTCTATAATTAGCCCTGATCATGCAAACACTTGGTTCGTCAACCAACTGCCCGTAATTAACTCGCAGTTGAACCACACAGGTGACCGACGTCAGTCCCTGTTCGCCTGGGGGGTGCCGACGTCGGCCGACTCCTGACCGACGTCGGTTGCCTTCCTTGTCTAACACTGCCGACGTCGGTTGGCCTAACCGACGCCGGCGACAGTGACACATCCTGCAACTCTCCCGCAACCTCCTCCGTCTCCGTGTCTTCATCAGTGAAGCTTTTAGCTCCACAACCTAACATGCATAAAGAACATTTTGATTGGATTCATTGATAGGTTTCTATGCAAATAAGCATAGTTGTGCATATCCAGGGGATTAATGCACGAGAAACTAATCAAAGATGAACATAGTAGCAAATAGGCTCATTATTTTGGTATTCATAAAATAATGGAGCAATGAATTGAAGGGTGTTTTCATCACGCATGTCCATGGATGTGAAAAATATATACAATGGTGTAGTATTTTCCAATTGGCAAAAGGCAAAAATTAGAATGTAGGGTTATATGAGCCTTTGCCAATACCTAATAAACTATGGGAACTCTTGAGCATGGATTTTATTTTAGGATTACCTAGGATGCAAAATGGCTTTGATTCAATCTTTTTGTTGGCATTTTTTTTTTAAATGGCTCTTTTTATGGCTTGTAAATTGACTAATGATGTTATGCAAATATCCATTTTTTTCTGGGAAGTTTTAAGGCTGCATGGTTTTTTGTGCAACATTGTGTCTAATAGTGATGCTAAATTTGTGGGACACTTCTGGGAGATGTTGTGGAATAAATGGAAGTCAGTTTCAATCTATATTAGCGTATTATCCTCAAATAGATGGTCAAATAGAGATGGTTGACATTGGCCTTGGAAATATATGAAGACATCTAGTGGGAGAAAATATTAAAATAAGAGACTCAATCTTGGCGTAAGAAAAATTCACATACAATAATTTAATAAATAGAAGAATTGGGAAGGCCCCATTCCAGATTGTTTATGCGCAGAGTCCAAGAGGTCTTGCATAATTATGTGACATCCAAAAAGAGAAAAGGAGGAGTAGAGAAGCAGAAGATCTTGTGAAATAGATTCACAATGTGCATAGACAAGTGCATATATAATTGGAAAGAGAGATGTGTAGGTCAAACAACACACAAATGTAAAGAGGAGAGAACATAAATTTCAAGTTGGTGACAAGGTCTTGGCACAACTACACAAGGAGAGGTTTCCAAAAGGAACATATAACCAGTTGAAATGAAAGAAAATCGAACCATGTAAAATCTTGTAGAATTTTATGACCAATGCCTACAAGATGGATATTTTATAAGTTGCAGATATATCACCTATCTTTGATGTTGCATACTTGTATCCTTACACTAAGTGACAACCTAATGAAGATAATGATAGTGCATATTTTAGAGGAGTAAATTGGAGACAATAATTTCCTAATAGGTTGTGAGAGGTTAAGCATCTGATGGACACTAGAATCAATAATACATGTAGGAAGAGTAAAAGGTATATCTGGTGAAGTGAAAGAATCATGGAGTTGAAGATGTGACATGGTTTAGTGCATAGTGAATTTCTATGCATGGAATATTTATTAAAGATCTCTTCGAATGTGCATGAGATGAAGCTCATGGTTCATTCAACTTACCCGAGTTGTATGATGTAGGAACATCCAAGCACACAACAATCTGCATCACCCAAAAATACTTATGAATAAGTATCTTCGCACAACATTTGGTTTACAAGTAGTCTTTTAGAAGAAGAATATCATTTATCATTGTGTATGTACGGATGGTTGGTAGTTGAATATAGGCTTTAAGGTATTTAGTAAAAAAATTAATCATGCCCAAAGGTGAAACCCTGAGCAATAGGCATAATGGTTTATTCCTTACAAGACAACTCAAATGTCTTGGTAAAAAAATAGTTCGTGCAACTATTGTTATTTTCACACATCTATAATATTAGAGAATGAAGCATCATACATGTGTTACGTCTAAGTCAGATCATAATGGTTGGAAGCTAATAAATCACAATCAAATAGTTGGATGGCAAGGAAGGTGAACCATTTCAACTTCCATAATAATTTTTTGTGCCTTTAAATTTTGTGGTCAAAGTCATTTAAATTTTTGGCATCCAAACTAAGAAAACACAAAACATAGTCTAACAAGAAGATTGCGAGTTGATGTGACTTTTGAAATAAGACAAAATAATTATTAGTTCACAAAGAGGCTTGTGAGCCTACAAGTCTAGTGTAGAGATGTAAATTTGTATATCTTGTCTATGATCATTTTAATCTCTAAATTTAAAGAATATGATTAGAAGATAATGATCTAAGTCTAAATCTTGTTTTTCCTATATTTAATTTTATGCCGTTAAATTATTTTTGCGCTACAAGTAGTTACTACACACAAATTTTGGGTGTTGGCACACGAGTGTTGTGGATTACATAGTCTAAGACTACCATTTATTAGAATCTCTAACCACATCTGCATTACACTAACATATGACAAGTATGCACCCTTTTTTAAAGGATAGTTTTGGATTTACTCCAAGGCATGAGTTGTAACTTTTGGTTCTGAAAAGACTTTCATTGGTGGAATAGATTTGGAGCATGTGGCCTTAAAAATTTTGGGTGACATCCTTGAAGAAATTTTTTTTGCCATAATTTAACTTCCTTCACATGACTAAAAAATACTTAATTAAAAGAAATGATTATTTATCAATGAATATAAACTATCTTTATACAATTGTGATTGGATTTCATAAATTAACCTCAAATAGAGGTAAGGGTATAACAAAAAATAGGGGATATATAAAAACTCAAATTTTATTTTCACTAACGCAAAGAAAACAAGATTTATGGCAAGAAAATTAACATCTATTGAATTTAGTATGTATTCATATTCAAATAAATGTAGTTCCAAGGTCAAAGGAAATTTGAATATTAAGGAGACCACCCTTCATATAATTTAATGAGATAATCAAATTATGGAAAATAGTTGAGCTCAATCAACCACACAAATTTATTAACAGTCGTACTTTCTATGTAATGCAACTAGAACAACCCTAAGTGAAATATAACTTACTCATTTACACAACACATAAATCATATCATAGTGATTTCATTTAAATACAATA
Source organism: Torreya grandis (assembly GCA_037957365.1). Lineage (NCBI taxonomy): Eukaryota > Viridiplantae > Streptophyta > Pinopsida > Cupressales > Taxaceae > Torreya > Torreya grandis. The sequence goes on along the minus strand of JARHVA010000510.1, from coordinate 3,447,071 downwards.
TTATGGACCATCTAATTTTAGATATATAAAATGTGAACTTAAATAAATTTTAGTCATACAATGATTTCACAAGTTAAAAAAAACCATAATGCAATTTCCTATGCGAAAAATCTCCTCTTTTTTCTGATTAAATATGATTTTAGTACATATTATTTATACTCAAAATTGTGTTTCACAGTAACACTAACATACCCTTGTATGGAAGGAGAATAACTAAAACAAAACTAGTTTAATCCTAATTTATGCTTGCTGAAAATAAACTAAAACTGAGACAAATTATAGTTAAAATTCCACCAAGTCCATGTAGACTTATCACTTTCTCATTTTGGCCCTAAAATATATTAAATTTGATCCAAAACAACCTTTAATATCTTTTGCAATTGAAAGAATATATATTCACAAAAGTTGTTTCAGTTGCTTGCCTTTTAGGGCCACCATACAGAGCATGTAGTCCTTGTTCACTTGAGTCATATTAATTATAGATTCCCTCTTTAACTATTTCTCTACATTAATGTCTTATTTTTTATTTCCCCAAATTTTCCCAAACATTGGTATAACAACTTGAATTTTTCTTCCACTTTTTCAATTATGTTTTGAATAACTCTCATATTCTTCCAGGGTCTCCAACCTTTGTACCTTGTTTGTCATCCCTCTCATAGTATGTCTAACATATTAATTATCCACCTTAACGACTATTTTTATATCTTCTTCATAATTTGTATCATTATCACTAAGATACAAATAATGGAAATATTAGTACCCCTCTCTTTCTCTTTCTATTCATAGAAAAATAATATTTATTTGTTCTCAACATTGTACTTGGCCATCCTTGTGCACCTTTTTAGTTGTCACCCTTTTAAACTTTATAGTGACCAACTCAAACTGAACTTTGACTTCATGTTCATCAATGACAAATAAGCATGACTACTTTCTATGTTCTAATTTCATGTACTACAACCATGTCAATTATTTTTTCCTTGAATTGGTTGACAGGTCACATTTGTCATAGTAGCGATCCTTGGGTTGAGGATGACTATGGAAGTGGTTATGATAGATATGGGTTTTGTAAATGAATTGAAGGTATTGGTGGTGGTAATGGAAGGTGAAATGGACTTTTGATTTCTAATGTGAGTGACATGAAAGAGAAGGAAGTTGTAGGATTACTCACAATGATATTTGAGAAAATGTGGACATAGGTTGCTTAATTGTTTTTCCAAATATACACTTGAGATGATACAACCCAAAGAGGGAAGTAGTAGGTACCCCTATAGTTAACATTTTGGATGTTGATGTGCCAACAACAGTGGAAATATGAGGATTTTGTAAATTTTGTGAAGGAACCTATGAGGTTATGCAAATGAGAGGTCATGATGAAAACAAGGCCTTTAGAGGTGAAGGAATCACTAAAACATTGGGTGATGTGAAAACATGTGATAACCTTGGGCTGAAGCAAGAATCAATGGTATGAAGGGAATAAAGGAAACATAATCACCTTTTTAAACTTCTAAAATAGGTTGCACTTTTCCACTTGAAATGATCTGAATACTTGGCATTCTCATTGGCTCTGAAAGATCAAAAGCAACGGTTTTTTTTTATGTGGTATCAACAAATGGAACACTTTTCTCAATGTCTTGGGTTATCGAGACACCTGTAGCATTAAAACACTTGAATTACTTGGGATAATTTCAATAGTATAATCATTTGACATAATATTTGGGATAATAAAAACCATAGATACATGGGAAACATCAGTCCTATAAGGGTTTAAATTATTAAAGATACCAATAGTATTTTTGAGAACAATATTAGTATCGACCAAGTTATATGTAGTCAAACTAGACTCAAACATGGTACTTTCCATAATAGTAATTCAAGCATTGTAAGGATTTGAATCACTAGAGACAACTTCAACATTAAAATTGGGACTAGAAATTACAAATTCAGCTTGACTCGACACATTTGACATAATTGAAATACCATCATTAATTTTATGATCTATGTTACCCAATGGTTAAGACATGTTTGAGTCACCAAATAGACTGGAAACAATAGACAAAAGTGAAGTAAAAGGCACATTTGAAACACTTGGAGGAAATGTGGTGTTTGAGAAACTAGATGGGCAAGCCAAATTCACGATAGGTGGACCATCAGCAACAAATGATACTTTCAACAAAGATAGAGTGAAAGAGACTACTGTAATAGTGAAAAGAGCTCTTCTTACCTATGGAATAGTACTCATGAGTGAGCTTGAGGTGATGCCACTAATGGCAACCTACTTAGTAACTTTATCATCAGACATGAACTAGTAATGGGTGATACCTTAGGAGTTTCTTCCTTGTCTAATTAAATTTGTATTATATCCTATTCTTCCTCTTCATCATCTTCACCCCCAAAATGATCTTGAGGAGTAATCGAGGAAGGCAGTGAATTATAAAAGCTTGTGACTTTGAGCTTATCCTTTACTTCCTTGTCATTTTCTGTGTTGAGATAATATAAATCATCTACATACCTCACATGCTTGTACTCCAGGGTTATTTTCCCATGTTACTCTTCAATTTTTTTGGTAACCTTCCCTTAAGGATCTCATTTACTATCCATTCCTTTTTCAAATCCTATAAATTATTTTATTTGGTTTGAAAATAATGCATACAAAAATATAAGTTTTATCCATGTTTTCTAGTGTTAGTGGCATTGATGGACATGGTGCTAATTTTTTGACCTTGAGAACAACTCCAAATCCACTACAATACTATGATTCCAACTCTAAATTCACAACTTTGTGTGGCATGTAATGATGCAGTTTATTGGGTGCATTCATAATTCCCTTTATCTATAAGGTGGTGTGTACAAAAATGTAAGTTTTATCCATGTTTTCTAGTGTTAGTGGCATTGATGGACATGGTGCTAATTTTTTGACCTTGAGAACAACTCCAAATCCACTACAATACTATGATTCCAACTCTAAATTCACAACTTTGTGTGTCATGTAATGATGTAGTTTATTGGGTGCATTCATAATTCCCTTTATCTACAAGGTGGTGTGTCTAAATTAATACCAACATGCCCAATTCCTATTAGACTTTCTGTTATGGTCACTAAAAAACAATGTATCTCCTCCTCATCGAGAGCTTTATACATAGTAGAGTAGAATGCATTATAGATGTCAATAATATTATTTTGATACCTATAACACTACAATTGGTGCATAACAAATGAATTAACATCCTAGGGTTGTTGTGAGGTCATTCTGAAAAGTCATTATCATGGATTTTTACTTGTGCATAGGTATCATCAGCCAAATATGACATCATACAAAAACTTTGACCTCTCTCTACTCCATCAAATTGTTTGGTTGAATTGAAAGCTAAGATTTCCCTAAAATTAGGAATTGATTTGTCTGAAATAATGATTGGTAGAAGAGGAACCCACAATGTATTTACATGGCCAATTCTAAATGCCCCATATAATATATTCACTAATAACATCCTAACACAAATACCGTATCTAAACTTTTTAATGGTGTAACAGCTAGTTTCATGTCTATTTGTCCATCCTTGATAGTTTTCATCCCAATCTCTCATTATATAATAGATATCATAATTTTTCATCTATAATTTAACACTCCTTTAGTCATATATCATATTGGGTTCCTCAAGCTTATTTATGTCATGGAAAGCAACCACTGCACAATAAACTAGCACATATCCTAATGGGGAATGAAGTATATCATCTTTAACTAGGAATTTGGTTAAATAGGCCTAGAAAATATCATGGCATCAAAATACCCTTGGTTTCATAGGTATCCAATGAAGTCCTGAATTATTGATGGCTTATAAGTCCTCCATATATTGATATTGGGACTTAGTCAAGTTGCCTCTTAGATAAATAAATTGAAATTATCCAGTTTTGTAAAGACTGCATTATTTGTAGGCCTACAATATTAGGGAAGAAATTAGTCTCTCAAAATTCTTGGTTGGGAGTTGAAGATATCCAAGCATGATATTTTGACTTACGATTCATTTCTACATTCAACCCAAATATATCATGAGCTCTATAGATTTATGAACCTTGAGGACCTCTACAAACTTGCAATTTTGTGGAATTCTATGAAAATTCTTGAGATCTTATGGAGCTCTACGTTCAATATGACTTAAACTTGACCAAGTGTTTGCATTATGAACTTATGTGAACTTAATAACATGGTGCAAGAAATAGGATAATAAACATTTTATATTAAATGTAAACCCAAAAATATTGTTAATATCTTCCAAATTCAAATTTAAGATGTCAATATGTCACATCACGATCTCCCACTTGAGTGAATTTATGAAGGGAGACATCATTTAATATGACCAATGTTTTAATGGAGTGCTTGTCATCAAAGATTCCATTATCTGAAATTTCTAATCATAGTGATCCATAAATCATGATCTCACTTTTTTGTGTCAGCATAATATCACAATGCTTCATTATATACCTTGTTTGTGTAGATTTGATAGTCTATTAAATATGACTCATAATATATTCTTAACTTTCATGCAAAAAATAACAATAGACCACATGCCCTTATCATATAATGTTTTAGTGTTTTCACTTTCATGTGGGGTTGACCACATGTCCCTTCCTCACACTAAAAACTTATTGCACTAATAACAATATCACATTTTGAACAAAGTAAAGTCCACATGTTTGCATGGATGCAATAGTTTATAAAATTTGACCCAAAACCTATTACATATAAATTCTACCTTTTGGACAACTCACCAATGGACATATATCATTCATTCATTGTACCACAATATAACACATCATTTTTTATCATTCTCAACAATATAGTCACATTTACCTACAAGGATGCAATAAATTATAAAATCTAATATATAAGATGTTATGTTTTACCTATTATCACTCAATTTGTACCTAGGTTTTATGTGTCTTCATCTTAAAAAATCCTTCATCACTTCAAATTTTATAAGAGGGAGACACATGTCACTCCTTAGTACTATTGTGCTATCACATTGATTTTAAATACCATCAAGTTTTTTTTCAATTGCATGGCTGCATGGAATTATCAAATCCACTTTATAAATCACTACGATTGAATATGCACATGGAACACTTTTACCACTCAAAAGCATTTTAAAACCAAAGAGGTGACATACACATAAATAATAACTTTAAAGAAAAACTTAGTGTATAAAGTGAATCACAAACAAAATGATTGTCACAAAGTGCAAGCCTGAAAATGTGAAAATAAGGAGATATCTACAAGGGTACACCTTAAACTCACTTATGACAATTAAAATCCACAAGGACCTTGGTCATGATGCAAACTAAGTTCTAGCATATCATGAAGAATAATATAAAACTAGCTTTCATATTTCACTTGTGACAGGTCAAAAACACAAGGACATTGGATATGATGTAAACTGACTTCTATCGTATCATGAAGAACATTATAAAAATAGCTTTCATTTTTCACATCTATTGGTAATCAGGAACTTATGGTGGTCTAAAAAAATGAGATAAGATAGGATTTACAAGAAAAATTTAGTATCTCAATCGAATTAAAGGGAGGTCCTTATTTCATGGAGAATAAGAGTGTGTTGGTCAAAACAAAACTTTCCTTTTGGAACTCCAATTTATTATAGCAATATTAGAGGTAAATAATTCCCCTCTTGAAATCATCTACTTTTTTATGCACTTCTTTAACTGCCAACACCACTTCGTTAGCAATGTACTTGGCATAATTATTTGTTGTCCTTTTTTATAGTAATCCTATGAAGGTAAACAATAATTGAATTAGTAAGGATATAACACTCCTCAAATGTTGAATCAACAAGCAAGAGGAGGATCCACCTTTGGAAGAGGAAGGGGAAGCTATGAAAGAGGGAGAGCAAGATCATTCAATGGAACATGTTATATATATGCGGAATTTGGTCACCATTATTTTAAGTATCCTTATGCTCAATATGATGGTAAAATAAGAAGAAATGAAGGTAATGTGCAAGTTACATAGATGTGTAAAATTCATAGCATCACTCGCACATATGGAAGAGCCTAAAAAAGGAGAAAATATTTTAGTAAAGAGGAGAGTCTTTAAGTTTGAGAGGAATGATTAAGAATAATTCCAAAGAAGACACATTTTCATAACCAATTTTGAAACAAAAGTTATGTGTTGCAATGTTGTGGTTAATAATGGAAGTTTAAGTAATATAAAGCCCATTCAAATGGCATGCAAGCTAATTTTATGTGCACACCACACACCAAGCCATATATGGTGTATGAGTTATTAGAGGGCGATGATATCACTATAATATAATGTTATGAAGTAGATATTCATAATAATAGATATTGGGACAAGATCTTGTGTCACATTTTACACATAAATGCATTTCATATATTTTTGGGGAGGCCATGGAAATATGATAGTATGATGTTGTATGATTATAGAGCTAACACCATGAGTGTTAAGAAGTATTGGTATAGACACATTCTAATTCCCTTGAAAGGAAGGGAAGACAAGGATGAGAATAAGGGCTATCTTATCATGTGTGTTGACAAATAGGTATTGATGAATGAATAGATAAAAGACCCTCTCTTATCCATAAAATAGGTAAAGGAGGTTAAAGGTTTGTTTATTTCAGTCAAGAATAAGATGGAGTAGTAAAATTTAGTATTCGTACAGGAGTGTAAAATAAATAAAATAGAGGAGGTATTAAGCTTAGGAGGGAAAAATAACACAAGGTCAATGAGGATTGGAATTGAGACAGTGAAGTGAGTATTTGGTGGTGGAAGGTGGCTTGTTGTTTAGTAGATGGATCAAAAATATGGAGATATCTCACATGGTAGAAGGGTTCATCTTGGCTTTTATGCACAATCCAAAAAGATGGTTCTATATTCTATTCTAAATTTGTGAGCATTATGATTATAAACTCTTACCCTAAGTTTCTAATGTAGGAACATCTATTCAATCGAGCAATTATGCATCACCCAATAATATTAAGCAGTGTTTGCATGTGTTCAGGTTCTATTTGGAAATATGAATACAAGCTTCAAGGACCAATAACACTTCTTAAGGATCTTGAAATAAATAAGAACCAATTTCAGTTATTGAGACATAGAATTTTAAGTCTCATGAGGAAATCACTAGCTAACATAGATTTGCATTAACCAACGGTTATAAAACTGTTGATTTGCATTAAGTGAAAGTTTTGCCCATAAAATATGAACATTCCTTCTAACAACCTAGAAACATTTGGATACTCATTTTGATAAATTTTAAGATCAAAGGGAATTCCAAGAGTCACTCCATGAGGCATGAAAGAGATTGGAATGTTTTAATCCATTCAGGATGGTATTGGAGGATACCTTTCTAGTGAAGGTAGGTGCTTGGGTAGGAAGTATTTTTTTTTTATAAATGTTCATTCCATGAATGGACTATTGTGTATCATTATTACATCATTTTTTTGTCATGAGATGAGTGAGTGAGTGAAGAGCATGATATTTGTATGTCTTCAATAAATATCAATAAAAGTGTGTGTTTTGGGTTTCGGTCTCTTATTATGTGTGAGTATTTGGGTTAAGGCTGGAAGGACAAGGTTGTCCTTCATTGGACACCCTATATTTAATTGCATCATTACTCCTACATGATTATGCATGTGAAAAATAATAACTTGAAATATTCAACCATTCAACACTTACATATATTACTTAATACAACTTGAGTTTTTGGTTGATGCAAGATTTCTTGAAAAATTTAATGCTCTTGCATCATACACCCCAAGTAAGTCTCATAAACATTTCATGAGATCTTATATTGATTTTCCATGTTTATAAATATCAAATGTTTTCATCCAACTTGCATCTTTAATTATTCTATCCTTCCACTTTACCAAGTACACTTTGCACTTATTTCCTCGTCTTCTTAACAATCATAAAAAACATCATCCTATCAAGATCCTATTTTCTCCAATCCATACGTGAAGAACCCGAATCTACATCATCATCACTAAATTATCCCTCATGATAATGATACAAATATGCTACATTGACTATAGGTGAGATATCTATCCCATCTGGTAACTCTGTCTTATATGCATTCACATCAAAATTCCTCATAATCTTTCACAAACCAATATTCTTCCACTTGATATTTTTTTATGTTCCTTTTTAGAACTATTGTTTCCTAAAAAGATACAACACTAGATCTTCAAATTAAAAATCTTGTTATCTCCTTTAGATATTAGCATGTTTCTTACATCCCAAGGTAACCTTTTCCAACTTCTCCTTCACTTCTTGATGTATCTCATGCATGTAATTCATCAAGTTTTATGATACAATACTTATTTTATTAAGATTAGTTGTATCTCTTAGCACTACACCTATCAGGTTACAACCATAGACAATATGAAATGGGATCTTAGTTATAGTTATGATGGTTGAGTTGTTATAAGCAAGCTCAAATTAATCAAGAATCATATTTCACTACTTGGATTTGTTGCCTACTAAGCTTCTCAACAAATTTATGAAGTTTCTATTCATTGCCTCTATTTGACCATCTATTTGTGGGTGGTAGGTTGAATATAAACTCAAACTTGTGCCTAACTTCCTACACGATGTCCTCCATAAATGACCAAAAAACATGGTATTTCTATTTGAAACTATGCTCTTAGGAAAATTATGTAACCTCAAAACTTCCTTGAAAAACATTCACAATATTCGTAGCATCATTGTTCTTCTTTCATGCTAAAAAATGTGCCATTTCAAAGTTATATCAACAACAAAAAGGATAAATTTGTTACCTTTTTGAGTTATTTTCAACCCAAGAAAGAAGTACCTACTCACATCTTCCCATGGTCTTTTTGGTATTGACTAAGGCTGATACAAACATGTATTTCATATTTTTCCCTTAACATGCTAGAAAATTTTACATCTCTACAAAAACTTATTCACATCTCCACTCATTTATAGAAAATAATATCTCTAACTCAATATTGTTAATGTTTTATCCACACAAAAATGACCATCTTGTCATCCAATATGTTTTTCCTTGATCAAATTCTCCCTCATTAAACCTTGAGGTACACACAATTCTTATCCTCTAAAAAATAAACCTTCTTGTATGAAATACTCTAAAAATGGATTTATGTCCATACTCCATGGATTATTTCTTTCTTCCCATGCATCTTTGAAATCTAAATCCTCCACATATAAATATTTCATAGACTCAAATCCAATGACTTCTATCCTCATCTTGTTCATAAACATGAATCTCTTACTTAATGTATATGCACCCCTATTTAACTTCTCACTTCGATGGTTCAATAAAAATGAATATCTTTGAAGGAACTCAACCCATGTCATATGCTCTTAGTTCAAGTTAAAATTGTTGTTTATAAATTGTAGTGTTTCATGTTATGTGTACATCAAACATTCTTTGGGCAACAGATAATGCTTCCATTCTTGAGAGATTGCACTATGGCATAAAAATGTTGGCCATAAACTGAAAATTTTCATTTCACTTTAGTTAGATTCTAACTAATGTAAGCAATGGGCGTGCCCTACTAAGTTAAAACTTCTCTTATTGTTTTTCCACTAGTATCATAGTCAACATGGGATACCTTGTTCATGTCTGGCAATGCTAACACTGGTTGTTCAGTCACATTCCTCTTTAAACTTTGAAAACTTCTTTCAGCTTCAATTGTCTAAATGAACTCATTTCTATCACCTTTCATTGTCTCTATGATATTTGTGCATATCATGTTGAATTTCCTAATAAAACTCTTATAAAAATTGCTAGACCATGGAAGATTATTTCTTCAAATGTGCTTTTTGGTAAGGGCCACTCAACAATGATTTTTATCTTTTCTAAATCAATCCTCAATTCATCTTGTAAAATCACAAAACCCAATAATACCAATTTGTCTTTCATGAAATTACATTTCTTCAATTTGATTAATATTTTTTCTCATTCTGCTTATATAACACTTGCCTTGTTAAATTAATTATATTTAGAGATATATGGATCTAGGTATGAAAATTGCAGTAAAGACACAAATACACAACACTAGATATATGTGATAAACCTTTGAAAAGAGGTAAAAAAACATATAGTGATTATTCATTAATTAATAAAAAATTGACCTAATATATTCAATCTTCCTCTCCTCACTACTTCTCAGACAATTTCCTTCACAGAGCCAATTGTTTGAATATTACAAAAATTTGAATTCTTGTAACCTTGAATATATGTTATAAAATAGATTGGATTGATTATGATTTTACCACGTAAAATATTTTATAAGTGAAATGAATTGATTATGATTTTATCTTGTAAAATTATTTACAAGTGAAATGAACTATTGTAACAATGAGTTTAACCTCCCACCCAATAATAGTAAGTTTTACAATTATTTATTTTATTACTTATTAACATGAGTATTAACTCACCTAATTTAAATAATAAAATATATTATTATTTATTTTTTGATGTAATTTAATGTATTAATGGCACTTATATACTACTTAATCATTAATTGTTCCAACATTTCCCTTTAATGTTAAACTGAGATATATGTCATAGTTATCTTTGTACAAAAAAAAGTATACTATGTAAACCATCTACAATGACTTTAGAGGGCATTCATCATCCCAATATCACTTTTTGAAATAAAAGAAATTATAATCCATAAACCAGTTAGATAAGTTTAGGCTACCATGATCATGAGATTACATCTCACAATTTTTCATAGATAATCAACCAGGTATTTTGGAGCTTTTTATAGCATAAAGACCTCCATTACAAGATATATTTTTAAGTATTTGATGCACTGTAAATTCACATATGGTAAAATTTACCAAAATCACATAAAGTGACTCATTACAATGCTTTTACAATTTGAGAAGAAGTATAGAGAAGAAAGAAACATGTGTTTGTTAGGAAGTGGCATTGTCATACACACTCCCTCTTAATAGTAACTCTCTGAGAGGCCCAACATTGTATAAAACTTGCAAAACTTGGTAACACCAAGTATTTTTATGAAGATATATGCCACTTATTTATTTGTAGAATAAAATTATAAATCAATATCACCATTGAGGGCTTTCTCTCGGATGAAATACACATAAATTTAATATGCTTAATTTTTTGGTGTTAAATTGTATTTTTTGTCAAAGCTATACAACTTTGAATATCCCTGAGAAGGGTGGTACTGTGAGATACATCTAAATGGATTTATTTTAACAATTTTTGCAACCACATGGCTTCTTTAACAACTTCTTTTAACACTTTACTTTTGTATAAGAGATAAAAATACTAAGTTATTTTTTCTACTCCAAGTTTTAGAACTTACACAAAATTTAAATACATATTCAAAAATAGATTTGCGATCTATAATATCACCAACATGGTCAGTATCATAATAACCATATAAATTAACATTATCAATTGAAGAATAATATAAATTAAAATTTATAGTTCTTTTGATATACTAAAATATATGTTTTGATAATTTACAATGATCAAAATATGGATCTTACATGAATATGGAAGCAACACCTACATCAAATAAATATTTTGACTTAGTAATAGTTAGACAAATCAAACTACCAACTTGTCGTCTATATAGAGTGGGGTTATCTTTTTCACAAGAAGGTTTAGGATCAATCTTAACACAACTTCAATAATATAGATGAAGGTTTACAACCAAACATATTAAATTTAACAAGTTGGTTATTTACATATTAAGATTAAGATAAAATAATTGAATTTTTATCTTGAAATACAACGATTCCTAGAAAATGATGAACAATTTCTAGATCAATTATTTCAAAATAAAATTTTGGTTTATCTTTATATTTAAGAATTAAACTAATTTGATAATCGGTAATAAAAAGATCATCGATATATAATACAATTAAGATAATATGAGTATTTTCAATTTTTATAAAGAGATAATTATAAGAATAACAGTTAGAAAAACATAATTCTTTAAAATAACTAGTGATTTTAAAATATCAAGCTTGAGAAGCTTGTTTTAAACTATATAAAGATTTATTTAACTTAAAAATATAATATTCTTTGTTAGATTCAGTGAAACATTCAAGTTGGGTTGTGTAGATTTATTCTTCTAGATCACCATTTAGGATGGCATTTTTGACATCTATGTGGTGCATAATCTAACTATTTTGATATGTACAGGCAATAAACAATTTAATATCCCTTATTTTTATTATAGGAGCAAAAGTTTCAAGATAGTTAATCTTGCATTTTTTAGTCAAACCATAAATAACTAATCTCAGTTTGAATTTATCAATTTTGCTAATTGAATTATATTTAATCTTGTAAAGCCAACTAGAACCAACAATATGTCTTTTAGGTAGAGGTGAGACAAGATTCCAAGTCTAGTTTTAATTAGACATTTATATTCAACTTGCATAGCAACTTTCCATCCATCATCTTGAATAGTTTCCTCAAAAGATTTAGGTTCACATTCATACATAGTCATCAAAACGTGATAAGTGTGTTGATTCCTACTAAGATTATTAAAATTAGATGATTGAATTAGAGATTCAATCCATTTAGGTCCTTTAGTTTGAACACAAAGTGGAGAAGGCTCTTTAAACTCTAATTTTATCCAAAATTGGACCAACTTCCTCTAGGGCACATATTTCTTCACAAGGAGTAACAAAATAGTTAGGATCATTGAAAGAAATAATTTGAGAGAGTTCTACATAAAAACTTTGAAAGATTTAAACATTATTATTTTTGATGATTTATATTTTAGACGAATCATAAACTCTTAATCTTTTAATTTTTCCTCTGTAATCAGATGAATATGTAATAATAGGAGGTAAGATCAAGTTTATTTCTTTTTACTTTACGAATAAAGATGAAAGCAAGACTAACAAATATCTTAAGGTGAGAAACACTTTATTTATTATTATACCACATTTTTAAGGGTGTATAAAGATGCAAATCTTTAGTAAAATTTTTATTTAGAATGTGCACATCAATATTCATGGCTTGGGCCCACAATAATTTAGAAATATTTACAAAATGCAACATTGTTCTACCAATTTCAAGACTGGTTTGATTTTTTCTTTTAGCAATTTCATTTTGTTATGGGGATTACAGAGGATTTAACTCTCTTTGTATACCATAATTAATTGAAAATAAATAAAATTATTTACTAATGTATTCACCACCATTATCAATTTTTAGTCCCTTAATAGAAAAACTACTAAAATTTTTGAATAAAGCTTTAAATTTTTCAAATTTAGATAACATTTCAAACTTATTTTTAATATAATAAGACTAGATCATCTTAGAGTAATCATCAATGAAATTAATAATATATAAATAACCATTAAGAAATGCAACTTCTATAAGTCCTTTAAGATCACTATGAAAAAGTTCTAAGGGGTGAGAAGAGTTATCATCATAATTTTTGTAAAATGGTTTAGTGTGTTGCTTACCACATAAGTAGCCCGCACACATTTCATGATAATAAGAAATAATAGAAACACCAACTAAAAGATCACAATGAGTCATATCATACAAACATTTATAATTGACATAATCTAGTGTTTCATGCCACTGTTGAGATTTATTTCTACTTTGCGATGAAAGATAATATGCAAAAGAATTAGAAAACATACATAATCCATTCTTTTAAATTATTTCAACAATCAAAGAGCCTAATTGATTCTTAATACACCATTTATTCTTAAGTAAATTTATTGTCAAATTATCATTTGTAAGTTGAGAATAAGTAACATAATTTTCTTAAGATTATGGACATAAAAAATATCATTTGAAAATGCATTCTCAAATTCAGCGTTTCTTTATTTAGTATCTTCTAAAAATGAATTATCACCTAAATAAATTATTTCAGATATATCTTTAATGTCAAATAATTTTTTTGTTAAATATGTCATGTGATGTGATGCACCACTGTCTAAATTCCATTCATTTCTATTTTAAGTAAATAAAATAGCATACAGTACAATAGTGTTAGTATTATGATCTTGATTCTGATTTTAATTTTTTTGTCGATTATAATTATAATCTTCCTTATATTTGTTATTTTTTAGAGTTTTTGTTATTAGATCTATTCTTGTTTTTGTAATAGTCTTCCCTTTTATGTCCATATTTACCACATAAATTGTAATTTCCATTAAATTTGACTTTATGATTTTTATTTCTAGATTTCTTGTTCCCATCTTTTTCATTGACAAGTTTAAGTTTAAAAATAAATTCTTGGTTTTTAGTGTTTTCATAACCACTATTAAGTGTGAGAAGTATCTGAGAGACATTCTCTTTAGAATTAAATTTTAACATCACTTATTATTGAATAAGAAGAACAAATAGTGTAATGAGGTGAAGAATATCTTAATTTGTTTGCTATTTAGAATTGATAATAGAAATGAAATTGTGAAATTTTTTATGAATTTTTAACTAAATAATAAAATATAAAATTTGATCTTAAATAAGATTATAATTACAACCATCTAACTAAGATTTAATATTTTTCATAATTGTAAGAAAATTAACTATTTTTTCATCACTTTTCATGAGAGTAGTAAGCAGTTCCAGTATAAGTTTAATAATTTTTTAGAGATGAGTGCTCTCGTGTATAGATTCAATAAGTTTTCAAGTATCGTTGGATGATTTCTGATTGTTGATATAAAGTAGGAATTCATCATTTATGCTTCTCAAAATGATCGACATGGCTTATTATGATTTTTGTTGAAATGTATTGGTAAGTTCAGTTGTTTTCAGTCATGATAATAATGTTGTAATTTTTTTGAGCTATAAGTTTTGATTTAATACATATTTTAAAATTGTTATAGTTTGATCCATTTGACATTTTTGACTCTTATCTAATACGCAATTTAGAGAGGCCGTAACTTTCATTCAAATTTTTGACACTTTCAATTTTTTAAATACTAAATCGACACCAAAAAGGTTTAAAAAATAAAAAAATTATTGTTCTTTTATACTTTATTTTTGGAATAAAACATATATTTTATTGTTTAAACAACAATAACTACTTAATTTTATACAAAACAATTAAAAAAATGTAAAAACTACAATAATTTCAAATGTTACAAGTGTCATAAATGTCACAAAAAATATTTTACAAAGTATAAAGAATAAAACTAATCTTTTAATTAATTATATAGTTTTAAGAAAATAAGTTTGACCAAGAATAAATTTGACCAAAAGGTTGTGTTGATAAGTTTGACCTCACAGGTCAAATTGTCACCCATACCAATCAAAACTTTATTTGTCATGTTGCTTACCTTTTTTATTGACATGATTGGTCTTGTAATATCCCTAGAATAGTCATCCAAAGATTTGATTAGCAAATTTTAAGGTATATTTGATGAAATTAATTTTTTAGTCACCATGGTTATTTGTTTGTCTAGCCACCTTGTGACCAATTTCAGGTTATGTCAAGAGGTGAAATGAGTCCATAACATCATAAGAGACCTCATGGATTGTGTCAAATTCATATCATGTTGTATAATTGATCTAATTGGTTGGTGACATGTTTGACTAACTTCATGACCCAGTTTCTTGCATTTTTGATCATTTTATGGCTTCTAGAGCAGGTTTTTGAATGAGAATAAAATTTTAATATCATAATAAGAACATAGTGTTTTTATTCAAGCATGAAAATTACAATGGATTCATTTTTTAGCAGTTTCATCAGACTACTCAAGTGATTCTAGAAGTTTTAGTTCTAAAAAATCCTGTTTTGAGGCCATCAATACAGTTCTTCAAGGTAAAATTGAGTTTCAAGCATCTTGAATACCTTTTTTGTCCATTACAAGGTAAAAAAAATTATTTAAAATAGGTTTTAGGTCTTAAAATGGAGAAAACTAATTTGTCTCTCATATTGACTTCTTTGGCAGTTCTAGAAGGGCAATTTTCAAGTGCTCAATACGAACAAAGGAGAGAGAGTTAGGTGTTAAAACTTTAGCCATTATTATGGGTCCTAGTAAGATTGAAATCAGTAGAATAAATTTGTATATTGGTGGTTTCTTAAATAATTACTAAGGGTGACATCAAGACACTATGGCCTATTCATCTGAGAGGGGTATGTTCTTGCACCTATTTCTCTAGCTCAAAATTTGATAGAGATGAATTATTTTGAAGGTGATTTTTAGAGGTCTTGTAATATATTTTCATGGTTATTTCATTTTCCAACTCATATCTATGAGGTGTTTTCACTTGAAATAAGAATGTCTTGGTGTACAAGGTCTTCCAGATAATCTTGTTGCAAGTTATTGTTTCCTTTTTATGGTGGTCATTATCAGAGGTTTATAGTGATTTTTCACTCATGGGATATCACTAATTTTTAAGTAAGTCATTATTATTTTGTCTCATATGTGTTTTGGTCCATACTCTTAGAGTGCACTTGATTGTGGGAACATAGTTTATGTTTTAATAGTCTACTAGAGGTTTGACTATTATTTTGGCTCATATACTAGTGATACATTATGGCATATGGTTTTGGGATGATATTTCATATTTATAATTATAGAGAGATCAATATAAGAGCCCATATGCATGTTTTCCAATGAGATTCACAATTGTTTCCTTCAATTGCATTTTATACAAATTGTAGGCATAGGTTGAAGATGTTCATTGCTCAGAGTCACAAACAAGAATTACTACATGTCTCAATGCATTCACATGATAATTTATTACCCTAATGCTCTCATAATGAGCTCAAATTGAATAAATATTCTAGGGCTTTCAAAAAATGGCTTATGCAATGGTTGACTACGTGTAATCCATACAAAACTATAAGGTAAGTTGAGGGTGAGTTGATGCATGTCTTGAAGATCTATGAGCTTTCAAGAAGTAACAAGGAAGATATGTAGTATTTTGACAGTGTTAAAAGAGTTAAATATCTCAAAAGAGTGGCTTTTATTAGCCCTAAATAAAGTAAATGAGACCTACAAGCCTCAAGCCTGCAAGTCTCAATTTGAGAACAAGGTCAACCTCAAATCAACATTAAAAAAAGCTAAAGCTTGGAGACCTAACCCCATGATAGATGAAACAAACCAAGATCAACCTACAGACCATCAAAGAAAACCTAGGTGATTGCATAGTCTAATAAATGATAATGGATTGAGTTGACAGTCTTAAGACACTGTATGCAGTTTTCACAGGACTGTAAGGTAAGTCAAAAGGTGACATAAGACCTGGTCATAGGCATGTGTAGACCATTGGTAGTGTTAAGGAGGTGTGTGATGATTTGATAGGTTTTTAAATCTAAGATAATATAGGAAGTGTCTCTTTGTATGACACTAAGCAGTCAAAAGGTGACCTATAGGTGTTAGGCTTGTAGGTCCACATTTTGGGACTAAGATCAACCTTAGACCAACATAAAGGATCCTTAAGTATATATAAACTTCACTTTGATACAAGATGGAGACAAATGCTAACTCACCTAATAGATCAAATACACTTGAGAGGTCAAGGGAGTCAATGAAACTAAGTGACAATCTAAAGATCATCTACAACACTACAGGCCACCTATAGTATTGTGTACTTGATGGGTAGGGACAAGTGACAAAAAGAGAAGTGACAAAGATGTTTGAAAATAAATTAGAACCCCAATAAAGATTAAAGACCATTGGAAAGTTTATTAATGCGTAAAGTTAGGTCCTAAACTCATAAAACACAGTCAAGACTCCCTAAACAACCTACAGCCATAGTGACTAAAACCTACAACCAATTCAAGAAAGTAAGAACGCAATCAATTGTCTTTAAAACCATAAGGAGTTTGTGGGTAAAAAAGGAGGGGGTTTTGTTTACATATGCTTTCATGAAGATGATAGAGTTTCTTAACCCATGTCACATAACACTATTCTACCTAATTTTGTTACATACACCTACAGTCAACACCTAATCTACACCTATAGCCAGCTTGTAGGGATTCAACAAGAATTATATAGACAATGAGTGGAAGAGTAAAAAGGTAAGGTTGAGATTTTGTTGAATTTTTAATTCACTAAAGTTGATGAATTTAACATAATATTAAAGAATATCTGGGTAAGAAACCTCTAAAAAAAATTCATAGGACACCAACAATTCGTATAAGGAACAAGTCGCATAAACGTACAACAATCAATCAAAGATAAGAGGTTGAAAGTTTGATAGTGATTAAGGTAAACATGATATATAAGTAATGGGTGTAAAAAAATATATGCTTGAAGGGTTATTATAAAATGAATAGAATCATATTCCAAGGGGAAAAATATAGTCAAGTAACCCTAAGAAGCACCTGCAGGTTGCTAGTGTCATAGACTAACAACAGACCTAAAGAGACCTATCAAAGCATGTTGAAAGGTAATCTTAGAATAAATGGGACTTCATATAGGTTCAAGAACCTAAATATAACTATTGATGTGAATGGAGGTCTTAAAACACAAAGAATGCAGTCAAGTACTTTGATGGCACCTACAAGCTACAAGTGAGATAGGTAGACCTTAAGATTGAGAGAATAATAGAGATGCTTGGAAGGATATGAGGTCTACCTGAAAAAAAAAAATAGGATATATGGGTATTCATGAGACTAAATAGAAACAAAATGAATATTGACCAAGACTGAGTTTCAAAACTCCATATACAGTCAATCAACACACTAGCAGACTCAGCCAGTCTTGAGAGAAATTATTGTTTGAGGCCTCTATAGGTGTGATCGGATTTGAAATTTAGTAAAAATGGTTATCATGAGTGTATTAATGTTTTTTTTATCTCCTCAAGGTCACACAAGTAGTGGACATATCCATTGTTTTTCTCAGACATGGCCCACTCCTTTAGCAAGGGGTAGTCATGAGACTAGGCGGTCTATTTGAGGTCTAAGAACAAAATAAGTAGGTGAGACTTCATGAAATGTCCTTGAGGTAATGAATATAAATATAAATGGTCTCAATACACCTCCATGTGGTAATAACACTTAGGTTTCCATCCAAATGTCCTTAAGGGCTAGCAAGGAAATAATAAGCCTAAACCCCAAACAACCTGACTAGTACACCATGAGCAACAGAGGGGTAACAAGGAATTCTAGAGCATGTAGAATAATTTAAAGGGATGTTTTATAGATTTTTTAACCTCTCCTAATAATAATATAGATTTTTGAGTCCCAAAACTCAAAATAGACCTCTCTCAAAGCTCAAGAACACTAAGTAAGCCACCCGAAGAGCAACTTCAAATACTCATACCATATCTCACACTTTGCATGGGGAACTAATCCATTTAGGATATCTAAGGAGGTCATTAAATAAAGTTTTTTATATGTGAAGAGGTCAGTTAGATGTTTATTCTTTATGAACAATCGTTAAGACCCCATACATGTCTTAAACCCTTCTAAAACCCTGATTGTGACCAGTCAAGGGAAATGGAATTCAAATGCACATATAATTCCATAGTTTGATTATAAAACCTCTTTTATGTTATTTATGACTCCAAGGAGGTTCTCCACATGGTTGATGTCACTTGTATGGATTGTTACATATACCCTATTTTCATGATTTTTGTTGTTTTTTAAGTGTTTTGAGAGGGGTAGAGATTCCCAATCATGGGATGATGTAATTTGGGAATTTTAATAACTATTAAAGCTCAAAAACTTGCATGGAACATTATTTAGGTGGTTTAACCAAGCCCATTTTCTAAGGTAATACAAACCAAACTCAAAATAAGACTAGGTGGCAAGGTGGTTTGATGGTTTGTACACTTCCACAAAGTCTCAGGATCCCAAAATTGACAAGGAGGTTTATAACAATGTGGTAAAAGTGAATCAAACACTTTTAAATGGGTTCACATGTGTTGGATCTCTCAGTATCAATATTTATACTTTATAGGCCTAATTTGGGAGAGAGAATGAGTTAGAAAGTACACTTAAATTTGGAATATGATCACTAAATTTTATGTGGAGATTTAAGGGAATAGAGGGTATTTAAAAGTATTCTCAATTTTCTATATTCATCTCTAGATTCTTCCAGATAATGAGCTTTATCTGTTTTTAGGGCTACAAGGATTTGAGAAGAAATTTAGGGTTTTAGTGCAAAACCAAGTCTTTTTGAGTGTTTGGCGTCTTCAAATGTCTTGTTTCAGGTTTGGTATGTTGTTGGGAGACCATCCATGGAATATATTTTAAGTCTTGAGTAAAAACTCCACTTTTC
The DNA here is from genome assembly GCA_037957365.1 of Torreya grandis. Classification (NCBI taxonomy): domain Eukaryota; kingdom Viridiplantae; phylum Streptophyta; class Pinopsida; order Cupressales; family Taxaceae; genus Torreya; species Torreya grandis. The sequence goes on along the minus strand of JARHVA010000510.1, from coordinate 3,426,863 downwards.
CCTTCTACGCCATGATGAGGATGAGCTTTCTAAGGAATCAAAACACTAAATCATTGTATAAAGCTTATAATAAACCTTGTAAAGGATAATAAACCTTATCTATGCCACATGGGAGATTATAACAAGTCAAGTATCATCTTTAAATATTTGGAAAGGTTTGAAAAGGTCTCGAGTCTCCTAACTACACCTTTTCTCCTTCTTACGCCTAGTGTGTTAAAGGAGTCAAACTTGCACTTAAGAGCTTCTAACCGCCCATGGATCATCAAAAGACCTATAAGAATATTTTATAAGAATATTTCAATGAATATTAAAGGATGACTTAAAGTCCTAATTTCAATGGGGAAGACCAATTCTTCAATAAAGACATGAGGGCTAGTATATAGGGGTTCAAGCAAAGATTTAGGCACTCTCCAAGTGCTCAAGGATTGACCAATCATGAAAAAGACATTATCAAACCTCCTAAACTCATGCCACTCTCTCTTATATGCCCTCCTAAAGACATGAAAGTTGGAAGAGGCATGAGAAAGTACTACGTGGCATTGAAGGAGGGCAAAGACCAAGTTTGAAGACCCCTATTTTGGGGTTGCTTTGTCTCCCATCATTTTATTTTTATATTTGTATTCATTTTCTATAATTTTGATCATCACTCTTTGCTTTTAGTTGTGCTGAAATCCTTTCAAATTTTGTACTCACCCTTTGAGAGAAATAAGAAGCTTTTGTTCCTCCATTTTCAGGTTTTTTGGTGAAGTGTATGTGTTTACCATTGATATAACATAGTGAATCATTTATTTTAATATGATAATATTTGTTTTTTATACCTTCAAGCAAGATATTTTATGTTATACATGTCATATTAAGTTTCAATATCAACTCTAATATAAGCATTGGATGTGAAATTAGTTCCTTTACATTTCTTCCTTGCAAAAACTAAGTTTGTCAAGTCCTTATGAAACTTTGTTGTAGAAGTCACTCTTAGAGTGTAGAGAATGTGTGCAAGCTTATCCATTTCATAAGAGTGTCCATTTAAAGCATATGTGGTCATAAAATATTGATATATCACCTTCATTTCCATTTTTATTTACAATTCCATTACAAACAATGTCTTTTTCACCCTTTTCATTGCCAGAATCAGTAGTTAATAGGTTTAAGAATAAGTTTTAGTGAGAGCACCAAGGTAACTATCCCTCTCTGAATATTATCTCCCTTACAAAGTCACCCACACTTAGGAGATATTCCAAGTTCTAGTAGGAGTGAGAAACAACACACTTTCTTTCAGGGGCACACTCCTGATTGACAACAGGTTGGTTTAGTGTGTTTTGAAACTTTTACCTCTTTTTTACAAGTGTTCTAAAAAATAAGAATTAATAACTCCCTTACGATGCTTTATGAATATTTAAATGTAAGATATGTTATTTAAAGCCTATTTAATCAATTTTATTTAAATAAAAAATAAATAAAATAACGTGTATGTGAAAACCATTTACTAGATTTTTTTACTTTTTGTTAAAAAAAATCAATTAGAAAAGGGGCCCAACACTTTTGTTTGCATGGAATTTTTTACTTATCAAAAAAAAAATTGATAAATAACATTTATAAACTTTATACTAACCATTGAAACATCATACAACATCAATGGTGCAGGGATGGATGCAAGGGCATAGCAGAAGAGGTGTAGGAGGCCAAACCAGGAGTTGAAATCGCCCATACAACCTTGCACATGAAATTTGATGGGCATACGTCTAAAATTAAATTTTTACATCAAAAATTATTATTTTTCTTGTTTGCATCCCACACATGTCATATTGTCATGCCCATGTGGAAGAAATTTTAACCAAAGTATAGTTTTGATGCTTCACATGGACACCATGAAGGTTTTAGCAAAAAAATGCAAAGATCCACCACTTTAGAACAAGCTAAGGTTATAGATGAATTGAAAAGATTATTTTACTAATTTTTCCACCCTTTAAGGTCGTACCATGCCGTACCATCACACCATAGGGAAGTTTGAAGGCTGATTTGCTTGAAGGTAATTTTTGTTTGGAGTCTTGTGTGTTTTATTTTAATCCAAAATATTGAGATACAAATCCATAGGTTCCAAGGTGATGTCAGAATGATTTTAACAAGCCTTTGTACCTTTTATGGTTGTATACTAGGCCATACAAGTCTAATTTTAGATGAAAAATATGTATAGAGGCTTCAGTAAGGTCTTGCCAATAATTAACATACATCAAAATTAATCTAAAACCAAGTTAAATTAATCATATGTAGAGATATATGGATCTAAATATGAAGATTGTAGTAAAGACACAAACACACAACACTAAACATATGTGGCAAAACATAAAGAGGTACAAAACCCAAAATGATTATTCATTAATTGAAAAACAATCCAACCAATACATTTAATCTTCCTCACTTCTTCTAAAAAAATTTGCTTCATGGAATCAATCGCTATATTAATTTTTTTTAAGTGCCCATAATCTTGAATGTATGTTTGAAAATATATTTAGTTGATTAGTTAAACCATTTATAAGTGGAGTGTCATTATAACCAATGGGTTCAACCTCCCACCCAACAATGATAAGTTTTATAATTATTTTTATTATTATCTATTAACGTGAGTATTAACTTGATGCATAACTTAAATAATAAAATATATTATTATTTATTTACTAATGTAATTTAATATATTAATGACACTTATATACCACTTAATCATTAATTGTTCCAACACTTCCCCTTAATGTTAAGTGGGGATACATGTCATGGCCACCTTTATATAAAAGGAATTATACTCCGTAAACCATCTACAATGAGTTGAGGGTGCATGTAACAATAAATTAATTTAAAAATCTTCATCATGTCAATATCATCTTTTGAAACAAAAAGAATTATAATCTATAAACTACTTAGAATAATATTAGGCTATCAAGATTATGAGATTACATCTCACAGTTTCTCATGAATAATCAACCAAATATTTTAGAGCCTTTTATAACACAAAGACTTCCATTACAAGATATGTTTTTAAGTATTGGGTACACTGTGAACTCAAATATGGTGAAGTTTACCAAAATCACATAAAATGACTTATTGTTTAAGCCAATAAAATCTTTGGGATGTGACCTATTCTTCCCATTTTTTCTTCAATGGAATCAAAGTATACTTTCTCCTATCTTTCACAAGGGTGAAGGTGTTCGTCCTATAATCATGTGTAGCCTTTGTATAAAACTGCCAAAGCCATCCATGAAACACATGACAAATATCCACAGGCATGATATTACATAAGACTTCATCATTATATGACCCAATCTAAAAATTAACCAAACATTGTTCATTCACTAAAATTTGATGTCCCTTCAACATATAAGACACCTTATATGGATTTTAGTGTGTGTTTCACTTCAAATCAAGATTCTCTACCATCTCATTTGACATAATATTATCATCTATACCATTATCAATAATAACCTTGCAACATTTACCTACATATTTCTCCTTGGTTGGTTTTAGCAACTGATGCAGTAGCATTTTAGTTAATGAGTAATGATACTTAAAACAAAAAAACAATCTAAAAAATTATTTTGAATGCTTCTGGATATAGCTATGTGTGCATTTTTTAGATAACATTTTGGGTCACAATTTGTGAACCATCATCAGGATGAGAATGATTCTTTTCTCATTCTCATCCCGATGGTGGTTCATAGAGTGTGACCTAAAATATTATCTGAAAAGTGCACACATAGTTATATCTAGAAGCATTCATAACAATCTAATGGATTGTGTAAATACTATTGCTATAATCTAAAAATTGATCATTTTGTTGTTGTTCAGAAGTAGGTGCTTGCATGCAAGTCCTTTGTATTGTTTTGAACAACCTTTTATGCATGTGTGTGTTTGTTTATTTGTTCCATGCAACTTCAATGGTGTGTTTAGCTTGTAGTGGCATAGGAGGATTTGCAAAATCGTCTATGTGGAGGTCTTTGTTTCAATTTATACCTTTGTTTAGTTTCATGTAAACTAGGAGAAGTGAAGTCTTGTGACATCAATGTTTAGTGAACAACTTTGTTTGTGAAGAATTGCTACTTGGATTGCACGTGTTCTTACAATGTGTTATGCATAAAGGATCATTCCAATTCATAATCATTTGCATTTATTTCATTTAATCACAAAATAAAACTTCATTTAAAATCGTACTACGATGTGGTTTGGGCATGATGTGTTATAAGTCATTGGGGTTTTAGTGAACAGTAAATGTTTGTGGTGCATGTTGATGTGTTACAAATATTTAATGTAGGTAGGTGGGTCTTGTGTATATATAAAGATGCCAATACACTTGACTTACATAGTTATCAAAGTTAAGGATCGTATGTGAGTATTTTGAGAGATACCTAAATTTACAAAGACTGCAAGTTAGCAATCATAGATATGAGGATCTAATTTAATGCATTTAATTTGAGATTATTTTGTTATTTTGATTGTGTGTGCAAGTTATATTTCTAGATATTAAAATTTAATTTACAAAAGCAATTTTTTCATTGCATTTCATTGCTTTATCTTGGTGTGTAATTATAAAGGCTATGTGGTCTAAGGCATCACTTTGTTGGAAACCATAATTGAGACTACATCATTGGTATCAAAATAATGTATTTTCTTACAGGTGAGCGCTTGTTATCTATTTTTTTTGCATTTTCAAGTGTGGGTAGGAAACAATGAATACATATTATATCAAGTTTTGGGTAGAAGTTATAGTGATTGTTATTAGAATTTAAATAAATGGAACACAGTATGGTTTCCTACGAGAGCACCCAGAGTGGCTAGAGTGACAAGAATTTCAAACTTGGCATAATTGATGAGAAATATGAAAGTCCATTTAGGTTTTATGGAGATCACACAATATCAGGGTGTTGTATTTGATGATGAGAACAATAATCAATTCGCAAAATAAGTGTCTAGGAACTAGTTTGCAAAAGAAGAATGCATCGATGAACCTAAAGATAGATTCCTAAACATAATTACAAGGATGAACTTTAAGCTAAAGTTGTAAATTCCTATTTATTCAAGAGCTCATTGATTAGATCACTAAGTTATGAAAATATGTTGAGTATGAGAATACGAAAGATCCTAATAAGGTCAAATTTTCACACACCAAATTGAAGGATCAGACATCCTTATGGTGTAAGCATGTACAGATGGAAAAAGTCCATAGAGGTAAAAATAAAATCAAGACCTAGGATAGATTGGTTACAAATTTGAAGTCTATATTCATACCTTTTAATTTACAACTAACTTTTTTTTTTTAAGTTGACAAATATACAATAGAGAGAGATGAGTGTGAAATATGACACTGAAGAGTTTTATAGACTCGCCATCAAAGTGGGTCATGTTGAAGATGACACCAAGAATATCTAAAGGTATGAGAATTGATTACTATTTATATTCAAGTCGAGTTTAATTTGATCTAGATGTCAATTGTTGAAACATCCTATTAATGCATGTTGAAGATGGATGTGAAGTTGTCCCATAGGCATAAAGGTGCAACGTGAGGGAAATGAAATATTTCACATGCACAAAAGCAAGGAGGAAGCAACGATAATGGTTACTATATGCAAGAAGGAGAATTGATCACTTTTAATCATAATGATACCAATGTGCAAAGAGGTAGAGGAAATCCTACTAAAGGTAGATGATCCTATGGATGAGTTAGATGAATAGGATTCATTGTTACATGTTTCATATGTGCTGAAATAGGGAATTGATAATTTGAGTGTCCACATGCACACAATTAAGGCAATAGGAGAAATGATGCAAATGTGCATATTGTGCAATCAGATAAAAATATTATTACATCTATCCATGACATAGATGATCCAAAAATTGAAAAAGCACTCGTGATGAAGAGGGTGTTGTTGAAATGACCAAAAGAAGAGAATAGGCTTGTACAGAGGAAGAAACTATTCAAAACTATTTACATATTTGGATGTATATTTAGCAAGTTGATTTTTAATAGTGGTAGTATTGATAATCTTGTTTCACAAGATATTTTTGAAAATTTTGGTTTGAAGAGGATTGCGTATCCAAATCCCTATAAAATGTCTTGGTTTATAAAGGGACATAATTTTATGGTGAATAAGTAATGTGTGGTAAGCTATCAAATAAATATTTATAGGGATGAATTTATGTGTGAAATAAAATTCCCATGGACATTTTTCATGTGCTACTTGGAAGGCCTTGGTGGTTTGACAACATGGCACAACATGATGGTCATGCAAACACCTATACATTAAAAAAATAAGGATTATAACATGCTTTAAATCCTTTGAAGGATAAGAGCAAAGAATTGGATAATGGTCCAAATATTTTGATGATTTCTGGAAAATAATTCATGAGAGAAGTGAAGGAAAGGGCATGTTATGGGTTGATATCAATTCCCACACAAGAAAAAGTGCAGGTGTAACGGAAGAAACACTTTCACATGAAGTGAAGGAGATGTTCAATGAGTTCATTGTGAATTATTATAATGATCTACTAGATGGTTTCCACGTATAAGGAGTATAATTCATCACATGGATTTGATTATAGGATTGAGTTTACAAAATAAATTAGAATATAGGTTGACACCTACATATAATATTAAGGTGCAGAGACAAGTACAAGATTTTTTAGATAAATGGTTGACAAGAGAAAGTTTGATCCCACGCGTAATTCAAGCAGTGTTAGTGTATAATAAAAGAGGTGAATGGGGGATGTACATTGATTCCATAACCATCAACAAGATTATAACTAAGTACAAATTCCCACTGTTGTGGATGGATGATTTGATGGCATTCTTAAGTGGAGTGCACTACTTCATAAATATTGACTTGAAAGTGAATATCACCAAATACACATAAGGGAAGGTGATGAGTTGAAGGGTGCATTCAAAACAAATGAAGGATTCTATGATTGGCTAGCCATGACATCTGGGTCTACTAATGTGTTGAGTACATTCATGAGACTCATGAATGAAGTTTTGAAACCCTTTTTGGGTAAGTTTATCATAGTGTATCTAGATGACATTAATTTTTAATATAACAAATGAATAACAATTAATTCATTTGAGACAAGTGTTTCAGTGGTTGTTAGATGAAAATTTATTTGTATATTTAATAAAAATTAACTTCATGAAGGAAGATTTAGTATACTTGGGTTTTTTAATTTCCTGAAAAGGATTGAAGATGGAGCCAAAAAATGTGTGTGGTTATTCTTGAGTGGTCATCATTGAAGAACACATTTGAAGTGCAAATATTTCATGGCCTTACAAGTTTTTATAATAAATTCATCAAAAAATTTAATGGGATATGCACAATAATCACCGAGGTAATGCGTAAATATAGGAAAGAGTTTGTATGGAACATAGAAGCATAATATAGTTTATAGTAATTGAAAAAAAAGTGACTAGATAGCCAATGTTAGCATTTGTGAATTTAAAAAAGTTATTCCAAGTACATTATGATGCAAGTGGCACAACATTAGGAGGAATGATGATTCAATAAGGTAGGCCTATAGCTTACTTCAATGAAAAGTTGAATGGTGTGAAAAATAAATATTACGTGTATGATCAATAAATCTATGCCATTGTGCAAAGCATTCAATAAATAGAGGCATTATTTGTTGCCTAAGGATTTTATATTATATATAGACTATAAAGCACTACAATTCATAAATAATCTAGGAAAATTGAACCAAAGACACATGAAGTGGGCTGATTTTCAATAAAGTTACTTGTTTGTGTTAAAACATGGGAGTGATAAGTATAACAAAGTAGTATATACACTTAGTAATAGGTGTCTCTTGTTGAACTAGGTGTGAGTGGAAGTAATAACGTTTGATTATATGGAATTAGAAGGTGAAGATGAATATTTTAGATATGCATAGAAAACATGCATAGAACAAGTGAATGCATTGTTAGGATGTGGAGCCTAAAAGCTTCACTTATGTATACACTAAGCAGTTTCAGGTCTACACAGTCACCGGCGTCGGTCAGTAGCAATGCAGGAGACGACGACGTCGGCAGGCAGTCGGTCGACGTCGGTCATAGGCAAGCAGGCAGGAACCGACGTCGGTTACCTGCGCGTTCCAAAATCTATTTCCGAGGACAGCAGTGATAGTTTGCATGATGAGTTTGAGTCTTAGTCTTAATCCGCATCTCTAATATTAGCAAGACTGTATTTAGAGCCTTTGTTCAAGAGGCATAACTGTTTGTTGTAAGTGCATGCATATGTTTGCTAATTCTATATGTAGGATTAGATCTTCTTAGCTTAGTAAATAAGAGACAATTGTAATGTTGAAGAACAGTACAGAGTGTTGAATCAATCCAGACTTGTTGGAGTTGGTTGTGATTGAGAGAGATAGCTCTTGAGGGATAGAGATCTAGTGTGAGATCTTGTGCATCTAAGAGAGGTGTGGAAGAAAGGTGTTTCTTCAATTGTATTCCTTCTGTAAAGAGTTTTAATACAAGTTTTCAGGGTGTTTTCTTGTATCTCTTGTTCTTGCTATTATTTGATTCTAGTTACTTGTCTATCTGATTTATTTCCGCGTTTATTGCTTTCATAAGTGTAATCATTGTTGGTTGATCCCCAACAAGTGGTATCAGAGCTCAGGTTCACTAACAGGTGGTTCAGATCTGTGTAGTATGTATTGATTACAGGGTAGTCACAGAAGTTTCTGCAGGGATTTCTATTTGAGTGGGAGAAGTAATGGCAGAAGAAAGTAAGCTTAGAATGGAAAAGTTTAATGGCAAAAACTATCAACACTGGAGAATGCAGATAGAGGATTATCTGTATCAGAAAGACTTATACTTACCGTTAAGTGGAATTGCCAAGAAGCCCAAAGACATGGATGATGAAGATTGGGAAGTTCTTGATAGAAAGGCTCTGGGGTCAATAAGGCTCAGTCTAGCATCTACTGTGATATCCAATTTATCACAGGCAAAAACTACGGTAGAGTTAATGTCTACTTTAGCAAATATGTATGAAAAACCCTCCACTTCTAATAAGGTATATCTTATGAAGAGTTATTTAATTTGCATATGAATGAAGGTGGATATGTGTCTACTCATCTGAATGATTTCAATGGTATTGTAAACCAATTAAATTCAGTCAGTATTGTATTTGATGATGAAATAAAAGCTCTTTTAATATTATGCTCTTTGCCGGAAAACTGGCACAGCTTAGTAATGGCAGTTAGTAATACTGCATCTGCATCACATATTTTGAAAGTAGAGGATGTTGTTAGTGTTATCTTGAATGAGGAAATTCGCAGGAAAAGCACAGAAGAGACATCTGGGAACGCTTTGAATTTGGAGAGCAGAGGGAGGCAGAAAGACAGGAGCAAAAGGAGATCAAGATCTAAGTCTAAGGTGAGAGGAAGATCCAAATCCAGGAATGGCAGGAAGCCACAATGCTGGAATTGTGGAAAGATGGGGCACATAAGCAGAGATTGTTGGTCTAAGCCTAAGGAAGACAATCAGCACGAAGGAAAGGAAGAAGCCAAGGTTGCAGGTATTGCACAAGATGCTTTAATTTTCTCTTTGCATAATAATATAGAATCTTGGGTTGTAGATTCTGGTGCATCTTTTCATGCTACCCCTAACAGAGAATATTTTAGTGACTATGTCCAAGGAGATTTTGGAATAGTGTATTTAGGGGATGATGAGCCTTGTAATATAATTGGCAAAGGTAAAGTGCAGTTAAAGATGCAGAATGGCAACACATGGGTGTTGAGAGACGTGATGCATGTTCCTAGCTTGAAGAAAAATTTGATTTCTACAGGAAAGTTAGGGGATGAGGGTTGTACTGTAACTCTCATAGCAGAATCTTGGAAGGTGACCAAGGGAGCACTTGTTATGGCTAGAGGTAAGAGAGTAGGTACTCTCTATTTGTGTAACTGTGTTACTAATATTTCTCCTTCTATTTTATCCACTTCAGATGTGGATGCAAAATTCTGGCACTCAAGGCTTGGCCACATGAGTGAGAAGGGGATGTCAATTCTTAAGTCCAAAGGTATGCTTTCAGATTTAAAAGGCATAGATCTAGAGTTTTGTGAGCACTGTGTATTTGAAAAATAGAAAAGGGTTAGTTTTCTCAAGACTGGGTCTACTAGGAAGAGGCATAAGTTGCAGCTTGTTCACACAGACGTGTGGGGACCGGCTCAAGTTGCTTCCAATGGAGGATCACAATACTACGTTTCGTTCGTAGATGACGCCACAAGGAAGGTATGGATCTACTGTATTAAAAAGAAATCTGATGTTTTTGAGACTTTTAAGATTTAGAAAGCTATGGTTGAGAATGAAACAGGCAATAGACTGAAGTGTCTGAGATCTGACAATGGTGGAGAATTCTACGGTCATAAGTTCAGAGATTATTGTTACATGAATGGAATCCGCAGGCAAAGGACGGTTCCAAGGACACCTCAGCAGAATGGTATTGCTGAAAAGATGAACAGGACAATAATGGAGCGTGCAAGATGTATGAGATTGCATGCTGGCTTGCCCTTACAGTTTTGGGCATAAGCTGTTGACACTGCAGTGCACCTGATTAACAGAGGGCCCTCTACAGCTCTGGATGGTGGAATTCCAGAAGAGGCATGGATAGGGAAAAAAGTAGATCTCTCATATCTCAAAGTTTTTGGTTGTGAATCCTTTGTGCATATCGATAAGGAAAATAGAAAAAAGCTGGATGCTAAGTCTATGAGATGCACATTTATTGGCTATGGCTCAGATGATTTTGGTTTTATATTATGGAATCTAGAAACTAACAAAGTAATTAGGAGTCGGGATGTTGTTTTCAATGAAAGAGTGATGTATAGTGATCAGCTAAGGAAGCTGAATCAATCTGGGCAGAGCAATGAAGAATTGAATGAGGTGACGGTCCAAAGTGAGCTCACGGAAAAAAGAAATAATCACTTGCAGGAAAACACAGAGACCGACGTCGGTAGGGTAGGAACCGACGTCGGCAGAACAGGAATCGATGTCGGTCACACAGAGACCGACGTCGGCAGGTCAGGAACTGAGGCCGGTCAGGCAGAACTGACGTCGGCCAGAAGCAGGCCTGGAAGTGACCGAGGTCGGTCACTGTCAGAGAATTTGGGTGGACAGCGTGTTGTGGACGAGTCTCAGACACCCATCAGGAGGTCAGAAAGAGTAAGTAAGCCTCCAATTCGATATTCTCCTTCTTTATTTTACTTATTGCTAACTGATGGTGGAGAACTAGAGAGTTTTAAAGAAGCAATGCAGGTGGAGTCCAAGGATCAGTGGGAGCTAGGCATGAAAGAGGAAATGGAGTCCTTGAGTGAGAACCAGACATGAGATTTGGTTGAGTTGCCAGCAGGAAAGAGGACACTGAAGAATAGATGGACTTACAGATTGAAAGAAGGTGAGAATGGAAAGATGAGATACAAGGCCAGGTTAGTAGTGAAAGGATTTGCACAGAAACCAGGTATTGACTTTGGTGAGATTTTTTCTCCTGTTGTTAAAATGACTTCTATACGGACTGTACTGTCTTTGGTTGCTATTGAGGATTTGCATCTTGAGTAGCTAGATGTTAAGACAGCGTTTCTTTATGGAGATTTGGATGAAGAAATATACATGGAACAGCCGGAAGGATTCGAGGTCAAAGGTAAGGAGAAGTTAGTGTGCAGGTTGAAGAAAAGCTTGTATGGCCTCAAGCAAGCTCCTAGGCAATGGTACTTGAAATTTGACAGGTTTATGACTGAGCATGGCTACAGTAGGTGTCAATCCGACCATTGTGTGTATTTCAAGAGATTGAATAATGGTAGGTACATTATTATATTGTTGTATGTAGATGATATGTTGGTTGCAGGATCACACATGCAGGATATCTCTGAGCTTAAGGTGAAGTTAGCTCAAACATTTGCTATGAAGGATTTGGGAGCAGCAAAGAAAATCCTAGGCATGAGCATCAAGAGAGACATGACAAATCACAGGTTGATATTGTCACAAGAAGATTATGTGGACAAGGTGTTGAAACGGTTCAATATGCAGGATGTTAAACCGGTAAGTACACCTTTGTCTGGACATTTTAAGTTGAGTAAAGAACAATGTCCCAATTCACATGATGAGGTAGAGTACATGAGTAAGGTTCCATATTCTTCTGTAGTAGGGAGTTTGATGTATGCAATGGTGTGTACTAAATCGGATATTGCCCAAGCAGTGGGAGTAGTAAGTAAGTATATGGCCAATCCAAAGAAGGAACATTGGAAAGCAGTTCAATGGATCCTTAGATATCTGAGAGGAACCAGCAGTAAGCATTTGTGCTATGGAGGTTCAGATACTTCTCTACATGGTTATGTAGATTCAGATATGGCAGGTGATTTGGATGGCAGGAGGAGCACTACAGGTTATGTTTTTACTGTAGGTGGAACGGCGGTTAGCTGTATATCTAAGTTGCAGAAGGTTGTTGCCTTGTCAACTACAGAAGCAGAGTATATTGCAGTCACGGAGGCTAGCAAGGAGATGATATGGATGACACGGTTCATGGATGAGCTTGGAAGGGAGCATGAGAGTTGCAGATTGTATAGTGACAGTCAGAGTGCAATCCATTTGGCTAAGAATTCGGCCTTTCATTCAAGAACAAAGCACATACAGCTCAAGTACCATTTCATACGGCAGGTATTGGAAGATGGTGAGTTGAAGCTGAAGAAGATCCATACAGATAGGAATCATGTGGATATGTTAACCAAGCCGGTTACTAAGGAGAAGTTGAATCTTCATTCAACTTTTGTTGGTCTTCATGATTGATTTGAAGATGGGGGAGCTAGAAGATGTTGCTGTACAGGTACTGGTGCAGCTGTTTATCTCCAAGTGGGAGATTGTTAGGATGTGGAGCCTAAAAGCTTCACTTATGTATACACTAAGCAGTTTCGGGTCTACACAGTCACCGGCGTTGGTCAGGAGCGACCGACGTCGGTCAGTAGCAATGCAAGAGACGACGAAGTCGGCAGGCAGTCGGCCGACGTCGGTCATAGGCAAGCAGGCAGGAACCGGCGTCGGTTACCTGCGTGTTCTAGAATCTATTTCCGATGACAGCAGTGATAGTTTGTATGATGAGTTTGAGTCTTAGTCTTAATCCGCGTCTCTAATATTAGCAAGACTGTATTTAGAGCCTTTGTTCAAGAGGCATAACTGTTTGTTGTAAGTGCATGCATATGTTTGCTAATTCTATATGTAGGATTAGATCTTCTTAGCTTAGTAAATAAGAGACAATTGTAATGTTGAAGAATAGTACAGAGTGTTGAATCAATCCAGACTTGTTGGAATTGGTTGTGCTTGAGAGAGATAGCTCTTGAGGGATAGAGATCTAGTGTGAGATCTTGTGCATCTAAGAGAGGTGTGGAAGAAAGGTGTTTCTTCAATTGTATTCCTTCTGTAAAGAGTTTTAATACAAGTTTTCAGGGTGTTTTCTTGTATCTCTTGTTCTTGCTATTATTTGATTCTAGTTACTTGTCTATCTGATTTATTTCCGCGTTTATTGCTTTCATAAGTGTAATCATTGTTGGTTGATCCCCAACATGCATAAAAGAAACCATGGTTATATTATCTCATGTAAGAGGAATTATTGTTAGAGGAATGCATTTGTGCATACCTTTAGGATCAATGCAAATAATTTTGATTAAGGAGAATCATATTCGAGGTTTAGCAAGTCATTTTGCTTATGTAAAAAACTATGTGTAGTTGTATGAGAATTAATTTTGGCCAAAAATGAGTACATATGTGGGAAAATATATTCAGGAGTGTTGAATTTCCCAGTTGGCAAAAGGGAAAAGTTAGAATGTAAGGTTGTATCAACCATTGCTTATTCTAGAGAGACCATGACAAAGTATCAACATGAATTTTGTTTTAGGATTTCCTCAAAGAGAGATGAAATTATTCTATATTTGTGATTGTGGATATATTTTTTAATATGGCATATTTTATTGCTTGCAATAAAATTAGTCATGTGAGACATATTGCTAAGTTATTTTTCATATAAGTTATGTGATTACATGGATAACCACATAGCATAATATCAAGCATGGATGTGAACTTTTTTAGACACTTATAAAGTACATTTTGGAAGAAGTTAAATATATAGCTATAATTCAGTTTAGTGTATCATCCTCAAATAAATGGACAGATGGAGGTGGTCAATATAAGTCTTGGTAATTTGTTGTGATGTTTGATTGAAGAAAATCTAGGAAAGTGGGATTAAATTCTAACGTAAGCTTAGTTTACTTATAATACCTCAATTAATAGTAGTACTGGAAAGATATTATTTCATATTGTGTATGAGTCGAGTCCAAGAGGTGTTGTACTATTGCATGACATTATAGATGAGTGAAATAATAGTGCTGAATGATAAGGTTTTGTTAAATATATGCATGACTTACATTTAAAAATGCATGAACAATTGAAAATAAGTACTACATAGTACAAGTAGTGTGTCAATGCCAAAAGAAGATAAGTCAAATATCAAGTGGGATACTTAGTCTCTAAATGTGTAAGGAAATAGAGACTTCAAAAATGAACTTATGACAAATTAAAGTGGAAGAAAATTAGACCATGCAAAGTGTTGTGAAGGTTTGAACAAAATGCATGTGAGATTGAGTTACCTGAAGAGATCAACATATCACTTATGTTCAATATAATTGATTTGTATCCTTATCATGGACAAATTAGTGAAAGTGCAAATGTATATTCTAAATAATTTAATGGAGTGTACAGATTCCTAAGAAAGTGTGAGAAGAAGTAGAAAGGGTAATTGATTCCTAAAGCATCAAGCGGATATGTGACAAAGAATACAAAGAATATCTGGTAAATTGGTAGGGCCTAGAGATTGAAGATGTGAAATGGATAAGTGCATCAAAAGTTGGAAAACAAGGAATACCAATAATATATATCCTATAATGTTCATGAGTAAGAGTTCATGTTTCTTTATTACCAGGGGTGTATGATGTAGGAGAATCTAGGTTCATGATTAATCCTACATCAAACAAAAACACACACTCTATAAAACAAGTAATTTTTTGTTGTGCACAAGTAGTTATTTGTGCATAATTGCTTTGTTGTAATGGTTTGAAAAGATTGTGTGCATGTGTTTATGCGAATGTATTTTTTTAGATTTGTATCTTGATTTAGTTACCTATAAATTATAAGAGTTGAAGTCTTATGACATCAATGTTTAGTGCATAACTTTGTTTGATAAGTATGTCAACTTGGCTTACAAGGTTATGAGCTACATGCATCTTGTTAGGAGCACACATGTTCTCGTGATGCTTTATGGATAAAGTTTTCTACATTTCCTTATGTATTTAACTCCTTAAATTGTATTAATTTGTTGTAATCTCATTTAATATTGCACTGCAATGTATTTTGAGCATGATGTGCTATGAGTCATTAGGATTGTAATGAACATTTAATGTTTGTGGCTCATGGTGATGTGTTACAATAAGTGTGTCTTGTGTCTATATAAACATGCCCCTACACTTGAGTCAGCTCATCAACAAGCTTAAGGACCATATGTGAGTGTTATGAGGAATAGATAAGCTTGCAATGACTACAAGTTAGAAATAAGAGATATGAGGACCTTATGTAACACATCTCATTCAATATTGTCGTGTTATTGTCATTGTGTGTGCAAGTTATATCTTTAGATATTGAAATCTAATAAAATAACATTATTTTTTGTTTATGAATTTTATTGTAATATTATGATGTGTAATTCTCAAGGTTGTGTGTTCTAAGGCATCTATTTTATTAAGACCCCTAACTATAATTGCATCAACAACACTCTATTCATCATGAGAGCTTCTCCATTGGATTAGTTATATATATATATATATATTATTAGATGATGTAACAGTCTCTTCATCTAATTGTGAAATGATTTGTTTGGCCTCGTTTCTTCTCTGCCATAATTTTGTGTTAGTGGGCACTTAAAATCTAGATGTTAAATGTCTCCACATATATAATAGGTTTTAAAAAAAACTCTAGATCAACCTGGGCCATAGTGTCCACTTTCTCTTGAAAATATGCCTCTTTATGTGGTATTATGCCAATGACAAGAACTTGATTTTATTTCGTGGGTATGTTGTCCTCTACCATTGTTCATTTGGGCTTTTCTTCTTGTAAACCTCCCTCTCTCTTGTTGTATTATGTTGTCTCTTAGAAAATTTCTCCTCGACTTCAAATCACATTGGTATGCATCTACAGAATGTGATATTATCATTCCAAAATCATCTTATATGGAAATACAAAGACCATTCAAATACCTTGAGAATTTACCTTCGTCATCTTAAACAAACTAGAAACAACTTGTAAAAATTTATGTATTCTTTCACATTCCTATCCTTTTTTCTCAATTTATGAATTTTCTTGAACAAAACTAATAATAAGAAGATAAAAACTTACCCTTTAGTTTTGTAACCATTCTATCCCATGTCTTGATTCGCTCTTTATTTCTTATAACTCTTTCCTTCTACACATTATCCCACCACAAGGATACATTCTCTTCATCTTCGTACAAACAAACTTCACTTTCTTAGGATCCTTTATTTTTTCATAATAAAAATATATCTCCAACTCAATGATCTAATCAAGAGCTCATTAAGACACAAACTACTAGAATAGCCAGGGGTTTCTTACCATGGTTTGATTCCCATTTTATAAATGACCCTAAAAAATATATCTTCTTGTTCATCAAGATGTTATTCAACCTAAATATGAGGTGCTTCTTCCTCTTCACCTTCACTCACATCTTTAACAACTCGTCTACACTTCATAGTTTATGTATCCTCTAAATGAGCTTAGATTTGTATCATTATCTCTACCAAGTCTATAATTATTGGTGTTCTTCCATTAGGAGATCCTTTGTATGCCATATATGTTTATTTAGACTCTCAACAACAATAACACCTTATCTCTAACAGCCACCTTGTTTAAAGGTGTTTGCACAATTTTTTACACAAATAGAGGGTAAACATATTCTAATACCAAATGATGTAGTCATAGTTAGGGTACCAAATGAACAACCTTATAATGTGTAACCTAGTGATTCAATACTCATAAATGGACATATACACATTCCTTGCACATAATTGAAAAAAACATTGTATTTATTTATATTTGATGAGGGGATTATAAAATATATGACACAGAATGTCCAAATTTATTTAAATTACAAAATATGCAGATTTACATTATCATTCCACCCCTAGATGTGGTTCAATCTTAAAGCTTTGTGTTCACACTTGTGCATTCCTATAAGTTTCTTCTTGTTGCTTACTCTAGTTACTTGTGCAGAAGCAAAACAAATCTCCCCCATTATAACTATTGAATCCCCTTTTTGAAAGGATTTCATGTTTTTATCAAGGCATCATGCTATAACTATTATGGAAGTCTAAACACTTCAACTTACACAATTGTAATGTTTCATCCTCCCTATTTGACTCTTCAACTTTTATCCTTTAAAATTTTTATAGGTTATCCACAAATGTTTGATCTAGTGTGCACATAAGCCAATATCAATTATTTCATGAAGTAGTGCACAATTTTTTGGTAGATGCATGGAGGTTATAGACTAAGCATTGTGCAAAACAAAATGGTGCACAATCCATGATACACTTTCATGAAGATCTTGCATCACCTTTCCCTCTCAAAATAATATTTGGCATTCAGAATAATAGTGGATTATTTTTTGTGTGGGGTTATGGATTGAGTTAAATGTGTGGAGATACACAAGGTTTATAGGTATTTACAAAAAAAAAACCTATGCAAAGAGTATGCACATTTGTGGGAAATGAATATTATTGTGCACAAGTGCGCACTCAATCAAATACTTGGGAACATATCATTTCCAAGCCAAAAAATAAGGATCCATATGTTGCGCATGATTTTTTGGAAGGCATGTGTTAGATTAAAGTTTCACAAAATTTCACAGACAAATATAAGTTATGTTTGACTTTGTATTCAATGGAGGATGCATGGAATGGTGCATAATTCACAAATACGAATAATTTTCACCTAATTACACAACTAAAATAACTCTTATGCAAATCCTTGCATGCAGTCGTGAATGTTGTGTAAAACTAATTAGATAAGCATGAAGTGCAAACCTATGCATTTTTATTCATGAAACCAAAGAACTTGAAGTATTCAATAATTCACTACTTGCTGACATTAGTTTTTATAAATTTTGGTTGATGCCATATTTATTGTGAACTTAGATGCTCCTAAATTATAGGGTTTTAAAATTTTGGAATAATTTCAAGGATAAACTATCATATCATTCAAGAGTACGACCTTTTAAACTCCTACCAAATAAGTGTGGAATAATTTACATGAGGATTTTTTAGACTAATAATTTGACTCAAGAGAGGATGGTTAGTATCGTGTTAGTTCTAAAATGAAAACAAATTGAAAGAAAATACATTAACTAGCATAACACCTCTATGCCTAGTCACTAAGGGGAGCTTAGTGAGGAAAAGCCATTTGAAAACACAAATATAAATGGAAAGAAGTGATAAATGTGAACACAAAACACAAACATCTTACCAAATCCTTGATTTCTCCAACAGTCTCCTTCTTTGGCTTGCTCAGCTTGTGCTTCAAGAGATCTTCATCAATGGAGTGTGGTTATCTTCATCTTCTCTTGACACATTTGGCTTGTGATGGCTTTGGCTCAAAAATTGGGCATTATAACACTAAATTGCATTATACTTTGGAATCATTTAAGCATTATAACTTTACACAAAAAGAACTTGAAATTCAATAGGCAAGGCCTCCTATTTATAGATTTTGCAAATTGATCAAAATGAACTTGAATAGTCCATTTGAAGATGAAGATGTCTGGATAAGAATCTATTTAATTTTGAATGTCAAATTCAATAAATGTCATCATAAATATTTGGGATAGAGAGTCATTAAAGAGGCATGGAAGGCATTAATGAGGCATAAGAGGGTTTAATCTTGATATTTTATACATTTATGGCCTAGGGATGCTTTCCAAAAAAATGATGCCACTTGATGATGTAGGTATTCAATATCAATTTTCAAAAATAAATATTCAACAAGTTCCATGGAAAATTAACTTATGCTCTTAATTCAAATTGATTAGCCTTAAACATGATTAGTCAACTTTGATACAAATCTTGACATTTGGTGCACAAATTAATCAAATTGGTCAAAATATCGTATTATTAGCTCAAAAATTGACTGAATTGGAATTAAGATGCGATGTTAGATGCATTGGATCTATTATCTTATTTAAGATTTTTATAACACAAAATAATAAAGGCACGTGTGTCATGCAAAAAATTTGGTAGAAAAGAGCAATCTAGAGCACCCAAGAGCAAAAATGTTATTTTGATTCTAATTGATCTGATCAAAGTTAGTTGCCTCATAAATTACATTGCCTCATTTAATGATACTCTAGCCAAAATTGGCACTTGAATATGATAGGTTTAAAATGTTTAACACATTTTAGTGTTTTTAGCCCAAATTGTGCATTTTGATAAAAATTGGTCAAAAGCCTAGTTGGAGGTCATTGATGGCCGCTTTTAGGTGTCTATAGTTTGCTCCTATTTTAGAAGGCATTACAAACTGTAGGCATGGTAATGTCTTTTCAAATAATGAGTAAAGGCCTGTATGCCACAAATAAGATGATGACTGAAGAAAAAGCTCCAAATGATGTTTTGAAAGCCTAGGATGATGCCCCCTTGAGGGAGTGGTCATCACATATGTGGATGGACGGTCCCTAAAAAATAAGCAAGAATAAAGGTGAAGTTAATGCATGGTTGAGATTAATACAAATGAGAAAATACTTATATGCATTGATTTAAAAAGTATTGATTTGCCCAAAGGTGGTTATAATCAAGAATAAAAGTCAAAATAATGATTTGTCCATAGGCGGTTATAATCATTAAGATAACCTAGATTGGCTAAAGATGATGTTTGATATGGTTGGTGCCCTAGTTAGGGTGGATTAGCAATCAAAATTCATGGATATAACTTGGTGTATAGATTAAAGATGAGCGGGCACAAACATAGATGCGATGGTCTAATGACTAAAGAAGCCACAAATAACCAATCATATGAGGATGCAAAGTGATGAAAGAGATGAATAGAAGAATGAGATTGATAAATAGAAAAGATTAAGTTGTACCTACTAATGAGGAGATGCTCATCCTTATTAGCAATAATACAACTAGAATGTTCAATTGGTTGATTTGATCAAGATGGGATGGGAGGATTTGCCAAGGTGCCAAGGAGAAACTTATGCAACTCTATTAATTGTAGACCTTATTGAAGTTGATTTTTTTTATAGCACATAACAATATGCATCATTATAAAACACCATGAAGACTTTCTTGAAATATGGGTAAGGATTGACTCCCAATCCAATAAACAATTAAAAATAATGCACCAATGATAAAAAACATGATGATAATGTTAATGTATGAATATGGATGGACTCAAGAATAATGTGTACAAGGAATCACCCAATGCATGCATATAGACCGAGTTGAGGCAATAGTACTGAAAGCAAACAAACAGATAATAAAACAAATAAAGAAAAAACAAATAGAAAATAAAAAATAAACAAACAACATGAAATAAATAAACAAACAAACAGAAAACTTAAAAAGAAAAATAAAATAAAACATCCTAACAATGACTTTACCCCAGTAGGGCAGATTGAGGATAAGTAGCTAGGCTTAAACAAGACAAATGATTTTGGATTTTGAAATATCTGAATGTTTTTAGAAATTTTAGGTATCTTAACTCATTAGAGAATGAAAAGATACCTACTCACAAAATGGCAAGAGCATTTGGCTTAAGTTGCTCATAAAATAGTGATAACGTATGGAAATGGGGACTGAGTTGACCTCAACATGAATTGAGCATGGCCCACATAGTCCTGAAATTTGAGGTATCTTAACTCATTAGAGAATGACAAGATACCTACTCACAAAATGGCAAGAGCATTTGGCTTAGGTTGCTTGTAAAATAGTGATAACGTATGAAAATGGGGATTGAGTTGACCTCAACATGAATTGAGCATGGCCCACATAGTCTTGAAATAACCTCAAGTCACAATAATTTTGTCCACATAAAAGGCAAGGAAAAAACAACTAGGTCCCAACAAGTTCTCAAATCTAGTAAATGGCTTGTCAAATGAAAATAATAATGGCAAGGTGATGTGGCAATGCATGATAAACAAATGTTGGCCCTAGTTTGACCATAGGTGGTTATAACTAGGATATAATGGATTAGATTATTAATACTAATTTGACCATAGGCGGTTATAATTAGTAGCAAGACCATTGAAACATTGATTTGCCCATAGGCAATTATAATAAGGCTCACATAAGTAAACTTGATATAGGATGGAAAATGAAAGATATCTTGCCAGATCAACTATCACACTATTTTCATAGTCTATCATTGAAACACAGATTTGATAGATTATTGAAACTTGATCAGAATCTTCTCATAAAAGTACAAGAAGAACCAAAGTAACCAAGATCAAAATAGGATTGGGTAGGATGACTAAAAATAGGATTTGATCTAGATAGGAATGGAATGATAGGATGGCATGGTCTTGCTTTAAGATAATGATGGTTTTTGATAGATTGGATAAAATGGTAAGAGGGTTGCCCCCAAGTGCAAATGTGATTCGCTGAGATATGTGACAATGAAAAATGGATATGGCAAATGAAATGGTATGGTACATGTTTTTGGCTTGGGTGATTGTTGGTTTTTCATGTGTTTGGCCTAGGTATGGTAAAATGGCATATGAATCTATTGTTCCTGTTGAAATGGAGATACACATCCTAATCAACAAATAATAAAATAGAATAATCAATCATGTTAATTACTACCCCACACCTCATCTGAATAGCTACTTTGTCAAGAACTGGCTATAGATTTGGATGTCAAGAATGTTATTGTGATCTTCATCAGTCATTGATTTTGATTCCTTCAAGCGTCGAGACAAGGTATCCTTATATCCTCTACAAAGGAAAGTGTAGCCATGGATGGTAAATAGGGATAAATATTGATTGATTTTTTGTTTGTGAAATGGAATGGTGGATGATAATGGAATGTATGATGATAGGGAAACAAATGAAGATCGATATTTTTAGGCACACACAATGGTATTGATTTTGGATTCGACATAACTTTGGATGTGGGAGGGCCAAAGATTTTTTAATATTCTCTCAATAAGACCACCAAATTTTTCTATTGTTTGGGATTGAGAGTAGCTACCATCTGATTAGGTTATAAATTGGAAGCTATATTGATTTCATCTTTGATAATGTCTTCATCAAGCAATGAATAACTTGTATGCTCAGTCACTAGTGCCTCGAAGAGGTTTCTACCAATGAAGTTATCCTTATTATCCCATAATGTCTCTAAGAAGGTTTCACTAAGGAATGTTGACTTTTGACTTTGATTGTCTTCTAGCACCTTCGAAAAGGTTTCACTAGAAGATGTTGAGTTTGAAATTTTATTGTCCCCTAGCACCTCTAAAAAGGTTTCACTAAGAGAGTTTTATTCTTCTGTATGATTTTGGTCTTGTCTTCCTTGTTCTTCAACTGCTATATCACTATAAATGTAGTTCAACGAGGTATGATTCTATCGATCTCAATCGACACTTGTGGAAGGTGGAATGTCAATGATATGGCTATGTTGGTTGATGGTAATGGCGTATGAAATGGTAATGGAATGGGAAGAGGCAGTACAATCCTCATAAAAGATACTAGGAGAACTTGTGTCAATGTTGAATTAATCATTCTAAAAAACCATAGAAGGATCACAAATGTATTCAAATTGATCTACAAGGTATGTGTAACCAATGTTTTAATAGTAACAAATGTATTCTCCTTCTCAATATAATTTCAACTCAAGGGACTCTAAATCTAATGTCGAGACTGATGTTGATTCTATTGTTGATGCTAAATCTAAATTCAGTTCAAGAATAGAACCTGAATCTAATCATGATTCTTCATCTGATGTGGATGTTGCTACAATAATGTTTTGTTAAATGTTTGGCATTAGATAAGTAATAGCCTATGATGGTATGGTGGGTTCCACATAGACTGATTTGTCAAAGTGAGACTCCCCAATGATAAGAAAAAGGTCAGAGACAACTCCTCAAAGACTAATATATCATAGGTTAGCTCTTAAAAAATAGGCATATGGTTGAGATAATGATTTACCCAAAGGTGGTTATAATCATTAAGAAGTGACTCAGCAAAGAATAGCTCGTCAAAGTGATATTCCTCGATAATAAATATAGGATTGAAAGGTGATTCATCACAAGTTGACTTATCACAAATGGTTGTTTCAACAAAAGCAACTTGGATTGGTTGGTTATCGTGGCCTTAGTTTCCAATGAGTTAGAAAATACTAGTTTTAAACACAACTTGGTCTTTGAATGATTGGATCGGTTGAGGTTTTGATGGGATTGGTATTGGATGAAGAATGACTTATGGTTGGATAATGGTAGTATATTGGGGAGCATGATTGCTCACATGAGCTAAAAGACAAAGTCCTGAAATAGTAATGACAGGGTGGTGTGGAGCTTGGTTGTTCACACAAGATAAAGTACTAGGTCCTAGAATTATGAAGGGGTGTTGTGGATCTTGGTTGCCCCAACAAGCTAAAGGATGAGGTCCTAGTATGACATTGTGGATCCTGATTGATCGCATAAGCTAAAGGACAAGGTCCTGGTATGGAAATGGTATTCCTTGGACATGATCCTAGAACATAAATGGTATGACATGGTGGAGCTTGATTGTTCACATAAGCCAAAGCTTCTAAGTCTTCCTCATAAACCATATCATCCCAGTTGGGGTTTTGAGTTGGATTGTAAGCTGGTTCTTGAGTTTGTTCCCTATATAGAGTATTGTAAGGAGAATAATAAAATAACTTAAAAAATCTATCTCTATAAGGGTTTCTAGTCCGATTTTGTGCGACCATTCTATCATAAATTAGATTGTATGTGATTCCACTATAAGTGTAACTAGACATATCCACATAAATGATGAAAGCTTCGAAAACAAAAATGCTTAGAGTTATGCAAACTCTGAAAAACTATGTCCGAAGGACAAATGGTTCAAACTTGGTCTAATTTGGTCAAAAGAGGTGGAGTTGTATCTCTAAACAATGATTTGATCATGGAGCTGTATCTCTAAAATATTTTGTTCTAAAAATTGACATAAAACAGTCTAACATCAAATGTCTAATGTCAAATGTTATACACACAAAATGTCAAGCGTATGAATAAAAACTGATATGTCAAAGGTCTAGGCCAAAATGCTCCAAACAAGATCTAAATTAGGAAAGGGAAAAGTTGAGTTACTAAGTATTTTATCCAAACACAAAGTCCAAATCTAAGTTCAAACAAACATGATCTGTTAGGACTTTCAGTCAAACACAATATCAAAAGCTAGACTTTGAAACAAATGTTAATGTGATTTGATTTGATTTGATTTAATCTAACAAGGTTGGAACAACTTTGACATAAACCCAACTCATGGAATCAAACATAAACATGATCAGTTGGTATAAGCCATAAGGCAAAAGGCACCTAGAGAAAAGTTGTGTTCTCCCAAAAAAAGGCACAAACTATGATGAAGATAATTGTTTAACAAACAAACAATAAATAGTCATCAAGTTTGGGTAATCAATTAATCAAAGTTATGCAATTCAAAAGAGAAGTATCTGTGTATCAACCTCATGAATTGAAGCTTAAACAAAAATCAATCAATGTTTGAATCCAAACTTGACAAGGTTAATTGAAAACTCAACGTTGAAGACTAGGATTTAGCCAACAAGCTAGACAAGATTAGACAACATGATGACGTATAAACAAGGTCCAAATAACATATGCGACATGGTTTTAGACAATGATTTTGGTACAAGTCACATGAGTTTTGAAATAATTTGAGTAACATAACAGCGTAAACATGTTCTAATGATGTGATCAAATATTATGTTTCAAAGACTCAAAGGAAAAAACTTGAAATATGATTTGGGTAGCATAACGGTACCCGTATTAGTCAATTGACACACACAAAAATTGTAAGGCACAAGTGTGGTGTAAACTAGCTAGCATAACACCTCTTTTAATAAAAGAGTGGCATATAAACAAATTGGTTTAGACGTGGTTATAAATAAACACAGTAGTTTTAGTCTAAAGACACCAAACAAGAAAATGATAAAGTATAATTAAGTAAATTTCCCTAAATCCTATCAAGAGTGTGGCAAAGTGGGGTTGACTAAAAATGCTATAAGTTTTCAAACATTCTAGATGGATCTCATGTACAAGACTTTCACGTCAATGATACAAGAGAAGCTCACATCATTTAGGTCTGTGGCACTTGGCTTATTGTAAAAAGGTCTTGCCCTTTTTACAACCACTACATTTATCATTTGCTCAGTGTAGTGCGATGTCTAATGTGCTCAAACATATTGGGTTTAACCCCAGTGATAGGAGATGGTTTAGTCATTCAAACCATCAGTTCTAGTGGGGTGATCCCAATTTATATACCCCCTCATGGAGAGGGATTGAAGACAATGTTGGGAGGTAAATTCTTGGGTCAAAGCTTCCCAATAGAACTTATGGGAGGTGATGAAATCCCCCTCACAAGCCAAGATATTATGGTCATTTTTAGATCACCCAATACTATGCAATCTTAAAAAGATTTTAGATGACATTATTTTTACTCCTTGAACTAGGCTAAAATATGATGAGAAAGCACATTTGATCACCCTAGTTCCCTAAAAGAGATGGGGGAGAGCATACATGGATTTCTCTTTTCACGAAAACAAGCAATAAACAAACAAGGCATGATGAAAAAATGATTGCAAAAGCAACAAAATTACATGATGTTATGTTCATTTTAAGACATCAAATGAAACGTGTTGTGAAGTTTGGCCTTTTTAGCATTGATTGAACTTGTAAAAACTTGATAAACATCCATGGCATAAAAAATGAACTAGGTTCTTTTTAGACACCAAATAAATAATTTGAACAAGATTGATAGGATGTTAAGATTTGATTAGGTTTGTTGTTTAGAAACCAATTGAAATTTTTGGATTATGCTCATGGCCCCTTGGCAAATTTGAAAGATCGTTTATAAACAAAACAAGACAAAACATAACCATGTTCATTTTAAACCCAAAAGTCCAATTTGTGTATATTTTAGCATGTTTGTTTTAACCCCAAAATGAAGTGTGTAAGATTGGATATTTTCATTTAAAACCCAAATTAAATTGTTTTTTAGTCAAATCAAACAAATTTGTGTTCAAATTTTTGCCTTGGACCTTGCAAAAACAAGATTAGGACCCCCTACTTAGAAGCTCTTTCGAAGATTACAAAATGAGATTTGGTTTTGAGCTCTCAGGTTTTGGATTTAAGTAGAATCATCATCGGTCGATAAAGACCATCGATGATGACTTGTTGATCCAAAGGAAAAACAACAAAAGATAAACACATTAGGTTAGGTAATGTTTAACAAAAATCTCAATCAAACCTGTAAGGCAAGGATTAGGCAAAGAAAACACAATTCAATGAAACCAAGCAACAATGATTAGAAACATTAAAAAGGTTTAAACTCCTATTTCAAGATTTTATGAAAAATATATGCAAAGTGAAGCTAAACTGATAGCATATTATAAAAATTTAAGATAAAACACATGGTTTTAAAAATAATCATCAAAAACGGAGTATGTATGACCCCAAACCAAGCTCCAAAAAATGGCTTACTAGCTTACTACCCTGCACAGTGACCGTTGACAGTTATACCTGACCATCGATGGTTTCACCTAACCATTGATGGTTGAAAATGACCATCGACAGTTACTGTTTAAACCTGTGATTAAAAAAATGGAAAAATAAAGTTAAAAAATAAAATTTAAAGAACTTTAAGCATCTAAATGAAGATCCAAAAGTTGCATAATGATCTTCTTGCTATGTGGAATGTGTTGGTACCATCGAGCGTGCCATTATATAGACTAAGAGTTTGATTCAAGAGAGTATGGTTAGTATCGTGTTAGTTCCAAAATGAAAACAAATTGAAAGAAAACACACTAACTAGCATAACACCTCTAGGCCTAGTCACTATGGGGAGCTTAGTGAGGAAAAACCATTTGAAAACACAACTAGAAATGAAAATAAATGAAAAATGTGAACATAAAACACAAACTTCTTACCAAATCTTTGATTTCTCCAAAAGGCTCCTTCTTTATCTTGTTCGGCTTGTGCTTCAAGAGATCTTCATCAATGGAGTGTGGTTACCTTCATCTCCTCTTGGCACCTTTGTCTTGTGATGGCTTTGGCTCAACAATTGGGCACTATAACACTGAATTGCATTAGGCTTTAGAATAATTTAAGCATTATAAATTTACACAAAAAGAGCTTGAAAGTCAATAGGCAAGGCCTCCTATTTATAGATTTTCCAAATTGATCAGAAAGAACCTGAATTGTCCATCTCAAGATGAAGATATGTGGTTAAGAATCCATTCAATTTTGGAGGTCAAATTCAATAAATTCCCTCATAAATATTTAGGATAGAGAGGCATTAAAGAGGCATGGGAGGCATTAATGAGGCATGGGAGGGCTTAATCTTGATATTTTATGCATTTATGGCCTAGGGATGCCTTCCCAAGAAATGATGTCACTTGATGATGCAGTTATTCAATATCGATTTCCAAAAAAAAATTTAACAAGCTCCATGGATAATTAACTTAAGTTCTTAATTCAAATTGATTAGCCTTAAACATGATTAATCAACTTTGATGCAAATCTTGGCAATTGGTGCACAAATTAATCAAATTGGTCAAAATATTGTACTATTGGCTCGAAATTTGACTAGATTGGAATTAGGATGTGATGTTAAATGCATTAAATCCGTTATCCCATTTAGGATGTTGCCAATACAAAATAACAAAGGCACATGTTTCATGCAATAAATATGGTTGAAAAGAGTAATCCAGAGCACCCAGGTGTTAAAATGTTATTTTAAATCGAATTGATCTGATCAAAGTTAGCTACCTCATAAATTGCATTACCTCATTTAATGATGCTCTAGCCAAAATTGACACTTGAGTATGATAGGTTTAAAGCATTTAATATATTTTAGTTTTTTAGCCCAAATTGTGCATTTTGGTAGAAATTTATCAAAATCCTAGTTGGAGGTCATTGGTGGTCACTTTTAGGTGTCTAAAAATTTCATTATTATATATCAAGATATGAACACAAAGTATAAGATGATTTTAAATAAAGACTAGGGTTACCATTACCAGTATAAATTTAGAATTTTGGCACCTTTGTAACTTTGGATTGGGATTCATGTTTTTTTAGATTTTATTGATAACACTTGGATATGTTTATAAATGACCTCTAGCATTTGGGGATATTCAGAAATAACTTTTAAAAAATAGTTGTGATTTGGCTTTACTACATGTTGTTTAGAGGAATATTTAGAGTGAAAGAGCTTTGAAACTTGTTTAGATTTTCATTAGAAAAGTAGTTTTGATTTGTAAATTTGGTAAGCATACACAATACATGTGCATTGTAAGAAGAGACCTTGTATTAGTAATTACCCATAAAGTAATATTATTATATTATTTTTAAAATAATATGCAGCTTAATTATAACTTGACTTATCTTTTGGGTTGAGTTACAACCTATTTGTGATCATGCCATGTGTTGGTTATTATGTGTCCATTCCTAACAAACTTATGCATAGGTCATAATCTATTTTTTATTGAAAAAATTCCACATATGTGTTGGATTATAGAATCCATTTAATCATTGTAAAGTGTTGTATGGATGAGGTCACTATTAATGTCAGGTTTCTAGTGGGGCCACTCCATCTACAGAGTCACTTTTATTTTATTATGTGGGATTTAATGTTATATTATTTGGGGTTGTAAGTGAGTTATGATGAGGCCATGTGCCACCCCTATCAGTATCATGATCTCTCTTTACAAAGGTAATTGGAATGCAACTTTTTGAAAGCACATATCCATTGTTTATAGTCCACAACTTAATGTGTTTGAGATTCATAGAAAGCCACAGTCCTCAGTCACCATTTTCTACAATAAGCACTTATAGTGTATGGGTTATGTGGATATTTGAGGACTTTATTGAATGTAAACAAAGTGATGATGGAGTGACATTATAATTATTTGTCAAAGACCACGTAGCATGTATTGATTGCTTTAATTGTTTTGGCCATTTACAATCTAAGTGGATGTGGTAGACCCACTATCACTTTTGCCTCGAGCGTAATATTATGAACACTACGATATTTAGTCAAGTTTGTGGATATAGTAATATATGGGTTCTAGTTTATATTTGGATTGCATCTACAAATAAAAGTGGTGGCAATACCCACGTAGTTTATGTTACGACCACGTATAAGCATTATGATATCCCTTCTCTTTGCAGTAGTCTTATATTTATAAAAGACATAAAGACCCCTTTTATGGCATTGTGGCCATGTAGATATTATGGAGACACTATAATGGGGCCAATTAAATTAATGCAACCACGCTGTGTTTGTAAATGTGTGATGGAGTCGATGGTCACTCTGAAGAATATATAAGGAACGATATGGTCTGAAACCTTGAGACTGATAGTTGAAATTAGGTTTTGATGAAGTTAATATATTTTATGTATATTCAAAGGTGTGAATTATAATGAATTAATACTAATAATTATGGGTGAAAATTAAATTAAATAAGATTATATGATAACATTGTATGTGATGTTAAGCCAAATGAGGATTTTATGTTTGATGTACAACCTGGATGAAGTCACTATGTGGGTTTTTGGTGTGAATTATGTTAGTGAATTTGTTGAACATTGGTGTCATTCACTTTATGTAAGTGAAATTAAGGTTTACAAAATAAAAACTTATAATCAATCCTATCAGATTCATATGGATATCTTAGTTATGGTTTAATTCACCAAGCACATGTTTGGTTATGATGTTGGGTTTATTGTTAGGTACCTCAAGAGACAAATTTGTCTAAGTTTCTCAAATCCAAAAATAGACCCCACCATCAGATTACGAGCATCTAAAAACCTATAGATTTGTTGTGACCAACATGCCTCATTTCTTTCAGAGAAATAGGGCCCCTCATTTCATTTGAATTATTTTTTTACACTAATAATTCATAAATCTTAAGTTTACCAATGACCCCATTCACATTTATGAAGGGTTCACACTTTATATTAATGACCACATTCACTTGAATATATTCTCCCAAGTATAGGGTCACTTTAATTTTATTTCACTTGAGATCCTTGTTAAATCAGACCCAATCACGAGTTAACATGAATTGGATATCTTTTAGCCATTAGGTTTATGTCACATCACATCCATTATTCAATTTGCATGGTGACCCCTTCAAGGTTTGGTTTAAATTTAAGTGTCCTTGCACATGATTCTTTTTCAGAATATCCTAAGCCTATCAGTGCCCCTTTATATTTCATAAGATATTGACCCTTTAAAATTTCCTAAGATAAGTGTCACTCTTAGTTTCATGTCACTTGAGGTTGCTAATAAAGTGAAAACCTATGCACATTCTAAAGAAAATCACATAATCCCAATAGGTCCATGGAGGCCTCATTTTGTGTTAAAAGTGAGAAAGTCTTTTCATGGCCTCCATGACTCTGTTAGCTTACCACATGTTTCACTTTTAGTCGCACTATTCAAGCTTGTTTTTTTTGGATTTTGTGACTACTTTTGACCTCATGAACTATTCCATGCTTACCACGTATTTTCTTTTTAATCACTTTAATTTTTAATATTTAACATGTATTATTTGAAATAATGTGATCAGGTTTATTTATTATGTGCAGGTGTTGAGTGGACCTCCAAAAAATAAAATCAATTGTGATGAATTAACGAATCTACAAACTTGGTTAAGTTCACTATGAAACATAAAATGAACTCATGAGCTATTAAAGTGAATTAAAAAGATTAATGTGTTTGTGGAGTTTTTTAAATCCACATGAAAACAAATACCTAATAAGTTACTTCTAACCTTGTGACCATTGGATGGTTGCCATGTGTTGGCTTTTGATCGCAATATTATAAAAGTAGTCTGACACATATAGTTTTTAATATGTGTTAGCTTTAATGGTGGTTAATTTTTTTATTGTGAAAAGAAGTCAAGTTCATGAAAGTCCAAAAAGAGAATTTATAATCAAACGGGTTCACGACCTCATATAACGTTATCTGAAAGCATGAAAACCCTTTGAGAACTCTATAATTTTGAGGTAATCATATTTTTCCATGCATCACTCAAGCGGACACAACTAAATTTAAAGGAGAGGACATACTTAAACGCTGCAAGGTCACACTACCCCAAATTGAGTTATATGGCCATTGTAATACAAAGAAAGTAAAACCATGATAAAGTGAAACTAAAAGTAGTTTTTGACTATGTGAACCCTGTTATCTCATGGTTTTGTGATTTCACCATGTGAAAGGTTGAGATTTTTAAGTGCGACCAAATTCATAAAGTCACAAAAAGCCATGCCTTTACAAATAATTATTCCCACAACGATATAGTCCTAAAACTATTTAATTCACAGTGCCCTAATTTAAATCATGAATTAAATATTTTTCACAGTGGTAGACATAGAAGCATAAAGTTAGTGTGGCGACTAGGATGAGTTCACGAAGTCATTATGATTTAAGGCATAAGGTTATTTGAATTTTTATTTGGATTTGATATAGTAACGGTCTGGGTAGTATATGCAATTGAGACTTGTTTAATACCTTTGCAGGATGAGTTTGAATGCAAGTCACTAGGATGGTGAACTAAATCAATTGTAGGAAAATCTTAAAAAAAGAGTGTGAAGCTTAAAATGACATCAACAGATAGAGATTGTGATACATATTCATGAATGGATTGGCCACTGAGAAACAAGTAAAGAAGATAATTGTGATATCCTTAATAAGTACTCGATTACTGAGGCAACTCCTCTCAATGTGATTGTGTCTAAGGGATTTACGACAGGGGAAATTAATTGTATGAATTAACTATGGTCCCTTTTGGCATTCACATAAATGAACATGATGTCATTTTGGACACTTAATACAAGAATATCATGTTTTTATAAATAGAAAGTCACATCTAAAAGCATCCATAAAGGTTTGAACTTAGGTTATGATGCTAATGACCATAACCAC
Source organism: Torreya grandis (assembly GCA_037957365.1). Classification (NCBI taxonomy): domain Eukaryota; kingdom Viridiplantae; phylum Streptophyta; class Pinopsida; order Cupressales; family Taxaceae; genus Torreya; species Torreya grandis. The sequence continues at coordinate 3,394,604 of JARHVA010000510.1, read as the reverse complement.
AACACACAGAATACAAATTTTAGAGTAAGTGCAAAATTGTACAAGAATAGTAATTGTAAACATTTCAACCCTAAAAGACTTTAGTAACTCCAACATAATACTAGTCTACAGAGACAAAAATAACATAATTAGTGCTTATAGTCTTCATCAATACAAAGAATTTGAAGCAAATGGTCATGCTTTTGTTATCAATTAGAAGCAACCTATTAATACCTACACAAATGTTCTTACCTATACTAAAGTTATCACAATATATATTTTATGTACACTTGATCTCTAAAGTACTTTTGCAATCACAATCAGGGTTCTTTGTTTGTTGAAAACACCTTTCTTTCTTCAGAAATCCACACAGGGTTTGCAACTCTAAGATGATATGATGAAAAGTAAAACAACATAAGGTGAATGCAAAAAAGAATCAACAACAATTATTGTTAGTTATCGTTCAAGCTTCTACTAACTTCCAAAGTGGTAGTGGCAATTGAATGCATGCAATGAGTCACTGTGGCTATTCAATGCACGTGGCATGCAATGTTTATTTTATTTTATTTATGTATAGTTGCAATCAGTGGAAGGAAAATTTATTAGAAAATAATAATAAAATAATGAAAACATGATATAAAATGTCATTGATTTGGATGGAGACACTTTCCCCCCATTTTTTGAACTGACAAATAGTTGAATTTTTTGAATAAATTAGTCTTGTCATTGCCCTCTAACGAATTAGAAAATTTTAAAAATATATTTTCCATTTTTTCCAAAATATAATGCAAATTATAAATCTAATGTTGAAACTTTAGAATGTGTAAAAATATTTTCTTGCTCATTTTACAATGTAAATTAATAGTCGAAGGTGATTAAAATAGTTACATGCATAGCATGTCCTAATAAGATTTTAGGGGTTTACACTATGTAATTATGGATTTGAAGGAATGAAAAATTTGTGCCACAAGTAGATCTCAAATATTTAATGGCCAAAGGGTTTTATTTATCCATTGCAAAGAAATATTTCCAACTAAGACACACATATAAGAGAGGCTCAAAATAGATTTATATGACCAATTCATAGGGTTTGAAATAATTAATCTGAAAATTTGTGATACAATCACAGAGATTTGACACATACAAAGTGCATGATCATATATAAGGATATGCACAAAAGAAGTTCAATAAAAGATGAAATAGGTGTAAGATAGTTGGGGTTCACTAAAATGTATGCATTAAAATTTGCGTGTCTCAAATTAGACATTATAAAACTTACAAAAGATAGTAACACATAATTAATTACAAATTTGCATATGGAAGAAAATAGGGGCCTCTTGGCTTTTTTATATGTTATCGCTTTAGTGAAAATGTAAATTTGAGTTATCTCTAAATCTTTCGTCCTCAAATGCCACTACTTGAGCCTATCATGATATGGATCTAAACCTAAAATGGAGTAGCGCAAAGATTGTATGGAGTCTGGATGACCCTAATTATTGTCAAGCCTATATGAATGGTCCTAGTCAAGTCATGTAACCTACAAAATAATCTAATAGTAAGGTTAGATTACTTTTGATGTTTTGCTTCCTGCCTTAATTTCATGCACTTCAACTTTTGACTCTCCAGTATGAGCTAATCCTATAAAATACAAATTAGAGAGGGTTTGGTTTTGGGGCTCTACATAGATAGGGTTAGTGTTTGTCTTTGTAATTTGTCAAACCTCTCAAAGTGTTCACATAATTACTGAGTAACAATGCAATATAAATTACTATACCAATCGTGTATCCAATATGTGTCAAATAGTCATATGAACTAACTCACATGTTTATTTCTAAATGCCTAGATTCAAACTTTAGTGAAATTGGTGTGAAAGATAGGTCACAAATTTTTTAAGGGTGTCTAGGCAACTATGCCAAGACCGTATAAACGGTCCTGGTCACGAGACAAGATAATTACAAAGATGTGAGGATTGTACGAAGATACACAAATAACGTTCATAGCTTTAGAACTCACAATAACAATTCAATAACACTAAATTATATACAAAACATATAAAAGGATGTTCAAAAAAAATCCCAACAAATCATGTTTTAATGTCTACACTAACAATGAAAAATTATAATTATAGAAGCGAAGTCTATTAAATTCAACCTTAAACTATTATTAAATACTGAGTTCATGAACCCACTCAATTTAACTATCGTGATGAAAGAAATAATTTCATGTAATTTTTTAAATCTATATAATTAAAAAATAATAACAAATCTAATTAACTCAAATACTAAATAAATATAATATTTGAGAGAAAAATACAATTTTATAAGCTATTTTTTAATCTTTCATTGCAAGAATGTCTTAAAGACTTCTACTAACACATTATAGAGCACATTATTGTTTTTTTTTTTTTTAAGACTACTTAGTCCAATGCATATATATTATTTGCTTATTTATAATTTGTTTTGGTTAGATGAATCAATTCACTTCATGACAATATATACTATGTCATGAAAGGGGTCACTCAAGAAGCAATACTTAATGTATTTTTTGCAATTACATATGCATGGTGTCATCACTTCTAGAAACCTTTTTCTCCTTGTGCATGCTTTATTATTATTATTATTATTATTGCTCTAATTCTATGCATCATTTTGTAGGCTTACTTCATCCTATAATGACAAGTAATGCGAATTTATATGTTATAATTTAAGTTTTGCTTTTAACTTTGATTTTTTATTTTATTTTTTATTCATATAATTAGAGAAAGTTTTTTAATAAAATTGTGTAGATTTTGTTAATCAAATAGATAAATTAAAAAATAAAAATAAAATTGTGCAGATTTTGTAAATATTGATGTTTCAGATTAATTAATAATCCAAAAAATTAATTTGAAATATCGATATTTATAAAATTTATACAATTATATTTAAAAACTTTCTATAATCTTATAGATTATAAAGACGTTAATTTATTACGTAATATATGTATTTACCTTTAATTTTCTCTTATATAATTATTTATTGAGTTTATTTCTTTTCTAAATTTGTAGTTGTTATGTTTTAATCCTTATTTGATGATAATTTTCTTTTGATTTTATAGGTTTCTTTATACTATAATCTAGTAACAATGATTAGGGGCAAGTGTTAAGCGGAGGGTTGGGGCTTTGGCTCAATGTCCTTGGGATGTAATTAACTTAATCTATTATTGGGAATGTCTTTTCCTTTGTCCACAAACTTCTGGACAAAATCAGAGGTTAAAATATTTGTTGAAGTTATTTATAAAAATAATGTATATACTCAATTGTTAGTGATTGCATAATATGAAAAATATAATTAATAATTAAGAAAGACAAGAACCTTTTTTGGATGCTTTCTATTTATTCTTTTACACTTATTCTATTTTTCATAATTTATATTGTTTATGAATACAATTATAATAAATATTTTTCTATAAAAAATCTCGTTTTAATTATCTCAATATTTTATAAATTGATTATTTCAACTTTTAAAATAATTTTATTTATAAAAAAATATATCAAAACATGTTAACCATTTCAATGGATTTTGATACTCCTAGTGTCATAGGGGAGCCGTCCAAATCAAATTCTAGAATTATAAATGGTTTGAAAGTGAACTTTAACAAAGTGTTCACGTGTTACCAAATTCCAAAATGCTTGATCCACACTCTACCTTACCCTTGACCTTTTATGTATGCCTGCCCTCGTTCATGCGCCTTGACCCCAAAGACCACGTGGGGGTATATTATTTGCTATCACTATCAAGCTTACAAGGTATCTCTACCTATATATTTTTTTTCCCTTGGATGGCATGAAGGACAAAGATATAAGGCCAAGGCCAACACATTATTTACGTCCATTAGTTGGGTAGTGATAGGGAAGTCTTGGGCTTAAATGGGGAAACATTCAACCAAGGTAAGTTACCTACTGTCTGTGTTTATTAAAATATAGGTTCAAGGACTCAGATGCTTGAAGTCCTCTCCCTCTGGGACTGACTTTGAAGCAAGCAATTAATTTATATTCTTTAGAGTCTGGGCCTTTTGATTTTTAGAGTTTAAGAACCTTCTTCAGAGGGAGTCTTTTGCACCATTAAAAAACGTTTGAAAAATAGTTTTTATTTTGTCTTATTAATAGATATTATATATATTTGTTTATATATAATTGGGTTGTTGGAATTTGACGATATTGAAATGTTATGATGGTTTTTGAAGTTTAACTCTTTTGTATTTATTTATTTGTCTTGTTACCAGGAACATTTATACGATTCTAACTTTTGTTAAGATTGTTCATATGACTATGTCATGTTTTTTTATGTCACCTTTTAAATTAAATGGATCCTATCTTTCTACGTTTTCTTGATTGTAGTAATTACAAGTCAGTCATGTACGGTAATTTCTCCAAAGTTGGAATTCAAGTGATTTATAAATAGACAAGTGATTAGGTTTATTTGATCATTAAGCATTTACCAAGCATTCTAATGGCAACACTTTGCTAGCATTTTTTTATTTTTTTTTAATGGTATTTTTAGTTTATTAACTTGCAAATCATAATAGGCAGATTAACCCTATTTAGATCCCCAAACCAAACCTTTATCCTTTTCAATCTTACAATATTAACTCATTTCAAAAGATCAGAAATCATAGTGCCCAATTAAGGAAAAAGATGACAAGCAAAAAATAAAATATATATATATATATATATATCGTAGTTTGTACAAGTTTAAGACCATCCATACGGTCTTTATATTCACCAAGGTCATTTATTTGGTTTTGGCACTATCACATTCAGAGATCAAAATTCAGTTAGAAACAAGTTAAATAGTTTCATATTAGTGCAAACATGTCTAAATTACAATTATAAGTTCAAAAATAACTTAAAACCCCTTGCAACATTACTCTATAAAACTAAGAGCCTTCTATCTCCTTATATATTTGACTAATTAGTTAATTAAGTAATTTTCTTTGTATTTTATATATTTTATAATACATCTTTTTTTATTTAAGAAAGGTATATTTATATAATAATAGAGAGGGTGTTTTCGCTTAAGCATGTGACTTAATATCATATGTTTGTATTGATAAGTTTTAGCTCGAACTATTTTATAACTCAAACATAGGCCAATATCTTGTTGAATATAATTTGTCTCTTCCATCTACGTCTTACAAACTATACATTTAATTGATATCAAGATATCCATCCATAAATATATAATAATTTAGAGATTAAAAGAGTTACAAAGTTAAAATCTTCATAAAATTAATTTATATAAAATTAAAAAATTAAAAAACATACAATTCATAAAATTAATTCATATAAAATTGAGAAGAAAAAAACATATAATTATTGGTGTCTTTTTAAAATAGAAGCAAACTTATAACCTTCAAAAATAGAGCAACCATCTAATACATTTCATAAAGTAAAAGAAACAACCAAGAGTAAATAGAGCATTGTTTAATTATACAACTAAGCATGATTCATGCTCAAGTGCACACTTTACATTTTTAGATATTTAAAGAATTCAAAATTAAAGAAAATAAAGTTGTTATAAAAAATTTATGTATTAGTTATGAATAAATAAAGTACTAAAATGAAAGAAGGAAATCAGATTAGTAGAGAATGTTTGTTTAAAAAAAATTGACAAAGATTTAATTTTATGAAGATATCGAAATAAAGAATAAAGCTGAGTACAAATCTCGAATAATTTTAATGGAGTAGATATCTCTTAATATCTTAACAGTAAAGCAACTAAAACTAATTATTCAACCGCCCAATACCAACATATTTATTTGTTCTATAACAATATATATATGTAAGTCCTTATTCTTGACTCCCTAGTATATAATGTAACCAAAGTAAATTGGTAATTATTGAGATTTATATGTGAATGATATTAGATTTTCGATGTGTTTGAAAGTTTGAACATGAGCAAAAATTGCATGCATAAGTTATAAATGGTAAAGTTGTTCACTATTTATTAGTACTTTCCTGAGGTACTCTTGTTTTTACCTCCGGCTTTTACTTCAGTCAACGTTTCTTCCCACCCAATCAAAATGGCTTATAAATTATATATCAAAACAGTTTCCTAATGTTTGAAGAAACGTTGGAATATTTTACTATTTTCTTTGATTGACAATAAACCGTGAATAATTTTCATAGATTGGGCCAATGGAAAGCATTTCATCTGTTAAAATAAATATGGAGCTTGGTCGATGTTGGGAGGTTTTTAATCACATAGATGGTCTACCAATAAAGGCCACCTGTGCCCTTGTAAGTAGCGGCATGTCAACTGAACGGTCATCTGCAACTAATCTGAAAGCTAGAGATGTTTGTGGCTCTTCTAATGTTCGCAATGTTCATCTATTTTTTTAAATATAGATAGCAAATGCAAAGCCTAAATCCATAGAGGTTTTGAAAGGAATGTTTGTTCCTCAGCGAGCTGGAAATAGAGCAACTAGTCTTGCTATCTTAATTCTTGGGACACTCATTATGTCGTAAGTTGTAACTACATTTGAGCCATCAAAATTTCACAAATTTTCATAAAATTTATAAAATCAGAATTGCTAATACTAAACAATAATACATCTTTCAAATTCATATTTTACAAGGCATGGTGTTTTAATTTTGATTTGTTATAACTTGATGTGCAAGCACAACTTATTCCTCCAATCTTCCTTGGTTCTCTCACGACAAGTACCTCGTTTTGTGCCTGTAATTTTTACTGATTCTTAAAAAATCAATTTACTGGTTTTATTCAATATGTTGTGCCTATCATTTGAATTGCCATTTGTTTTGATCCCCCTCTTAAAGTTTATCAACAACGGAAAAAGATGGGCCCTCACAAAACTAATAGTAGTGTGCAATGCATCGCCAAAGACCAAGTACTTGATGAATTATTGCCTACACTAGCAAGCACAACATACTTCAACTACCTAGGAAATAAAGAAAGCATAATTCAACTATTACAAACCTATAGTTTTTGTAGTTTTTAAATTAATATAAATATGTAAATATAATACATACAACAAAAGCTACCATTATATGATATGAGTATTGATAATTGTCTTATTGCTTACTTTTGTAATTTTTCAGATTTCAAGTCTCTTAATATTTTTTAGAAATATTCGATCATTAGTAGTTTTTAAAATGCAACTGAATTCAATTTTTAAGGTTGTTCAAATTTGAATCCCAATCTGACATTGCAACAAGTACTTATACCATAACATGACACTTGTGTTCGGAAAATCCTTTAATAAATGCATTGATTTCCCCTGTACAATATCATGGGGAAATGTCCTCACATATGAAATTTCACTCTATTAGACCTAAAATTGGGATGAGCTAAAAATAACCATCTTAATTAACTAATTATCCCTTATACATGGTAGAAGTCTAATACCACGTGAAAAATATATATTAGGTGAAAACTTTTTTTTCGCTTTATTTTCTCAATACAAATATACTACTTATTCTAGACATTTAAAAATGGGTTTTAAATATTTATTAGTCGTTAAATTATATAATTATTAATTATTTATATACTTTTCAATTCTTAGATTTGAATTGGACATTATTTACATAGTTATTAACTTTTAGTGATCCCCACACCTTCTCCCGATACCCACCAATTGTCATTCTCCTTCTCCTACGTTTGCCCTCAATCTGCACTCCTTGTCTAGAGCATGATGTGACACTCCATATTTGTTAAGAGCATGCACATACACTTTAGACATGTCTATAGCATATTTTTAAGGCCTTGGCAGGGAGCATTTAGGTTCTTCCACCTCTCATCTTGTGTGACCTTTATCCAATGTTTTTCACATTTTGACCATTGTATGTTGAATTCAAGCTATTTAGAAATAAACAAGTATCTTAGTACATTTAAAAGTCATTTGAAAATTATCTAACATTTTGAATAGAGTGCATTGTTTTTCATATGAATCTATTGAGCATATAAAAGTATTTAGAGAAATCAAACAATCATTAAAGAAGTCATTGTAGCATAAATTTCATATTAACAACACATTGCATTGCAACAAAATTCTTAATTATGAGTTACTAGAATTGTTGGAGTGTTATTTTTGATATTGTACAATGTGGAAGGGCTTGAAAAATATCAAGATATTTTAGTTATTTCGTTTTATAACACATACCCCAAAACATATGATATTTACATTATAGTTTTCATATCCAGTTTCCTAATTAGGGCAAGAATAAGTCCATTTACTAGTTATATGAGGAAGGCATGGAAAATTGAGCAAGGATTTAGGAGCCCCAGATCATATGAACATAGTCATGAAAATAGATTTTGCCTACCTAACATTTACCAATAATTAAAATTGATGGTATGGGCATTATCAGGGTTGGAACTTGATGGTTTGTACATCATTCTACAATTGTCACAAGCTTTTGGGTCATCTTGGGATTGTTGTTGAGCATTGTTTCTGAATATTATATTTTGATGAGTATCACCTAATTCTTGATATTCAAGATACATCTCAAAAACTTACATTTATTTTTATTTCTTTGGCAATTAAATTAATTAATTGGCTTGTTTATTCTATTTTACATTTATTTTTAGCTTAGTTAAATGTTTATGGGTATTTGTGTTGTATATTATCTTAAATCCATTTACCCATATTACATTTTGGTGAACGTATGCTCTCTTATGCCTATTATAGGGCTATATCTTTTATGGGTATTTGTGTTGTATATTAGCTTAAATTCATTTACCCATATTACAGTTTTGTGAACATATGCTCTCTTACACATATTATAGGGTTATATCTTATTCCATTTTGTGATATACTTGAATTTCTTAATGATAATTATTTGTCATGTTCATTTAGAGTTTCACAAAACCCAGATTTTTTATACCTTTGACCCTATGTTTAAATATTGCTTTGTATAACATCAAATATGAATTTATCTAATTTTCCTAACACTAATTTAATTGGGTCCTCTTTAGATCCAATGGCCCTAGCTTCCTTTTGTTTTATCTGATTAAACCCAAACATTAGGTTATTTTTTTCTTAAATTGGTTAAACTATAAAATGATTTTAATGGCTCACCCTATAGATGTGTTCTTTTAAGATGTTGCAAGTGCTTCTATGAGTGTTAAGTATTTTCAATATGACATGGATGATGATGATTATGATGGTTATGATAGCTAGGATAACATTTATAAAAAGTTGAGAAATATAAGTTTTATCCAAGTAGGTTCAAGTACATATACAAATGATATGGGTGTCTTTGGTGTTGATTACCTTTACATAAGTTCCATGATTATGGAAAATCAAATTTCGATAGGAGAGAACCAACTAGTAAGGGCAAAAGTGTTAGTCTCGCATAAAATAAGCCACAAAAATATGGATTTGGATATAAATGCACACCACAAAATGTTTCTCCCTAACCAATTATTTGGATATAAACACGCACAAAAAATATTTCTCCTCAACTAATTAATTGATTTAGGTTTGTATAACATAATAAAACCCTAAAATAAACTATAGGGGATAATGTGGATATGTGTTGTCAGGTACATAACAATGTTTCTTCTTTAAAAGCCAAAGATGAATAATTTAAATGTTAAGATCTCTCAAGATGATTATTAAAATGAAAATGAAAAAGATTTGGATTACAATGTTGAATTATAAGAACAACATAAGTATGATAACAATGATGATATTATGAAATATGCCATAGATAATCTAGCTAAAGTATCTAGAATTATGAATGCTTTGAAACAAGTTGTTTGTCATAATTACCTTATCATGTATTCATTTAGGAAATTCCTTTTAAAACTACTCATGCCTCTATCAATTCGAATATTTCTTCGATTATCCCTTTTGCTCTTTTATACTCTTAAAGTGTGATTACTTCTCAAGCATGCTCTTATTGCTTCTCAATTTCCTTAAATTGTCCAATAGCTTTTATGCCTTCTCATGTGTCTCAAAATATTCCAAGTGCAAAATTTCCTCATACGTTTCAACAATCACTTGCTCATTATGTTCATCCAATTGTTGTACATTTGGTTAACCCTTCTCTTTTGAAAATTTCTTCTATTTTAATATATTCTACATACCACCTTCTGTTTATAAACCAAACCTCAATACAACTACTATGATGCATATTGTGACTTGAAAAATCAAATAAAATTTCTTTTTTAGAGGTATAAAAATTCAAAAATTAGGGTTGCTTCAAATTACATTATTTTAAACTCATTGTCTTAGCAAGTGCTTACATATCCCTTTCCAATTAGTTTTGTAGTTTTAAAGTTTTATTTGTCCAACAGGAAGGGTGATCCTTCATGTCACATTAAGGTATTCTAGGCCTCTTTCTTAAACATTGATCATATTAATAATTTTTAACTAAGTTATTTCCAATAAGCTTGAAAATTTATGCACTTTATTGGTTATATATTTTACCACGTAAATTTATTCATTATTTTACAACTCTAGCTGATGATTTCTTGGCTCATTTTCAAATCATCATTAGTTGTAATGTTACTTTTGTGGAATCAACTCAAATTAGATAAGAATATAATGAATATATTAGAGATTATGTGCTTATGTTTAAGACTATGGTTACTAATATGAGTTATGAGCCACTTAATAATGATATTCAAAGCATATTTGTTGATAATTTTCTGCAAATTATAAAAGAGAAGGTTATGTTAAATTCTTGTACTTATTTTGAGGAGTTTTGTCTTGTATTTAGAAAACATGAAATCAATATATTCAATGCAAATATATTTAAGTATTTTCCCAATGTTTGTACATTTCAAAACAAATCAAGCTCTGAGACTAGAAGCAATGATGATAGATTTACGACCATAAATTATGATAGAAATGAATTCAATGTCATAGATAAACCACATCAAAGGTTCTTCTTCACTCAGAAAAGGGGGCATAAATAATTTACTAAGCTTAGTGAGTGCACATAACAAATATCAGATAAATTATTTGAATGTAATAAGATTATCTCACCCCCAATAAGGGATTTGGATCCTTCAAAACCTTTACCTTGATCTTATAACACTAGTGTATTTTATCATTATCATAGATTCCAAGGACATTTTAAAAATGTTTGCATTGCTTTGAAGCATCATATACAAGACCTCATTAAAAATGATCCAATTTAGTTGGAAAGAACACAAAATAGTTGGAGACCATTAATAGATCTATCAAGTCACAAAGATAAATCAAGTGACAAAGAAAAGGTCTATATGATAGAAAAACCAAGGTATAATGCATCAATGGACTATGAAAACATATAGTTGATGACTTTATTGGAGTAGTTGATTCCATCAAGAAAAATGATTTGTATATTTAGACTATGTTTTGTGAAAATGATATCCCACTTGATTATTCATATGATGGACCCTTATCCATAAGAGAATTTATATATAATAATGAAATAGATTCCATAATGTTTGATAATTGCTCAAGCTTGAACATACACACTAAACAATATATCTATAAACTTGGAACTAGTTTTAATGATTTAAATTACACCTCCATGATTATTATGGGATATGATGGTATTGGTATAGAGCCCCTTGCTTGTATAATTGTCCCTATTAGAATGGGTCCAAAGACATTTCAATGCCTATTTCACGTGGTACCCAATAATGGATCATAAAATGTTTTACTTGGAAGACCATGGATACATAAAATGATAATGATTCCTTTTCATGTATATCAATGTTTAAATTTCAGACATCAAGGTTAGGTGGTTACAATTATAAGAGATATTAGTTTTCTAAAAGATCAAATTCAAGAGGAAGTTGTTGTAGACACTAAAATTTGACATTCTCCACTACCTATCAAGTATCGATTGCACATTAATAAAATCTACCCTATTCTCCCAAAATTAAAAATCAATCTGATGTAGAGGTTTCTTGACAAAAGTCTCAACTTGGAGTTCTTTCCCAAACACCCTAGGCTCTTGACCTTTCCTAGTAGCCCTATTTTCCCTATTTTCTTGATTGTACAAAAAAAAGTACAATGATTTAGGAGAAATCAGAAGTAGTTATAGATACCCTCTATGGAGACCCAAATTTGTACCAATTTTCAAGGTCTAAGTCCACCTGTAGACTCATTTTATAACTACTAGCCTTCCCCAATTAGGCCTCATCAAGCCTAATCACAAGATAGTTCATAAAAACCCATACCAATGATTCGGTGCACATTTGAAACCTTGTGAATCAGTTCAAACATGTTGAATAGGAATAGAATAAAAAAATTTGGGAAATTTTGATGGTTAGAACAATAGTTATGGCTAAAACCCTAGTTTAGGGCTTTTAGGACCCTGCCACCACCCGAGAGCACATAAAATTCAATGGAGAATGTTTCAGTGTGTTGCAAATTATTGTAAGAGTTTTTTTAGGTCTATTTTGACCTTGTACACATCTACCAATCATAAATTTGTCCTTATCAATCCACTATTATACCTTTCCTCATCAAGATACACTTGACTGTGTAGGAAAACTATTGCTTTCCAAGCATGAGTTCCTGTAGGATGAACAACACACTTTGCAATGCAATAATTTTTTTACAAGAAGCTTCAAACACATCCAAGAACTTGCCTCATCATATCTTGGATATTTATAATCGATTCAAAGTTTATTCCTTTCCTTGTAACAAACACAGTCTAATCTTCCAAAGTATACTACAAAAAACAAAGCTTGTTCTGACCCTTTTCTTATGACTAGAGGGATTCTTTGATGATCCTCAAATTTTTTAGGTTAAAAAAAATTCAAGAATCTTTAGACAATAATGTAAATATAGCTCCAACATCCTTTATCCCCTAACAACAAGAATACAGCCTGCACACAAAAGGAATAACTCCCAAAATAGGGGTTTGTTTGCAAGTATATCTGAACACCAAATGAATTGATTATCATTCCTTACAACTTGTAATCTCAAACACATTCATAAATCATTCAATAAACCTTTAAAACAACTATAAAATTTCATGTGACTTTGAATTTTAAAAACATAATCTACAACATAAACCAGACAATTCATATACAAGGGTCTATGCCTTGATCCTTCAAGAAAAGGGGTCTTTTTTTTCATATTTCCTTTGAATATTGGTTGTTACAAACATGCATTAACTCACTGAACATTAAATTTACATCCTTCACAACCATCTTCTCTACATGATCAAATTTCCACTTATATTTTAGACATGAAAAACCATTACATAACCTCACACAAGAACATCACATCTACAGGGTCTGTATTCTCTATGTAGTTGCTAACACCACAATACTTTGGGATTAATTTATAATACACTATCCAATAAACACCATTGATTTACCTTTCATGTTTCTCAAATAAAGACTCCAAAACTAGTTAGATTTGGTATGATACATAAATCCTCTTGTAAGAATACAATCAATATAAATTGCTTTCTTGTAAACATATAATCCCTTTGTTAAAAAGTTAATTGATCATATTCCTTATTTATCAAGGTTCATAAATGCATAGTTGATTCACTTATTGTCATGGAAATTATTTAACATGTATATTAGATGTATAAAACAACTCCTCTTTTGTATTCATTCACTATTACCAGACATACAGAGAATTTAGAGGGCAGAGGTCCGTTATGTAAGCCCTATCTTCTTTATGTTTTCTTCTTCTTGGAGAATCTCCTTTTCTCCATCCACATTACCTTCTTTTTCCTTGAGGATCTCTCTCTAAATGCATTTATAAAATCTTATATCCATCCATTTTCATGTTATGATTCATAATTACTTCTTGAAAACCTCCAATTCATTCTTGAAACTACCTCCTATGGGCTTACAAAGGACTTACACTTGAAAGAACCTAATCACCTATTGTATGTCCTATGACAACCCCTATAGAATCAACACTAACATTAGACAACATTAATTAGGCTAAGAACATCCAAGAATTTCCTCAAATATTCAAATATTTAAATAATGCTTTTGGCAAGAAATAGCTTTTTGAATGTGTCAAGCAATTTAATACCTCAAAAACACCAAAATGAGACCCTAGAAGGATTCTAAGACACCAAACACAAGAAAAAATTGAAACTAATTGATATTCCCCCACATCATACTACAAAGGGTAGAAGAAATTGAGCTCCAAGCTCAATTTGTCTTGCTTGTTTTTCTTCCTCTTCTTCCAGTCTCTTGAAGTTCTCTTATCTCCCATTGTTTTCACTAGTCATGTAGCTTCCACTATTTTGACTCTAACTTTTTCTTGTAGCTCATCCATTGCTTATGATGTGTTGATATATACATTTATGGACTTCAACTTTACCACTTGAATGCTACTATGGCTCTCATATGCATTGAGTGATTGCTTTAACTGTACCTTCTTGTCTTCCTCTTATACTTTCTAATTCTTATATTGATATAACCACTCTTGTATTTGTTCTTATATATCTACCTTGTCCTTATCCTTTACTTGTTCCAAACTTTGATCTCTTGCTCTACTTTGAACTATGAAACTTGATTCATTTCCTTCAATCTTCATCCCTTGGCAAAACATTTCTTCAATGGGCTGAGTTTCAGCTCCTTGAATATGAACATCTATTTTCTTGCTCACTTTCCAATCTTGTTAATGGATTCCTACTCCTTACCTGCAATTAGATCACAAAACAACATGTTAGAAATAAAATTTGAAGCCTTCATGGCTTTCTCTTATGTTTCTTTCTTGGACACTTCATTGTCCAACTTCCTCTTCTACTTGGTTTCATTCCCAAGCCACTTCTTATCCATATCAGCTGCAATTTCTATTACTACATTGTTGTCATATTTCTCAAAGGTTTGACTACCCTTCTTGTTTTGGTTTCCTTATTTCTTGAGCACTCTCATAGGTGCTTTTTCTTCTTCCTTTTGAAGACCACTCTCTTACTACCTCTTGATGACCTCTGTTGTCACCTTGCATTCTTGTTCAACCTCTTTCATGTCTATCTTTGTGGACTGAAAACTCTTCATACTAACCATCTCAAGACAACTTACCTTTGCTTCTTTCTTTGGTACCTTTACCAAACCCAAACTTTCCATGTATTTGTTCCAATATTGTTTTGTTTCCATCATCATTATCCTCTCATATTTTATTCCTTCTTCATTCTTCAATGGGAAAAGAATGGGTATCTCTCCATGTTGCTTGATGGTGTATGTATTAGCTTGACCATCATGAATAACCTGCCTATCAAACTGCCATGGTCTTCCTAATAAAAAATGACAAACATCTATGGGCATATTATCACACAAGACTTTATCTCTATATCCTCATATATGGAATTCAACCCAACTTTTCTCACTTACCAAGATTTGATGTCCTTTTTGGACCCATGCAACCTTTTATAGTTGTGGATGTGGCATCCTCTTCAATCCCAATTTTTACACCATCTCTAAAGACATAATGTTAGTAGTGCTTCCTCCATCAATCACTAAATTACAAACCTCACCTTTTGCTTTGTACCTGCTTTTGAATAAACTTCTTCTTTGGGTTTGCTCTTTGACTTGCTTCCTCTACTGCAATAATATCCTTCTCATGAGTAAAGACTCATTTATTCCTTGTCTTCTTTCCTCATTTACTTCTCTAGTATTCTATTGTTGCATACTTCTACTCATGCTCAATGGACACTATGTTGCTTTATGTCCCTCTCTATGAAAATGCCAACATGGTCCTTGAAACCTTTATCTTGGTCCACTTCTCATATGACCTTCATCTGTTCCTAATATACCATATGCAAATGATCTGATCTTCCATGCATGGTGATGTACTCCCATGCTTTCTTGAACTATTACTACATGCATTTGTGGTCTTTCTAGAACCACCTCTCCATTTTCTCTCTCATTTGTTCTTAGCTACAAAGGTGCTACTTGACTTTGCTGACTGATATTTTCTTATTCTCTCTCTATTACTGCTCTTTGTACTCTCTCCCTGAGAGCATACTCAATAGCCTCCATCCTCATGACCAATGGGGAAATCAACTATGTCACTTGGTCTACCATATTCTTGACCAAATCTTCTTGATCTCTGTTAACTCTCTTCATGAAACATTATTCTTGGTTCTCTGTCATGCAGTTCACCTCAAAACACATGATGTTAATCTTTTCCACAATCCACTAGGAAATTTTCTAACTCTGATACCAAAATGATGTAGAGGTTCCTTGACAAAAGTCTCAACTTGGAGTTCTTTCCCAACCACCCTAGGCTCTTGACCTTTCCTAGTAGCCATGTTTTCCCTATTTTATTGATTGTATAGAAAAAGTACAATGATTTAAAAGAAACCAAAATTATTTCTGGATAACCTCTATGGAGACCCACCTATGTACCAATTTTCAAGGTTGAAGTCCACCTGTAGACCCACTTTCTAACTACTAGCCTTCCCTAATAGGCCTCCTCAAGCCTAATCACAAGACAATTCATAAAAACCCATACCAATGAATCCATACACATTTGAAACCTTGTGAATCAATTCAAACACATTGAATAGGATGAGACTATAAAAAATTTGGAAATTTTGACAGTTAGAACGATAGTTATGGCTAAAACCCTAGTTTAGGGCTTTTAGGACCCTACCACTACTTGAGAGCACATAAAATTCAATTAAGAACATTTGAATGTGTTTCAAACAACTGTGAGAGATTTGTTAGGTCTATCTTGACCTTGTGCATGTCTACCAATCATCAGTTTGTCCTTATCAATCCATTGTTATACCTTTCCTCATCAAGATACACTTGACTGTGTAGGAAAATAGTTATTTTCCAGGCCTGAGTTCCTGTAGGATGAACAACACACTTTATAATGCAATACAAAGTTTTCAAGAAGCTTCAAACACATCCAATAACTTTCCTCAACATATCTTGGCTATTTAGAATCGATTCAAAGTTTGTTCCTTTCCTTATAACAAACACAATCCAATCTTCCAAAGTATGCTATAGAAAACAAACCTTGTTCTGACCCTTTTCCTATGACTAGAGGGATTCTTTGATGATCCTCGAATTGTATAGGTTCAAACAACTTTAACAAATATTTAGACAAGAATGGAAATACAATTCCAACATCCTTAATCCTCTAACACCAAGAATACAGTCTGCACACAAAAAGAATAACTCCCAAAATAGGGGTATGTTTGTAAGTATATCTGAACACCAGATGAATTTATTATCATTACTTAAAACTTGTAATATCAAACACATTCATCAATCCTTCAAGAAAACTTTAAAATAGTTATCAAAGTTCATGTGACTGTCAATTTTAAAAACACAATTTGCAACAAAAACTAGACAATTCATATATAGGGGTCTGTGTCTTGATCCTTCAAGAACAAGGGTTTATTTTTTTCTTCTTTCCTTCAAATATTTGTTCTTACAAACATGCATTAACTTAATGAGCATTAAATTGACATCCTTCACAACCCTCTTCTCTGCATGATCAACTTTCCGCACATATTTTAGACATGAAAAATCAGTACATAACTTCACACAAGAACATCACATCTATAGGGTCTATATTCTTTGTCTAGTTGCTAACACTACAATAATTTGGGACTACTTGATAATACACTATCTAATAAACACCATTGATTTACATTTCATGCTTCTCAAAGAAAGACTCCAAAACTAGTTATATTTGTTTTCATCCATAAATCCACATGTAAGAATACAATCAATATAAATTAGTTTATTGTAAATAGAGAATCCCTTTGTTAGCAAGTTAATTGATCTTGTTCCTTCTTTAGAAAGGTTCATAAACACATAGTTACTTCACTTGCTATCATGGAAATCATTGAACATGTATATCAAATGTATAAAACAACTCCTCTTTTGTATTCATTCATTGTTACTAGACATAACAAAATTTAGAGGGTAGAGGTTTGTTATGTAATACATGTCTTCTTTATGTTTTCTTCTTCTTAGAGAATCTCCTTTTCTCCATCCACATTGCCTTCCTTTTATTTAAGGCTTTCTCTCTACATGCATTTATAAGAGCTTATATACATCCATTTTCATGTTATGCTTCATAACTACTTCTTAAAGACCTCCAATTCGTCTTTGAAATTGCCTCTTATGGGCTTACAAAGGAGTTACACTTGAAAACACCTAATCACCTATTGTATGTCCTCTAGCAACCCCTATAGACTCAACACTAACATTAGACAACATTACTTAGGCTTAAAACATCTAAAATTTTCCTCAAATATTTAATTATTTAAATAATGCTTTTGGCAGGAAATAGCTTTTTAAATGTTTCAAGCAATTTAATACCTCAAAAACACCAAAATGAGACCCTATAAAGATTATAAGATGCCTAGACACCAAAAACAAGCCAAAATTGAAACTAAGTAAGATGCCCCTACGTCACAATCACTAAAAACAATCATCATCCAAGTTTAAAACACAATAAGCCAGGTCAGGTGTCAACATTGTCATTATTATTGGATCCAAATTTATCGGTGTTTTTATATACTGAAAGAGCATAGTTACACATTCACATTAAGAGGAAGAACTAAGTGTGGCTTGACTTCCCTCTTCTGAGTATTGGATAGTAGGTAGTGTTCAGTCATCCATGGGGCTAATTGGGTTCAACTCAACCCAATTACACCTCTTCAATTTTTATATATTTTCATCCTTCACAAGCGGATTTAAGGTTTCAAGGAAAAGGAAGTTGATTTCACATAATCGAGGGTCATAGATCGCAAATATAAAGACATATCAAACATGATCATCACACTATATAATCATAGAGAGATAAATATTCATAAGATAATAAAATTATCCTTTCATTATCATCGATGTATCTATCCAGGCCTGATGATATTGACCTTAGGTACACAAAGACACGATTTTGGATCTAGATGAATCCCAAGCCTACGTTCGGTCTGTTTCCACTATCATAACACAATCATAGTTGATCAGTCAGATAGTAAATTTAAGTATCTTGATCTCCTTATTACTTTTCATAAATATTCAATTATATTATTAGACCAATCCATATTAGTTAAAAATTTAAATTTATGTTTGACTGTCATAAATTATAATCTTAATTAATTCTATAAGTTTAACCTATTGTGATTCACATTAATCCATAAATAAGGTAAACATATTGGTGAACTTGTATATACCTTGAATAGTGTCAAACCCTAGGTTGCCCTTAGGGTTTAATCATTATTTCAAGGGTTTTCAGATCTCTACCTTAGGGTTTTATTTTCAGCTCCGATTTCTAATTTTCTCCCACATTACAAATTACATATGGTTTTGATGAATGATCAGTGCTTATATTGGTTAACTCAAGTCATGATGCAATCATTTCATATTTTTTTACTTTATTATGTATAAGTTGGATTAAATATTTATACATTAATAAGGCTAAAATGAGTAATGAACTATCCTTAGCCTCCCTTAATACACACCCACTTGATTGAATTATTATGATAGTTGAGACCAAAAATACTCAAGATGATGTTAGCCAAAGCCACCCTTATACAGATACATTTGACGAGGAAGATGAAATACATTTGACTTAATTTCTTGACCAAAATCCACAAGTGCATGATGCAACAATGTCTGTAACCTGAGATGAACAAAAAATATAACTAAAGTTATTACATCTAGGGAACAATATGAACCTTTATATGATATTTATCAAACCACTACTGTTAATAATATTGTTACATCTACACCTTCGATTACACGTGATATCCACCCATGGTGTGGGGGGAAACACAAGGCCTCCCATAGATTTCTATGCCTGGTCTTACAAAGGAGACTTATTCTCATCCTTTGATGACTACGCATATTACATCATCTACATCACCTATTGCATGTTCCCTTGAGCAGACTATTAAAATTATGCAAGAAAAGGTGTTTAAGTTAGAGCAAGGTATATCTTGAGCTAATCATTTATTAGATTTGCATACCTTGATCCATAACCCATTAGCTCCAGATATAACAACTTATCCCCTATTTTAAGAGTTTGTAACTCTAAAGCTCCCATTATATGATGGAAAAGATGACCCTGAATATCATCTTTGATCCTTTCATGCAACATACTTAGATTATGTAACCAAAACCAATTTATTGACCAAGTTATTTCTAATAAGTCTAAAAGATTATGATTTAATATGGCTTTATGACCTTACACCTCAGTCAGTTAGTGTCTTCCTTCCTCTAGCTAATCAATTTATAACACATTTATCTATCAACATTAATGAGAAAATCTCTTATGCACAAATTTGCAAAAACTGGCAAGGGTTTAATTAGCCAATAAGTGAATATGTACTTTGATATAAGACAATATTAGCGAAGATGACTAATCATATGGAAGTTAATGAGTTATAATATATATTCATACAAAGCTTATTTGTGCCACTACATGAGTCCATACTATTAAACAAATTTAATTCTTTTGATGAGTTGTGTCATATAATAAGAGATCGTGGAGTCAATCTCCTTGCACTCAATAAGCTTAAGTGCACCTCTAATATTACTACTTCAAATGCCAAGTTTCAAAGCAAGCCAAATTATAATAGAAAATTAAATGAGAACAAAAATGAAGTGAAGACTACTATGAAGGTACTATCATAACCTGAAATTAGGCTCCTCTTACCCACTCCACAACATAGGCATTTTTCACATTTATCTCAATCTCATATGAATTTTTTACAAAAGTTACTTGAGTGAAAATTTTTATCTCTCCCTCCACTATTAGTGTTTGATACAAAAAAAAATTTACCTAGTGGATATGATCATAATGCTTACTATGATTCTCAATAATGTGTACACAAACATATGATTCAAGTTAAGGCATAGGATACAAAATCTTATCGATGAAAACAATATTGAATTGAACACACCCATAAAGGATGTCAGATCACAAATAAATATAAGTTGAAAATATTTAATGACCCATTTCTAGATCATTAGAAAATATAAACTATGACTATTTATGGAGTACATCATACATAACATGTGTATCCTCCTCCTAAGACATATAGTCATCTAATATATGGGATTATTGGCATAATTACAAGTAGATTAACATAATGACCTATGATTACATTCAATGATAGTGATCTTTTTGATGATGACTCAGATTTACAAGCATTATTCATAGGATCTCATGTCAATGAGCACTTTATACACAATGTTATGGTTGATAATGGTTCAGGTGAAAATATTTTCACAATGACACTTCTCAATTTTGTTACATACACACAAAAGGATATATAAGATACTACAAGAATGGTAAAAGGGTTTAAAGGAGATACACAAAACACCCTATGACGTATTGTGATACCTCTTCAAGTAGGCCCCACGATAGTTGCTACTTCATTCATAATTATACTAATTAATGTAGTCTTTGACATGTTGTTGGGATGCTCTTGGATTCAAAAGCTCCATGTAGTTTATTTTACAGTGCATTGATGTGTCAAACATATACATTATATTAGGGTAGTTACAGTTTCAAGCATTCGATATGACTACTCATTTCAGCCAATGGTGTATTCTCCTCTAATTCCACCACCACTGCAATTGGTTATTACTCCCATTCAGGACCATTATACAGAGGCGGTTGTTACTCCTATTCAGGACAATTATTCAAAGGTAGTCATTACACCCACCCATGATCTATTTATACATTTAGTGAATAAGAGAGCAGTTGATTTTGTTATGCAACTAATTTCACAACAATTACTTACATCAAAAAGTTATTGGGGATTCCTATATGCCTTTATCTATTATAGCACATACCACACTTGTCCCACAAATAGTTCAACATATTCCACAATGAGCACACACATATGTATTCTCTTAGTCTACATCAGACTCCAAAGATTCATATACATTATAGATATACTTGTAATACACATGATTCTATTAGCAATGATAATGATTGTTACATTATAGCATCTAATTCCTTTTCAAAATTTTATTCACCTACACCTGTTACCTTTTGTTTACGTAAGGATAACCCTTGCACCATATGATTGATGCACCTCCCATGAGTATCCTATTGATGGGATAATTGGCTAGCACCTTTGAACATATTCAAATAAATACATTCAAAAATAAAATAAAAGGTCAAAGAAACTACAAAAACATTCAAATATTAAAAAAATTGAAAAGCAGGACTTAAGCATGACATGAGTTGCTAGAATACATTATTTGCACTTGTTATTTATCACACATTTTGTATAGGGCATTTATTTTCATACACATGCATTTCACAAGGTATATGAGTGTGAGTGCAATGCAAGACATACAAATCATACATGGCATGTAGAGGCTGGCCCTATCCTATACCTGTGGGCCACACTAACACTATGGATAACTACTTCCACATGTTACATTATCATAGGTTATATAATTTTATGACTTGTTTACCATGTTGAGCTACATAGATTGCTTACACATGTCTTGTTAGTGATTCATTTCTTACACAATGCTACATGGATATTCTACTTTACTATATTATGATACTAATATATATGAATAGTTTAGACTAGTTTTTACATGTTTTATCCTTCACTAATGTTATTAATTTTGTAGATAGGCTACTTATTGTTGTCTATTAAGTGTGGCCCCTTGGCCTTGTTTATGGCTCCTTAGTTTATTTGTTGTGGAATTTGTGCCCCTTGTTTTTGGCTCCTTAGTTTTGTTTGTTGTGGCATTTGTTGCCCCTTGTTTGTGGTTCCTTAGACTTGGTTCTTAGTGACATATTTATGTCCCTTGTATGCAGCCCCTTTGCCTTATGTGTTACATTATGTGTTGAGTTTGTTGAGCTTGTGTGATTACTATGTTTGTAGGTTTCATGAACCATGTCACGTACCTCTTCTTTGTGTGTTGTGCTATGATTTATATCATGAACTTCCTTAATGCATAGTTTTATTCATAGAAATTTACTACCGTGTGCTTCATAGATACATCTATCTTGACATACCACTTACATGCCCCTGCATTTCATATGTTACATACATGTTTTGACATTGTATGCATTACTATGATGAAATACTCTCCACATGTTGACATGATTTTACATGATGCTATTTTTATACATGACATGATATAATTCGCTTGTCATTTGAGATGAGTAACTTGAATGATTCATCCCTCACCTCAAAAGGGAGGCATATTAGTAGGATTTATCATAGAGACTAAGGCCTCCATGAGCATATTTAAGTATAATATACAAAGTTTAAAGTTTAGATGTGATTCATATATCAGATTGGGATAATTATTTGCATTCTTTAGATAGATTTTGGGGGTGTATACATGCATATGTACTCTATTTTACATTCCATAAGTGATAAATTTCATATTGATAGAAATTTTGATACATTTGGGGGCATGTTTAGGTTACATGCACTCTATTTTACATGACATTCAGTTTGGCATTGTTTTGGTTCACACACATATATAATATTTTAGATTTCAGTTGGGGCATGGTGTTGGTTCATGTTTATTTACATATTTACACCTTGTGCAATATATGCAAGTATTTCTAAGAAATTTCAAGTGTGGAATAAACTTGAATATATAAGTCCATATACAATGGTTGATTCATGATTTTGATGTAATTTGCATTGAGGTTTGGTGATTATCAATGGCCATGGCATTACCCATAACAAACCCATTATGTGTTTCCAACCTTACTATCTTGGGGTTACAAGATTAGTGTTGGATTAGTTACATATGGGCTGGGTGCATTCACCTTCCAATCCATGGCCCTTACTTTAGTCAAATCTAAAATTGGGGATTGATCACCATTTATTTTACCATGTTCTCCATGTGCTTTAGCAAAGAAGCACAAATTTTCCAATTTTTTAACAAGGAAGCATCTCCAAAAAGTTATCGGGCAACATAGTTTACTCATATATAGGTGTATAACTTCCTTGCTTTGTCAAATTTAAAGTATATTTTAGATTTCAATTATCATTCTATGGACATTGACTAGTACATTTTAATTTCAGGATTTAGTTGAAATAGCTTGAAAAATTGAAGCCTTCTCCCAAAGACAAAATGTGGTGTACACACTCAGGTATAACTTCATCATTTTATTCTAATATTAGACACTAAAATATGGCAATCTCAATTACCTATCAAGTATACTATTATACATTGAGAAAAATCTTCTTTATTCTCCCCAAATTACAAATCAAGTACTAGGGGCAGTCATTAGCCAAGTCTAAAACACACCAAGTCAAGTGCCAACATTATCAAGATCAAAGCCATATTTCTAAGTGCATGCATATAGCGAAAGAGCACAATTGCACATTCACATTAAGGGGAATAAATACTTATGGATTGACTTCTCTCTTATTGGTATTAGGTACATAGGCAATGACCAAATCATCAATGAGGGAGATCGGTGTTAGTTTAGCCCAAATACATTCCCTCACTTTTTACAGGTTTTCATCCTTTATAAGTGAACTTAAGGTTTCAAGGAGAAATAAGTTGATTTATAGAGTTTCACACAGAATCAAGGGTTATAGATTGCACAGACAAAGAAATATCAAGTAGACACACCACATTATATGGTCATAGAAAGACAAATGTTCTTAGGATAGTAACATCAACCTCAGTCACTACTGTTGACATTTTTATACACGTTTGATGGTACCGACCTTGCATGCATAGAGACATAATTCTAGATCTAGATGAATACATACATGCTTTCAATATGTTTCCACTATTAGAATAGAGTCACAATCTATCAATCAGATGATAAAGTTAAGTATCTTGATCTCCTTAGTACTTTATATTAATAGTATATTGCATTATCATATCAGTCTAGATAAGTTATATTTATATTTATGCTTGATTGCCATATATTAAAATCTAAATGAATTATTCTAGTTTACCCTATTGTGATTCACACTTTAATTTGAAAATAGGGTAAATAATTGTAAGCAAATAAACACCAAAGGAAATGCTAAGATTTATAGTTAAGGTAAGAGCGACTAAGGTATAATTATGTAAATCTACCCAACAAGGGTATGATTGTCACATCATATGACTTATAGACAATCATAAGAGCCTAAATAAAATTAATGCATGAAAGACATTAGTCTAGATAGATACGAAGCTTTAATTGGAGCTACAACTATTAAGTTTTTGACAAAAACTTTAATCAGTTTTGGAACACAAACCAAGGGCTCGATCCTCCTAAAAACCCCCAAGAAGAAAACAAAAGCAACCAAAAAAACAACAAGAAAAAACTGAGAAAACTAGTGCATCAAGAACACCAACCACACATAGAAACCAAGAAGGGAAAAACCACCAACTAGAAAAATGAGATACATGAAAACAAAAAATCCAAGAGAAAATTGTTAAGCTATACCTCCAACAAAAAACCACAAAGCTCAACCCTTAGCTGCCAAAATATGCCTGCTTTTGCTAGAAAGCAATGATTCCATAATCCATTGTGTGCCTCCATAAATGGAGTTCTAAGCCTCAAGCCCAACCTTTCTGCTTTTAATTTCCTACCACTTTTGCTTCTCATACCGTAGTTGGGGGTTTTTAAAACATTAGGCTTCTTTGCAATGGATAAAACCTCTCTGCTAGCTAGCTCTTCTTCAAAATCTTCCCCATCCTCAACCCCATCCTCAGTAATATCAACTAACTTTAGATGGGAGGAATTTGCTGCAAGATGGGGATTAACAACACGCTCTGGTTCAAAATCCATCACAGCTTTTTCCTTCAAGGAAGATGAGGATTGCCCTCTTTCCGAATCGATTTACACTATTGCCAAAACCAAACCCTCCCCTTTCTGAGACCTATTCGAACCTTGCTGAAAACCTATTGCTATTAGTTACTCCTTGGAGAGATGCATTCACTGAACAAAATATTGATTTGGACAACCTATCTTTCTAACCCATTTCTACAAAAACATTGAATGAGAACCTTGAAAATTTTGCTTAGGACATGAATCAATCTTGTAATCAGATTGATTGCATTTGAAGCCTCTGAAAGGGAGGCCTTCAAGATTAAAAAATTGTGTCCATACATTGTGGGAAGAGAAAATCTGAATAGAATGATGCAAGGGTTTAGCTAAGTTCACTAACACACACACCCTGATGTAGTTCATATTTGCCCCAATAGAATCATCGATTTTAACAAAAACTCCTTACTTGTTAACCAATTTATTGAATACAAGAGTATCTCGCAATACCAAAGGCAGGTTGTATAATATGACCTAGATAGGGGCTTGGGAAATCACCACAGTGGCTAGGTCAAAGGAACACCCCTTTCTTGCCAAATAATCATGGCCCATTTGCCCAAACAAACTCCCTATCCTTAGTAGAATGAAAGAAAAACACAAAGAATTCATTAGCCAAGACAAATAAGGAGGGATAAACCATTGTGGGCCAAGTATTCTGAGATGACTCTGTAAGCAAACTCCACAAGGGTTGCCTCCCCACACACCTGCCAATCAAATCTCTATGCCCTCTTTCCACTTCTAACATAGAGAGTTCAACATCTGAGATTTCAAAGAGTGGAGAAGAATTAAATAAAATTAAAAGAATATCACTTGGGAAGGCCATTTCAATGGTTTCATTCTGAGCAGACTTTGCCTTAGTATTTACCTCCTCTGTAACCTTTGTAGCCTCCTCTGAAAGCTTTTCCTTGTAGAGATGGCTCCTAGTTATCAGACAGGGTCAGAAGTAGGATGCTTCTTGAGAATGGTTTCCTTACAAAAATCACTACAACAATGAAAAGGGTTTGAGGAATTGCTGCAATTAGAAAATACATCCTCTAAAAAAACCTTAGCTAAGCCATCTGCATTCTTTAATGGAGAAAGACAAATCTGAGACACGCCATTACCCACCACCGGCCTATCCAACTCCAAGACATCTTCAAAAGACAAGTGATCTTGATTAAATTTAGACACAGAAAAACCATAATAGTTTTAAACCCCTTTTACTTTCTTTCTTCTGCCCAGCTCGAAACTTACCCCACACCATTGCTCCTTTGAAAAAAGCCCTACCCCATCATCCTTTTGAGATCTATCCTTGATAGGAACTAGCTCCCTTGTTTGTCTCCTTCCTAGGCCCTTTTGTGGCACGGTTACTATTGCTATTGGAGTCAGCTTCCTCTATGAAGTGACCTGAGTGATAAATCCATCCCCCATAGCTTGCCCTATTCAATCTATAACTGCCTTATCAACACAAAGAATCCCTGTTGGCTAAGAAACACTGTTGACTACCCCCCTCAGTTCAAATCCTATACTTGCCACTTGATAGACCCCTTTGCCCTTTGCTGCTACTGTCCTTGTCTGCACACCAACTCTAGGAAACTCTGCTACCATCAATTTTTTCTTTCCTCCCTCGTTGCTGCCACCCACACCATCATCCTTGCCGTCAATGTCATCCTCCAGTGCCCTCATCCTAGGAATACCATGGTATGCAAGACATTAGTCAAAAGAATGATTTATTATATATAGATTCATCAGCATCTCAACACCATGTACATGGATTTGATGATCATATTGTCTCATCATATAGATTTTATGATGATTATTGGGACTCACTTGGTATTATTGGGTAACTTTGATAACTAATCCCTTATGTTGGTAACTGAACACTTTATATCTATATGATTCATTATACTAATTTTGATTTCAGGACCTTATATGTGGTTTGTTATAGATTTCATTACTTGTCTAGCGATTATTATAATTATTTTTTATGTGCAATATATTCATGTGATGTTTTATGCTATGACAATTTCCTTATATTTTATCAAATGATTGCAAGAAGAATTTATGTTGTGACTACTATAGGATACACACTTTGTGTTCATATCCAAGTATTTAGATAAATGCCTTCATTAATTTTCATATATTTTTTATTGATGAGTTATCGAGATAGATAAATATATTATTTTCCACCAGGTTCTAGGTTCACGATTTTAGCTTCACAATAGCGTAGAGCCACATCTCATATTCACTTGGGGGCAACTCTGATGGAAATATGGGGTATCTTTTGGTCTCACTTTAGGTTCTCATTCATTTACTATCTTTTATCATATTATTATTTCACTTATTCTCATGATTTATGTTTATGATATGTATTCTTTGTTATATCTTATCTACTAGATGTGTCCTTGTATTCTTGGTGTTAACATGTGCTTAATGTGTATTCAAGTTATTGATACATTTTTGAGTGCTTTATATGTCTTTAGCCACACCATGTGTTTTCATCTATTTGATACACTTTTTATTGTATAATATATTTCTCCATGTATTTGATACACATTCATGTTGACTTCCTATTTAATGTGGCTTCATAGTTCCTTATATGCTTTCTTTATCCATGTTTCAAGTGTCTACTCTATGTTTGGTCACGTAGCTGACTTGTTTACATCATGCTTGATATCTCTTCACTACTTTATGTTCTTACTAAGCGCTTGATGTGTCTTCATTGCTTTATGTGCCTACTAAATGCTTGGTTTGTCTTCACTATTTTATGTGCTTACTATGTGTTTGACATGCTTTCAACACCTTATCTATATTTTATGCACTAGTTTTGATTTTGTTATGACTTTTATGTGTTTCTCGTAAGTACAAGATCATAAGTGTTTACTTTGTCCTTAGTCATATATGTGACATGCCTCCAATTATGATTATATTCATCAAGTGTTTGATGTGTTTTATAGTGCCATGATCTATATCATGCACAATGATCTTACGACTTGCCTCTTTTTATATGATTCCTATCATGCATTCATTGGGGGCAAGAGTTAAAACTTTATACTCATGATCTCACATTGCTTATATATTGAGCCCACATGGAGCATATTATTCTTTGTATTGCATTTCTTATACATGATTTCATGATTATATCTTACACATGATGTGTTTAATACCCTTATTTTGAGATGTGTGCTTCATAGGTTCATTCCAAATCTCAAAAGGGGGGCATGTCTCTCTCTCTCTCTCTCTCTCACACACACACACACACACACACACACACACACACACACACACACACACACACACACACACACATTGGGGTATCTGTACTACTATATTGAACATGATGGATTTAAAGGTATGTGACTGATAAGGTGCTTAACTTCAGTTTCTAATTATTTAGATTCTATTTAGATGTGGACCTCCATATCAAATAATGGTTTATAATTTCATCTCACATTAATATTACCTCAAACTTTTTAAAGATTGTATTCAAGTTTAGAGTATCAATCAAAACTTAATATATATTTTTAAAATATTACTAAAACCATGCACTCATAAGTGTGTTTAGGATTTTACATTTATTTGAAGGTGATTGGTTTCACATGGGCATCATATGCATCTTCAATTAAATCAAATATATAGGTTTCAATTTTCTAGAATTAAAAAAATTATTATTATAGGCACTCACTCATGTGTGTAGAGAAAAGAAACAATGTTCTTATATGATTCATAGATACATTGGAGTTTGCTTTAGAAACTTTAGGGGGCAAAAACAATGTATACATATCATATTTTCCTTTACTTTGATACGTATGCACACACACACACACACATCAAAGTGGAGCAAAATGTAAACACCTAAAAAATGGCCCCTATGTATGTATTACTCATTAAAATGAGTATTTCTAGGATGTTTATCTACTTTTCAATTATTAATTTTGCATTGGACATTATTAGTTCATCCACTAAATTTCAATGGTACCCATAACTTATTTCTAAACCCTCAAGCTATCATTCACCTTCACCTTTGGTTTGGCCTCATTTTGTCTTCCTTATTTGGAGCATGATATCATGCTCCATACTTGTCTAGAGCATGCAATTGTACTCCAAACATGTCTGTAGTGTAAATTTACAGTCATGGCAGGGACCATTTGGACCCTTTCATCTCTCACCTTTTTCTCGCATTTTTATCTTTGTTAACCATTGAATGTCTGTTGCACGTCAATACGGTCCTAATTTTAATTCAACCCATCTATAAATACATAAGGACCCTAGTGTATTTAGAAGTCATTATAAAAACATCAAGCATTTCAAAAGAATTCATCATTGTTCACATGAATTTATTGAGCATCTACAAACATTTAGAGAAATCACACAATCATTGGAGCATTCATTGTAGCACAAAAAATTATATTAGTGAAACATTGCATAACATTGGTTTGCCTTGCTAATGAATTACTACAATTATTAGAGAGTTATTGTTTATATTGTACATTGTGAAGGGTCCTAACAAATATTAAGGTAGCTCAACAATTCCACGCATGCCCCAAAACATATTTTGTTTTCGTTATGGTTTTTAGATCTATTTTTCAATTAGAGTAAGAAGAAGAAGTCCATTTTCCTATTAATTTGAATGAAGGCACGGAAAACCGAATGAGTTTTTTACAGCCCTAGATTAGACTAACACAATCATCAAAATATATTTCACATGCTTGACATTTACTAGAACGAAACCTTACGATCTAAACATTGTTAGATGGTTTGTACATTATTCTTTAATTGTCATGAGTTTTTAAGAGATCACTCTGATCTTGGTTGAGCATTGTAAAATTTTAGTTCAATTGTTATGTGATCTCCCAATTTTCAAGATACATCTCTATATTGTACATTTAGTTGTATTTTATTGGATGAGTAAATTAAATAATCAAGTCTAATTTATTATTTTACATATATTTTAGATATAGTTAAATGTTTGTAGATATTTGTATTATATATTAACTTAAATCCATTTATCTATAATACACTTGGAGTAAGATTCATTCCAATATTAGATCGACGTGAAAGTAAAATTTGAAGTTTTAACTAACTTGCACTTAAAGTACACATGGCGAGTTGAGATTACATCAACATAGTTGTGAATTGCAAGTATAAGATTATAAGACTTATTTAGAGGGGGGGGTGGTGAGGGGGTCAAAAGGGGGTTGGGGAGGGGGAGTTGATGACTTCCTCATTCTCATCACTCAAAAAAGTGTTATAGTTTAAATGACATAACAAAGAAGAAAGTAATGGATAAGTAATATTAGAAGCTAGTAAATTAAACATCATTTCTAAAGATCACCACATTGGCTTTGGGAATAATGCCTTGTAAAACCATTGGGAACAAGGAGGCATAACATTTTACATCTTTTATAGTGGTCATCAAAGATATGTGAATCTTAGGGTCCATGGCCTTGTGTTTTCATATGTAATGTGGGTTTAAGGGGATCTTATTGCTTTGAAGTTAAAGGTGTTATAACTTCCTTGTGGACTACATATTGTATCAATTTAGATGTGAGATTGATAGATAAATAATAATTAAGTGTGAGAGGGTAATATATGTTTGTTTTGTATCTTAAGGCGATGGAAACAACTTAGTATTTATCAGAAAGTGTTTAGTCTATAACGACATTCAAACAAGGTACATTAACATTATAAAATTTTAATGTACTCTTTAAAGAGGGGAAATTAACAAGGGCCAATAAACTTTTAACCAAAACTAATAGCACAAGATCCATCTATTAGAAATAAGCCACAATGTCTCATATTTAAGATTGTTATTGTGAAATTTCTCTCTCTCTCTCTCTAGAATACATCTAAATGTTATGGTCGTTATAAAATAATTCTTCTTCCTATCAAAGCTAGTTGAAAGGCATATGGAGACTTTCACATTAATCCCAAGTGCAAACCTCGTTAGTAAAATTTGGTTTACAATCCCCTTCCACACAAGTGAGTTCATATTCAACTTAATATCAAAATAATAATTATGTCGAGAGGTGTAATCTACAATCATTGTTGATGGTGGTGGTGGATTGTAATGTCTGTGAGTGTGTTCATAAAAATACTATCCGATAAATTTTCTTTTTATTTGAATAAGGCAATTAAAAAATCACAATATTTTGGACATACTATAGAGTTTGGAGCCTATTTTTTCACCTACACAAATTTTCAAACCTAACACAATAACGCACCTAACTTGAAGATAAATACTCAAGAATTGATGTGTTTCAACATTTTTAAAATAAATATATTTAAAATATCAAGATTAGTTATTATTCTTCTCTATATCTAATATATATTAAATTGGTCTAATGATGACTCCAAAAAGAAGTCACAAATTCAATTCATATAGAAAATAAAGCATATATACTTTATATTTGAAACATCGATATGAAAAGGACATCACCTTCTTACCGTGTTCCTTCTATCATACACCCATAATCAAACTTAAAATGCCAACCTAATGGTGACCAAATTTACTACCATGTTCCTTCTATCATACACCCATAATCAAACTTAAAATGCCAACCTAATGGTGACCAAATTTACTACCAACACTTATCCCAACCTACCAGTGGCCAAATTTACTACCAACACTTATCCCTTCAAGTTCAACCATGTTTTTGGAAGTTTGAACCAGTGAATGCTCATGGAACTTGCAACTTGAAGCTTAGGAGAACCTATAAAAAAATTCCTACGTAGAGTGGACCATGATAACATGAAGCACACTACCTAGGAACCACCCTAGAAACCCCACGACCCCCACATGTCCCCAAATAACATAAATGTCCAAATCCACACCAGAGGGACCAAAAATCAAGCAGCCACCCTGACTTTAAGCTATCTAGTACGACTTTTTAGTAGACCGAAAATACACCGCACGTGCGAATGTGGGGCCCCTGCGCATTAGACGCGTGTGCCCATCCACGTGAACAGGCGTACTCCAAAAACGCGTGCGGTACGTAGCAGCGACAGCTCAAAAAAAATACCCCGTCCCCGTCGACGTGCATCCTACGCTCCGCTTGACCCCAACCGACGGCTGGGATCCGGTCCCGCCCCCTCTATCTGCATCCCCTTTAACGGCCCCGGCGTGCACGTTCAAAGACGCAATTACGTTGAAATAATAAAAAAGTATTCAATATTGTTCACGCACGCACGTAGGCGTAGAAAAAAGTGAAGTTGTCGGTATTTGCTCTGTTTTGTCGAGGCTGATGACGTGGACGTGGAAAAGTCAGGGGTGTGGCGCCCACGTGGAGGGGTAGACAGTGGGTGCGATGATTATCTGTGCAGGGGGTTTATTGTGGCGTTGGCGGGCGTGCTGGCTTTTCCAAGCAGGTCCCGTGAATCGTGTGACCCGGCGCTAATTTTTTTGGGGGGGCTTAAGCGCGGCTGAGGTAGACACGGATTCCAATTCCCTATTTCTCCAGCTTTGGGCGACCCAGGGTTGTAACTTGTAACACAGTGGATTTCTGTGCGGAAAACCGTGGTGTAATTTTCGCGTTTCTGCCTAGGTTTAAGAGGAGGAGATCTCGTTTGTGAGGGTTTATACGTCGGAAGATCGAATCTCAGTAGATATGTGTGCAAGGGTTTTAATGTCTATGTTAAAATATTGTTGAAGTTTACGGAAACGTCCAAAGAATCTGTCAGAGCCGGAGGCGTTGGACGATTGAAATACAATAGTTGAGAAAAAGTTAGTGCTTAAGCTTCGGGATCTCTGTTTTAAGGGTCCAGGCGTCGGAGGGTCAAAGGAAGGTGTATTCAAGGGTTTTAAGGTTTGTGTTAGGAGTATATCTGATCCAGTGATCCTGTCAGAAACAGATATCTAAGCTGGAGGCGTTGGAGGATTGAATTTTAGGACTAGTGCTTAAGCTTCCGGTGTCGGAGGAGCGAATCTCGGTATTGGAAAGGAATGTGCATTTAGGCCTTAAATGGCCGAGACATTCCGCGATAAGTGCACGGAATAGACCTAGCGTCGGAGGATCGAATCACAGTAGCCCAAAAAAGGTGTATGTGATGATACTTTTAGCCGTCCGAGAATCTAGTTGAAAGAAAGAAGTGTTGCAGAGTAATCTTTAGGCTTATGAGGCTTGAATCTGAGTAGTTAAAAGGAATTACTCTGTAGGGGTTCGAGGATCGAATCTCAGAGGTGTATTTAGTTTTTCTGAGAGGTTATTATGACGTCCGGGACGAGATTGCCGACTTGGAAGGAGCGGGAGAACAATAAGAAAAGAGAGCGGCGGAGGAGGGCGATCGCTGCCAAGATTTATGCGGGGCTAAGGATGTATGGGAACTACAAGCTTCCCAAGCATTGCGACAACAATGAGGTGCTTAAGGCGCTCTGCTCAGAAGCCGGATGGACTGTAGAGGAGGACGGAACTACCTATCGCAAGGTATTGATGAGTGTATGAACCGCGTTTCTTTATTTTCTTGCCGTTTCTTTTCCATTTTTTGGAGCTAATTTGCAAGATTAGTTTCTTCATAAGATTTGAAGTGACATTCTTGAATTTGAGAATTATTTTCCTTTTCTTTTTCTGGTTTTCCTTATATGTTACTATTTTTGTTGTTCTTCTCACACATTTTGGAGAGTTTGGAGGGATTTAGAAAGGATTATCATCGTTCTTTAATTTTCATTTTGGTGTTTTTTTAAGAATATTTTTAAAATTGGAGAGTTTGGAGGGACTCCGAAAAGATTATTATTGTCCTTTAATTTTCATTTGGTGTTTTTTTTAAGAATATTTTTAAAATCCATTCTCAAAATTTCCAAAAAAATCCCTCGAAAACATTACGGATTGCGGAAGCTTGAGGTCATTAGTATTTTTCTTCTGTATGTGTGCATATTTTTGTTGTTTTTGTACGTTTTTGCAGATTTTGGATGGACATTGAAAGATATTTTTGTTCTTTTGTCCTGATGCCTTAGTTTTTTCTTTTCTTGTTTGTGCACATTTCGCATTTGGAGGGATTTGAAAAGTTAGATTTTGTTTTTTATTCTCATTTTGCAGTTTCTTTAGATTTGTTTCCTTCTTTGTACTCGATCTTGCATATTTCGGAGGGAATATGAAAGATTTGTGTTGCCGTTTATCCTCATTTGCAGCTTTGCAAGAAAAAAATCTTTAATTAATTGCTCATTTCACAAGTTTTTTGAGGCAATTTGAAAGGTTGATGCTGTTTATCCTCATTTGCAGCTTTTTTAAGAACAAGTTAGGGATTTTGAAAGATTATTTTTGTTCGTTATCCGCATCTTGCAGTTTTTTTGGAGATTATCTTGATTTTTCTTTCCGTTCTGCCCAATTTAGCAGATTTTGGAGGGAATTTAAGAGAACTTTTATTCTCTATCCTTATTGTTCACTTATTTTAGATTGCTTTTCTTGTTTTTGATAGTTTTACAGATTTTTTG
The DNA here is from genome assembly GCA_037957365.1 of Torreya grandis. NCBI lineage: Eukaryota > Viridiplantae > Streptophyta > Pinopsida > Cupressales > Taxaceae > Torreya > Torreya grandis. The sequence goes on along the minus strand of JARHVA010000510.1, from coordinate 3,359,491 downwards.
AGGGAATTTTAAAGGTTGTTCTTGGTTCTTTACCCCCGTGTTGCATATTTTTTTGGATTTTTTTTTTGCTGCTCGTTTGTGTATTTGGAGGAAATTTAAGAAAAATGAATTTTGTTTCTATCCTCATTTTGCAGCTATATTAGATTAGCTTCCGTCTGTTTTCTAGTTTTTGCACATTTTGGAGGGGGTTTGAAAGTTTTTTTTTTAGTTCTTTATCCTTATTTTACAACACTTCTAGGCTTTTTTTCTGTATCTTTTTACTCGCTTTACAGTTTGGGTGGGGGAGACGGGAAATTTGAGAAAGATTATACTTTATTCTTTATCCTTATTTTCCAGGATTTTAAGATTAGTTTTATTCTTTCTGCTCATTGTTGCTGGTTTAAGAGGAAGTTTGAAAGATTACACTTGCTCGTTGTCCTCATTTTACGACTTTTTTAGATTGTTTTTAAACATTTATACTTATTTTGGAAGGAATCTGAAAGGTAAAATTTGTTCTTTATCGTCATTTTGCAGTTTAGTGACATTTTTTTTGCCCCATTTCGCTTATTTTGTAGATTATGGAAGGAAACTGAAAGATTAGGTTTCGAGATTATCTCCACATGTTCTTATTTTTGAAATGTATATTTGGAAACATCTGTGTTTTATTGATTTTCTTTACTACAAAACCGTTGTTTCCACACGTTTCAAAAACCTCAAAGATTGTTTCTCTTCTTGCTATATTTTTGCTTATTGTAAAAAATAATGATAATTTCTAGTTTCATTCATTTTTGCAGATGTTTTAAGATATCTTTCTTTTTGCTCAACTTCTCAAATTTTTTGAGATTCTCTCTCTTTTTGCAGAACTTGGGTGATTGTTTTTTTTAAAAAACCTTTTGTATATTTTGGAGGGAATTTGAAAGATTATAATTGTTCTGCCCCACTCTGCAGGTTTTTGACAGTCCTGGTGATTTTGTGGTTTTTTTCAGGGTTGCAAGCCCCCAGAGCGGATGGAGGTAGCAGGATCAACTTCAGTGAGCCCGTCGTCATCCTACCAGCCCAGTCCGGTGCCCTCGTATCAGCCAAGCCCGGCCTCATCATCCTATGCGGAGGGGAGCTCCCTCATACCTTGGCTCAAGAACTTATCAACATCTTCCTCTGGCAGGCTTTCAATGATCCACGGCAGTTCAATCAGCGCACCCGTGACCCCACCCCTGAGCTCTCCCACAGCCCGTGGGTCCCGTGTTAAGCTTGATTGGGATGCCATGGTGAAGTCCAACAATAATGAAATGGACTGCCCAACATCTGGGCTATCAACACCCATAAGCCCCTGGTCACATTACTCCTTTGTGGCAGCATCTTCCATGCCAGCCAGTCCGCCGCCTGAGTCAGGGTATTTGTGCACTCGATCAATAGATCAAGGATTTCCCTTAGCTTCTGTGAGGGAGTCTGAGGTCGTCGTGAAGGCTGTGGCTGACAAGGGGCAGTGGATGGATGGGATCCGTTTGCCTCCTGCTGGTCCGGCGTCTCCTACCTTTAATCTTTTAACGCCTGCAGCCCGGCAGCTCCAGCACGAGGGGCTTTCAGGTATTTCAGGGCATAATTCAGCCCCAAGCAGCAGGCTCTGGACGCCAGGGCAAAGCGGGATGTCGTCTCCTTCAAATTGGACGCCTGGACAGAGTGGGATGTCGTCTCCTTCAAATTTTGCTGCTTTGGACAGAGCAAGTGATGCAGGTATGCGGAGAACCTCAAACAAGATTATGCACAATAAAATAAATCAACCATAAAATAAACACACATTCACAAACATCTGAAGAGACAGAATTAACGTAATTTTCTTTTCGTTCCATTTTAAGATACGCCACTTTTGTCTGTCTGCCCGATTGCATCTCAAACTCTTTAATGTCAGAGTTTACATGATTTTTAAATAAATTTATAGCATAAACAGATTATCTTAAATCAATTTGAATTCTCAATCTCTATCCTTAATCTTTGAAGAGGTGTGTCGTTGTTACCCTTGTTTGAAGATGGCAGACTCGCAAAGGCAGAGTATTTCTGACCAAAAATAATAATAGAAGATGCACCCTCTAAAAAGAAATTACAATGTCTTGAATTTAGTCTTGTTTCCCCTTGCACATTTCTTTATGTCCACTCTCTTACAAAACTACATCAAAATGTTGTTGCTGTAATTTAGCCCTATAAAATTACTAATTCGTTTAAGAATAAAGCTTCTTTTGTTGCTTTCTGTGAAATGTCTGTTACTTTTCCATCTTCCATTAATTTACAATTTTCATATGTTCTTGTATCAGCAAGTGAAGGAGAACCGAGAATGATGTTTGATGTGTGCATGGATCCGGCGGATGAGTTTGCCTTTGGAAATGTAGCAGTTAAGCCCTGGCAAGGCGAGAGGATTCATGAAGAATGTGGTGGCGAGATTGCCCCAGATGACCTTGAGCTAACCCTTGGTTCCTCATCATCTTCTTCAAAGCTGAGATCCTGTTTATTTTCTGGTAAATAATAAAACCCCAGAAGAAAAAGAACAAAAATATAGAGCTATTCATGAATTCTGTGTGGTATTATGTAAATCTGGATCATTAATTTTTTTATAAAAGATGAATGAATTCTCGTTTTTGTTTGGCCAGTTTGATTAATTACTTACCGAAGCTGCATCTGCTTCTCTGCAATCATGTCATGGAGTACGGGCGTGAGGTCATTGGATCGAATCCATGGAACTCTGGCCTATGTATTTGCTTAAGGTTACTTGATATATAATATTGCCGGGCTGCTTTTTAGGGTTTTGATGGATAGCCTTTGTTGAATTTAGCAGCTATCAATATTTGTCTTTCTTTTTAATTATCGAAGGGCTATTGCTAATATTAATTCCTTTGAAGCAATTACATTAATATTGGTAGGCAGTTTGGCTTCTTTGTTCTAGAGGAACAAAGAGTCTTTGTTCTAGAGGAACAAAGAGATTGGGCGGAGATCATCGGCAAAGTTTGTTTTGCTGCTGCTTTCCTATTTTGGGTGTCTTTATATGCTTTATGCATGACAAAATTGTATCCTTCTGGCATTTTGGACATCGTATATGACAATGTAGCTTTTCTTGGACATTTTACACTTGGATCTCATGCCATGCTCTCTCCTTTTATGGGGCATCTTGTTTCTACGATGTTATCTACTCTGGTCTGTTAAGTTTGCCAGAAAAATAATTTTTTGGAACTTCGACTATTGGTTGGAAATGAAATGGGGTTTTATTGGTTTCTCCATTCATTGCCAACTGGGGCTTTATTTTTGTATAGTGAGAATAGGTGGAGACTTTGGGGGGAAGGTTCATCCATATACGTGGTGCAGACTTACTCCAATAATGTGGTGCAGAAAATTTCCATAGATATGCAATGCAATCACCGAAAGGGATTACCTGTCACGGGACATATTAGATATAATGTGAAACGCTAATAAAGGTTCATATCTGAAGTGGAAGGTTTTATGAGTAAGAGACTGGATTCTGCTCATGTGTTGTAGTGTGTTGTAGTTAGCATGTTTTTGAGGCACGTTCTTAAGAAAGGCATTTATTTGTAGGGAAAATAATACAGGGTTCACTTTGCTCGTGCTATTTGGTTCGATCATATCATACTAAAGAAAACTACAATCAAGTAAATCAAACAAATTGTACGCACTTGTTGGCACAGGATGGTTAGCAAATTGTACGCTCTTGTTGGCACAGGATAGTTAACAAGAAGAGTAAGCATTGAGTTGGTAATCTATATTAGGTCCCTAACCAGCTTTGAGCTAATTTATACCTAATTGGGTAAGAGGGCAAATGCGCTTGCTGGGTAATGCAAATGTGAGAGACTATTGGAAGTTTTTTGTTCACAGGGCTTGGGTGATTCCTCTTGTGGTTAGGTGTAATCCCTGATTTACCGCAATACGTGGTTTCCTGTAATTGGTAGTACCTCTTTCTGTAGAATTTCACTCAAGATTTGAACTCGGGTTTCCTAAAAGTACTTTAGTATTTGATCCCTGAGATTTACCAGCTTAAAGTATGTTAAAAAAACCCGAGTTTCTCCATTCATGCTTTGTGCTCTATTAAAAAATCACAAGAAGCAGATCTTGGAGTAGCTCTGGAGGTGCTGGATTCTCCGCATGATTAGTAAGTTGGAAAAGCAGCTCTGACTGGATAAAGTTTGCAGACTGTGGGGAGTGCACATCAGTTGCCACTTTCTGATTGAATAAAGTGTCCGGCCTGTGGGGAGTGCACATCTGATAGTGAGCAGTTTCTTTACGTACTTAGGAATGCATGCAGCCATCCCATGTGCGCTTCCTCCACGCTGGATGTGTACTAATCTGATCAAAATCAGTCTGCACACCCAGACCTCCCAAAATGATGATAAAAAGAAATCATGAAAAATTGACGCAATTGACACCAGTGAGCACATTATTCAGCCTTCTCAGTGCGTATCTGACAGCGTGCAGAGTTTGGATGTCCTGGGTGAAATCACCTACCATACAGTGTAACTTTAGCTGGTACTGTAGGAAGATTATCCTCCAGTAGTTACGTGACTTCAGCTGGTACTGTTACTTTAGCACGTCTGACCCCACCTACTTGATGGGAATGCCCATCATGCAATCTGTCTCCTCACATTAGTACTAGTTACTCAAATTTCGCCTTTTAAAATGGGGCCACAATGATCTAGCCATTTAAGTTTTCCAAGCAACAGAAGAATGAGATGGGTGTGTGCCGTCCCAGAACTTGCAGGCCAAATGCTTCCTTGCACCTTCCACTTGCTTGGCAGGTAAAGCATCTGCTGGCTGGGCAATATCATGCCTTGTGGAAGGGGACAACTCTAATCCACTGAATGGAAGGCTAAGTCGACCTTAGCTGCTGGCCCATATCTGTCAAGATTCAAAAGGACATAAAAAATAAATGACACAAATGGACGAACACTTCCTGCAGGAAGGAGATGGGTACCTTTTGTCTTTTCCTGCAGGAAGGAGACGGGTACATTTTGTCTATCATTTAGATTGCATTGTCTATACAAATGATTAAAAACTGAATCAAGGAAAATTCCTATGAATCAGCCAATTACTGATCTGTCGAAAATCAATCATTTTCATATCATCTGCGTGTTTGGCAGAGTATGATGTCAAGTGGACCTCAATATGATGTTTTGCTATGCTTTGGGTGTGACTTTACATACTCCATGGTGGCTGGTGGGAAGAATGATGTCATCTCTGCACCATGCTGGAGAGGCCATGTGTAAAAGAGAGCAATAATGGCCATTTGTGTGTTACTCCATTGTCAAATTCATGTCTAAATGCCCTCTCATGGATATCACTCATTGCATGGTAATAATTAAATCTGTATCCCGTTTATGCATGTGGATACTGCATTTCGATTCAAACACACAACACCGGAAGCTGGTGCTTGTGATGGAAAACACCTTTCTTTCCTGACCGAAGACTTGCTCGATTATGGAGGGCCATAACGTCGGAGATAAATATTGAACTTATTGAGGCTTTTGAGGAACAAAGCTCTATAAGACACAGGTATTGGGTGCTTCTCTTTGCCTTTGCCAAAGAAGCAAGGTCTTTTTGGTTGAGCGACTGGTGTTAATAAATCAAGGGGAATAGGGGGAAGGCCCCAAAACCCAAGTACCCTAACTTTGTGGCCGGGTCGATTTGTTGTCATACCACACATTAGACTCTAAAATTTATACCTGTTTTAATGTGTCTTAAATATTTATAACTAAGGTTTGAAGCTTTGAATCATTATACATTTTATGAAATAATTATTTTTATCAAAAAATTTCATGTTCGTATATGTGTGAGTTTTACTCATATACAATATATATATATATATATATATATATATATATATATATATATATATATATATAAGTTTGTTTTATTTTTGTATTTAAAGAGTTTACAATGATTTTGATATGATTTTTAATGATCCTTTAAAACCAAATCGACCACCTTAAAGCAAATAGGGTACACTATGTAATTTATTTGTTCTTAACCTTCTTAAAGTTCTCATTGTTTTCAATCCTTTTATTTAAGGAAGAGGGTTTTATTGGGGCCTTCAACCATGCAAAATTTGGATAGAATTCAAATTACATATTCTATTGAGTTATAATAGAAGAAGTACAAGAAAGAGGAAGTTGAAGTTTAAGGAGATCGAGTGAATAAGTTCTCATTATTGTCAATTCTTTTAAAGTAAGAGGATTTTATTGAGGCTTTCAACCATGCAAAATTTGGATTGAATTCAATTTACATATTGTATGGAGTTGTAATAAAAGTCGAAGATTGAGGAAGTGAAGAGGCAAAGATGAGGAAGTCGAGATTATAAGGAGATAGATGGAATAAGTTGTAGGGAGAGCTTTCAAGTACCTTCATCCATCATTTACATGTCAGAGAAGGCTTGCTCTCTGGTAGAATTCACTTGGAGCATACCATGCAGTGAGGACCCAAAAGATTCCTTGGGCAAAGGAGGCATAGATTTTATTTTTGGCAATAAATTGGTTGATGGTTAACTGTTTCCTCGCAAAATATCTTCAACGGTTGGCATCCCTAGTGTGTGCCCTTTGTGAATTGTTCATTGATAATTGTTGTCATACTAGCCTATGATTTGTTTCTTCTTGCCTCACTTCTTCCTTGGGTTGGTCTCAGAGGTTGATTCAACAGATGATGAATGGAAGGGGAATGTTTAAGCTTGGTTTTTTTTTCCACACTTGCTTGTTGGGGTGGAATGAGAAGTGAACCATGCCTCTATCTTGGCTTTCGATTTGTCTCGGTGGCCCAGTGTGTGAGATTACTTTGCTTCCTCTTTCAATTCGGCCTTCTTGGAGTTGATTTTGAATTTTAAGAACAATGTCTAGGTCCTCCATCCATTTACCTAGATTTTGCATATTGCCCACATTGGCCTTGAGAGGCTCGTATAGACCCTATATATGCTTATGAACTTTTGGGTCGTATGGGTGTTTGTTTGGAAATGCACATTCAATAATGTATTGGAAGGAAGGGAAGATGACCATAACCAGTGCCAATGTGGAGATGAGGTCATTTGCAAGACTTTTAGAGGTGAAAGGAGGATTTGATATAGTGTCAGTGATAGTCAATGCATAAAAAACCAAAGGTGGAAGTACTTTGTCCGTGTTGAAGCATCTCTATATATCTTGAATGGTTATGGGGGCCTTTGAAGAGGATGGGGGTTGGGGATTCACGGAAGAAGCAAGGGAGGGAATGGTAAGCATGGGAGGCTTAGGGAAGAAGTCACGAAGCAAAGGAGAAGAGTTAATGTGCCACCTTATAATGCTTGACCTGAGTAAGATGATATGTGCGAAGGGGAGTAAGTGAGGTGGCGAAGCCAAAGGTACTCCATGAAGAGGTGAGGGAGATCCATGCAATGAATGTTGTGTGACTACCATTCATTCGCAATGATTACATTTAATCCATCAAAATCTTAGAGTTGGTCATTTCAATAAGATTGTAAGTGTTTGACATGACTTCTAAATTTGCCACAAGATTTGTTGCTCTATTCTCCTCCCAAAAAACAACGATTAATCTTGATTTCATTGAATCCTTGAGGAGGTTAAATGCAATGTTGAGTATTGATCATAGTTTCCAATTTGAAATGGCTCCTTTTTTGAGAGCTGAGATAGTGAGTTGGGAGTCACCATCGATCTCAAGCTGAGGGTAACCTCTTGCAAATGCCATTTGAAGACCCAATGAGAGTGTTGTACATTTTACTTGGTTGTTGGAGGCATTGGTGAGTTGTGAGGACTCTACTAAAAACGAGCCTTCATGATCCTAGACTATGAAACTTACATTTGCTCTCCTAGGGTTGCATTCAGAAGCCTCGTCTAAGTTGAGTTTGACCGAACTTGTTTAGGGAGGTTTCCAATTGGAGATATGTTGAACTTGCTTGGTTACTCTAGCCCCATGAATAGGGGAAAATTTAACATATTTTTAGATGGTTGGATCAATCGAGGAACACTTGTCGAAGTGGGACATGGGGGTGGGCTTGGGTCAGTAATATTTGAGGTGTGTTCCACTTGATTCACATGGAGAAGTGTGATCCCTACCTCAACGCGCCCTTATGGCCATTTGTTGAGAGTCTCCAATGGGTCCAATGAGAACGGACCTTGGGTAATTGACTACAAACAACTTGTTTCTCACCACTAGACCAAACCTTTTGTTTCAAAAAAGTTGACATCTTTTCAGAGATTTGGATTAATCCAGGAGTACCTTTCAAAGTGGGATATAAGGGTGTATCAAGGGTGTGTTTCGCTTGGTTCACATGGAGAAATGTGACCCATACTTCAAGGTGCCCCTATGGCCATTTATTTGAAAGTATTCGATGGGTCCAATAAAAATGAAATCTGGTCACTAATTACAAACTATTTATTACTCACCATTATCCCAAACCCTCGTGTCTTCATTGTTTTCAATTGTTACGTACACCTTATCTTTTGAAAATATTGAACTCTGTATTTATGAAATATTTAGAAATTTTTTGGTGCAACCATCTTCATACTTTATTATTTTTTATGAATAATATATTAATATGTTTCAATAATTTTTTTTTATAAATATATAATTATGAATTAAGAAAGATCTTTTGATGTTTCACAAATTTATAATTATGAAGTGTCAAAATCCTTTCATTCTTCACAAATCTATGATCAGGGAGTGTTTACAAATTTATAATTAAAAAAAGTGTTTTGAAATAGAAAGATCAATCAATTCTTCGTAAACTTATAATTATTAAATGCCATGAAATAGAAAGATCCTTGTTGAATAATAAAATATTAAATATACACATCAAACAATATAAAATCGAAAGGGGATTGTATGCTATATGAAAGCCATGCTCTAAAATTAAATGTTTAGATCAGGATAAAATCTAAAACTTTTTTTTTAGAGGAAAAAAAATTAACGGTTTCATTTAAGGTGGTCAAAAAACAAAATAGTTATGTATTCATGTATTCATCTCTAATGTATATTATAAAGTGTTTATCAAGGTTAATTCATGCCTTTTTTTTATATATGTTTTTGATCATCTTAAATGTTGATTGATCTAAAATTATAGAACAATGTGAAATTTTGATAGAAATAGAAATAAAAGTTATATATATAATTTATGCAATCTTTATTTAAAATATATATATATATATATAAATTTAAAAAATATGTTTTTTTCATTGATTATTAATAACAGTCTTTAAAAATCAATTATTATTTGATTTTTTTTGGGAAAGACCATAAATATGATCTTTAACATTAACTTTATATTTTTATTTAGTTATAATTTGGACCAATATAGTATGTGTCTTTCCACAAATATGATCTCTAACATTAATTTCTTTATATTTTTATTTAGTTATATTTTGGAGCAATGTGTATTGTATGATATCACTTGAGAGCAAAAAAGAATAGTGACATAAATGGTGTGTAAAAATATTTTAGGATGTGTCATTTTGTAAATGTTGTGTTAAAGTACTTTATCATATTTCTTTTCTTAGGAAGACCACAAATATGATCTCTAACATTAACTTGATATTTTTATTTAGTTATGCTTTGGACCATATAGTAGTGTATCTTTCCACAAATATGATCTCTAACATTAATTTCTTTATATTTTTATTTGATTATACTTTGGACCAATATAGTAGTGTACGATATCACTTGAGAGCAAGAAGGAATAGTGACATAAACGACGTGTGAAAATACTTTAGAATGCGCCATTCCATAAATGTTGTGTTAAAGTGCTTTGTCATGTGTTATTCCACATTCATCTAGATAATACCACCACATTATATATAGTAGATATGTATTTTACAATATATGATTGTAAAACTCAGAACTAATTCATACGAGTTATATATTGAAATTAGTAGATTTGTAATCACAATCAAATAAGTTAAATCTTAAATTAAGATATAATGAAATGAATCTTAATTTTTTTTTTCTAAATCTAAACACCCATCAAAGCAACCATCTAAACAAGTTAAACACATAACTTTGATAAACTAAGTTTGATCTAATGGGATGTTAAGAATTCTATGTTATATGATTGTTTTATTATTTTAAGTTTATGTATATAATCATTTATTTTTTTGTTTATTATTCGTCACTTCTTTCCATGAGATTTCGACTCATTGGCATCCAAAGATAAGAGTATAGTGAAACTTGATCTCAACAATTCTAAGATCAACTTTGATAGGTCATATAAACTAGTCTAATCTATTAAAAGATGTTAAAAATAGTCATCATCATCTTCTTTGATTAAGAACAGTGGCGGGCATTGTGGTTGAATGGCTACGAGTTCTAACTATTTTTCAACAAAATAAAAGATACAAAGCTTTAATTTACAATATGCAAGAGTTTTATGATTATCCAGAGAAAAATGTCACAAAAGAATCCTTATCACGTGCTTTAGTTTATTATACACCTCTTTCAATTAAGTCATCTAACGTGTATGAGTCTTCTCAGTTGAACTCTAAAGGAAAGGATTTGTTAGGAAAAGTATTGTATAAATTTTCATGTCATTTGTTAAGCATCGTGTCAAAACATTTGAGTTAGCTCTTCAATACAAGCCCAACAAGAATTATCAAACTAATCTCATTTCTATTCTTCCAAGTTCAGGGATTGAGTATATCATAAGTCATCCTGATGTTCAATTTGTATATTTTGGTTTAATACATGTTAATATTAAACCTTTATTCCCAAATAATATTAAGCATGTGAATTACTTATCTATTTGTGATCGTCGTCAAACAAACTTTGCACATGCTTGTTAGTTGTTTAGTCTTTCTCGTTTAAATGATGGTCATGTTTGCTATGAATATTGTCTTAATTTGTAAGTAAGTAATCATGACAAGGGTTATAAGGAAGTCAAAGCTGGAAGTCTAGATTGTTGGGGATTATTTTCATTCGTATTTAGTTTAGATATGTTTGGTCCCTTCTAGTATGCAAACTTGAACATCTAAGTCTTTTATTCCATGACTAATGTCAACCATCCTGCAATACTAGAAAACCTTCCTTATGCACATAGACTAAGTGGAATTGTACAATTGCAAAAAGGTCTTACAACTAGTATTTCAGTCCCCACAAAATGGAAGCTTGATTGGCTTAAGGATGTAGTCCCTAAAGCCAAAATCATTCTAACCTGATTCATCATGTTGAAGAAATAAGATTCATGTCCTTCCTAAAAGTTTCTCTTATAAAGACTCCTAGAAGCATCAAGAGCCCTCTAGGCCTAGCATTTCTATTCAATCATCTATGGGTATTAGAAAAGGAAGTTTTAATGTTGAATTAGAAGATGAACAAGTCAATCAAGGAAATGAAGAATTTCCTTCTCTATCTGTGTCTGCCTTACCAAGAGATAAAACTCTTGAATTCTACAAGGAAGACAACCTCACACTTTATAGAGGAAAATGGCCTCCATTGAAAGACTATTACAAGCATGAAGAATGAAAAGTTTATTACTTTTCTTATGCATTTCAACCTATAAAACCTAAAAAAAAGGAGCCATCTACTGAATTCAAACATATAAACTATGTTGTAATAGTCCATTCTCGGTTTCAAGATAATTTTGATGATCTTTACAGAGATGTACAACAAATAAGCACTACCATAGGTATTGTACATAACATCAGTGATTCCCTTGCTTTTGTAAGAAAATATGTAAAAGAAGTTTATGACAATGTAGATAAGTGTCTTAATGTTGAACATGCATCTGATGATACGATCGATGATGTGCATCATTATGTCCATAAAATTGACCATTTTGTAAATAACCTTGATGATAAGTTTGATCAATTTGTTCAAGGAGAGTCACATCTTGAACAAGAAGAAAAGAAGAAACAAAGCAAAAAGGCCACTATCTTTGCCCCAATCCTCAAATTCAGGGCTCCAAAGATTAGATTTTGGACTTAGGCTCACTGCTAGCCTTGTAGAAAAGCATCAACCCAAGCCCTCATCCATGATGCAATGAGGATTTGTTCCTATCCAACATTGGCATTTAAATATTGGTGATATTCTTGATCCTTATCATGAAATTACCAATTGGAGCAATTGTATGGAATCTATTGGTACTATTGGAGCCATGGAAGAAGCTATTGTCGTTGTTCAAGCAACTAAATATTTTTGAGGATTTGTTGTTTCTTGGTGGGACAATATCAATGAAACACAACAAATGAGAAGGTCTTCAATCATCTCGAGCTGATGAAAGCCTCATGTACTCTGCTTATTAATGAACATGTGCCTTATTTGCAACCTAAGTAGATTGAAGAAGCTAAATGGCTTATGCACATGAAATTGTGTGATCTCAATTAGTTTGAAGTTTTTTATAAGAAATTTATTAAACCTACTTACTCCCACTAAATATCATCACTTAGATGCTATAAAAATGCATTATCTTAATGTTTTGATTTATAATCTTGTTGATTGTGTCTTTACTTATTTACAACTTATGGGCATGACTATTGATAAATTTGCTTTAACTGATGTCATTGATTTTTCTAGAAACCAAGTTATTGATCTTATTCATACACTAAAGCTCATCAAAAAATTGGTAAGCATCATGCCAACAAGCTTGTTCTTTGTTTCCGCAAAATTATGCCTTATGGCCATAAGTAGTATGTACATAAACTAAAGTGTCAATTCAAACATAAGTCTATTGCCTTCCACAAATGTTATATTCCATGCCATCTCATCCCTGCTCCCAAGCATACTTTATTGTATCATCATCATTTCCCTCAACTTTAGTCAAAACAAGTCAGCTACTATATTTGTAATCAACCTGGTCACAAAGCCTTTGATTGTAAGTGTAAAAATCATATTGCTAAATTTGTTTATTCCTCCAACACAATAGAGTGGCGGGATAAAGTTGAATAAAATGAGCATTTATTTGATCAAGAAGATATTTATGAACTTGTCATTGAATAATTTAAATAAGAAGATATTGAATCAAATGAAGATCATGACCCTAATAAGTTAGAGGCCCTGGAAAATGATATAGAAGAATAATCTCCTTTTATGCAGAGACTGTGGACACCTTTAGGAGAAGGAATTTATAGAGATAAAATAGAGGTAGAGGATGAAGTCCCATACAACCTCCTTTCCAAGAATAAAAGGGAGGAAGAGTAAGATTTACAGGAAGAGGCAAAAAATCTCCACATCGCAGTTAAACACAAATGGTTAGCCCACCAAGCCTTGTACCACTGGCCTTCCTTAATGTTTTTAAGGATAGTGATAACTGGGTTCAAGATAAATTTGGTTTATTACTACTTGAAGAATTAGTTACAATACATTCAACTCCAATGTGGGATTGAGATCCTTAAACAAAAGATGTTAGACAAGAAGAAAAATTTGAAGTTGAACAAGAAGTTTTAGATTAGGAGAGTCCTCAATATAGAATGAGATGGGAAGGTGAAACAAATTGGGCTGAAAAAATCCATCCTACCAAACAAAACCCAAAATGTGTAGACCCAAAAAAATACAGACTAGTGTGTTCAGCTACTCAAGTGCCATCAGATTCAAAGCTTGCTTATATTTCACAACTCATTAATGACAAATATGGTCAATTTATTCCCATTAATAATAACAAGAAGATAGATGCACAAGTAGATAGTGGAGCATCACTTTCATTTTGAAAATCAACGATACTTGATAGTTGGGAAGAACTTGATGAATACCATAGCTACAAGTCATTAGATGTATAAGGAAATGGGTTTACATGTAATAACTACAATCCCCAGGAGCTAATGATAATTCAAGATAAAACTTTCTTATGTGATTTCTTTGCCCATGGGGTAAGTGCATAGAGTTGGGGGACAATTTTGTGGACATTTTATGTAACGTGATTGCATTAATAAATAATGCAATCGTGCTATTTAAATTATGGCTCAGTAATTATCAAACCATAATGCGATCACATTAATAGATAACACAATCACATTATTGTAAAATAAAAATGTGATCGTGTTACTATTATTTTTCATATTTGAATAAATTGAGTGAATGTTGGTTAACATGTAACATGTTCACGTTATTAAGTAACACGATCATGTTATTAAGTAATGTGATCATGTTATTGACAACACAATCGTGTTCCTGTTATTTTGCACATAAAAGCATTTGGGAATTGCACATGAAGGCAACTTTGGCTAGAAGCTTGTATTTACTACTCTAAATGTTAAGTATAAGTTTACATTGATATTGTTATACTTTAAATTCATTTTAGTAAATATAAGAAATTAGGGTCACTTGGCATCTAATAGAGTTGGTCTCACAACGACACGCCTTATGATGTGGAAAATAGTTTTTCAAAATCCAATCACATCAGCACTTAGATATTTTAAGGCTCTAAGTATTAAACCTAGAGATTTCAGGTCATATTTTTTACAATTGATGTCCATTTTTGGTAAACATATAGTCATTTTTTAGGTTTTTGTGCCTTCTAGATTGATCCTTGACATTTCTACTAGTCTTATGTTTGTCAAAATTGAAGTTTGCAAACCACTCACTTTGAAATTGATACAAAATGGTGTGATTAAAATAACATAGGTCACATTGATGACCTGCACACATCAAATGATCACTTTGTATTAATTTCATTTGTTCATCGCCCCTCCCTCATCCCTAATCACTTCTTACTCATGCCTCATCACCCCTAATGACTCTCTCATCATTATTCATTGTCTCTAATCACTTCCTCATTGAACCTCACTATTCCTAGTCATCTCTAATCACTCCTTCATTATCCCTAATTACTCCCTCATTGACCCTCACTATCCCTTATCATTCTTAATCACTCCCTCCTCATCCCTCATCATCCATAATAAATTAGGGTCACTTAGCATATGATAGATTTGGTCTCACAACTAAATGTCTTATGATGTGGAAAATAGTTTTTTAAAATCCAATCTGGTTAGTACTTAGACATTTTTAGGGTCTAGATATTAAACCTAGGGATTTCAATACATAACTTTTGTAATTGGTGTCCATTTTTGGTAAACATATATTCATTTTTTAGGTTTTTGTGCCTCCCAAATTGATTCTTGGCATTTATATGAGTCCTAAGTTTGTCAAAATTGAAGTTTGAAAACTACTCACTTTGAACTTGATCCAAAGTGGTGTGACTAGGGTAGTGTAGGTCATATTGATGACCTGCACACATTAAACGACCATTTTTGTGTTAATATGACTGAAGTAATACAAGATGTTATAAAATATAAAATGAATGTAGAGTTTGAACATCTGTCAGTTTTATACATTTTATTTAGTGTGAAAATTTGTGATGAAATAATGGAGCGATTCCTAATGGATTAGTCTCATGATGATACACTGCAACTTGTGCACTTGAGGGATATTGATCTCATAATAAGTAGATATCCATTTAGATATGAAATATATTTAGATTGTTGGGAGCATTTTATTTCTAAATCTAGTATAGATTCAACTCTTGTTCTTATTACATAAGGCGGAAGCAAATCTATTCAAGTAGCAATGAAAATTCAAAGGACTTCAGTCATACGCAACATTTTATTTTTTTAAGTCACCAATGGAACATTTTAAGAATTTATCTATTCATTGATCATGCCACAAATCCTCCCTAGTATCCCCCAATATCCTAAACACCCCAAACTTGTAGGTTTTTACCTTCATACACTCATGCATGTAGGTGATGTTCTGGACCTTTTAAATGTTGGGCATCATTGGAATAGGATTATTTAGACAACCCTAGTCTCTTGATGATGCTACTCTTGGTGAACACCCTATTATTCCTATCACTTATCGTTGGATTCCTTTAGAAATCCATCCTATATCACAAACAAGTCTACTTCTTCCTAAACCTATGGTAGCCTTGTAGGTCACTGTTGACTCTTAAATTTTAAATAAGTATTGTTCTATTTTTGGCATGCAGCATGGAGGGACCATTGTCCATTTTGACGCAAGTACCAACATGACACATAAGGACCATGGTGTGAGAAGACCATGGCACATAGCTGATAGGTGAGGAAGGTGATGAGCACAGAAGGACAATGGCATAGGTTACCCAACACGAAAGGACCCAATCAAGGGAGAACGTGTCACGAGGTACTCGAGAATAAAGGACTTAGAACCAAAGTGAAAGACTAGGGTAATGTGTAGGAAGCAGAGTGTGAGAGATGCGAGAGCAGTTAGAAGAATAACTCAAATATGACACTTCGACCCCATCAATCAGAGGTTTTGTACTAACTCATGAGGAATAGAACACTTGGATGCCAGAATATAGCATAGAATGAGGATCTAAGGTGTAGAGATCCGAGTCTAAAAGAACAACTAATTGTTAGAGACACAACTCTCAGCTTGTTGAGAGTCTGTGTGCTATTTGTTCATGGTAGTTAGAATTATGACACTTGGTCAAGGCAAAACAAGTATAAAAACCCTATTGTAATCATTTGCATGGATGGTATTTTGGGGAATAGAGATGGAAATTGTCTTGTAATTCATTAAGTGATTAATGAGAATTTAGTGTTTGTCATATCGTGAGATGAATCATGAAATATTCTAAGTGTTGAATGATTAATGTGTTTTACTTCCAAGTCATGGGTATCTTTTTATTTTATCACTAGTCAGTAATGTTAATCTTAGTTATATTAGTAGTTATATCATGGACAATAAGGATAGTAATAATGTATCTATGGTGTTGAATGATATTTTAAAACTTATGATTTTGAAAGATGAACAAACACTCATTGTGTTTCAAAGCCTTCGAGGACTGGTCTTTTGGTGTGCATTTTGGATGAATGCGCAAGACTTACCTCTCATGTGAAAGGGATAACACGCTAGCTTGTTGGGGAAAATATTCAGCACCAAAGTGGAAATAACTAAAATAACCAAACATTTTGGTTCTGTTTCTGGGACCCAAAGCAATTGGAGCATAATCATGGGAAATGTTTGAGCATAATACGTTAGATAACATTGAACAATGGGTTGCTAGTATCAAAGACAACTTTATGGTTCCATATCTTGAACCAAGAATTTTTGCACGATAGTAGGTAGAACAGAATCTCTATAGATCTATGTATGAGACTTTCTTTTACGAGGTCCCAACTCTCTTGCATTCTTAGATCTTAGCATATGCTCAAGGATGATATCAAAATCTTGGGCGAAGGCAACCTTGGACACTTAAGTGGCAAAGGAGTTTAGCATGACTTAGAGTTCCCTGGAGGTGAGCAGTTAACTTTTGGTGGAGAGGTGTTCAAAAAAACTACATTTTGGAGTAAGTTGTGACCACCTATTCATGCCTTGAGGAAGAAAAGTTCTAATTTCCATGAGAGCCAAGGGGATGCTATCTCTCATTGTTTGCTTTCATAATTTAAAAAATGATTATTGACTTTGGATTGGAGACTCTACCTATGGAGGGATAAAATCCCTTGTGCATAAGCTGCACATTTGGGAGGGGAGACTAGAGGTTGATTGAAGATTGTGGGTTCAACATGGTAGCAAGCCAGGGAGCATTACAGATATGTTGAATCTCGATAGAGGATCATGGGAGTTAGTGTCATGGGAAGAGATTGGAAAACCTCAAGGAATGTTGTAAAGATCTATAGGGAGGTGGACGTGCATGAGGAACCCATCAATTTTAGGTCACGTCCTTTGCCACTTTCATTTTTTGAAGGAGAAACAAGCTGGATTGCAAGAGATGAGGAACCAAACCTGAATCAACCAGGGTCCCCCACCATAGTACATGCTCATGCCTTCGAGTCAGAAAGAGTATGAATACATAATTGGGATATAGATAGTATAGATTCAGAACTTGAACTGGTAAGGGAGACTAAAACTAGGCCGTTAATATATCATCCATAATCTACATTATCCTTCCCTTTTCAAGGGAATTCTATGTCACAACTTGGGATGCCTGGTGGATCTGGCTCTCAAGGAAAAAATATAGGCCCAAACTTGGGTAACCAACCCTCTACGATGCCTCTTTCCACAAGCACTACTACGGAGGCATTGGGGGAGGATTGGGAGGAGGCACTGGAGGAGGCAGACCCCTACCCAAGGAATAGGAGCTGGATCTTCTCAGCAACCACCCGTTCAACCACAAAGCACTATGGTATACTATGAGATGACATTACATCTACCTGAATACTGAGGGGTAAAGAATGCGGCTGAACATGTCCATAAGTATGAACTGATTTGGAGGACACGAGGCATCACATCTTTTGAATGTAAGTCTACTCAGTTTGCCACTATGCTTTTAGAGTATGCACACAAGTGGTATTAAAAGTTTGACCCTTAAAAAATGGTGGTCGACTATGACCAACTCAAAGTAGCCTTCCTATAGGAATTTAACATTCTTGAGTTTGAGAAACAAAGTATATTAGCATTGAAGGATATAAAACAAAGACTTACATAGAGCGTGTGTGAGTATGATGCATGATTCAGAACCCTACTTTTAAATTGTCATTTGAAATAAATCTTGCTCAACATGCACAATGGTTTGTGGGAGGTTTATTGTTACCTTTCTATTAGAATCTATCATAAAGAACCTTTACTAATACACATGAGGATTTGAAAGCTGTACTTTGTGCTAAAGTATTTGGAAGCATGGATACCAGGATTAGTCCCTTTATGGCGGTGCATATAGCATCCATGGCATCAAAACTTGAAAAGTTGATGGTGAATAATGCACATGAGACACATAGTGGTGTATGGTGTACCGATTGTGAAACTGAAGGGCACACAAGGAACAACTACCCACACAATAACATCTGCATGGTACTAAAATAGACTTGTGAGATTTGTCATGAAGAACATGGTGTCCATTCTTGTCCACTTTTACAATGGGCTAAGAATACTAAGGTGTTTGAATATTGTAATATTTTTGATGCCTACACCTATGACACCAATGATTACCAGTTGATTAGTGATATTCATGAAGCTCAAGCACATGGCACACACCAAATCTCAGTCACCAATACCCAAGACAATGGTGGATGTCATAGGTGAGGATGAGGTAGTGGTCGGTTTCCACCAAGGACTTGTTACAAATGTGGGTCACTAAACCACTATCAAAGGGATTGGCCAGAGTACCCAACCTATGCATTTTGAAAGAAGGACCACTGATTGGAATAATGTCCTAATTTATATGCAACCATCACTAAGGACCAAAATGAAAAGGGTGATGGCATGATTTGAATAGACACACCACAATGGCATGCATGACCAACCATTCCCATAGTGTAACAAGTAAACATCACCACTCGTAGTGGGCGTCAAACTTAATCTACAACCAACCCAAACGGGAAGGTACATTGAGAAGAAACATAATCTAGGAAGTACCCTAATGCTCAATAGCAAAAAGATGTCCTTCATGATATAATGTCACTTGTGCAAGAGCTCCAAGGTGAGATTCAATACCTCAAAGACACGAATGTAACACAACATGCCACAGTGCAAAGGGAATCTGAACCTTAACAGTGGTGTGAGATAATTTTTAGGAACTATGAAAATGTATGCTAGATGAGGACATTGTTCCTCAACTCAATGCTTGGCTTAAAAGTTAGGCCCATTTACCAAATGAAGTTCACCCTCACCTCAGTCGGTAAAGCAAAGATTGCTATTTAAATCATGCCCAATGTCAGGAAACACCTAGCTCCTCTTCCATGGAAGATGGGGAGATATTGGTTAATGCTGCTATCAATGGATGGGTAATCCAATATATCTTGGTAGATAATGGTGTGGAAGTTAATGTTCTCACTAAAGATGCTTGGCATAAAATGTCTAGTCCCACACTACAACCATCAACTCATGTCTTGTTTATGGCAAATAAGACTCAAACACATCCTATTGGAGTCTTTAAGAACATCTACTTAGGGTTCTCTTCAGGGCAGAGTTTGAGGTCCTAGAGTTGGCAGAAGTTGATGACTATTCATCCCTTCTAGGAAGGCCTTGGTGCTACGAGAACCATATAGACTTCAAATTTAAAAACTGATACATTAGCTTTGAACATACTGATCAACGCATGGTAATACCTTTAGACTAAGCATAAGGACCTCCCTATATTGAACTTGTGAGTGTTGATGTGGACATCAACAACTTGTACAATGTTAATGCTTAGAATGATGAACATGATCTAATGTTAGATGGTATTCTTGGGTGGACAAACAACCAGTCTATCTCATATACTACAAGTAATGCTTGAAACTGTTGGGCCCATTGTGATTATGATCTCACCTTAAGGTTATGTAGCACCATAAACAAAGGATAAATCATCCCATGACAGCTTCCTGAATGTCACAAGTTTATGTGCCTAATGGGTTGAGCAATGAGAGGACCACTGGTGGGACCACCACTTGAAATATTGGTTGAAACCCCATAGTTCCAAGAATAAATGGAGGTGCATGATTGTCCAATGCCTCAAAGAGTTCTATGATGTCGAAAATGACAGGATGAGGTCATTAGATCATATTTTTGATGGTACCGCTGCCAGATGGTGGTGCAATCATAAAGAATACCTTTTGTACTGAGATCAAGTACGAGATGCTCTACTCCATAGATTTCATCATGACAATAAGGTCAAGGGAGTACTTAGTTATAGTGGTGTGCAAGCACCCAAACCTCATATTGAAGCTTTCGAGATAATATGGTGAGCTAAGGAAACATTCTTATTAGAGTACCTCTGGGTCCATGCATTCTATGGCACTTTGTGCACTTGGGCTCAGGCTTGGTATATTCATGAAGAAAGGCACATGGGTAATAGGTTATGGCAGTTAGTAAAAGACAACATGATGTCAACGCGCTTTTATTTTTCACCAAGGATGGACTTGTGCCTCACCCTTTAGGCCATGCATGAAACAATCATTGGAGACCCAAGTCCCATCGAAGACTACCTGCATCATATTCATCAAGAACATGAAGAACCCTTGAATTTATTCACTACACCTCCTAACCAATCAGTTCTTGTACCATTGATAGTTCTTAGTGAAGAACACCGTGAAGAAATCCACTTGGAAAAGCAAAAACTCATCTTCCAAGTAGATGATGGTGAAGGGTCTACTTCACTTGACCCCTTGATTAACCATTTAGATGTCCCTACAAGTACTGGTTCACGAACTTTTTGAGACACAAGTTATCCAATGGACAACCCTTATTATGGGCCCATTCAAACTATTCAATGTAACATTAGCATGGGGCAAGAGCCAAAGATGGCTACAATTGGAAATTATTGGACTAAGATAGAAATCTTACAAATTTTTGAGTTGTTAAAAGAAATCATGATGTATTTTTGAGAAATTACAGTAAAATGAAATGATTTTACCCTTATCTAGGGAAGATGCACATAAAGCTAATCAATAATGCTCATCTTGTGAAGAAATGACCATACGGGATGAACCCCAACCTCCAGACACAAGTAAAAGAGGAGATCGATAGCATGCTCCACACTAGAGTAATTACTCCCATTGTTGAATCTAAATGGGTCAATCCCATGGTAACAATATAAAAAAAGATGGGCATATCTTTATTTGTGTGGATTATCATGTCTTAAATTTATCCTATGTGATAGATCCTTTCCCAACACCTTTCACGAAGGAAATCCTAAAAGGTGTTGTCAGTTGTGAAGTATACTCTTTCACAAATGGGTTCTCGGGGTACCACCAAGTTCAGATAGTTGAGGAAGACCAATCCAAGACTACTTTCACTAATAAATGGGGATATTTTTCCTATACCATCATGCCTTTTGGGTTAAAAAATGCCCCAACTATGTTTTCACAGATAACAATTGAGGCTTTCAAAGATTTCATCCATAAATTCCTTCAAGTCTACTTGGATGACTAGACGGTATATGGATTGGTCAAGGACCATTGTGCAAATATGAGACTCATGCTTGAGCACTATCGAGTCTTGAAAATTTCCTTAAATTTGAAGAATTTCCTATTCACATAACCTTTTGGCATACTTCTTGGGCATATCATTTATAAAGAAAGACTCTTGGTAGACCCAACCAAGGTCTCTGTTATTCTTTGTCTAGTAGCACCCAAGACTCAACATGAGGTGCATGCCTTCCTAGGACACACATGATATTATAGAAAATTCATTTGGGGTTATGCCAAGATTACAGTGCCCCTTGAGGAGCTTCTAAAGCATACTGAGTAATTTATATGGATTAATTCTTACAAAACAAATTTTGAAACACTCAAGAAAAGGTTAGTTACCGCTCTCATCTTGTAATTCCCTAATTAGACAAAGCCTTTTCATGTCCATGTTGATGCATATAAAATGACATTCGATGCGATACTACACAACTAGGTGAAAGGAAACTTGGATCACCCGATTTACTTTGCTAGTAGGATGCTGACACTAGCTGAAAGGAACTATACCACCACCGAGCGTGAAGCTTTGTCTATGGTTTACGCTTTAAATTTTTTTAGACATTACCTGCTGGCCACTCTATTTATATTTTATATAGACCATGAGGCCTTGAAGTATCTTGTCAACAAGCCAGTACTACATGGGAGAATTTGCCACTGGATTGTCCTGTTTCAATAATTCTAGTTTTTTGTGGTAGTAAAGCTTAGGAAGACCAAATGGGGATTGGATCATTTATCTCAAATTAAAAATGGAGAACCCATACATGTCATAGAAGATGATCTTCCTGATGTATATCTATTTAGAACTGCTTGAGTACTTGAAGAGTTGGAGGATATTACAATATTTCTCAACACTAGCTGCATGCCTAACTCCCTAACTTCATAAGAGAGAAAGTAACTTACAATCCACATCGCACCTTATCAGCTCATAGTAGGATATCTTTATAAAATAGATCATGACGAGGTACTTTATCATTGTGTAATACAACATGAGTGCCTTGAGGTGTTACAAAAAGTCCACGACGGTATTGCCAGAGGACATTATGTTAGAGAGGCTACCACATGCAAGGTGTTACTTGCTGGACTTTGGTGGCCAACTTTTTTTAAAAATGCAAAGGCTTATGTTAGGCAATGTGATGTCTGTTAGTGTGTAGGAAAACCCAATAGAAGAAATTCTATGTTGTTTCAACTTATTCCTTGTCAAGAACTATTCAAAAAATGGGCTATTGACTTTGTGGGGCATATCACTCTAGAAGGACGATGAACGGGCTCTCAGTACATTATTGCAACAATCGACTATCTCACGTACTAGGCTAAAATAACATCAACAAAAGACTGTACTACATCAAATTCCATGCGATTCATCTAGGAGAACGTTATAACATGGTTTAGATGCCCCTTAAGCTTGACAAGTGATCGTGAAACCCACTTCTTGAATGAGACAATTCACATCTTGTTGGTTGAGTTCATGATTTCACACCATAAGACAACACCATACCACCCAAAAGCCAATGGAATATTTGAAGCCTTCAATAAGATCTTCGGTACCACTTTGACAAAAAATTGTAATTTTACTTGAAATGATTGGGATGATAGAGTATCTGCAGTACTTTGGGCATATCGAACTACATACAAACACCTCAACAAAAGCACACTATTCAACCTAGTATATGGAAAGGAAGCGGTCATGCCAGTGGAGTTCTTAGTTCCGTTTCTCTGGATAGCATGTGTGGGAAACCTGGATGATGAATCTTCTTTGAAAGCTTGACTCAATGACTTGATGAAACTAGATGAGACATGATTCCTTGCCCACTGGAGTCAGGATGTTGAGAAACGCAAATAGAAAGCATGGCATGATCACCATCTAAAGAATAAAGTCCTTTCACCAGGCATGAAAGTTCTATTATATGACTCTTAAGTTCACGTGCCTCCCTGGGAAGTTCCTCATCCATTGGGATGGTCCATTCATATACATAGTATTCGACCTACCGGAGCTTGTCAGTGAAAATGAATGGATGATTAGTTCCCCTTGGGACACTATAATGGCAATAGGCTTCATTTGTATTCTGATTCTATTTAACTAAATTTATGTAATCAATAAGGCTCAAGGCCATAAGGTTAGAATTTACTGCTTTCAATAAAAAAAGCATTGCCCTTGAGGTGCATGACTCTTTTAACTAATTTTGTGTTCTTGTACTTAGTTTTTTTCATGGAGGACCACAAACCTTTTTAGTGTGGGGTAAGTCATCATGCATATGAATACAAGACATAAGACATGTTTGCACACAAGTAACATAAATTTACAAGAGTCATCTATGACATGCAAATGATTAAGGGTGCATAAGTCATTTAATGCACCTTGAAAGCATTTTTAAAGGTTCCCACTATTTGGGTGACAGTTGTCTTCTACTACACTGAAAAGGTGGGACACAGTTGTCATCCACCTCCAAGAAAGGCATGGGAAGGGATGGACCATTAATGAAACAAGGTTAGTAATGATGATAAGCATGTGAATGGAATGATGGGACAAATTGGTTAAGGCACTAAATGCTCAATACAAGATTCAAAGTACAAAGGTCATTAGAAGATACATATTAATGACTAGAAGTGACAAGGGGAGGGAAAAAATCAATGGAGGTAAACCCCCCGAAAGGGCCTATAAATAAACTTGCAGAAGTCATTTTATACTTTACCTTGCTTTAATCTTCCAGTGTTAGGTGCGAACCAATGAACCAATGACCATGAGATAATCAAATTACTTTAGAATTTGAGCAGAGCAGAGTGATTGCAAAGCTGGTAAAGGTATGACAATTATTTTTAAGGCAAAAATAGAGGTTTCTAGTTAGAATTGGTGAATAAGAGTGGAGATTTTTGATGTTGTAGGTTACAGGTCTACCATTGTCGAAGTGTGAAGTTTGAGAGATGAAGCAAGTTAGTCTGCCACCATGTATTCATTTAGAAATGTGGGATGACCATGGGTTAACCTTCGAGCACCATGAAGGGCAATGCGGCTAAAGAAAAATGCTAAAAGACTCAAAAAGCTTCCAACCATACTAGAGGAAGAAGAGGTGAGTAGAGGAGATTGGTTCCCTATAAGAGAATAAATCTTTGGGAAACCAAGAAGAGAGACCAAAACAAGTGCATAGCGTGGGAGTTTTGAGATAAAGTGTAGGAGTAGTGAGAAAGATCATGAAGGTAGTGTTGTTCCCAAAATTTGTCACTCATTTTTGGGACAACATATAAACTATTTTTGGTCTTGCAGGCCAAAATTCCCTCTTCCCTTCTAAAAAATTGTTCTGGGCATTCAAATTCTCCATTTTTCAAGATTTTTCAGCTAACGGACTCTGTAGCATGATTTCTACAGACTTCGCAGGCTCATTTCTATGAACTTTGCAGGCTCATTTATACATACTTCGTAGGCTGATTTCTATGGACTCTACAGGCTGATTTATATGGACTCTGCAAGCTTATTTCTACGGAGTCCGCAGGATTGTTTCTACGGACTCTGCAGGCTTGTTTCTACGGACTTTGTAGGCTGATTTCTACGGACTATGCAGGAAAAAAACAAGTTCCCAACACTTGGGCAATTTCAAGGTTGGTTCAATGCCGAGGTTCAACCAAAAGGTTCATCGGCAAGATTCAAACAAAGGATTGAACCATTGAACCATTGAACCCCACTTCCAACGGGTTCGAAGGTTCAACGAGTTTAAAGGTTCAATGACTTCGACAGAGAGTTCAAAGTTCAAAGGTTCAATGGTTCAAAGGAAGCGTTAGACAAAGGAAGCAGATGATTCAAGAGACTAGTTCAAAAGGAAGCTCCAGATAGAGCAAGAAAGCGATTGAATTGTTGAACCATTTAACCTTGAACCAAAAAAGGTTCAAAGGTTCAACGAGATTGGTTCAAAGCGATTAGTTCAAGCGGTGAATTGAATGAGTGGAACACAATATTGAACCATTGAACTGTTGAACCAAAGTTGGTTCAATCTGTCAGTTCAAGTGGTCGGTTCAAAGGAGTGGCCCAAAATTGAAAGAACAAATGCCCTTGTGGAGGGCAGTGAATTGAGGGCAGGGAACATTGGTTCAAAGATCAAAGGAATAAAGTGATTAAACCAAGAAAAAGATTGAACCAAGAAAGCGATAGAACCAAGGAGCTAAGAAGGTCGCCCGACCCTTTGAACCAACGACCAATGACGTCCCCATGGACATCAAATTTAAGGTAATGAAATATCTGTTAAATTTCAAATGTGGTGCAACTTGAAAATAAACTCAGTGACCAACTGGAAAAGGAGCTAAAAGAGCCAACAGAAAGGGAAAAGACAACCCGACAGCTCAAATTGCAATAGAAAAGGGGAAAGATAGCCTGAGAGCTCAAATTACAGCAGAAAGAGGGAAAGACCAAAAATATTTGTGTAGGAGTTATTCTAGTAGATGGAACAGTCTGCAAAGTAGATATTTGAGCCTGCAAACATTGAAAGCACAACCTATTTATCTCCCTTAGAGTAAAGACAAAGTAGATAACTGCACATATATCAGGTGACAACCCAGATGACCCAGGCCTAAGAGAAGAAATTTTAGATGAATTGACACGCCACAGTTAAGGCAACTGCCCTGTTCTAGCATGGTCCTTTGACAAAATTGAAATACATTCGAGGCATTAAATGCAGCATGGGCCGTTCCATGGAACAAAGTGCCAAGCCTTTCTTGGCTACTATATAATGTAATCTCTTATTTTATGCAGAGGAGATCTCTCTATTATAGAAGCAAAACTCTTCCAAAATTGAAAGACGATTACTGAGACTTTGAGCTCAGATTGTTAATCATATTTCTTTGTTTGAATGAGAAAGCAAGTTACTTTCATACTTTATGCTGTTATAGCATGTGTCATTTTAGGAGATTGTTCTTATGTCTGTCTTCTGAATGCATTCATGTCCAATTAATGAAATAATCAGAACTTGTGGAAGTAATCAGAAAGGTGTCCTGAAGCTAATTGTGGGAAGACTTTGTGCTGTCTACAATTGTCTTTAGTGTGTTTGTCTTTTTTTAATTCCTGTGTAAAGGACCTTTGGATGAATTTGTGCCCTCATTGTCCTTCGTAATTCACTCGTGGGCAGTCGAGGTGGAGACTTTGTGCTACATCTCAGTCTACTGGTTACTATGCCCCTATTACCGGTTACTTGTTACCTACCTGAAACAACTTCTACTATTTCTTATAAGACCACTTCTGAAAGAAGAGAAGTGCCTTCAGTGTTTTCAAAAATATTTTATCCTCTATTTGTGTGCATCATCTCTGAAAAAAGAGAGATGGATGGTGTTATCCTACCCCTGAGTGTTATTTTCTGCTTATATATATAGTATATAGCTCCTCATATTTATAGGGAACCTCCCCTTGATGAGAGAATAGATTTGTCCCCTTTTGATGTGGTAAACCTGCACATCTGGATGACCAATCTCCCTATGATTTGGTTGAAGAGACTTATTTTTCTCATCAGTTAGCTGGTGACAAAATATTCACCCAACAGTTTTTGGCAACTCTATTGGGGATTAAAACAAGTAGTTCCTATCCTTATCCATTATATATTATGGTGACTCTCATCTGGGTCTGATCCATTAACCATTTATAGCATTATCCTTATCCATTTACTCTACTATGGAAGAACGAGCCACTCTAGTGCTTTCCCATTATTAGTTTTTCTTTCCAGCTTTGCGCAACAATTTTTGGTGACTCTATTGGAGAACAACGTGAAGTATGAAAGAACACTGTCAGCTTTACGTCAACAGTTTTTGGCGACACTGCTAGGGAAGAACAAGCAGTTTGGAGCCTCAAGCTCCAAGATGAATTAGGGCCAGTTCTTTTCCATTTTTTAATTCTACAATCTGGTAGCTCCACGCTATACAAAAAGCCAAAAATTTCAAGGTGTTGTTGACCCTATTTTTGAGTTGGTGCAACAAAATAATTTTGATTTTTTTCCTCCACAACCTCACCTTCAATGAACTAGGAGTCTTCCTCCTACCAACACTAGGTCACCAATACAAGGCAGAGCTTCTTTTTTAGCTCTTAGCAGGGCTTTACCTATACATACTCCAACTATATTTGTTATCCCTGCTTTCCATGATCCAATCATAGCGGTTTAAGGCCTCTGGGGTAACTCTTTTGGCCCACTTAATCTAACTCCACCCCTACATGAACTCCCATGTAGTTCAAAGAAGATTTTTCTCAAATTCTTTGGTGATGGGAGAGTTCACCTGATGAACACATTACAACCTTCAACATAGCCTGCGGTGTGATAGGCGTCAAATTTGAGGACGTGGCAGTCAGACTATTTGTGAAAATATTGCAAGGTGCTATTGCAGAATAGTTCTACCACTTGTAGGCTCAATCAATAACTGACTGAAACACACTCAAAGCCAAGTTTGAAGCAAGGTTCAAGCCTGCAGAAGATGCACATGCCCTGTTAGCCCAGCTCACACAGATGAAGAAAGAACCTCATGAACCTATGAGGGACTTCATTGCCAAGTTTGACAAGCTGAGGAACTGGATTCCTACCATTGTTCAACCAACACCTGAAAACCTCAAATGCTTCTTCATTAACTCACATCTACCTGAAGTGAGTTTTTTGTTGAGACGGGCTGGCCACGTAGACCTTGCTACTGCTCATGATTTAGCTACTGAAGTAGAAGACGACCTTATCTTGGCAAAAAAGATAATGAGAGATCTTAACAAAGGTAAATCCACTTCATCGTCTGAATACTCACCTATGATCACTACTGATCAAATGGTGTAAAAGCTGGAAAATGAACTGCTAGCCTTGAAAAGACAAGTGGCTCAAGGTATGTTGGTAGCAAATTGAGCATGGACCTATCTGAGGCGAGGATCCCAGTCAAAGGCATTATGCAAAGATTGCTCCCTGAGAAGGAAGAAAAATACGTGGTCACTAAAACATCAATGCCTGAAGCTCAAATTTGTTTGAGTCTTCAGGCATGGGTAACTACTTCTTGTCCACAGAGGAGGTTCATGTGGCAACTGATGGAACCTATGAAAATGATCATCTAAAAATTAGTTCAGATGGAATAACAGAAGGATTGGTGGAGCGTAGTGCAAGTGTAGAAGAATCTCCCCCTCCAAACGAAGAAGAATCTAAAGAGAAATCAATTTTTGATGATGTTTGGATCCTGGAATTTGATGGTAGCAACTCTTCTACTAGTGCTAGAGCCAAGACTGTGTTGATATCTCCTCAAAGAGATATCTTTCCTTCTTCATACGAGTTGTAGTTTAACAACACCAACAACACTGTCGAGTATGAATCTCTGTTACTCATATTGAAGGTTGCTCAAGACAAAGGTGTCAAACTCTTTCACGCCAAAGGAGATGCTAAGCTGATGGTTTGTCAGGTATTTGATGGGGACAATCAAATCATGTGTTGGACTAAACCAGAAAAACAACAAGCTATGGCAGTGGACCATACTGCTTCATGCTAAAGTCAGGAAAAGGAACTCTTCGCCAAGAGAGCAAAGATTTATGGTTTTCAGATTGCAGACCACGCCTTGCCATGGGGCAAGAGGAGAGAACCAAAAGGGGTGCACATAAAATGTGATTCCTGGTGGAGAGTTCCATTCGCCCATCACCGATTCTGGGAAGAAAATGGTTTCTTATTGGTTTATCAGGATAGAATGCCATTTTCACTATCTCATAGTGGGCAGCATCTGAAACACTTCAATTTTTGAAGCATCATATAAGATTTACCTGTACATATGTATATTTGTATAGTTTTTAGTTCTATTTTGTGCTTTTCATTTTCATTTTCATTTTCATTTTTGGTACCTTTATTTTTTGGGTAACATGACTCCATAGCCCAATGGCACACTTCAAGGCACTGGAGATTTTGATTTCTAGTTCCCTCAGCTGTTCCAAGTTTTCAACTGAAAGAAGTTCACCAACTGGAGCTGGCTGTTGTTCCCAAAATCTGTCACTCATTTTTGGGACAACATATAAACTATTTTTGGTCTTGCAGGCCAAAATTTCCTTTTCCCTTCTCAAAAATTGTTTTGGGCATTCCAATTCTCCATTTTTCAAGCTTTTTCAGCTAACAGACTCTGCAGGCTGATTTTTATGGACTCTGTAGGCTCATTTTTATGGAATTTATAGGCTGATTTCTACGGACTTCGCAAGCTGATTTCTACAGAGTCTGTAGGCTTATTTCTATGGACTCTATAGGCTTGTTTCTACAGACTCTACAAGATTGTTTCTACGAACTCTGCAGGCTTGTTTCTACAGACTCTGCAAGTTGATTTCCACAGACTCTACAAGAAAGAAACAAGTTCCCAACACTTGGGCAATTTCAAGGTTGGTTCAACACTGAGGTTCAACTAAAAGGTTCATCGACAAGCTTCAAACAAAGGATTGAACCATTGGACCATTGAACCCCGCTTCCAATAGGTTCAAAGGTTCAACGGGTTCAAAGGTTCAATGACTTCGGTAAAGAGTTCAAAGTTCAAAGGTTCACAGGTTCAAAGGAAGTGCCAGACAAAGGAAGCGAATGATTCCAGAGACTAGTTCAAAAGGAAGCTCCAGACAGAGCAAGAAAGCGATTGAACCGTTGAATCGTTGAACCTTGAACCAAAAAAGGTTCAAAGGTTCAACGAGATTGGTTCAAAGTGATTGGTTCAAGTGGTCAATTGAATGAGCGAAACACAAGATTGAACCATTGAACCAAAGTTGGTTCAATCTATCGGTTCAAGTGGTCAGTTCAAAGGAGTGCCCCAAAATTGAAAGAACAAGTGCCCTTGCGGAGGGCAGTGAATTGAGGGCAGGGAACATTGGTCCAAAGATTAAAGGAATAAATCAATTAAACCAATAAAATGATTGAACCAAAAAGTGATTGAACCAAGAAAGCGATGGAACCAAGGAGCCAAGAAGGCCGCCCGATCCTTTGAACCAACGACCAATGACGTCCCCGCAGATGTCAAATTTAAGGTAATGAAATATCCATTAAATTTCAAATGTGGCACGAAACTTGAAAATAAACTCAGCGACCAGCTGGAAAATGAGCCAAAAGAGCTGATAGAAAGGGAAAAGACACCCTGAGAGCTCAAATTACAACAAAAAAGGGAAAAGATAGTCTGAGAGCTCAAATTGTAGTAAAAAGAGGGAAAGACCAAAAATATCTGTGCAAGAGTTATTCCAGTAGGTGGAATAGTCTGTAAAGTAGATATTTGAGCCTGCAAACATTGAAGGCATAGCCTATTTGTCTCCCTTGGAGTAAAGGCAAAGTAGACAGCTATGCAAATATTAGGTGACAGACCAGATGATCCAGGCCTAGGAGAAGACATTTGAGATGAATTGACATGCCATAGTTAAGGCAACTGCCTTGTTTCAACATGGTCTTTTGACAAAATAGAAATGCATTTGAGGCATTGAATGCAGCATGGGCCATTCCATGGAACAAAGTGCCAAGCCTTTTTTGGCTACTATATAATGTAATCTCTTGTTTTATGTAGAGGAGATCTCTCTATTATAGAAGCAAAACTCTACCGAAATTGAAAGGCAATTACTGAGACTTTGAGCTCAGATTGTTAATCATATTCTTTGTTTGAATGAGAAAGCAAGTTACTTTCATACTTTGTGCTGTTATAGCTTGTGTCATTTTAGGAGATTGTTCTTATGTCTATCTTCTGAATGCATTCTTGTCTAGTTAATGAAATAAATAGAACTTGTGGAAGTAATCAGGAAGGTCTCCTGAAGCCAATTGTGGGAAGACTTTGTGCTGTCTACAATTGCCTTTAGTGTGTTTGTATTTTTTTTGTTCCTATGTAAAGGACCTTGGGATGACTTTGTGCCCTAATTATCCTTCTTATTTCACTCTTGGGCAGTCGAGGTGGAGACTTTGTGTTACATCTCAGTCTGTTGGTTACTACGCCCCTGTTACTGGTTACTTGTTACCTACCTGAAAGAACTCCTGCTATTTCCTGTAAGACCACTTCTGAAAGAAGAGAAGTGCTTTTTCAGTATTTTCACCAAGATTTTTTTCCGTTGTTTGTGTGCATCATCTCTAAAAAAGAGAGATGGATGGTGTTATCCTACCCCTGAGTGTTATTTTCTACTTATATATATAGTATATAGCTCCTCATATTTATAGGGAACCTCTCCTTGATGAGAGGAGAGATTTGTCCCCTTTTGATGTTGTAAACCCGCACATCTGGATAACCAATCTCCCTATGCTATGGTTGAAGAGACCTATTTTGCTCATAAGTTAGCTGGTGAGAAAACATTCACCCAACATGTAGCAAAGATGGTGAAGGAAAGCAGGCGCAAACCTCTTCATCATAGAATGCCCCAACATCTCCCCCTTCTTATTTACTAATAAAGGAGATGCATTACCTAGAGTTGGTATTACACGCATAGATATGGGTCTCCAAGTTGTATATTTGATTACAATCATCTCCAATTGGGGAATGAAGTAGAATTGAATAATGACTAACAATTCCAGATCACTAACATAATGAACCAAGTGGTCTATGACATGGCCATCAAGAACCAACTAGACAAGGCTGGCCTCTTTCAAATTTTTGAGTTGCCATACTTTGGCAAGCCTACTGAAGCAGTTTAGTTCCTCTTCTCACACGTTCATGAAGACTACATCCACTTTGTGAGACATAACATGAAGATCACCATGGAAAGGATAAGCAAAGTCACAAGACTTTAGTGCTTAGGGGTGAATGTGTTGGATGACTTGGCAGACATAAAGGAGATTCAATAGACCACCATCACACTTATGTACTAGATATAATGGCATGTAATGCAAATAAAGAACCTGCAGGTTCCTATCCCCAGAATCACCATGCAGATTATTTTTACCAAGGTCGAAGGGACCAATCGATGGAAGGAGGTGGACATGGTCCACCTACATATTGTTCACCAAGTTGTTTAGGGAACACAATATAACTAGGCAATCTACTTTGCTTAAAAGATAGTTGAAGATGCATAGAAGGCGCACAAAATTCCTAAATATAAGTTTACTTAGGGAGCAATCTTGTTATTGTTTGTTTTTGATGAGATTGAGGTGCTTGACTACAACTCAGGTTCATTAAAGTTGGTATACCCCCCACTCACAAGTCCCTTATCGAGTGCTTCAAAGCATTCACCTGTCCCCATCACATTACCCCATCTTACAAGATGAAGTATTAGTTCAATGAGATGAAGATAGCTTTTTGGAATAAATGGTGCATTCTAAAAGATTCCCCACTGACCACAGACCAAGCAAAATTTATTATAAAGTACCACTACTCTCTAGCATGCATTCCCATGAATCCTTTAAGAGACCTGTTCAACATGGCTAAAACTACCATATGCCTTCTTTATGTGATACTTCATAGATTTTATCAATCATATTTATGATGCACAGTCAATCAATTTATAGGTAGAACACATTGATGTAGAGTGGCACACCCTCTAAAAAATGTTTGTGTATTCATGCAATAAGGTCTTTATGGAGAGAGGGGAAATGGACTTAATTGATATCAAGGTTAAGAATATCCTATTCAGGGAGAAAATCCATAAGTTTTTTTATATGTTACACCACGATCAGTACCCTCAAGATGGAGACCCCAAGGAGAGGCTCCCTCAAACATCATAATTATGAAGGAAGAGGCCAGGGCTGAGTGCTAGTACAAGTGGGCAATAAACCCAACAAAAAAATTAGAAGATGATAGAGGTACAACCCTCCAGACCCACTACTTCTTTCCTTTCCACACCATGACCACCTTGCCCTTCACCTTCTCCACCTTGCCTTCACTTTCACCCCATCATCAATTTCAATCTCCATGTCACACTTCATCACCCCTACTTCACCTTTGACTCATTCCTCTCCTTCCCACTCACCTACTTCGAACCCTTGATCTCCTCAACCAACTCCACCACCTTCTCCAGCTCCACGACCGCCTTCACTTCCACCTTCTCTAAGGACTAACACAAGGTCAACCCTACACCAGCCTCCAAGGTAAGTGCCCCAACGGGATCCCTCCTAGGTAGAGATTCATAGTTCGAGATTGAATTCTAAAAAAGACTCCATCTCCATAATAGGAGGCTCCATCCTGAGATAAATTTGATATTGATGAAGTCAGAAAAAGTGAGATGGCATTAGGAAACCATCAAGGGGATGAGCTCAAATGAGACACCGAAAGGGGGAAAGGGCTAGTTGAAGGGGAACATGAACAAAGAGGGTTGTCCACTATGCACAAACGTTACCAATTTGGTATAGAGGACAAGAACCTATATCTTAAGAAGCACTTCCACCCTAAAGATACAACCCCCAAAATAAGGAAGCAGTTGTCCTTCCTTCTGAAAATGTACAATGAAGAGCCCCAATTTGATATACTATTAGATTGCATTTTTTCTGACCTAGATGCTCCAAATTTGTTAGACCTTATGAAGATTGATCCACAACAGCTTTTTCCAATAATGATAAGTGTCACATTTTTGAAACTAGCCATGGAAATGATACACCAAAATATTTTGTTAGATTTAGATGAATGCACGGTGCAAAGAAAACATGGCAAAGTCATATAAATGTACAATAAAGAGGTTATAAAAAAGCAAGCACTAGTTGAGGAAGTGGCCTCCTTGAAACAACAAATCCAAGAATCCACCGAGGCTAAGGTAAGGGTTTTAAACCTTTAAAAAATAATTTTAAAATATGATCCAATAATTGTGGATGGTGTGCCGTTGGATGGGGATGCCATCAATAAATTGGAAACATTGGTTGAGATTTTTCTCAAAAAAATGAGTGCCCCATGCGAAGAGATGAGGCCAAGGAAATAATTGAACAATTCACTATGATGACAAACATTTGTAAGAGTACCTTGGAGAGAGTTGGGAAGGTTATCCCCATTTTGGATGGCATTTTTGCATGCCTAGCATGCCCAAATAAAATAGTGGAGGCCCAACTCCATGATGAGGAAGCCCTAAGGCAACAAATGGATGATGCTACCCTTTTAATAAAAGATCATGTTGAGTGTGTGAAATCATTTAAAGATGTTTAAATGATGGAAGATGCCATTAATAACCATCGTCAACAAATAAATTTAAGTTTTTCTATACTCCAAGGATAGGTTGATAAGGGCTCTCCGAATTAGAAGACATCTAGAAGGAAGCCAACGCAACCCTAGATGAACAAATGAAGAAGATCAAGACTCCAACTCAGCCCACGGAACTAAAAGAAGTAAAGGAGGCAATTGAAAAAATATCTACCAATGTCTTTGATGCATTGTCCCATTGGGATGGGCTAAGGAAGAAACTTGAGCAGAAAGGGCCAAAATTTTTGGACGCTAGTGCAACTTAGTCTAGGATGGATTAATGGCTTAGTGTGTGGTGATGTTGACCCCTAAATTATGAATAAGTATTGTTCCATTTTTGGCATGTAGAGTGGAGGGACCATTATCCATTTTGATGCAAGTACCAACATGGCATGGAAGGACCATGACGTGGGAAGACCATGGCATGTAGCTGACAAGCATAGGAGGACAATGGCATAGGAGACCCAGCATGAGAGGACCCAGTCAAGGGAGAACGTGTCATGAGGGACCTAAGAAAAAAAGACTCAGAACTGAAGTGAAAGACTAGGGGAATGCATGGAAAGTGGAACACGAGGGATGTGAGAGTAGTTAGAAGATTAAATCAAGTAGGACACTTTAACTCCATCGATCAGAGGTTTTGTACCAGCCCATGAGGAAAAAATACTTGGATACCAGAATATAACATAGTACGAGGATCCAAGGGCATAGAGACCCAAGTATATAGGAACAACTAATTATTAGAGCCATGAGTGTTAGCTTATTGAGAGTCCATGTGCTATCTGTTCATGGCAGTTATAATTATGACACTTGGTTAGGGCAAAACAAGTATACAAACCCATTTTGTAATCATTTGCATGGATGGAATTTTGAGGAATATAGATAGAAACTATCTTGTAATTCATTAAGTGATTAATGAGAATTTAGTGTTTGCCATATCATAAGATGAATCATGAAATATTTTAAGTGTTGAATGATGAATGTGTTTTACTTCCAACTCATGGGCATCTTTTTCTTTTATCACTAGTTAGTAATGCTAATCTTAGTTATATTAGTAGTTATATCAAAGACAATAAGGATAATAGTAATATATCTATGGTGTTGAATGATCTTTTAAAACTTATGATTTTAAAAGATGAACAAACACTCATTGTGCTTCAAAGCCTTCAGGAACCGATCTTTCACTACGCACTTTGGGTGAGTGCGTGAGACTTACCTCTCACATGAAAGGGTCAGTATTCTAGCTTGTTGGGGAAAAGCTTCAACACAAAAGTGGAAATAACTAAAATAACCCAATAATCACCATCATGCCTAAGACTCCTTTTCTGTATTTTACCTATACCGAACTTGATTGAATAATAATAACATTATAGTCAATATACCTCACCTTCATGGTCTTCTTCACATTCTATGAATCATGCAATAGGCTTGATTAACCCATACTTTGTTCATTATAACCATATTTCTATCAGACAAGCCTAAGGAGACCATCTTGACTTGCAAATAGGTTCAAACCGACTCTCATGTATCCATGTGATGAAATTATATGACTTGTACCTAATATATGCTATCCTCATGTTTTTTAGGAGTTTAATTCCCATTGGGAGAACACACTTGATCCATTGTTGTCTTCTTCATAGTCTCTTTACCCTATGTGCACTTGATTACATGATTGTCCCTCCTCATTAGAGGCATATTACCCTGAGTGGTTTCAAAGACCACCTAAAGTGATGGATACCTGTTCAGAGATAACCTAAGGAAATTAGTGGGAGGAATGAGGAATTTATTTAATCTCCTTGAAGATCACTTGGGGTGAGAAAATCCTAACAAATGATTAAACCTTTCATGTGACTTATCATTTAGGCCTGTAACTCATTCATAATGAAGGTCTCTCTCTCTCTCTCTCTCTCTCTCTCTCTCTCTCTCTCTCTCTCTCTCTCTCTCTCTCTCTCTCTCTCGGCATGTGCCAAGTAGTGATGGAAAGCAATCTGTAAGGAATATAAAGACTCATGGGAAACCCCTACATCCACAATTTATATCATTCAAACTCAAAGATGTAATGAAACCATCCAAAATTGACCCTATGTAGATGGAGAGGAAAATTCTAACTACCTAAGATATTAATCATTATTCATAAAGGAGGGGGCATTAATATGATAACTATGGCCATGGACTTGAAGGGCATAAGTACCCTTATTAACCCCCAATATCATTCCTTTTAACTCTCTCTCTCCTCTGCATACTAAATGAAAAATGTTGAATA
Organism: Torreya grandis; assembly: GCA_037957365.1. NCBI lineage: Eukaryota > Viridiplantae > Streptophyta > Pinopsida > Cupressales > Taxaceae > Torreya > Torreya grandis. Next base: position 3,322,318 of record JARHVA010000510.1, on the reverse strand, counting down.
CTTTAGAGTTGCCAAGGAAGTTGATAAAAGAGATAAGTAGGTTTTGACTTTGTTTGGTCCTGAAACTTGCTCCAATGCATGAATTTGTACTTGAAGAAGATTGAGGGAGTTTTATAAGTGTTTGGAAATGTTCTTCAATACCGAAAACCTACAACCCCCTTTGAGAAACCTCTTTTTTGTCATGAAAACTACAATATTCTTGCTTGAAAACCTTGAGGAATAACACTAATGGAGTTTCCCATACCTGTACAGATTTATAACAATGTTTAGCAGCATCATCAAGTCTTTACCTACCAATCTTGCACATACTCTCATTTGAATGTTACATACTGAGCAAAATCTTTTGAAAAGGCTTGTAACGTTAGAAAAGGGAGATCAACACTTTTTAGGTACTTATACAGACCATGAGAGGACATGAAGTGACTTTAAATGTGTTAAATTCCATAATAATACCTTTAAAACCTTTAACACTCTTTGACCCCACTTAACTAGGACAAGCATGACTAGACAAGCATAATGTTAGAAAGAACCATTACCTTAAACTTGTCAAACTTACCTCAATATATGCTAAACATGACTTATAATTATATTTTTAAGGTGATCAATCAAGGTGGAGGTTTGATTTGCAATTTTTTTTGTGAACCTCTCTTATGGTAGCGAAAATTTGGCTAATAATTAATACAAAATGTTATAGAATATAAAATGAACGTAAGGAGTTTGACCATCTATCAATTTTATACATTTTATTTAGTCTAAAAATTTGTGATGAAATCATGGAGGAGTTATTCCTAATGGATTGGTCTCATGATGGTATACTACAACTTGTGCACTTGAGGGATATTGGTCTCATAAGAAGTAGATATCCATTTAGATATGAAATATATTTAGATTGTTGGGAGCATTTTATTTCTAAATCTAATATAGATTCAACTCTTGTTCTTATTACATAAGGTGTAAGCAAATCCATTCAAGTAATAATGAAAATTTAAAGGACTTCTTATTTTCATTGTTACTTGAATGAAAATTAACACAAAGTGGTCATTTGATGTGTGCAGGTCATCAATATGACCTACACTACCCCAATCACACCACTTTGGATCAAGTTCAAAGTCAGTAGTTTTCAAACTTAAATTTTGACAAACTTAAGACTCTTATAAATGCCATGAATCAATCCAAAAGGCAAAAAAACTTAAAAAATGACTATATGTTTACCAAAAATGGGCATCAATTTCAAAAGTTATACTAAAATTTCTTAAGTTTAATACCTAGACCCTGAAAAGGTTTAAGTACTAACTAGATTGAATTTTGAAAAACTATTTTTCATGTCGTAAGATGTGTAGCTATGAGACTAACTCTATCAGATGCTAAGTGACCCTAATTTCTTATGGATGATGAGGGATGATGAGGGATGATGAGGGAGTGATTAGGAAAGATGAGGGATAATGAGGGTAAATGAGGGAGTAATCAGGGATGATGAAGTGATTAAAGATGACTAGGGACAGTAAGATTCAATTTGAGAGTGATTAGGGATAATTAATAATGATGAGAGAGTGATTAGGGGTGATGAGGCATGATTAGAAAGTGATTAGGATGAGGGAGGGATGATGAACAAGTGAAATTAACACAAAGTGGTCGTTTGATGTGTGCAAGTAATCAATGTGATATATGCTACCCTAATCACACCAATTTGCATTAATTTCAAAGTGAGTGGTTTTAAAACTTTAATTTTGACAAACTGTAGACTCTAAAAATGTCAAGAATCAATCTAAAAGGCACAAAAACCCAAAAAATGACTATATGTTTACCAAAAATAGACATCAATTTCAAAAATTATGTCCTAAAATATCTAGGTTTAATACTTAGACCCTGTAAATGCCTAAGTACTGACTTGGTTAGATTTTGAAAAACTATTTTCCACATTGTAAGACCTGCAACTGTGAGACCAACTCTATCAGATGTTGAGTGACCCTAATTTCTTATATTTACTAAAATAAATTTAAAGTATAAGCATTTCTTATACTTAACATTTAGAGTAGTAAATATAAGCTTTTGGCCAAAGTTGCCTTCATGTGCAACTCCCACATGTTTTAGGGTGATGATAATTTATAACACGATCGTGTTATTAAGTAACACGATCACACTATTAATGTGATCATGTTATTAAGTAATGTGATCATGCTATTAATGCATTCATTTTATTAACACAATCATGGTGTTTGAATTTAAATTCAATTCCCATGCCTTTTGGTTTGGGAATGGCTTGTATTCCCAAGTCAAAGGCTTAGACTGTCAATGTACAATCGAGTTTTGACAGGTATGAAAATAAACAATAAATTTCAACTTTGATTACCAAATACACTAAGAATTTCAATGTGAAAATTCAAAAACTTGATACCGTCGTGATGAGCATGCTCTTCTCTTTCCAAAAATATGATTATTATATTTTTTGGACTAATTTAAAGTTTCAAACTATATTTCTAACAATGCCTTTTTAGGCCATTACATGGCACAAGCATACATTACTATACATGTTCATGTAATTTATGTTTCGTTGATCCAAGTGAAAAAACTTATATGGTAATGTAGTACACTTAATTATACACACATTGAAAAAAAAAAAATTATTTTCATTTTTTTTGAGGTAGTTAGGCCTGAGTCACAAATGGCTATCTATTTTTTTGTCAGTTTTCAAGTTCTATCTACTTGCTAAATTCATAAAAAAAAGTATTCATTTAAAAAATACAAAAAAATATAGGTGACGTGCTACAAGTTTTTATCTAAATTTTTCCCAAAGGGTTTCAAATAATATTAAACATTGCTAAAAAAAGGTGCGTGCCACGACTGTCTATTTACTATGTTTTCAAAAAAATCAGAGTTTCTCTTCAAATTTTAGATGTTTGACCTAATTATACTTAAGCATTTAAATTCTTTTTAGTGTTTTAGAAACTAGACTCGAAATGCTACATTTTATGTTTTTACACCGTCTTCAAATTTGGAGTGTAGATATCTCAAATTATCTACAGAAGTTCAAATTTTTGAAATTTTAGAAAAGTAATGTCCTGGGGTAGGCCATTTTTTGTCCCCCCAACTTTGTGCACTTATCCCATGACTAATTCCCTGTGTTTAACCCTCCTTAGAAATAAATATTAATAGGAAGTAGAGTAGCCTTGAAAATTAAGGAGTAATCTTCTCTTTAAAAGTAGGCCAATTAATGAATTTAGATTTTACAAATATTTTAATAAGAAATACTGAATCTAAGCATGTGATAAATATAAAAAGTAGAACACTCAATATTCTAATAATAATAATATGAAGGAAAAATTGTACTTAGCCTATACATTAATGTGCAGGTGGATCTGAGTAAGGCAGGTATATAAATAGACTGTCTAAAGATTTTGATCCAATTGTTAGATTCTAAAAATTAGTTTTTTTACCAAAATGAAGACTTGCATCATCCTTGGGGCACTTGCATCAATGTTGTTATCTGTGCTTCAATGCATATATCCTATACAAAAGATTGACTATTGATTGAAACTTTCCACTAGGTATTTTTGGGTTTTGTAGCACATTTTAGGTTATGTCTTTAGATCATGTGCACAATATCTCAAAAACATAAAATATCTCAAACCTATCTCTTCACCCTAGGTTAGGTTACCTTTCCAATAATGAGTTAGTGGGCTCACAATGTTGAACTGACCTCAAAGACCCCTCTATCAATGAGTGTTGCCTACATAGCCACCACTTCGAAGAGGGCCTCAAACATGTGTAGTTCTTTCCTATGTGTTGGCTTGTGTGCGCACAAGGGTGCAATATACTATATACAATTACATGTAAATGATCTAGCTTAAAATTTGATAAAGTCCCATAGGTTACTCTTTTAATGCTTCAGACCTGTAATATGACTATTCCTATGAGTGATATAGAAATAGGAAAAAATAGAGAAATTTTGAATACTTGAAAGGTGTTTTTACTAGATGTGTGCTTAGTGTTTAAACCTAAATTAACATATGGGAGGATCTAGAGTTAAGGAGATAAATTAGTCTAGGACAAAAGTGTGATAAACTACTTATATAATAAGATAATTAATAGAAAACTCAGACAAATAATATTTTGAATTTATACTATTGAGATTGCCAAAAATAGTACAATACACCTATTGATAGATATTGCAATAAATAATAAACAATTATACTTAGCTAGTTTATTATGCGCATGTAGGCTTGAACAAGAATAGGTTGGAAGTGGACTAGTTGATGATTTTGGAATAGTCATCAATTTCTTGAAACATCCTTCTTGTGACATTGAATGCTTGCATAAAATCGAGACCATTGTGTCGATCCATGTGTCTAACTCTATTGTAGGTGTCTTGTACAAAATATTAACTAGATCTAGATGCGACCAACTAGAGCTTTTTAAGTTTTCTATCATTTTTATTATGATGTCTTCAGATCGTGCGCATAGACTGTCTCTCTTTATCAAATAATCAAACCATACCTTTTCAACCATGGAGTGACTATGAAAAAAATGGGTTAGTGGGTTCACAATGTCGAGTTGAACCCAAAGACCCTCCATCAATGGGCACTACCTACATAATCACTACTTTAAAGAGGGCCTTAGACTGACGCAATTCTCCCATATGTGATGGTTTGTGTGCACACAAGGGTGTAATGTGTGATAAGCAAAGACATGTAATGGCTTATCTTGTAACATGGAAATCATGGCTCATGGTATGCTCTTTGAATGATTCAAACTTTTGGAAATACTGATCCTAAGACGAATATGAAAATAGATACAAATAGAGCAAATTTTTTCACTTGAATGTTTCTTGGTATATTACCTTGTGAGTTTTAAGTAATTCCTAGGTGAGGTATGAATGAGGGTTAATATTGTATATATACCAATCCCTTTTAGAAATATCTCACATTATACAATTTATGCCAAACTTTTGGATACATTTCTTTCATAAATTAGATGACTTTTGGGCACTAGACACTTTGTAAGAAAATAGATAGTTGTGTCGACACGTGTCCATCTGGAATGCAAATGTCTAGGGAGTTAGAAAATAGGTATAAGTAAAAAATTGGCAATGAAGGATAATCTTCAGGTTTAGAGCATTTTGTATAATATAAAAGACCTAGTCATCATAATAACAAGGGTCAGACTAAGAGATAATCAATTTGACACAAAGAGATAGTGAACACGAGCCTTTTGGTAATGAGGAGCTCTAGAACTGAAATACATAGCCATGATAGGTATTTTTCAAGTGTACAAGACTAAGATACTATATAAATAAATTTTTAATATCTACACTTGGTAAGCTCTTGAATATGAGTTAATTTGTACCTTTTTAATAAATGGTATTTTAATTTTATTTATGCAACACCTTTTAAAATTATTCCTTCAAAAGGGTTAATAAAACTTATTAGGCCAACCCATACATATCAGAACATTTACAAATTTGAAAGTTTATAAGACAAGGACACTTATGTTGGATCAGGGATAATAGCATTAATGCTACTGTCCAAGTCTCAATACAACTATCCAGGAAGATGTAAGGTTACTGAAGCTCTGAAACTGATAGTGAATGATATATATCATATGTCAAGCATACTATGGGCTACATGTGATCTAGCTAATCAAAATATCAAGTTCAAACTGCTAAACATTTAAGCCTAATGGGATGGCAAAGGCGAGCCTATCGGCTACAAGAAAGGTCTAAAATTGAAGGGTAGAGCTTTGATTGATATTTTAAAAGTGTACAAGACTTATTTAACATATAAATATATATTTATCTACATTTCCCCCCACTTTAATCTAGTAATACATAAGGATGAAATTACTAATTTAAAGAAAATAAAATACGTACCATGATGTGTACAATACATATTGTTTTGTGTCATCCCTATTTGAATTTGTTGTATCTGTATAACATGCAACCAAGAGCATGTTACACATGTAATTTGTGCATATAATTTGAAAATGAATACTTGAAATTGATTGAAAAAAAGAGAGCAAGGAATGGGTACACCTGTATGTCGATGCAACCATGTTTGGCCTTGATAGTTTGATTTGTTAATGATGCTTCCTTACTGAAGCATTAGAGAGAGGTTCATAACTTAACCTTGGAGATGTGAAGAGGGCAATTGAGAGATGAAATTTGATAGTGTTATTAATTATGACCTATGTGTAAATTGGATACATTTAATTATGAAAGCAATGCATGAGTTAATCAAACAATGTGATATCTAGTTGAGTGTATGTACATATCTCTACTTGGAAAAGTTTGTAAAATTGTAGGTTATAATGGGAAATTTTGAGTATAAAATTATATAAGTGATAGTATGTATTGATGAGTACATTTGTCCATTGGTTGAATGAATAATTAATAGGATCTTGAACAAGTAAATTTGTGAAGAGCTAATATATGTATATTAATTTCACATTCACAAACATTGTATTATATGTAATGGTTCTATATTTATATAATCAATAGGGTAGATCTAGATTATAAGACATATATAGGCTGTGATTTTATATCAATTGAAATATGAGTTTTCCTCATGTAATAGAACATGATAGAATTGTGTAAGATATATAGACAAGCTTAAGGAACTGATTTGTGTTCTTAAACTATGCATTTAATTCTGCTCACTGACATTAGGCTTAATCCTGTCAATTAATTAACATTAACCCTTAATTACTAAATCCTATGAAATGCCTCACTTTCCCAATTTCATAATTTTATAAAATCCTAATGTGCCCCACAACCCCACTTTCCACATAATCCTCAATTTTTAATCCTTTAAAATCATAACCTACCCCACAACCCCACTTTCCACCTAAATTCTTAATTTTATTATTTTTTAATATATTTTCCTCCCAAAAGAAGGTCTAAAGGCTTCCTACCTCTAAAACCTTCTCCTCCTCAAACTCCAAATTTGAGAGGGAAAATCTCTCTCTCAAATCCCTTCTAGCTCCTTCCAAAGACCTCTTTAAATAGAGGCATGGCCCAAGCAAGGAACAAGAATCAGAGAACAAGATAAGAGACTCAAGCTCATGCTATTTCCATAACCTTCGTAACACTAGCCTTCATAGCCATCTTGCATCCATTATCACTATCCATTGAGCTGTCCATCTTTGAGCCATTAAGCAAGCAATCAAAACATCCAAGTCAAGTTGCATTTGATAGTCTGTTAGAACATCCTAGAGAGAAGCTAAAGGAGGAGTGAAATGATGGTAAGTCCATTCTAAAATTTTGATTGCTCTTCTAAATTTTCTCATATTAGGATCTTTGTAGAGATTCGGGTAGATTTAGTGTTGTTTGCATTTAAACCTATTTCACTCAAAATTTTACGAGAATTCATTTGGTGACCACGGTGGGATGGGATCCCCTTTCGAACTAATCTTATGTGTGAAAGTGATACTTGCAGGATTGATTTAGAATGAAGTTGGTGGCTCTAAGTCATATTTTTCATCTACAATCCTCTTTTGCTGTCAGTAAGTTTAAAACATCATGCTTAATATAACATTGCACCTTTAAAAGTAATCTATAATTTGGTCAGGATTGACTTTGTGACCAGTTTCATTTATGCATCATTATAGATACTCTATTTTTAATTGCAGGATAAATTAGGCCTTTTAGTTTTTTATTTTTATTAGGCTCATTTACTCTATGCATTATCTATATTTCGTCGATTTTATTTTGTTGTGTATAAATCTTTATCTGGTGGTTTTTGACAAGTGTATAAACTCCCTGTAATCAAGGGTTTTGATGTCCCATATGTTGTCACCAGGATTCTCTGGATCCAATATCCAACGGTCTATATTCATGTGATTCTTCACATTTTTCATACTTGCCTACTATTGTGCAAGTAAGTGTGGTGTTTGGTAAAAACCTGTTGTTATAGCACTGCGATAGAAACTCAGATCCTATCTTTCAATGCCTTTTGATCGAGCCCATCATGCAAATTCTTGCATCCATAAGGTGACATTTGGTTGAGGCATTTGGAAAAGCCTTAGACCCTGCCACATACCCTGTTCAGAAGCTCTTATTTTGGCACATGCTGGGAGTATGCTGGTAAGGAACTGGTTGGGTGCTTGTCCATTGTGTTTGGTGAAACAATATTTATACCCCATGTAGGTACCCCATGTATTCTTTATGTGCATCCCATGAGAAGTCATCTCATTCTCTCAAAGCATAGAAAACTTTATGATCATACGCCAAACCCCTGCTATTGATAAACATGTTGATGAGCTTATTTTTTAATAGTTATGTGTGATGCAAATGCTTAACGGTTTTTATATGAACGAAGAATGTTGTCCTTCAATAGGTTCTAAAACAGCTCCAGTGATTTGATGCTTTTGCAGCCAACTTAACTTGAACCGGTCCGGTAGGATTATTTACCCTGAGAAGGAGCTCTTTTAGCATTCCCCATTTGAGCCATTATTTCTTCGATGAGATAATTCGATTAATGTATTCTAGTTTCTTCATCCCTGGGGTTTTTGGGGTAATAGATCCGTACATAAAATTTTGGTAGAGTTTTTGAAGCGTCCCCGACATATCACATGCTGTCTATGGCCTTTCACATTATACAATAAATTCCATTAGAGTGCTGGGTATAATAGCCTGGCATTTGGCACTTTTGGGTGATTGGTATGATCTGATTAGTGCAACTTTTGTGAATCAGATCGCTCATTTCTTATTAGTCTTTGGTTTGCCAAAATAATACGTCATTTTACCTTTTGTATATATATCCTACCTAATGCATTTTGAAAACATGGGTAGTTAAAGGCTTTTTACGGGTAAAATCTTTTGTTATAGGCATCTATATTTATACAAAGAGCAGGGACCACAAAGACGGAGCCATATATGGGAAAACATACATCATTGTGGTGGGTCATCTTCTTGTGCTTTGACTGACTTGTTTATACATTTTGGTTTGAGAAGGAATAAATTTTGTTTAAAATTTCATAATTATAATTTTATAGATGAGGTAGGTCCATAATAAATTTTAAATTATTTAAGTGAGTGTATGTTGTGAGAAAAGTTTTAAAATCACATTTTGTCAAACCTTTTAATTAACAGTTGTGGGTCTCGCTTTTTTTTAAACTTAACCTATATATGATTTTAATTATCTCTTTACATGTGTTTATATATAGTAATAGAATTAAATTTGTTCAAACTACTCAATAATTTTATTTTTGTAGGTTGATTTGTATTATGGAATGATTGATCAGAAATTAAATTCCATCAAAATTGATAATCAATTATTTTGCATGTTGATTGTTTTTTTAATAATTTTGCTCGATTTGGTTTAGGTGTTGAATTGATGTGGACCTTTTTTAGGTTTCATTGGTTCAAGGTAAAATAGCCAAAACTATTGACTCCTTTGTTATAGGACCCTTCAAGGTTCCACATCAGATTTTTAACATTTTGTGCTTCCAACAGGTGGTGCTATTAAATACATTATCCTAGTTTTCATTATATTATCATAATTTTAATTATATCTTTGTTGTGAAAAATAATTATTTGTGTAATATTGCTTGTGTGTGTTTTAACTTGTAAATAACTGTCGTATCGTGCCCCTCACACATAAGTAATTAGTGGGTTAATTAATCATATCACATGTTTACTTATTTGTTAAGCCCCCTCTAGGATAACACATGATGTGGATTTCATCACCCTACATGAGGATTAGTCACTAGGGGTTAGTTTCATGTGTTTGATCACCGTGCATTGACCAAACTTCATGTTTCAGTAGAATATAAAAATCAGGGACAACTATTGTTAGGCTAAGCGGTTGACCCCATATAAGTCATCCATGAAGGGGAAGAGTTAATTCTCTGAACTAGGTATTAGGTAAGACTCTATACGAACTTGAGCCCCAAAATACCCTTGCATATATTGGGGACTCCCCTAGATCCTTTTGTATACCTTAAAATAGGGGACTTCGACTGTAACAAGTGTTCCACTACAGGCATCAATATGAACAACGAAGTAGCCATCAAGTGCAAGCAAGGTTGAGAGGGATCAATCAATTTTGTAATGGGTCATCGACCTAAAACCTCACTTGTGTATCCATGGGATGGTTTGGGTATTGGGTTACACACCAATATAATTTAATAATTAGGATTGTTTTGTATGATTGTTTATGTGTTGTGATGAGACCCATTTTGTTTTCTAGTCGAGTCAACCACACCCATATTTTTTGTGATACCTTTGACATCCCCTATGTTTATCAACTCACCATCCTGCCATCTCAAAATCATCATATCTCATCCTTGGTCCTCATACTATTCATCTACATATTAGTCATCCATCTCCCATTAGTCATCTCTCTACTGCATCCCCATATCCATATAGTACTTATTTTGGACACTCCTCTTATTTCCTTCCCCCACCATACTTATCATTCATCCCCATTTGGAATTTATTACACATTTAGTATCCATATAGTACTCTTGATGCATATCCATCCTCTCACATATACTATTCGCTAATCCATCCCATCTATCACAATATCCTCTACCCACTTCACCATATTATCGATAAATCTTCCCTTCCACATCTCTTTTGGGTGTTAGTTTCTCCTCCACTTATCTCAAGTGGTTGTCAATCTTATCCAATCTTACCTTCATCACATATCTCATCCACTTAATATACATCTTATTTTCCATCCTATATATACAAACACCATCCCATATCCATCGTACATTCCATTCCCTTAATATCCATCCTATAGCTATCCATCGCCTACGTTTCCATCTTATATCCTCCATCCCCCTTCCCATCTCATACTCCTCTATCATTTTTGAATAATATATTTAGCCTAGGAATCAAGTTTAGTGGTAGTCCATCCTTATAAATCCTCATCATCATCCTTGGCCTAGATATTATCAACAACCAAAGTCTTGATAAGTTCCTAATCTAACACCCATCACTTATCCTCATCTTTATCAGGTACCTTTTACATCTAGCACCCATCAAAATTGTCTCTCTACTAGTGAGCAATGTATCTGATCCCATCACATCTCTTCATTCTTGTTAGATTGGTATCTTACAAGGTTTTACCTCTTGGTAAATCTTAGTCATCTCATCCCGATCATCACATCATCCTTTTTTTTTACGACTAATTTGGTCTCTAGAGTAAGTTGGTATTCAAAACCTCCACACCACCTATCCTACGTCATCACATATTTCCCCCCTCATCCAACATGTTAACTCACACCCATGCCCAACATAGGATCAAACAAGCTTCTAACCAAGACGTTGACCCATTAGAGAATGCAATGGACCCAACTCAAGAGCATGATTATACCCATCATGATGTGCATACCCTCAAAGGGGAGAATGAATGATTTGATCCCCTTTATAATGTCTAGATTAGGAATTTAATCAACTGATACATACTTGAAAAGTATGATCATGTCTTCACCCATGCCCTTGAAATAGGGGACATACCCCATCAAAATGTCAATACCAATCAATTTCCCCAAGAAGCGGAAGGTGTGGACCATAAATTTGTAGAAGAAGAATGCCCACCACCCCTTCGTAACAACTGCACTGAGGATGATAGGAGACAATCTATCATAGAAGACCATTTAGACCTATTAACGTAACATATTAACCTCTTAATTTGGAACCAATGTCCACCATCCCCTAGATGAAATAATACTCATAATAGTAACACCAAAAATATTGTCACAAATACTTTAATACCAATAACACCCATAATACCCATATCCCTCAAAACAACCAAAATCAAATCACAAATCCACTTGGGGATCCCACATTCACGCAGTAGTGGTGAGCGATGAAGGAAACCCTCCAACAAATAGACACATGCTCACAAGCCCATAAATATAATTGTGAAGACTTTTACTCGTCACCATTGGAGATGAGAATTTTGCAAATTCCCTTTCCCTCACACTTCGAAATACCCACATTTGAAAAATATAGGGGAAAGAGAGATCCTAGAGACCATGTTAAAAGATTTCTATGTAGCTTGTCCCGAAGTGGCCTATGAAGATGCCTATTTGTTGCGACTCTTTCCTAAGAGTCTTAGTGGGCCAGCCTTGGAATGGTTCATGCACTTGTACAAAGGGTCAATTTCTAGTTTTAAATAAATGATAAAGCAATTTTTTGAGATTTCTCATATAATATAGAGCATGAGATCTCCATCATTAAACTTTACAATACTAAGCAACAAAGTGGTGAGAGCTTGGTATACTTCCTACAGAGACGGCATAGCTTGGCAACCCAGTTAAGATGCACGGTTCTCAAAACATAATTAACAAAAATCTTTTTGGATAACCTTAATACAAAATTTAAATATCTACAGTGTGCCAAGTCCTTCAATGAAATCATAGAAAAAGGGATATAAACATAAAAAGTCCTCATATAAAATGGAACTATAAAACTCTATTCCCAAAATGAGCACACTTCAAATCAAGAGAATTATTTTTTAGGAAAACCCAAGGTCTTCAATAAAAATAAAAATGTTGTGGGTGATGGAGTAACCGATTCTAAGACACAACATGTGCAAACAATCCAAAGGAAGGGTCCCACACAACATCCTCATGTCTCTACTATCAAATTTCTATGAGGTAAACCTATGTATCACATCAGCAAAAGTCCATTTAAAAGCTTATGAGTATCACTCAAAATAGTCTTGGAATAATTGATCACTACCAACATGACTACTCTACTTGAGATTCGACCAGTGGACAATCATCAACCTAAACCTAATTGGTACCATGAAGACAAGTTTTGTAAATATCACTAGGTAAAAGGACATGATATTGAGTAGTGTATGCAATTAAAGCACTATATCCAAGACCTAATAGAAAGAGGTGCTATTGATATTGAAGGAGAAGTGCCATCACATCAATCAACAAATAAACACCTTGTCATTCATAAAGATCCTCTCTCGAAGCATGACGAAAGGCAACAGAGACCCCAACGAGACCAGGGTCAGGCATCATCTTCTAATTGCACCAATCATCATAATGTTCCATATCATTACATTAATACCATAAAAATCCAAAAAATTCAAGAACCCAATCCACCTCCATCTCCTATCCTAAAAATTAATAGAGCTACAACTGATTGCATTGTCACCACTTGATGCAATAAGATTATAATTTCTGTGGCACCCTCTCAAGATCCTTCCACCTCTGTTGTATATAAGGATTTTTTTTAAAGAAAGCATCAAGTAGTTTAGACAAATCTTACGACATCATTCAACAATTAGAAAAGACTCCTGCTCAAAGATATTTGATGGAACTTCTAAAAACATCTGCCTTACATAGGGAGATATTAAATCAAGTGCTGAATGTACCTTGACCTCGAAAAGTACCATATCCCCATCGTGACCTCGATACCAATTAATTTTAGGCACTAGTGGCACATTTATCCCCATCGTATCAAGTTAATTTTAGTATCCAAGATCTACCCCCTAATGGCCCATATCATAATTATCCATTATACATTGAAGTTACCATTTCCCAACACTGAGTTTCCCGTGTCCTCATAGATGGAGGATCTACACTTAACTTATGTAATCTGGAATTTTTATAGAAATTGGGATACTCAGAAACATTGCTTGGGCCAACTCTAATAATGATCAAATCTTATGATGACAATGAGAGGCCAATAGTCAGGGCTATCTATATTCTTATTACTGTGGGACCAGTAGTCCATAAAACTTTGTTCTATGTTGTGGATGTAGACTTACCATATAACATGTTGCTTGACAAACTGTTGATTCATGAAATGCAAGATGTACCATCCACTCTACATTAGTACTTAAAATTCCCCCATTCAAGAATGGATGTCACCAATCCTGGAGTTATAGATCATCTCCATAGCTATCAAATGGATCAATCTCCATCACCTTACCTTGACACTAACAATTCCATCGTAAGTCCCACAACTACTAAGTATATATCTCCAAACCCATTAGAATACACATCCTCATCAAAGCCTAATGCCACATGACTAAATATCACATCCACAGGGTATGGAGACTACGAGTACAAAATATTTTGCATTAGTAACATACCCCTCTCTCCATAAAGTTATGGGTCCCCGGATATGAGGAAGAGTAATCCCATTAAGTATCAATTTAGGCTAACTACTTTTTCAAGCATTGGATTTTTGGCTGATGAGTGCATTGAAGATGGATATGATTCTTGGCTCATTCTCGATGATGAAGTCCTCATTTTTCCCAAATAGAATTATCCTAGAGTTCAGATAATGATGGATAATACACAATACAAAGGAAAGGGATTGGGTAAAGAAGAGCAAGGCTGATTGGAACCTATCATTATTCAAGAACATCCAAATTTTATTCGCTTAGGGTATAAACTATATGATGATGACCTGACTAGTATCATTATGGATTCTATTTTGACCAATGAGTCATCTCTCCCTGCTGAAGACATTGAAATATGATCTATTTGTAGTCGCTTCAAGGAGCTTGCTACCACCAACCTTTTCCACGATACCACTATATCCACCGTCAATATCTCCCTTCATTATCCATCCCTCGTAGACTGGGAATCAAAATAGGAGCCCACCTTTTACATGTTTCAAAATGATGAGGCCATTTTGGAATTCATGGGACCTAGAGATTTCATGCCATATGGAGATCATAAAAAGGGATTTTCCATCAATCTTTTTTAATCAACATATTTTGGAGAAAAACAAACATCCCATGGTCAAAGCGAGGATGAATATTCAAAAGAAGGAGAGCCTTCCAAAGAACCATATGAACTCCCATATAGCTCCTCCATGACAAAAGATTATTTTGAAATCAATACTGAACTGTCAGGTTGCTTTGCTTTTGATGTTCCAAAAGTCTCATTACCCCCTTATTTACATGATTAGTCACCCTCTCTTATTAAGGAGGTGATACAAGTTAATATTGGAACTGATGAGCATCCCAAGATAGTGAAACTAGGGGCATCTCTTATGACAGAGGAATACAAAGTCCTTATAAAGCTACTAAAGGAATTTATTAATGTGTTTGCATGGAGCTACTCTAACATGCCAAGGTTAGACCCTTCCTTAGTGGTATGCCACCTAGTTGTACATCCAAATGCAAAGCCTGTCAAACAAAAATTATGAAAGATGCATCCTAAGGTGGTGCTACTAGTCAAGAAGTAATTATAAAAATTCTTGGAAGCCAAATTCATTTGCCCTATTGATTACTCATATTGGATCTCTAATATTGTTCCCATAATAAAACCACAAGGCAAAATTTGTATATACACCGAATTTTGGGATATAAGGCATGTCCTAAGAATGACTTCTCACTCCCTAACTTTGACATGATTATAGATTCAATAGCTGGGTACGAGATGCTTTCCCTCATGGATGGATTCTCAGGATATAATCAGATCAAAATAGCCCCTGAAGATCAACATAAAACAACATTGATCACTCCATGGGGGACATTTTGCTTTCAAGTCATGCCACTTGGCCTCAAAAATGCAGGTTTCACTTATCAAAGGGCAATGATTGTTATCTTCATTATATGATGCATGACATTGTAGAAGATTATGTCGATGATATTCTAGGGAAGACTCATCTAAGGTTAAATCACCATGTGATCCTCAGGAAAATCTTTGAAAGATTACGAGAATTTAAAGGTTGAATCCCAAAAAGTGTGTCTTTGGAGTGAGTTTAGGAAAATTGTTGGGATTTATAGTCTCAAGAATGGGCATCAAGGTATATCCAACAAAAGTTAAAGTGATTACAGAAATGCCTCCACCTTATACTCTCAAGCAGCTATGTAGTCTCCAATTTAGGCCATAAGGCATTTTATCTCTCAACTCGCTGACAAGTGTCACCCCTTCACCCACCTATTAAAGAAGGAGACAACCTTCCATTGAAATGAAGAATGCCAACAAGATTTTAATAGATTAAAACAATACTTGGCAAATCCACCTATTTTATCACCACCAACTCTGGGAAAGCCTTTGCTCTTCTATATTTCAGAATTGACATGTGCCATCAGTGCTCTCTTTACATAGTGTAATGATCAAGGTAAGGAGCAAACCATCTATTAACTCAGTCGCACCTTCATATCGTATGAGCTAAACTATACTCCTATTAAAAAAGCATGTTTAGCTATAGTTTTTGCATCCTAAAAGCTCCAACATTACATGCTTAATAATCATTGTATCTCATTGCCAAAGTTGATCCCTTAAAGTATTTACTGTCCAAAACAACACTTACAATACAAGTAACAAAATGGATAATGATACTAAGTGAATTTGACATTGAGTATATAAATCAAAAAGCTATAAAAGGATAGGTCATTGAAGATCAACTAACAAAGGTACCTTTATAAGTGACCAAGCCCATTGCAACCACTTTCTTAGATGAGTCCATCCTGAATACCTTGCAAGCAGATAGATGGAAGTTGTATTTTTATGGCTCATTTACTACCCATGGATCTAGGGCAGGCATCCTCTTGGTCACCCCTCAGGGTGACCTCATTATAAAAGCATTTCACTTCGCCTTTCCATATATTAACAATATTTTAGAGTATGAAGCTTTGATAGCTAGACTTCAATTGGCTATTTAGTGGAGTATCCAACATTTACAAGTATTTGGGGACTCACAATTAATTATCAAACAGGTCAATGGCGAATTAAAAATGAAAGATGAAAAGTTACTTAAAAATAATTAGTGGACCAATTAAAGACCAACTTTCAATCCATCACCTTCGAATAGGGTCTACAAGGAAGTAATAAGGCAACTGATTCTATGGCCACTATTGGCTCACTTATGATCTCCCTGAAGATGTCTTGGAAGGAAATTTTTAGATCGAGCATCAGATCATCTTGGCTTATCAATCATTGGCTCCACTTCAGACTTATGCAATAAATGATCCTAATCAACCTTGGTACCATGATATTTATATGTACCTTCATGACAATATCCTTCCCCCTAACCTTAACCACCATCAATGCAAAGCTTTCATCCATCGCATCACCTGATACACAGTCCTTGGTAACACCCTCTATCGACGTGGCTACAATGGTACCCTATTACGGTGTCTAACATTGAAAGAGGCAACCCAAACAATCAAAGAACTCCATGATGGTGTCTGTGGAGGGCACATCAGTGGAATGGTCCTTGATAAAAAGCTCCTTTGAACTAGTTATTACTGGCCAATCATGGACCATGATTCTTGCAAATATGTACGTAAATGTGAAGCTTGTTAGAAGCATGGAAACCTTATCCATGCTACTTCACAAGAGTTACAACCTATTATGAATCTATGGCCTTTCTCCATATGGGGCCTAGATTTGATTGGAAAGATAAATCCCACTTTGTTAGATGGTCACAAATTCATTATCGTTGCTACAGAGTATTTTACCAAATGGGTCAAAGCAATGCTGCTCACTTACACAACAGGTCTTGAAATTTCCAAGTTCATTCTCAATTAGATTATTTGCCATTTTGGTATACCTACTAATATAATTTTAGATAACGACACATTATTCAAGAACCAAGAAGTAGAGGCTTTATGTCAAAAATATCATATCACTCAGCATTTCTCCTCTCCATATTATCCCCAAGGCAATGGACAAGCAGAAGCAACTAATAAGACTCTCATCAAGATTTTGAAAAAGACCGTCAATCAAGCTAGAAGAAATTGGCATATTCAATTATATCTAACACTATGGTCATATCAAACAAGTGCTCATATGCTTAAAGGGGTAACTTTCTAGCATTGGTATATGGGACAAAATCCATATTTCTAGTAGAAGTGGAACTCCCCTCTTTCCATCTCTCACTTAGAGGCATTATTATTGATCATGATCTCAGATAAGAATGGCTTCAAGAACTATAACTCCTTGATGAAAAGTGATAGAAGGCCTTGGATCATGTTTGAGCATACCAAAATAAATTAGAGGGCCAATATCCTAAGAAAATTCAAGATAGGAAGTTTGAAATTGGTGATTTAGTCTTAAAATAAAATTAAAAAAATACCAATGCGAAACGTGATAAGAAGGGGAAGTTTGAAGCCAACTGGTTAGGTCCCTATGTCATTATTTCCAAGTTTAGATCAGGACTATATAAGTTGTCCACACTTGAGGGAGAAGAATTGGATGATCCCATGAATATTATGCACCTCAAGTGCTTCTATATCTAATTTGGATATCATTATCCTCTGTCTATGTGGCTCCTCACATCCACCCTGCCTATCCATAGCCCCACCCTATAAAAAAAATCTTATCCAATGGTGAAAACTAATTTTCTATCACCTTGGGCAAGTACCATGATGAAAACTAGTTCTTCATGTCATGGTGACATAACCCTGACCCTAGTCTTAGTAGTGAGAATATGTGACAACTCTTTCTGTAGCAACAAGAACTAGGAGTTTTCAATCAAACAAGGAGTCATTACTTATTGAATAATGGGGCTATTTGTTGGAGAAATCCTATGGAATTTCTCATCCACAAACATCACCTAAATATCCTTAAGTCATATCACCTTCTCTTATCCAAACACAATCTTATCACGTCATTATGTCCTCTTTGATAGGTGTGTCTCTTTAGCCTCAAGATCGACTTCCATCCCCATTTGTCTATTGTTATCTCTAAGACTATGGTTCACACCTTCCCACTAACATTGTCGTTATGGAAGGGTCATACATTGGTCTTATACTCTAGAGGTTTCACATGTATTATTATCTTTACTCCTGAGATCTCACACTAACCCCATATGTGATTATTTTGGACTTCGTTAGAATCGTGTCCCAAGGTATGATGTATTGGGAAGTATACCTCCTATGTATATATCCCTTATTCTAAGCCTATTGTCTATAACCACCTTATCATCACATCATTATTTATCATCCTATTTTGATAATATCCTCATAATCAATTTATATGATTATATGATTTTTATTATGTGATTGTGTCTTTATTTTCCTGTGTGTATTTTGTTTGATTATGCACATATTGCATTGCTTTTTTTATTTAATGAGTTTAGTTAGAGTTTTCTATATTTTTATCTTTATGGGAATGAGGATGGTTTGGTGGCCTCCAAACGTTTGATCGGATAAGGCCACTGTTCAATGGAGTTCTTGAGCACTATGAATTTACTATATCCTTGACTCTTATCATGTCATTCGTATACACATACTCACAAGTGAAACAAAAAAATGGATTGCAAAATATTAATGGCTTGAAACAACTTCCCTCCATTACTTTTAACTCTACCCCTTGGGTAGGAGGATTACATTCAACCATATCATCACAACCTAGACACCTCTCTTACATTATTCCTAATCACACATCATTTCAAATACCTTAAACAAAATCACAACATTCACCCTACAAATCTCTAGTTGTTTTATATAAACCAATATACAGTCAACCCAATCCTATACCTACCTCAATCATGGCTGTGAAGGTAATCCAATTGATCCTAAGTCTCCCACCACCAGGCCACTTTACCTAGTTTCCATGCTATTAGCATCCACCATCTCCCTTCAGGGACAATACTGGCCCGAATGGCCCACTTACCTACAATAACCACACATGACAGATGGTTTCCATTTATGAACCACCTCCCTCATTCCATTGATCGCCTTGTCTTATGGCCCTCGTGCATGTTCTGGTCTCCCTTGATGTCCTTGCAGATCCCCCCTTTTAATTAATAGGATACCTCCAAGTTCTGTAGTGCCCTGGGTGCATCTCCTTGCTTGACATCTTATGCAATAAAATCACCAAATTCTACATGGCAATTGGAGTCTTGGCTCCTTCGATTATTGTTTCCATAATATCACCTCTAGGATATCCATTATATAGTCTAGCATTTGGAACACCTACATGTTCAACTTGTAAATCAGCTCCGGTGGTGGTATTGGTCTATGTTGCGACATCCTTAGAGTCCTTGCCTACTTGCACCTATACTTCCTATGCAAATGATTGAACAAGTGATGAAAATGCCTTACCTCCCTATGTGCTATATAACACCTGCCTACCCATAATCTTCAAAATTACTTTCTCGCACCTATCGATTGAACGAATTCCAATACCAATCATCGCCTCCATCCATTAGTGCCCCCACTCATCGAGTGCCATCCCATCATTTTATTTTTTGCCCTCATGACCCCACATACATGTCATACTCATTTACATCATTATCCTATTGCCTATCATTATCATTCCACATCAAATCATTCCATGACATAATACAACAAACCTGCCCTTTTATTATTATTCAAATTACATTACACATTACATCATATTTACATAACTTCATGCCATTACAACTTATTTTCACATCATTTATTCTAATAATTACATCTATTTTAATTGAGCCACAACTCTACATCACGAATATATCCTACCCTACATTCCACCCTATGGTGGTGGTGGCCTCGATGACAGATGCATAAACTGGTCTGATGACTTGAAACCTCATGTTCTCTCTGATCAACTAATCATCCTGTATGATGGAACCTTATGCCTTGCTGGCATCACATGCTCATATAAAGCTCTCTAGTACTGCGTCTCCCATGCCATCCTCGCCACCTAGGTGGTCACATATCCTAACCCTAGAGCTTCCAATAATATCATGTCCATATTTCATTCCATCCTCGCAACTCATTCCTCTACCTCTTGCTACTCCAATGTTCCTGTAACTGCATCTGATTTACTCATATTTTATTCATTTGTTCTTGCAATTGCCTAATATGTGCCTCTTGACACTTCACCTACTCTAGTAATAAGGTCACTTGAGCTAGTACTTATGATATTTGCATATCCCTACGCATAATCTGACCCTATAATTATGCAACCTGGTATTTCAACTCTAGTCACTCCCTTTGTGCCATTATTAATAGACCCCTGATACCCCTATTATTTTCATTTCTCCTCCCATGCCTCTGTGATTGGTACATGTTCCTTATCTAATGACTATGTCACTATCTCCGTAACCATCTCACCATACTTGTTTCCACCATTGTCCTCTCCCATACTTGATCCACCTATAAAACACAAACACACAAAAATTACATGGCATTGTCACTTCACATAATCAAAATCCACATATATCATAAAACCCTCCCAACATAATTCACTCATTTGCCTCCCATTTTTTTTTGACATGGATTTCTTCCCTCTCTCACCTAATCATGGCGCATTTTGATGCCACCCTCCACACGCCACACCCCTTGACCATGACTCATTTTCCTCCTCTAACCCTCACCTGTGGCCCATTTTCCTCGTCCGATCCTCGCTCATGGCCCCATTCCTTCTATGCTCCCTGCTTATGTCTCCTTGTCCTCTTATGGCCCCCCTCAACCCACCAATTTCTTCCCCTATGATATGGCCCCACCTCCTTTCCTCACCCATATCTTTGATCGACTAACCAGAATGCCTTCTACATGCTCTAACCCCTGATTGCCCCTATATTAATGGTGTTACTTCTCCTTAATTTCCCAATTACTACTCCATCTAATTCTCCTACTTCCTCGACTTCCCTATGCAACCCACCAATTGCCCTATCACAACCCTCAAACCCTCATTCAACATGGATTTATTCTTATAAACATACATATAAAATCAATAAACAAACCTAATGATAATGTTCATACCTAATTTTTACCTCCACCTCGACGTCGATCCTCCTACCCTACTTCCTCACCATTTTGCATACACTGATCTTCTGCCATTGACTTACATCGTGACCTCCCTCTTCTAATGTGTTTTACTAATTTGGCCTTTTTCCCTTTTCCTCCCATGTAATTTATACCTTTTAACCTCTTTTGATCTATTTTAATCACCTTTGGTGTGCCTTCAATGAAGGCTAAGCCTCCACTGCCTTCTCCCTTAGTGACTATGCCTTCCTCCCCCGAGTCACTAAGCCCCAAATTAATGATACCCTCCTTAGTGCCCAACATAGACCCCTAATACAGAAGTATGTAGATAAATGATGCATACACCCATCGATGAAGAGCTCGTACAATCTCTTCAAATCTTACCATTCATCTTGATTCTCCCCCTCAGCTCATAGCAAGGGTAGCCATTGGTCCAGGGCGCTGACACAAGTTTCACCTTCGCTCTAACTAATAAAACTTGGCTCATAGTGATGATGGCCTTTTACCAAAAAGAATCTAAAGCCCCTACCATAAGACCCCTCTTTAAAACTTATCTCATAATGACAACCACTTCTATTCCATTTATTAACCCATTTGGCTACCTTGTAAGGGTAGTTTAACACCATTCTCCACCTTTTCTGTGAAAACCACCTCTTTTTCCTCAACTCCATTTTCAATGAATCTACCTCATTATTCCCTTCCTATTTAATCATTTTTCTCCCTATCCACCTATTAATCCCATTAAACATGGGATTAATCCACTTACCAACCTCTTTAACTATTGCCTTCACCACCTTGTGTCCATACTTTGATGGACTCACTGATATCCTCATCCATACCTATCTAAGCTCCCATGCCACTCACCACCTTTCCATCACTCTTCATTGAATCTACTCCATTTATACCATGGTCCTATCTCGTGTCCCTCTTGTCAGAACTACATCAACCTAAGGTCTTTTCAGACTATGTAGACAACACTTGGTCATATTTTGGTGCCCAAAGATAGTTTGACCACTCTCCCCTCCATCACTCCTTGCATGTGTCTCTACTAGGAGCATCATCCCAATCCTTTTGGTCACTCAATCGTATCATTTCTTCTCTATCATCAATAAAATCTACAATGATCAGCTTTAGCTATGAGCTATACCCATCATCAATCTTATTAAATCAATCTTATCCTAGCCTATAGCTCTCCCTCGCATACATCCTTGGTTGGGATATGTCTAAAGCTTATGGTCTTTTAATCTTATCATCATTTTATTACAATTGATTCCCCCTTGGGATGTGTCTACAACCATGATACTTATCATATTTCTTCCTTATGCATGTGTCCTTACTAGGGGCATCCTCAATTTGTATCTCATTGCTCGAGTGAAATCATTTATCTTCTTCATCTCCTATCCCACATTTGACATCTCATCTTCTCATCTATCCATCTTATCCCACACATCATTTCTTCTTTCAAGTGGATATCCATCTCATTCTTCCCCACATGTCCCCTCGAGGGGGCATCATATCCACTAACATTCATCCATGACCTAGTTTTTATTTGAAATACCATTACTCCTTTATTTTGTTTCACTCACAATGCCCTTTTAAAGAGGGGAAAAATGTATGCACTTAATTCTGCTCGTTGGCATTAGGCTTAATCATGCCAATTGATTAACATTACCCATTAATTACTAAATCCTATTAAATACCTCACTTTCCCAATTTCATAATTTTATAAAATTCTAATGTGCCCCACAACCCCACTTTGCACATAATCCTCAATTTTTAATCCTTTAAAATTATAACCTACCCCCAAACCCCACTTTCCTCCTAAATTCTTAATTTTATTAATTTCTAATATATTTCCATCCCAAAAGAAGGTCTAGAGGCTTCGTACCTCTACAACCTTCTCCTCCTCAAATTCTAAATTTGAGAGGGAAAATCTCCCTCTCAAATCCCTTCTAGCTCCTTCCAAAGACCTCTTTAAATAGAGGCATGCCCCAAGCAAGGAACAAGAATCAAAGAACAAAAAAAGAGACTCAAGATCATGCTATTTCCATAGCCTTCATAACACTAGCCTTCATAGCCATCTTGCATCCATTATCACTATCCATTGAGCTATCCATCTTTGAGCTATTGAACAAGCAATCAAAACATCCAAGTCAAGTTGCATTTGATAGTCTGTTAGAACTTCCTAGAGAGAAGTCAAAGGAGAAGCAAAATTATGGTAAGTCCATTCTAAAAATTTGATTGCTCTTCTAAATTCTCTCATATTAGGGTCTTTGTAGATATTCGGGTAGATTTAGTTTTGTTTGCATTTAAATCTATTTCACTTGAATTTTTATGAGGATTCAATATTATTTGGAAAGGTTCCTTGATATATTTATAGTCAATATGATAGTTCTATCAAATAAAAATAAATAGGTTATACTTGTGTATTGGTTAAAATATGAGAAATTATTGAATTAAGAAAAACATGGAACATGATCAAAATGAACAGAGTTGTCATTGAAGTATAAAATATGCTTACTTTTATGAGATATTTGAGACTCAATAGTTTATATTGTTGATTGAGTCTTATACCATCATATATATGAATTATGTTTAAAGAGAGATATGTTGTATGGATATAGTGTTCTTGAATTCTTGTTCTAACCTTGTATACATTTCTATTTTGAATGTAGAAGAACCTATATATGACTTTCATGAGTTGAAAAAAAATTTGTTGAATGATTATTGTTTGTACCTTTCATTGCATAATTACCTAAATTGATGTATGATCCAATATATATTATTGCACCATGATTTATTTATGAGAAATCATTGGCATGTTTGATATGATAACTGCTGATAGATATATGAAGGTGTTATCTTGCAACTCATATATCTAACCCATGATATCATCTGATAGATTATGATTCATTAGCAGAGAGTTTGTGTGAGTAGAATTGATTTAGATCCATGTGATATTTGATTTTTATAATAATTTTTTTGACCAAAGTAATGTTATATCTGAGACATTATCATTCCACTATACTTTTTAATTAACATATGTTTACTAATATTATATTAGATAGAAGATTAGTTTCTATAGTCTATATGAATATTACATACATTAGTGATTGTACACACATGGGTTTCAATTGATTTCTCAATATCCACACTATTCTTGTTTACCCCTTTATGAAGGGAAGGACCACTCCCAATGAGGAGGTGTGTGGGAGACTGACAGTTTGTGGTTGGAGGTAAAATACCCAAATGATGTTCTCCCTTTATTCAATTATTCAACCATTTGAGATCATACTATATATATATATATATATATATATATATATATATATATATATATATATATATATATATATATAGCATTTAGTTGTTTATTAAACTCATTTATACTATTATACATGCTATATTTTATATTTGACTTTGTACTAAAATGTAATATGTAGTACATTATTATGATATGAATATTCAACACAACTGTTGCTTTGAGAATTATAATTAATTCTCAATATTGTGATAGCAGTGGTTATATGCTTATTTATAGCTATATTGTGGATTATATAAATGATTTGTTGTACTATACTCTTTCCATTGTCCATTTATGAGAAAAATTCATCTTGAAATTTATTATAAGCTATTTGAAAACTAAATGGATAATTTTATTAATCAATGGGTTGATACATTTATGTATTTATTATATTTGATACATTTATTAGTTAAACAATGAATTTATAGATAGTTATTGAAGATTATAAGTAAACCTTTTGAACTTTAAAAAAATGTGTAACTTTTGAGTAACCTAGTTGGGGTCTCAACATTATAACAATCAAATCAAATCATATTCATAGAAAGCTTAAACAAAATAAGTGATCACATTTCTAATTTGTAAACAACATTACTTTATGTTTGGATGATGCTTCTAGAATAAGCTCATCTACATATAGTAGGAACATTTATTCCTTTAAATTTATCCCAAACAACATTACCTTACTTTTGGATGATGCTTAGATTTCAATTCTTCCACTCCACCCCTCTTCTTAACCTCGTACTTATCTAACTAAACACTCTTGATGAGCAAACTCATTCATTAGAAGTCTAAATAGTGAGACCAATCTATATCTTAGCCCAACAATCCAACCACTTAAAAATACGATCTCTTTCCTTCTTACCCTTGGGTCTAGCCTCTTCATATCTCAATCACTTTGTGTAAGACATTGTCAACCCAAACCCAACAAAATAGAGTAAGTTAAATCCCAAGAGTCCTTCAACTAAACTTCAGCTAATTCCCAGAGCCTAGTGTAGACTAGGAACATCATTACCTTAGTCTTATCTATTTTTAAGGTTCTTATAACTCTGTCACATCCCAATTTAATGGATTAAATGGGAAATAAAATGTACTTTAATTATTTTTTATTCAACATGAGCATCCTTTTCCACCTATCATTCAAAACCCCACTCCCATAATTCATTTTAATCAACCATCCCTTCCAACTCTCCCCATTCAAATCCTTAAACCAAACAAATCCAATCAACCAAACCTGTATACCACTCATTCCATCAACCTTTCATTGGTTGTCCTAGCTAGACCTTCGAAGGTCGAGTACACAAAAGTTAATGTGTTAGTTTTTGAGTGTAAAAATTTGGTGAAATCGACATGAAATACTTCTCCTTTTGCATTTCCATTTTTATTCCTTTTCTTTCTTTATTCCATCCTTCTCTCCTCTCTGATTTATTCTTCAGTTGTACACACACCCGTCAAATATGTTTGGATAAGAGTTTCATAGAACTTTTGACATCAAAGCTTATAGGAGTCTTCAACCTCCAGGAGAAGCCTCTTTCTTTAGTTGGAACAATATTTCCACCAAAACCATCGATAATGAATTTCAAATCTCTTAATATTCCATCTTAATAACAAGTCTCGAGCAATGAGCCAAAAACAATGGCACCCTTCTGAAATTGATAAAAACTAGCATGACTCTAACAATATGAACCTCATAGCTAGAGGTGGGATCTACCCCTAAATCACAACTATACCTCACATAAATCTGTAAAGCCTTGATATAGAAAGCATTATGAGTTTTGATCAATATGTTAAATTAATCCACATTCTATAGGATAGGCTGATTATATTTTGATTTACCCAACCACCCTAAAACATTATTTAGAATAAATTTATACCTCCTAATCAACTTGTGATGACTCCTCCTGAACTATCTAACATGAACCAATTATTATGAGCTACCAATATTTTCCTCTAGAGCCTCTCGCAAGAGAGGCTCCCAAACCTAACCTCATTGCTTCACTAGATAATATCATATCCACCTTAGTCAGTCAAATTTGAGATCTAGAGAGTAACCAAGCCATTATCCAAACTAGTTATTTAAACTAAAGAATGACCTAAAACCTCAACAATCAAGGTCATTCCTCCTATAAATGCATCCCAATGACATATTACCAACCTCTGCATTACCAATCTAACCCACCTTCCACTATCCACATACCAAATAAATATCCTAAGGATATATTTACTCATGTGGCACCCAACCCTATGCATCATACATTCCCACATATTACCAACATCATACACAAGTTCTTGTTGGAGGTTATTCCTCATATCCTCTAGATAATGTGGTGACCAACACACCACCTCTCATCACTCCTCTTAGATATATGTTGGCCCATGCACCACCCACATATATTCTACCCTTTATAGAATCAGTTGGCACTCATTCTTCCAACTCCTTACCTTCCTACTATCATATTTTCTCTAAGTCCACTTAGTCAGATAACTACTTCCCAATGTATTATTATTCATCCTCTCAACCCACATCCTTTCCCTCTAGCAATTTTATCCCCACTACTTACCCAAGTCCTCTCCCTCAAGCCTATCTTAACACACCCTTGGAATATTTTTGCACCATGGGCACTTACGTAGAGTACCTTAATGAAACTATAGGTCACAACATACGAAGGGTCCTCCACCATGTCCCTTACTTGAACTACCCAAGTATAAATGGTAGGAAAACCTAAACACACATGTGAAATCATATACAACAACCATTAGAGAGTTTATACCTTGGGATGGAGTAGTTGAGATATTCCCCAAAAAATTGGAAGGAAATTCCATTGACTAGTATTACCACCTCTTTGAGGCCTCTATCCATTCCTTTGACTAACTCATGGTTGAATTCATAAAATTATTTGACTTTAATAAACTGATTTGAACCAGTATATAAGAGTTCTTGCACATCAATCAAGAATATAATGAGTGTGTTACACAATTCATCACAAGATGGTGACAGGTTCTCTACTCATACATTAGGGCACCACACATGGACTAAAGAGAGTAGTGTGATCTCTTTATACACTCTCTTAACAAGGAAATAAGGGAACATGTCCAAAAATTTCCCTATAGGTCTTATGAATAAGCACTTGAAAGTGATTCTAGAATTGATCCAGTGGTCATTGACAGTGGCCGTAGGACCTATGGATCCAATGGGTGAATTATTAACCTAACTAAAATAATGGGGGTTATCATAACATCAACCAAAACAATCCAAACAACTAATGTCCAAAATTTCTAAACCAAAACCACAATGCCACCACATATGGTGTTACAAATCAACCCAAAAACATGATTAGTGTAAATAAAAATCAAAACCAAGTTATGAACAACAACAATATCAACAAAAAAATGGTGGTGCAAGGAACCAAAATCTTCCTCCTATAATTAATGTGATGTATTTCAATCATCCTCCACCTCTAGATAATTGGTTTTTAGAACCAATTTTAAAACCATTATTAAAATGTCTGCCAGAAGCCTTAGTTTCAAAACCAATGTTTTACTAGAATAATAACCAACAAAGTTTTGGCCAATAAAACCAAAACCAAAGGCCAAAGGATTATTATCCTAATGTATATTTGATTTTTCATAGAGTAGTTGGTCGTGATACCTAAGCTTGTATGGAGTACAATAATTTTTTCCAAAGGCTCCCTAAAGACCAATAATATACTTTTTTATATATTTTATTTAGAAATATGAATGTGAATCCCAACCCCTCTTCAATAGGTCTCGTGGTACCCCAAAATTATAATTTATGCATATATCAAAACCTATTTCTAAATATCCAACATCACAATATCCAAAACCAACCATAAGACAACTTGGATAATATCCCTTACAGGTTGGAAATCATGATTCTGAATATTCCACTTCCACACCAAGTAATCCTAACGTAACTCCCCAATTGGGACCTTAGGGAAACACTGGGATGATAAGTGTTGTAGAGTTAGAAAAGATGAGAATGAAAAATGTCATCACTCGTATGAGGGAGTAACAACCCATAATTCACTAGCCTACAAACATTATAGAGACTGATTTCCAAACCAACCCCAGACCCATGATAAACTATGACCTTGTTACTAACCTTACAAAGACCTTTTCCCATATCTTTTTCATGGACCTCTTTAATAATTTTATAGCCCATCATTAGACCTTCATTGATGCATTAGGATTGGGACATTTAACTAGTGTAACACCTCTATCATAGGCCTAAATAAACCATATAGACTTAGATATGTATCCACATTGGAGAAATATGAGGGACACTGACTATTTATTTGATGTTAGGAGCCTCCACCTAGATGTCAAGATAGTAAGCATAGGAGTTCCAAATTTATACTCATAAGATTGGATTTATAACAATTATGTTAAGAAAGTAATGGTTGAAAATGAGGCTTTTATTATTATAATCCCCTTATCATTTCTCTAAAATATTGGTTATGGATAAACCAACTAATCTACAACAAGAAATACCTTGTGAGGCTATGATAGCCCCAAGTCCTCTTCCAACTGAACTATTGTGATACATGTCACTTTAGGTCCTAAAACTATGCTAACCAAATTTTATGTCATAGATAAGGACAAAAACTATAACATGATCCTAGGAAGGCCTTGAATCCATAGGATGAAGGTAATCCCTTCTACCCTATTTCATTAAAGTAGGTTTTTACACCTAGAAAGTTCTTTGTTGTTCAAGGTGATATGAATTCATTAGACATTCACCAAAAAACCCTCAAGAAAATATTGGGGCTTCATATTCACTATTACTTGCTTAAAAATAGTGTAGTGAACTCCCCTTTAGTAACCAAAGACAAAGAGCCCATTACAACCATAATGTGCATCTTGAAATCAAGTTTTGAAATCTCTAAAGCCTTGTCAAGTGGAAAACTCAAGGAAAAGGGCATTAGAATGATGGAGAAAGTGGGTGAATAAAAACTTGCAACAATAATAGTCTTTTTTTCCAAGTCTATAGTTGATATTATTAGCATCCTAGCAAGGATGAACCCATTAGACTCCCATTCAATTGAGATGGGATCGGTACTTACAGTCTCCATAAACCTCTTGGTTTATGTGTTGTTGATTCCACTATCTAAGTCCATCATGTTGGCATGGTAGAAATATTGGGGCATGAATAAAATCCTCTTAAATATCTGATTCCTCTATGCCATCAATCGATGCCCCATAATGAAAGTACAAACATATATTTATACACCAGGTTAGATAATGAAATCATTAACATTCCTCTTGACCCTCAAGTGCTTGAAGAAGAAAGTCATGATTTAACCTAAAACATTATAGATGTCAACATTTGTTTTGAAGAACAACCGAAAATTCTCAAGCTTGGATCTTCTCTCTCCACTAAGGTAAGTAAAATACCACAAAAAATTGCTCATCAAGTTTACACAAGATTTTTCTTTCTCTAACTCATATATGATAGGCCATACGGAAATTATCATGCCTTATGAAGAGTACTACCGATATCATAAGAGATTTTATGAAACACCCATTCAAATAAGAGAACTTGTCCTAAAACTTGATGGCAAAATAAATAAGAAGAAAGGATAAGGTCATAAATTCAATCCTAATTGTTTAGGCTCATATTTGGTAACATAAGAATTTAATAATGGAACTTTTCAATTATACACCTTTGAGGGAAAGAAGTTTGGTGAATATGTGAACTCTTTGCACCTTAAACATTACTTTATATAGATCTTGCATTGCAAATTTCCTCTTGTAGTTAATAAAGCTCATTATTGTTGTATTGTTTTGCATTTTGGTTATTTTGTTAAGTAATTATTTAGCTACTAAGTTTGTGTGTGGAAACATTTCAAATATAGCATATCATATTATTCCATCTCATCATTTTACCCTATTTCCCTTTAGAAAATAAACTCAAAATAAACATGAAGCAAAATTTTTGTCTTAGTTATTATGGGTATTTTTTACCTCATTCCCATACACTTTCTTATAAAAACTTAGAAAATCTAGCCTAAAACTTACTCTAGAATCCTGTCCATGATAGAATCCCATTTTTATGATTCCCTCTAAGAAAACACACTAAAACTCAAACTAGGTAAAAATTTTCACCTAAATTTGTCTTTGGTGATGAGTTCTTGCATCCTAATAGTTGCATGAGACCAAGGTTTGGGGGTAAGATCCTTGCCAAGAGAGAGAAAAAGATAGATTACACAAACTCAAAATTATGCAGATCAAAATCAATCATAGATCTCTCACCTTTCACTAATCCTTCATGTTGATCCCTCACATCTTATTGGTTATGTGGGAATAACATTTGGGGGAGATACCCTTACTCCCCTACAATCACCCTTTTGTGGTCATCCCATGTGTCTTCCTAGTCGCATGAGACTAAGGATAAGGGGTCAAAAAATTAAAATAAGAGAACGAGCAATTTAAAAATGTGTCTAAGAAGTAATAAAATCCCCAAAAAGCTTGCCTATATGTGTATTCTAAAAGGATAACCTTATCCCTCTTACCAATTATGTCATGGTTGGCCAGATTTTGATCTAAGTCTGGATAGAGCTAACAAAACTAGTGATTTATAGGCTTAGAAATAATTAGAATTATTCTCTTTTCTCATAAGGATCAGGTCAACCTCTTGTTATTTGTGAAATTTTGACATATAGTTTTATTGTTCCAGTATCTTGCATATCCTATTTTCCCTTTATTTCCCTCCTGTAGATTTATAGTCATTTGTCATGTAAACAAACTAGCACAATCATTACTAAAAAAATAGCCATTAATACATTTTTAGTAGTCCATTTCTCATATTACACTTGCATACGTTTTGTTGTCACATTTCATAAATATAAGCATATGCATAACACTATAAAAATGAGAGATTCATAGTACTTCATCACATTTCTATCCATCTAGGGTGCATAATTTATAAGGCATACATTATAAGGAATAAGAATAAGATGTTAGACAATATATTAAGCCAAAACGAGTTGATTTTATATATATATATATATATAGCTTTGTGTACATCGAGTCTTTGTACAAACACCTCTATACAAGGAAAATGTGTCCCATAATCTAAATATCCATAAAAATATAGTGAAATCTTAGCTCATATGTGTCTTTAATCTCCTCTAGATGTTGAGTTTCTAGGATTCCTACTCATCTAGGAAGGGCTCGATGTAGAGCGATAGGGAATATGGATCCTACTCAAGTACCCTTTGTAGCTCATGCCTACTTGGGAGGTTGTTCCTCCCACTATTTATTGGCTAGATAAATCCCAACCACCTCTAGTAACAATAGGGCCACTAATAGTATTCATCTAAGATGCTAAGGTCATCACCCTCGATTGTAAGCTGCCATTCTCTTCCCTTTCCCTAATGGGCTCTTGGGCTCCATGGTATGTTTGGATGAAGACGTTGGTATGCTTTCCCACACCTGCAAGGAGACCAATATCATTCAAGAGTTGAAATTTCATGATCCCTATGTGTGCATGGAAATGAGATGGGTGATGGTTAACCATAATAAAAGGTTAACAAACTAAAGAAAAACACATAGAATTGAAGAATCATGAATAAAATCAAACACAATTCTCACTAGTTGCAAGGCTCAGGTGATAAAGGGTTATTGGAAGGAAAATTTTGGTAGCATTATGGTGCCTATAAACGTCAACATTTTTACAACTTAAGATCTAATATTTTATAGACAATGGGAAGCCCATGGGTCATTGACTATATCCTACCCACTATTGGGGTAGTTATAGTAATTTAATGTTGAGTGGGAAATAACTGAGACTCTAAATGAAATGGATGGGTGACCATGTTTAATTGTAATAGACATGAATAGGTGACTCAACCAATCTTATAACCTTGGGATTTCCTTTGGCTAGGTTTGCTCATCTATCCACCATGACTATTTAATGTTGTATTCATATTTGGTATCTTTCTACTCCCCATGTGCATGCTACCATAATGACATGACCCATTTTTTCCAACCATTCTACAAGTTGTAGTTGAGACATTATGTAAATCGTACCTTTATTGGTTTTGATTGCTAGATAGGATATCATATTTAATATTGTGTACTAATGACATGGTGTTATTCCATTTACTATCTCCTTCTTTACTTATTCCTACCACCCCTTTAACCCATTGAGATTCATAGTACTTCATCACATTTCTATCCATCTAAGGTGCATAATTTATATGACATACATTGTAAGGAATAAGAATAAGATGTTAGACAATATATTAAGCCAACACGAGTCAAATATATATATATATATATATATATATATATATATATATATATATATATATATATATATATATATATATATATATATATATATATATATATATATATATATATAACTTTGTGTATCGAGTCTCTGTACAAACACCTCCATACAAGGAAAATGTGTCCCATAATCCAAATATCCAAAAAAAAGATAGTGAAATCTTAGCTCATATGTGTCTTTAATCTCCTCTAGATGTTGAGTTTCTAGGATTCCTACTCCTCATCTAGGAAGGGCTCGATGTAGAGCGATAGGGAATATGGATCCTACTCAAGTACCCTCTATAGCTCATGCCTACCTAGGAGGTTGTTCCTCCCACTATTTATTGGCTAGATAAATCCCAACCACCTCTTGTAATAATAGGGCCACTAATAGTATTCATCTAAGATGCTAAGGTCATCACCCTTGATTGCAAGCTGCCATTCTCTGCCCTTTCCCTAATATGCTCTTGGGCTCCATGGTATGTTTGGATGAAGACGTTGGTATGCTTTCCCACACCCACAAGGAGACCAACATCATTCAAGAGTTGAAATTTCATGATCCCTATACCCACCTGAAATAAGTTCACAATGGTGTACCTAATCATATGTCTCCACTTTATGGCTGAATTTTCACACAAAAAAAATTACATAATATCTCCAATTGTATAAATAAAAGATTCAATGAACTATTAAATAATGTTGAAAAAGAACTAAAAGAAAAATAAAACATTGTCTTACCTAGGCCCCTCTCTTGCCAATCAAGATCTGAGTCCTCTTTTGAGCTCATCTTAGCCTTCTCTCCTGTCACTGGCTCATTTTCATTAGGGAGTTATCCTACCTCTATTGCTACCAAATCACCTCATCCCCTTATTTTTTCCCTTTTTATTCTATCCACCACCTATTATTTTTTTGATCTATCTTTGGAAGTTGCTGATGTTTTTTTAGCAATTGCTAGCCACACATTGGTGTTACAACATATAAAACACCCCTCCACCTACTTTAGGTTGTTGTCCAACCTATGATCCTACTTATCTCTACCTTACCATGACCACTATTGTGATGGGAGCCCCTTGTACCAATGGTTTCGATCCCCATCTCCCTAGTCATGCATCTTTGACCTCTTAAAACCCCCTGTAGTATACCTGGGGAATAAGTAGATTGGCTATATATTGTAGCCTAAATTTATAGGGCATCATTTCACTGAGGTGCATCTCATCCTATTTGTGCCTATCACGCCCCTATTGTGCACTCTCACAAACTGCCAAGGTCACCACCTTATTTTTCCACTAGTTGACCATCCTCTAGTAGGGCATCATTACCAAATCCTTTGCTATGAGAGTAGCCATTGCCTATGGGACCTCTCTAAGAGGTATACTACCCATCTATATAGAGGCCCTGATATCCCCCACAACTCCAATCACCACACCTCTATAATAAGGTGTATCATATACCCAACACATGACGAGTGTTGGGTGGATAATCAGTAAGGCACCCAACTGAGTGATCCTATAGAGATATGTACAGGTATGGGATAATATGTCATAGGCCTAGGAAAACCTATGGATCATATACTCTATAATATTAACCATA